>CM068367.1:1192835136-1194035136 GCA_034769895.1 Magicicada septendecula | reverse complement strand
TTCATCTACGTTTCTACAGTGGATTATTATGAGCTTCTTATCAGGATTCTTTATTTATCAAAATTACTCTTGTTAAAACATAAAACGTTGAAGGTAAATGCTACCCCTATCTCTTAACCGATCTTCACCAAAATCAATAGACCTTCAGTCCTCTACAATGTAGGGATGCATGCAAAAAAATTTGATTCTGTTTGAATGTGCGGCAGTTATCATTCGTCATGGAAACATTTCTCTTGTTACAACATAAAATGTTGCAGGTAAACTACCCCTTTCCCTTAATCGATCTTCACCAAAATCAGTAGGCCTTGAGTTCTCTACAATTCAGGAAAGTATGCAAAAAATTATTTGATTCTCTTTGAATTTATGGCAGTTATCTTTCGTAAAAAAAAAATTACCCTTCTTAAAACATAAAATGTTGCTGGTAAACTACCCCTTTCCCACAACCGATCTTCAACAAAATCAACAGACCTTGAGTTCTCTTTAATTCAAAAAGGTGTGCAAAACATTATTTGATTCTGTTTGAATTTGTGGCTGTTATCGTTTGCCATAGAAACAAATTACCCTTGATAAAAAACATTGCAGGTAAACTACCCCTTTCCCTTAACCGATCTTCACCAAAACCAACAAGCCTTGAGAACTCTACTACTCCAGGCTGTATGCAAAACATTATTTGATTCTGTTTGAATTTGCGGCTGTTATCGTTTGCCATAGAAAAAAATTACCCCTGATAAAAAAACGTTGCAGGTAAACTACTCCTTTCCCTTAACCGATCTTCACCAAAAACAATAGGTCTTGAGTACTCTACAGTTCAGGGCTGTATGCAAAATATTATTTGATTCTGTTTGAATTTGCGGCTCTTATCGTTTGCCATAGAAAATACCCTAGTTAAAAAATACAATGTTGCAGGTAAACTACCCCTTTCCCTTAACCGATCTTCACCAAAACCAACAAGTCTTGAGAACTCTACTATTTCAGGCTGTATGCAAAACATTATTTGGTTCTGTTTGAATTTGTGGCTGTTATTGTTTGCCATAGAAAAAAATTACCCCTGATAAAAAAACGTTGCAGGTAAACTACTCCTTTCCCTTAACCGATCTTCACCAAAAACAATAGGTCTTGAGTACTCTACAGTTCAGGGCTGCATGCAAACAATTATTTGATTCTGTTTGAATTTGCGGCTCTTATCGTTTGCCATAGAAAATACCCTCGTTAAAATATACAATGTTGCAGGTAAACTACCCCATTCCCTTAACCGATCTTCAACAGACCTTGAGTTCTGTGTAATTCAAAAAGGTATGCAAAAGAGTAGTTGATTCTGTTTTAATTTACGGCAGTTATCGTTCGTCATAGAAAAAATTACCCTTGTTAAAACATAAAATGTTGCAGGTAAACTACCCTATTCCCTTAACCGATCTTCACCAAAACCAACAGGTCTTGAGAACTCTACAATTCTGGGCTGTATGCAAAACATTATGTGTGTGTCTGTCTGTCTGTCTATCTGTAGATGTTTTACTTCCATATTCCTTAAGGAAATGGAAGTATGGTGATGGCAAAAAAAATCGTGTTCGAGATTATTGCAGATTCTGATTGTACTACACTCAAAACATGAAAAAAAGTCGTTTTCCGAAAAGTGTCTGTGTGTCTGTCTGTCTGTCTATCTGTGTGTCTGTGTGTAGATTTTTTTTTATTGCAAACGATAACTGCCGCAAATTCAAACAGAATCAAATAATTTTTTTGCATACAGTCCTGATTTGTAGAGTACTCACGACCTATTGTTTTTGGTGAAGATCGGTTGAGGGAAAGGGGTAGTTTACCTGCAACGGTTTTTTTTTTATCAAAGGAAATTTTTTTTTTGGCAAACGATAACAGCCGCAAATTCAAACAGAATCAAATAATGTTTCGCATACAGCCCTGAATTGTAGAGTTCCCCAGACTTATTGTTTTTGGTGAAGATCGGTTAAGGGAAAGGGGTAGTTTACCTGTAACGTTTTATGTTTTAACAAGGGTATTTCCTATGGCAAACGATAACAGCCGCAAATTCAAACAGAATCAAAAGATTATTTGCATGCAGCCCTAAATTGCAGAGTTCTCAAGACCTATTGTTTTTGGTGAAGATCGGTTAAGGGAAAGGGGTAGTTTACCTGCAGCGTTTTTTTATCAAGGGTATTTTCTATGGCAAACGATAACAGCCGCAAATTCAAACAGAATCAAATAATTTTTTGCATACCGCCGTGATTTGTAGAGTACTCAAGACCTATTGTTTTTGGTGAAGATCGGTTGAGGGGAAGGGGTAGTTTACCTGTAATGTTTTTTATCAAGGGTATTTTCTATGGCAAACGATAACTGCCGCAAATTCAAACAGAATCAAATAATTTTTTGCATACGTCACAGAATTGTAGAGAACTCAAGGCCTTTTGATTTTGGTGAAGATCGGTTAAGGGGAAGGGGTTGTTTACCTGCAACCTTTTACGTTTTAGCAAGAGTAAAGTACTTGAAAATTCATTTAAACTTTTTCAAACAATGGTAATTGTTAAAAATAAAATAATTTTGTTGCCAGGCAATAAAATTATAATTTTTTCATTTTAATGTAAATCTGTACATAGTATAAAGTAAAGTCGGTCCGTTTTCTCTCTGTGTTTGAAATCGCTAATCTCAGGAAGTACTGAACGGATTTTATTCAAGTTTTCGCCAATAGATAGAGTGTCTATCGAGGAACATTTATGTGTATAATTAATACATATATGTTGTACATTAGCTTAGCTATCACGGTTTATGTCAAGTAAGTGGTATAGTTTACATCTTATGTATAAAAACGAATGTTTCTTTGTTTGTCCCGTATGCGTTCCTATACCATTCATCCGATTGCGATGAAACTTCGGTGAGTTGTTGTGCGCACGTCCGCGAAGGTTTCTTCCACATCTCCTCCTAAACCACTGTACCGATTTCAACCAAACTTGGCACAAATATTTTACGCAACGGGAGAACCAACATAGGATAGGTGTTTTTTTCGATGGGGTCCTTTTGGGCGTTCTTTGGGGTCTTCCACATCGCCTCATAAACCACTGGACCGATTTCAACCAAACTTGGCACAAATATTTTACGCAAAGGGAGAACCAACATAGGACAAGTGTTTTTTCGATACGATCCTCTGGGGGGTCCTTTGCGGTCGTAAAAAACTATTAGATCTGGTTACTATGGCAACCCAATAGAATAGATTCTGTTCTAAATATATTATCGCATTAAATTGAAGACCACGCGAACGAAGTTGTGGGCAACAGCTATTTATTTTTAAGAAGCCTACTTTAATTAAACTTTATTAATTAAACTAACATTTTCATTACGTACAACGTGAAAATCCATAGCGAAGCACGGGTATTCTGCTAGTCATGTATAAGAGAAAATATATCGTGCGTGGCAGGCAAGCATATCTCAGTTATGTACTGTTTACGTTTCCATTTTATTATTATCACTACCGCAATAAAAAGGCAGGGAAGACACACACACACAATTCGCGTTATTTCTGGCCTCATTCATGTTTATTTTCTTACATTTGCACGGTTTTTAAATGGAAAGTGCCGAACCCATACCAACATAACGCATGCAAGCCGAAAAAGTGTCCAGCGTGGATAGCGATTTGCTTCCTGTGGATCGCTGGGCAGTGTAACTGCACATGTTTACAGAGGAACGATTCATAGACAGACTTTTCGTCTTTAGGGAATGAACCCTCTGCAAGATGCTGAGGGTCCATGAGTGACTTCGTAGCGCTCCTTCTTTTCCGCGTGTTTGTTCTGTGAAACGTACACTGTAGATTCGCAGATTTATTCTAAGCAACGCTCAATAGGAAATGTTGAAAATTTTTGTCCACGGTGAACCCTCATACACACTAAACCTGCTCTGATGTTTTAATTACGGACATCATAATATTAAAACTTTGGAAACTTGAGCACTACTTAATGGAGATCAATCTTTAACTTATACAAGCCATTAATTTTATGCATATTTTTTATATATATGTGTACAACGTTATCGGCAACAAAGAAGTAGTTTTTGTTAAAATTCCTTCCCGGGATATTTGGCCGTAGTCCAATGTTTTCTACAAAACCAGACGTTTCGGCAATGCCATTGACTTCCATCATCAGTGAAAATCGAGTGCGATAACGTGAGGTGGTATATGTCAGTGACCACAGTACTGTGGTTAAGGCTGAAGCAGTAAGTAGAAAGAAGTAGTTTCTATGGTAATATTTCATTTTGAAAATGATTTTAAAAATAAATCTTAGAATATGGAAGTCATCCATACCGATATTTTTCTGTGGCAAACTATAACAGCCGCAAATTCAAATAGAATCAAAAATGTTTTGCATACAGCCCTAAATTATAGAGAACTCAAGGCCTGTTGATTTTGGTGATGATCGGTTAAGGGAAAGGGGTAGTTTACCTGAAACGTTTTATGTTTTAACAAGGGTAATTTTTTCTATGTTGTAACAAGTGAAATTTTTTCATGACAAACGATAACTGCCGTAAATTCAAACAGAATCAAATAATTTTTTACATATGTGCTCGAGTTTTAGAAGGCTCAAGGCCTTTTGATTTTGGTGAAGATCGGTTACGGGGAAAGGGCAGTTTACCAGAAACATTTTTTATTGTAACAAGAATAAAGTACTTAATTTTGATAAATAAAGTATCCTGATAAGAAGATCTTAATTAACCACTGTAGAAACGTAGATGAAATGTCTATAAATTAAGAGGCTAGTTGAACGGGGTGGGGGTAATTTTCTACAAATGAAAATTATAGTTGAAGGGGGAGGGGATAATTTTTATGTGTACTACGTTATCGGCAACAAAGTAGTAGTTTGTTGTTAAAAGTTCTTTCCCGGGATGTTTGGCCGTAGTCCAATGTTTTCTGCAAAACCAGACGTTTCGGCAGTGCCATCGACTGCCATCATCAGTGAAAATCGAGTGCGATAACGTGTGGTAGTATACGTTAGTGACCACAGTACTTGGTAAAGCCTGAAGCAATAAGTGGAAAGAAGTAGTTTCTATGAAAACATTTCATTTCGTTAATGATTTTAAATATAAATCTTAGAACATGGAAGTCATGTATGGTTCTCCATACCGATATTTTTATCACTGTTATCATTTTTTTCATTTAGAAGATTGAAACTACTAGAAATTGCTGGATATGTGTAATTTTGTTAATACAGTATCATATATGTGAAGGATGTGATTACCATAATTACTAATTTTATGAAATATTTTTAAAATGAAGTTACAAAGAAGGATGATTCAAGTATGTTATCTGATTCATATATATTTTTATATAAACAAAAATATGTGTTCTACTTACCTAAAGATTTGTCCAAAGAATATAAAAACTATAGTTTAAAGACAAGAAAGCCATTTTTCAAAATCATAGTCTTTTATGTAAAATCCATGTTGTTAATTCTTTCTTAATGTCAAAGTATATTTTGATATTTTCTTCCCACTTTGTTGACTATTCTAAGTTCTTACCTTTACAGACCTTTGGTTACCAGTCAGTATAACAATATTGTCAGCATATGGAGCAATTTGTCTAATTTAGTGATTATAGTTTCATGGGTGTTTACCTTGTACATAGCTGGATGAAGTATATGATTACAAAGTTTAACTGTTAATACATGCGTCATGATACCAGTACTGTTAATTTCAAAGTAATCGGTTTTCATTCTTTTTTCTGCTGCTTTAATATCACTTAATACCATTGAATCAGTTTAACAAGATTACTGGGGACAAGTAATTCATTAGCTTTGATCTCTGAAACAATTTGTATCTATTTACTGTGTCGTATTCTAAGCAACAGTTGAAATAAAACTGCTCATCATCACTGTCGATACCTTGTTTACTTATTGTTATCAAAAATAATTTTTCACAAGTAAAAATATAACACAGAAAATACAAATTTTGATTCACAACTGTGATATCGATTATTGACACAACCGTAATTTATACAAACAAAAGAATAACACACAAATACAATGCTGATTCACAAATTTGGTATTAAATATACACACTAATTCTATAACTTAATTCACTAACTCTTGGAATTGAGACTGACTCGCACTCTCTGTTACAGTTCTACACATACGGTAATTGGTAATGATGTCATTCACCATTAAGTGTCACTTACAAGAAGAGTCTAGTAAGTTCCAGGCATATATTCGAGAATCTGGTAAAATAAACTATGTTTATATAGTACTATAATTAGAAACATTCTAGTATATTCTGTAGTGTCTCTATAAATAGTATGCATCAATATACATAATTTATACATCAACTGTGGATAATGTAAATACAAGATGTGTTACAAAAAGACTGAATTTTTGCAACAAAAACTTTATTAATGTACGTACAACTTTATGTATGCTTATCCCCTTCAAAGTATTCCCCCCTTTCAAATTCTGGAACAATTCCTGGAATTCACTTTTTGGAATAGCATGCAGCTGTTCTTCCGTATTTTTCTTGATCTCCTCTTTTGTTTCAAAACGTCATCCTTTCAAGGTTGCCTTCAGTTTTAGGAACAAGAAAATGTCTACTGGGGCTAAGTCTGGAGAGTAGGGTGGGTGAGGCAGAACAGTCATATTGTTTTTCGCCAGATAATCGACGACAAGGAATGACGCATGAGCTGGTGTGTTATCATGTTGTAACACCCAAGTCTGTTCTTTCCACAGGTCTGGTCTCTTCTTGCATACTGCTTCTCTCAAATGCCTTAAAACTTCCCTATAATTCTCCTTATTTACTGTCTGACCACATGGAATGAATTTATAATGAACCAACCCTTTCCACTCAAAAACCACCACCAACATCACCTTCAAGTTTGACCGACTCATCCGGACTTTTTTTGGTTGAGGCGATCCTTTTCCCACCCACTGTGAAGACTGTACTTCCACTTCAACACCATACCCATACACCCATGTCTTGTCCCCTGTTTTAATGTTTTTGATGAAGTTTTCATCAGCACTGGCATGTCAAGCAGTTCCTGACTGATGTTAACACGATTCTCTTTCTGATCATCGGACAACAAATGCAGCACAAATTTTGCTGAGATGCGATTTATGTTCAGTTTGCCTGTTAAAATTTCATGGCATGAACCTATGTTGATACCCAATTCCTCGGCAATCTCACGTATAGCTAAACAATGATCTTCATATATCATAGTGCGAAGTTCATCGATTTTTTCATCACTTCTTGACATTGAAGGGCGACCAGGTTTTGGAATGAGTAAATCAGTCATAGCACTATGTTTGGCTCATCAATCATCCCCATATGCTTGCTGAATCATTTCAAAAGTTTCTGTAAAATTGTTACCGAGTTTGAAGCAAACTTTTATGCAAACACGTTGTTCTTCGATCTCTTTCATTTTCACTACAGGAAAACTTTGCCAAGAGGTTAGAACACGTATTAATTTCAGCTGTTGTAGCGAGAATCACAACAATGGTAGACAGAAGGGAATATTGGATGATGGTTCTGAAAGTTATTGCTAGTCAGCACCACATGTTGGAGCACGCTCTTTCCATATACCCCCATGGTATTATGAAAGTTCGGTCTTTTTTGAACACACCTCATATATGTGAGTACTACAGCCTACATATTCTAATTACAAATATTTTTAATAATACCAGTCACTTAATTATATACAATATTGATAATATTACTTAGAATGTGAGTTGGGGGTTCTCTAGTATACAACAATTATCCCCTCCTTAAAACCCACACCACATTCATATACAAAATCTCTAAAGTTCACAAATATTATAGGTTTACAGATCTACTTAGCATATATAAAATTTTATCTTCTTGGTCGAAGGTTGTATCATGGCTCTTCAATATCTGGAGAGTCCCCACTGGATTTGTTCTCTTCTATTTAAGTTCTGGCCCTTGTGTAATCAGGTGATAGAGGTTGTTTTACCACCTTCAGCACAGCTGCATGGACTTTCACTGGTAGAAATGTCCCTAGGGAATAAACACCATTTACCTGGCGCTGATCTACCTCAAATGGTTCTATCCACTTCTGGGCTAACCCTGCAAGGTATCCATCTGCCTTGTAGCTAAGAGTTTGATTCATTCGGAATACTAAGTCTGCTGTATTTAATATCTTCTCCTCCTCAATTCCTACTTCTTGACTTCCTCAAGGGTCCATAGCTTTGCCTCATCTCATTTCTTATCAACCTCTGGTTGATGTCTTGCCAGCCATGCTTCTGGATTTGCATGACCTTCTTCTGTAGGTTGGCTGATCCCCCAATCACTGGTTCTGTAGTATTGTCGACCCAGAAACAGTTCAGCTGGTGAATAGCCTGTGATTCTGCTGACTCTCTGGTGTAGAGCGCAAAGTGACTATGGTAGATGTTGGTCGCAGGTTTTATGCTTCTTGTCTACCAGGTGGATTATCAACATTTTCCTCAGCTCTTGATTTTACCACTCTGTTGGGTTTGTCCTTGGGTTGTAAATGGGAATTGACCAATGTTCAGTTCCCCATATTGATAGTGCTTGCTGCCATTGTTTTGAAGTGAATTGATAGCCACTTCAGTCAACAGACATAATGGATAACCATAGCGACTGAAGATTTCGGTTCTTAATATTGTCAGGATCTGTCCAGTGGTGACTTCTGGAATTGGAAAAGCCTCCACCCATTGGCTGAATACATGTGCGATCACTAAGATTGCCATGTTTCTTCATGATGTTCTTGAGTATGGGCCCATCAAGTCAAGTGTGATGACTTCCCAAGGCTGGTATGGCCATCTCCCTTGCATACTGGTGTCAACCCTCTGGTTGCTTGGATTAGTACAGGCACAAATGGAACACATCCAGATGTAGCTGGCAATAACCCACCTCATGGAAACCCAGAAGAACCATCGACATATGTACTGCTAGGTTTCTATCTCTACTGGATGTCTGGCCTTCATGTCATGAAACATCTCCATGATCTGGGTACAAAATGACCTGAACAACTGGAAGGTGTGATTGAGCCAGATGTGATAAATATGTAAGAAAGTAATTCTCAACATGGAAACCCTTATAGCTCATCTTGAACTACTTTGGTACACCTTGACAATTCATTGTTCATTTCATAACCATTCCTTCATCTTCCTGTAGGGTCAGTCATTTTTTTAAACAAGGAAAGCCTTGAACAGAAAACAAACAGAAATTCTTGAGCAAGCAATTACATGGATCCTAATGCGTTACCAGGGTGCATTTTAAAAAGATATCCTATCCTTCCATAAATCTGGGTGTTTTCTAAGAATAGCATCACACAAGTGGCATAAAATGTCCAAATAATAGCCTTACGTTTATTTGCCGCTGCATCTAGTGATGAAAAATTCATGGAACATGAAACCACGATCTTCAACTTGCTATCACGATCTTCCAACTCATTCTCAACATTCTTTGAAGATTTTATACCATTTCTAAACACTGAAACTGGATTTTCTTAAAGCCGTCGCCAACACTTTCACTGAGACAGCAGTTTATCTGATTCTTTTCTCAAAATTTAATCCATGTTCTTCCATCTTGCATTATAGAATGTCAAAAAATACACCAACACACTGTTTAGTCAATTAGCTGTAAAATTTAAACTAGGCATCCTGTTTCAGTACTTTAATTAAACTTAACAAGTTTAATATGTGACAATTACTGATTACTTACATTTTATTTACCTTTAAAAATAACTTGCTATAAATAAAGTGGAAAGTTATACTAAATGATCATTAGACTTATCACTGACTTGGCCTACAGTCCCTTAAAATTATACTTTGTTTAAGCTTACAAAGTGTAATTCGTCTATTATACATGACTAAACGGAGTACAAAAACTAATTAATTTAAAGTACAGAGTGTACTATGCAGTCTTACCACAGCCACAAAACAAATCAAATGGACTTACAGATTTACAATGCTTCTGACTTCATAAACAACCATACTACAGCCTTGTCAATAAACAGTGTTACTTTGCTAGGGCATCAATTATGTTTGTTTTTGTGCCAGTTTGTAAACTTATAAAACTGCTTAGCATAATTTCCTATTTTAACATCTCTCTAACATTAATTTCTTAATAGTATAAAATTTCTGTCTGTAAAATGTTTCCCATTATCTATATTGACACATATGTACCATTATCATTATGTACCATAGCCGCTAAAATCTGGGGGGGGGGGCAAGAAACTTTTGGGTGCCCGGGTCAACCTGGCCACTCTGTGGTGCTGCCCATGATCCAATCACTGAAATTACTTTAAACAAGCTTAACATAAAAACCTACAACCTCTTGTAACGGTACATTCCTGTCCATATAGTGGTTTTGAGGTAAAAACAAATATAAATTTTATTTTAATTCAAAGCATAAATAATAATGGATGGTAAAGTTTTGAAACGATGTAATATCAAGCGAGTGGAAATTGTATCAAGGTCAACATTGTATGTGCAAAACAACAGCTATTTAGCCAGACGAACTCTGACCTATTAAGTCACCAAGCCAAGCCTGCAAAATACGTCGTTTGAGAATGCAGTGCACAATTCGCCTCGCCTTAAAATTTGAGTTGTCATAGTCCAAAGGCAATGAGATTGGTGACGTGACACCCCTACCACCTCAGAAAGTAACGCAGTTTGTCTCAGCAGTCGGCAATTAACATCAACACCAAGCGGACATGGGCAGTTCCGCTCGCCGCCGGCTGCGTACCGTTTTAGCCCGCAAAGCAACTAAAAATTGAATTTTGATATATTTTTGGATCTAAACAGTATTATTACAAAACCGTTAGAGACAGTGAGTAAATATTGCAGTAAATTAACAGTTTGGCCGTAAAATGTAAAAGTGAGAATTACGAAAATCAGCACACAGTGTAAGCCATGAGTTGACGCCTGGTTAGTCGAATTTCTACGCATCAGCAGGGAAGTAGACATTTCAAAATTGTTTAAAATACTGGCACTTTTAAAATTGAGCTCAATCAAATAAGAAAGATGTACCGTGTGAAATAGCATGTGTGTGTGTGTGGGTACCTAATTTAATCTAAAAAATAAAAGCACTGGTTTACGTTAATAGAAGGTAATTTAGTATTTTTCAGCATCTATTTCAATGTTTAATATTGTCTATCTAAATATCGGTATGGAGAACCATACATGACTTCCATATTCTAAGATTTATATTTAAAATCATTTTCGAAATGAAATATTACCATAGAAACTACTTCTTTCTACTTACTGCTTCAGCCTTCACCACAGTACTGTGGTCACTAACGTATACCACCTCACGTTATCGCACTCGATTTTCACTGATGATGGAAGTCGATGGCATTGCCGAAACGTCTGGTTTTCTAGAAAACATTGGACTACGGCCAAATATCCCAGGAAGGAATTTTAACAAAAACTACTTCTTTGTTGCCGATAACGTTGTACACATATATATAAAAAATATGCATAAAATTAATGGCTTGTATAAGTTAATGATTGATCTCCATTAAGTAGTGCTCAAGTTTCCAAAGTTTTAATATTATGATGTCCGTAATTAAAACATCAGAGCAGGTTTAGTGTGTATGAGGGTACACCGTGGACAAACATTTTCAACATTTCCTATTGAGCGTTGCTTAGAATAAATCTGCGAATCTACAGTGTACGTTTCACAGAACAAACACGCGGAAAAGAAGGAGCGCTCCGAAGTCATTCATGGACCCTCAGCATCTTGCAGAGGGTTCATTCCCTAAAGACGAAAAGTCTGTCTATGAATCGTTCCTCTGTAAACACGTGCAGTTACACTGCCCAGCGATCCACAGGAAGCAAATCGCTATCCACGCTGGACACTTTTTCGGCTTGCATGCGTTATGTTGGTATGGGTTCAGCACTTTCCATTTAAAAAGCGTGCAAATGTAAGAAAATAAACATGAATGAGGCCAGAAATAACGCGAATTTTGTGTGTGTGTGTGTGTCTTCCCTGCCTTTTTACTGCAGTAGTCATAATAATAAAATGGAAACGTAAACAGTAGATAACTGAAATATGCTTGCCTGCCAAGCACGATATACTTTCTAATATATACATAATTTACATTAAAATGAAAAAATTATAATTTTATTGCATGGCAACAAAATTATTTTATTTTCAACAATTACCATTGTTTCAAAAAGTTTAAATGAATTTTCAAGTACTTTACTCTTGTTAAAACGTAAAACGTTACTGGTAAACTACCCCTTTCCCTTAACCGATCTTCACCAAAAACAATAGGTCTTGAGAACTCTACAATTCAAGGCTGTATGCAAAAATTCATTTGATTCTGTTTAAATTTGCGGCTGTTATCGTTTGCCAAAAAAAAAAAATTTCCCTTGATAAAAAAAAACCGTTGCAGGTAAACTACCCCTTTCCCTCAACCGATCTTCACCAAAAACAATAGGTCGTGAGTACTCTACAAATCAGGGCTGTATGCAAAAAATTATTTGATTCTGTTTGAATTTGCGGCAGTTATCGTTTGCCATAGAAAAAAAATCTAAGACACATAGACACACAGAGAGATAGACAGACAGACACACACAGAGACACTTTTTGGAAAACGACTTTTTTTCATGTTTTGAGTGTAGTAGAATCAGAATCTGCAATAATCTCGAACACGATTTTTTTTGCCATCACCATACTTCCATTCGTTAAGGAATATGGAAGTAAAAATTGTAAACAAGTAGAAGAAAGAAAGGGGAATATTTGTTGATTTGAAATGATGTTAAGGGCTATTTTCATGTTTTCTTGTGTAGAGTGAAAAAAGGAATTAAAATAGGTGTGATGGTAATTCATTTGTATTTTTTTAAATATCCAGTCTGCACTTCCCCATTCGCTGATTCGAAGACCTGGACCCTGGTGAGTAAAACTTTAGGTTGGTAATAGCCAACATGGCGGCTATAAGAGTCGAAGATTAATTGTGTATTAAAATCAAAATCTATTTATGAAATTAAATAAAGGTGAGTAAGTGTACAAGTGGCGCTTCCGAATGTAGAGACGTTTATATAAATAAATTATATAAATACATGCCTACGGGGAAGAGCAGAACGGTTATTTGAAGTAACATAAAATTTTGAGGTACTTAGAAATATACGTACAAAGATAAGGTTATGTTGTAATCATATGGGGTATATGGCAGATAATGATGAGAATGTCAGCTTAACTGATATTGAAACAGAGAGCTACGTAAATGTTGAACTAAGCGAGACCGAATCAATGATTATGAGCGGAGTAAACGTTAAGTCGACACCTACAGTCAGCAAAGTGTCGTTAGACGACTTGTTCAATTTTATGAAAGCCCAAGATGTTAAAAGTGAAAGTAGACTTAATGAAATGAACAGTAATTTCAATGCTAAATTTGATGAAGTAAACAGTCGTTTTGACGTTAGTGATATTAAAATGAGTAACTTAAATGCTAGATTTGATGAAGTGAACGCTAAAATGAATGACCAAATTAATGAAATAAGAAATGAAATAAAACAACGAAAATTTAGTATTAACCAGCAAATTCATGAATTTAATATACGTTGGGATAATATGAAAGAACAGATAATAGAATCAATAGATAATGTATTCGATGAAAAAACGCAAGAGTAGATGCCATGATTAATAACTTTACAATGAATAAAGTAGATGATAATTGTGAGATTATAATGGGGGTAGAAAGTGGTGAAGAGACCGATCAATTAGATGAGAACAAAGGCGATTAGTTAACACATAATACGGTAAGTAGGGGTGAGAAAAATGATAATATAATTAAAAATATGGTAAGTAAGGTTGTGAATATTGAGAGTGCTGATGAAGTTATAGTGGGAGTAGAATTTGATAATGAAGTGATAGAGAGTGTTGATGAGTTAGAGAGAAAGTGTAGAGAGAATTTACAGGTAGAGGGGTTGCAGAGGGTAACATTTTCCCGTGGTGTTGTGGTTGTGGGTGAAGAAAATGCTTCACGAGTGTATTTGGGAGACGTATGGTCTACAAATAGTTGTCCCTTGATTTTTTGTGCATCTGGTAGATGGTGCAGTAATAAAGTTGTAGTACCTTCTGCATGGGTTGGTAGAGAAAATGTGAAATGGCATTTTGGTGGGAGATATGTTGAAAGAGAGTTGTGTGTTGATGGGGAGATAGAATTATTTAAGGTGGATAGAAAGTATAAAGAATTAGTAGAAAGGTTAGGTATAGAGAGAGAGGATAATTATATTGAAATCTTACCTTGTGTTGAAGCTGATATAGCAGCAGTAGATGATGATGTTGTTAATGATGAATTTATAACTTACCTAGTGGTGACAGATTATACTAAAGGCGACATGACTATACTCGATTGTGACCAGTTATATGATATAATAATATGGAATAATCCTATTAATTATAATGATATTGTGGAAAAATATGAGAAATTAAATAATCATTATGTTGATGGTAATAATATAATGTATTTACTAAAAAATGATTTGTGTAGTCGTAAGATCAGATTGTTATTCGATGATGGTGGTTAAACAGTTGTTGTTCATGAACATTTAATTATGTGAATAGTGTGATTTTGAAATGGATTGTATTATGAAATGATTTGTGGTCAATGATAACAGATAATAATTGGATTGTATATTCTTTTGTGTGTTGATGTTAAATGTATTTGTGTAGTACATTAGGTTGTAACTTGTATTTTATGTAAACAATGTATGCAGTGGCGGATTAGATGCCCTTGGGCCCCTAGGCCCGATTTGCTCTGCGCCCCCCCCCAACACCCTCATGTACAACAAGGTTTTTACATTGACCTTTAAAAATAGAAATTTGAAATGAAAACAAAAATAATTTTTTTTTTTTTAAATTACAACACCAGATTAAGTTTCAACGAAATAGTTTACGTGTTAATTGAATAAAATTTGATCAGTATTATGAAATTATGTAAAAAATCAATTATTTATTAATTTAAGCTATACAAATCGTGAAACTTTCCTTTGAAGCATAGTTTTTGGATTGGATATAAAAAATAGCCTAATCATTGCTAAATAAAAGATATTTTTATTGAAATGTAAAGACAGTTAATTAATAATTCATTATAAGATCAATAAGGAAATCAAAAGTACATAGCAATAGCTGAAGTTAATGTGCTAAAAACAGTTTTATTAAAAAATAATAATAAACTACAAATCAACTTTCCGTGCTTTCATTAAAGAAAAGTCCTTAATAATATCATCAAAGTTCATTTCTGACAATATTTCTGCATTTGCTGTGAAACTGGTTAAGCTTGAAAGTCTGGAATCTCTGGTTGAGTTACGAAGATAATTTCTTACTCGTTTCAAAATACTCAAAGATCTTTCACCAGATGTATTTGTTGACATCATACACAAAAAAATTCTCAAAGCTGTGTCAATGTTGGGGAAAAGAGTTGTCAACTGTTTTTCACGTATAAACTTCAAGAACTCAGCAGGCAAATGGTGATACTTTACATTTAATTCAAGAGCCTCGATAAACACCTTAAAATGAACAAATTCTCCACCAAGATCTGAGGTAAGGTCAGCAGGATATTTCTGGGCCAAAACGGAAGCTTTTTCCCGAAATTCTTCATTTTCCAAGGTAAAAAGTTTGTATATGAAACCAAAAACTTCATTCTGATCGAAATAAATTTTCGATCTGTTTTTTAGCTCACTGGAAATGTTGTCGATTATGGGATAAAATTTATTTACAATCATGTCTTGTCTCCCGTCAAGTCTGCAGGTGCTGCAGGTATCATTATCATTCTTTGATTCATCATGAAATGTTTTTCTCTTTCTTGTCCTCTTTGAATCTAGATCGTAGTAAGCAGCCTCACTTTTGCACAATTCCATACCCTTCATCTCGTAATAGTCAAATCGTTCTCGTAATCCTTGTACATATTCTGAAAGGGATTTATAGAGATTACAAATAATTCCTAAGTCAGTACTAATGCTTTGCATAGTTTTAATTGCCGCATTAAAGCGCTCCAGAATATCATTCCATAATACAAGTAATATCGCTATTTCTATTCTTCCAAAAAAATGACATAATCCTTCTGCTGCAGCTCTGGATTCTGGCTTTTCTTGTGGGTTTTCAGAAATATCTTGAAGTGCTTTATAAAACTCCCAGTAATGAAGTAGTAAAGCTCTTGACGCATGCCATTTGGCTGACCATCTGGTTATATTTAGTCTTTTGGGCAAGAGTTTTTTCTTGATGTTATTGTCTTTTATCATGTTTTCCATTATTAACCATCTTGAAGTTGATGCGCTGAAAAACACATATAACTCTTGCATAAACATAAATAGTTTGGTTGCTTGAAGGCAGCAGTTAGCTGCGTACGTGCCCACCAAATTCAGTGAGTGTGATGAACATGAAATGAATTCTGCATGAGGGTTGTGACTTTTAATTAGAGCTTGAAGTCCTGAATATTGCCCAGACATGTTTGCGGCATTGTCGTACGATTGACCTCTCATATCATCAATAGAAATGTCTAGTGACGAAAGCGTGTTCAAAATTAATGCTTCCATTTCAGCAGCATTGTGGTTTTCCATTCTAATAAACTTAAGAAATCTCTCTGTTGGACATCCATTATTTAAAACATAGCGAACAATAAAAGTTAATTGGTCATGATGAGTTATATCAGGTGTTGAATTAACACTTATAGAGTAGTATTTGCTTGATTTTAACTCCTCGACAGTTGTTGAAACAATTTTATTGTACATTGTTTCAATAAATTCATTACAGATTGTTTTTGACAAATAACTTATCTTTCCTTGCCCAGGATTGCCATGGTTTTGTATGTGGATCTTAAAAAATCATCGTATTCAGCTATTACCTCAAGAATTCCTAGAAAGTTGCCATTTGATAGAGATCCAAAAACTTCATTTTCAGAACCCCGAAAGGCTAGTCCATGAGCACCAAGAAATTTAATTACATGAACAATACGAGTTAAAACCTTGTGCCAATAGTTCACTTCTATTAAATACTTTTGATGAAGAGCAGAATCAATGTTTCCAAGTACATTGCCTCTCATAACATAAGATTGCGTGTTAACTCTGTGTTCAGAACTTTTTTCATGTTGTAAAAGTCTAGAACTATTTTTCCAATCATTAAAACCATGAATAAATGCGTTTTCAGTATCATTTTCATTTGTATGGAAAAGCTTGCACGGTACACAATAAAAACAGCCTTTAGAGTTCGAATACATTAACCACTCTCTTTTTTGTAATTGTCCATTTTGCAAACGAGTAAATAACATAGTTTTGTTGTCATATCTTATCTTGTCTGGATAAACGCGTTTAGATTTCGAAAAATCAGTCAGTTATTTTTGACAAGTCCTGTGGTAGGCTTTTAACAATTTTATCTTTTAGCTCATTTGTTAATGGTCCCCAAAAATTTGGGTCCGTTAAATCAAATTCAAGAATTTTTCCTTGCACATTACAGTTAGACTGTGCTCGTGCTTCTGAATCTAACGGAATATCGTTTAAAACAGTATTTTCAGGATCAGTACTTGTATTTTGCACAACCGTTACAGAATCTGTAACTTCAGATTCGTTAACGCTACAATTAGGCTTATCATTTAAAACAGTATTTTCAGAATCAATACTTTGCAAAATCGTTGAAGTTGTAAAAAACGTATCTAACTTAACTGTTTTTTGCAAAGATTTCAAATGAGCATCGTCCTTAGCTTTTTTTAACTTATGTTTGTAAGCTCCACTTGCGGTGTGTAAATTTTTACTTATGTTTGAGTTTGATTAAGATGCCTACTGTAAGCGTTTAGCCTCACACAGAGTCGCACTTCGCACACGAAAACATTCAACACTAGTTAATACAACGCACTTGTCACGTGTAGACTTGTAGAACTAAAACTTTCCCAACTTTCTAGGCTAATCAGTAACAATAACCTCAAAACAAACAGCTGCTTTGTTGTTCAGGCACACGGTCGTACATACAGGTCGGGACCAGGGTTGGAGAATGATGCCATGCATCATACTCGATGACTATTAGCAGCTAGTGGCACCTGGTGACGCAATAGAGAACGTTGTTTAAATGATGGGAAGAATTTGAGACATTTAATTTAGTTTTATATAATTTATAAATTAACTTCTTGGATTTCGTTGTCCATGACATGTCCGTTACTTAAGTAAATACCACTATTGTATTAACAATTCGGAACACTAAGTTTTTTATAAGTAAAAGCATAAAGTTTTACCTTACAGCCTGAACCGGTTTTTGCCTTTAAAAGGCTTCTTCAGAGGCTGGTAGCCCTGTCCGTCCTGTTGTGGGCAACGGAATCGAATTTCGAAAGATTGATGCTGTGTGTGTGGGGTGAGATATGTTCGAATAATGCGTGCGATTTGAATTGTGTCTGTTCGTTTAGAATGTCGTTTTTATTTGTTTTCGTTGGAAATTGGAAAAATTGGAAATATACAAACACACGAAAACAAATAAAAATGACATCCTAAACGAACAGACACAATTCAAATCGCACGCATTATTCGAACATATCTCACCCCACACACACAGCATCGATCTTTCAAAATTCGATTCCGTAGCCCACAACAGGACGGACAGCGCTACCAGCGGCAGTCTCTGAAGAAGCCTTTTAAAGGCGAAAACCAGTTCAGGCTGTAAGGTAAAACTTTATGCTTTTACTTATAAGAAACTTAGTGTTCCGAGTCGTTAATACAATAGTGGTATTTATAAATTAACATAAGATCGAAATTGCGATTTGCAACTGTAAAACGCTTTTGTTAAACATTATGTAAAATAAAGAATCTATAAAAATAATTTAAGCAAAAAATAAAGGCCTGCGGCCCCTAGGCCCGGGCCTCCGGGCCTAATGGATAATCCGCCGCTGAATGTATGTAGGTAAGAGGAATTGATTTAATAATAATTATAACATTTTTTCAGACTAAATAAATGATGAGAGTAATTGTGAAATTTTAAAATGTAAAAAAAAACTTGTGTTAAAAAAAAACTGATTGAATTAAATAATTGGAGATTAATTAATTAATTTAAAATGTTGCATAAAGGAATTTTGGTGATGAATTGAAATGATTTTCTGAGATTTAGATTCTATAATGAACAGTAAATGATTAAACATTGTTTAAATTAAAATGTTTAGGTGTTGAGTTATGTTGTTATTATGAGGTAAGTGATGAATTTTCTAATGTAATTTTCAATGATCATATTAATGTAAAAGGTGGTAAAAGATGGAGTTTGGGTGATAATTATTTCAATAAGGCATTGAGTCAGTCAAAGTTAACTTTAAATGGGTGTTAGATAAAATAAGAATTTTGGAATAGAAGTAATACAGAAACGGGTTAGTAGTAGGGACACAGTAGTGGGAGTGCATGTATGTAAAGAAAGTGAGAGTAATGTAAATGGAGAGTAAATAGGTGATGGTGAAATTTTGTAGTGAGGGTGGTGTGTAGGGAGTGATCAACGTGAGAAGTTGTGGCAGGTAATTGAGAAGTTTTGAAGAGTGTTTGCTGAGATTCAGTGGAGGGCAAAAGGGTATTAATGTGAATTGCAGGTTCGGGAACACACATCCTAGGTACAAAGAGGGTATCAGGTATTAGGAGAGTGATATAAGTAGAGTAGATAAAGTGAAGGGGGTTATTACTGAGAGATTGGTGTCACCCTATGCAAATCTGTTAGTGGTTGTTAGAAGGAAGAAAGGGAGTAAGGTTATATGTATAAATGTCCATTCAATAAATCAAATCATTGTGAATGACAGAGAATCACCCAAACTAATTGATGATGAAAATGTTAAGAAGAAAATTCATAGTGGAAATGTAATAATATATGAAATGTGATGTAAAATGAAGGTTGATAATAAATCTGAATTTTTGGAAAATTTAATGGTATAAGAAGTGGTAAATCATTAAAGGTTGAGTATTGACAGGTTCAATTGAAATTAAAGTTTTGGAATGTTTGGAAATTTTGTTCAGATGCAACTGAGATGTTTATTTTAATGTAATGAAGTTTATGTTCATTGTGAGTGTTTACTATGTTTTATTATGTTGTATGGCCATAGTGTGTGTGGAAGGAGGTTACTAAATTATTAGTAACGAATTAGTAAATATTAAAATGAAGTATGTTGAGGATCTGAGGAGATAACTAAATGATTTTGTTTTGAATGAAGGAATATTATGATAATTTAAGATGATTGACATGTTCAAGTAGATAATTTGTTCTGAAGTAGTAGACTTAAATGTGTTTTGTTCTATATAAGAATTTTATAAATGAATTTACTTGTTTGAAATATTAATTCTATAAGGGAAGGCATTTGTAATGTTGTAATGGGAAATGTTTATCTAAATTCTGTTAGAATCAGAGGAATTTTGGGAATAAGATGTAACAAGAGAAGGGTATGAAGAATGTCGATATTGAGGCTGGATGTTTTATATTTTGTTATAATAAATATTGTATTCATATATATGTTAGGAGTTAAGGAAAAAACCAGTGCTTCTTAATGCAAACCAGTACACAGCTAAGGGGAAACAGATCAGTTAGGGATATGGTATTATACAAGGCCACTATTTGATTTTTAATTTGATGTTTCAGTGTCTGGTGATGCTGTGGCAGCGGTCCTCAGCTGGCCAGCGCGCCAGAGCAGGAACGTCAAGTGCCTGACTGGCCTTGCGGTGTTGGGATCTCGAGAGAAAAGTCCAGTAAGGTCATTCAGGTGCAGTCACAGTCACTGGACCAAGGGGTAAGTTAACTATTTTTTATATAAACCGTAAAGGGGTTATGGCAACATATCCTGGCTGATCCCTTTAGGAAGTATGAGTGTGTCAATGAGAGTTTTTATGCTTCGGTATAAAACCTCTCATTGAGGGGGTATTGTAACGGTACATTCCTGTCCATATAGTGGTTTTGGGGAAAAAACAAATATAAATTTTATTTTAATTCAAAGCATAAATAATAATGGATGGTAAAGTTTTGTAAAGTTTTGAAACGACGTAATATCAAGCGAGTGGAAATTGTATCAAGGTCGACATTGTATGTGCAAAACAACAGCTATTTAGCCAGACGAACTCTGACCTATTAAGTCACCAAGCCAAGCCTGCAAAATACATCATTTGAGAATGCAGTGCGCAATTCGCCTCGCCTTAAAATTTGAGTCGTCATAGTCCAAAGACAATGAGATTGGTGATGTGACACCCCTACCACCTCAGAAAGTAACGCAGTTTGTCTCAGCAGTCGGCAATTAACATCAACACCAAGTGGACGTGGGCAGTTCCGCTCGCCGCCGGCTGCGTACTGTTTTAGCCCGCAAAGCAACTAAAAATTGAATTTTGATATATTTTTGGATCTAAACAGTATTATTACAAAACCGTTAGAGACAGTGAGTAAATATTGCAGTAAATTAACAGTTCGGCCGTAAAATGTAAAAGTGAGAATTACAAAAATCAGCACACAGTGTAAGCCATGAGTTGACGCCTGATTAGTCGAATTTCTATGCATCAGCAGGGAAGTAGACATTTCAAAATTGTTTAAAATACTGGCACTTTTAAAATTGAGCTCAATCAAATAAGAAAGATGTACCGTGTGAAATATCATGTGTGTGTGTGTGGGTACCTAATTTAATCTAAAAAATAAAAGCACTGGTTTACGTTAATAGAAGGTAATTTAGTATTTTTCAGCATCTATTTCAATGATTAACAAGTTAATTTGAATTTTAATTATTATTGATTTAATATATCTTGAAGAAAGGTTGATGTAAAGAAAACAATGTATTGTATTCATGTTTGAATCGTAAAGTGTAAAAGATGAAGGGAGTAATTTTTGCCATTGTCATCAAGATATAATGACCAAATAATGAATAAACACAAGTTTGCAAAAAATACAAGTAAATTTGAGGTAATCATTTCAAAGCAACCATCTTGTTAATTTTTCAGCACGTCTAATTCGAACACCTGGACCCTGGTGAGTAAACTGTATGTTGGCAATAAACAACATGGCGGCTGCACTAGCCGAAATTGTAAAGTAAACAAAGTTTAGTTGTTATGAAATTTGTAAAAGTAAGTAAGTAAAATGTAACACTCTACACTATACTAGTTGCCTGAATAGAACATACCTGTACCTGAAACGTCGTGTTTCTTCACTAATTGATGCCTGCAATTTTGAAAGCACCACTCTCACAATGTTTATGAAGAGAAATAAGTTTATCTAAGAAAACATATCATATTAGAACATATTCAATTGTATCTAGTCCTGTCTGACCTATAGCCGAACAGGACAGAGGTGATTTTTGCTATTTCAATTGTATAAAAGAATGGAAATACAAAATATGATAGATTCACTGCATGAATTTAAAAAATAACACAATTTTACAATTTTATCATTTGGTAAAATAATTATTCATAGCTTGATAAAATTTGTTAAGGCATGTGAAAGTGACACAACTCAGTTTACGATTATTTAACAGAATTTCATATGAATTTCATGAGTGTTATATTCCAAGGGATTCAAGGCAATATAAAAGACAAAGGTTGAAACAGAAAATATATTGTGCAAACTACATAGGACCAAGACTACCTTGAATTACAAATGGTTGAACTTACATAGCTTAGTCATCATGTCATTTTTTATAACATAAGAACATTATAGCCCAGATATTCAAAATTTCTGACTGCTCCTGAATAGTACCATCTACAACAATTTTTGCTTATATGGAATTGGAATTGGCTCTATGAAGAGCCAGCACCTTAGCCTTCAATGTGGGAATCTGTAATCCGAAATCCTTGCAGATTCAATGTAATGAGAGTACAGTAATTTGCAAGCTTCTTTCTGAGATTGTCAGAATAGTTGTCAGCAAACAAAAATGTGTCAACTCCAGAGTTTATCAATCATACAGAAGTTTAATCTGCCAATTGTGTATGGCATTGTGTATTTATAAATTAAAACGAGAATGTGATAATGGGCACCATTGTTGTACTCCACAATTGATCAGGTCCATTGAGTTATGCTCAGTCTTCTTGTCTCAGTTAAGATTTTTTTCTACTCAGAGACTTTGAATAACTCTAATAAGGTGTTGTGGGATCCATTTCTTTGCCATTATTGCCCATAGCCAGCCCCTATTCACTCTATAAGTCAGTGAAAGTTATTTATGTTGGCAACTAACATCACACTCAGCTGGAAGTTTTTTAATTGTTTCTCCTTTATCAGGTTTTTGTAAAGCCTATAATTTTACTTTCATGGGAACACGTTTCTTCTTACTTGTAACACACATTTAAAATGGAACAGTCTAACAGTACATATCACTCCAATTTAAAATCACCAAAAATACAAAAATAAACAGGTGTATCTATTGTCTACACATAATACAATAACTGTACTCATCTATTTTAGACACACATGGTGTAACACAAAGGAAGGCTGAAGGTGGGAGACAATGGAACATCTTGGGAAGAGAAGTAGTGCTAGGGTGCTACAGACAATGTGGTGGCATGGACTTTGTGACTATTTGTACTTATTTTGTTCTATTATTTTTTCACTGGCTCAAATTTAATAGAACCTGAAATTGCTGAGACATGGACTAGCAGACGTCACTTTTTCCACATTAATCAAGGTTTCAAATAGGTATGTCACTGCACTAATAATAACCTGGTAAATCAACACAAAATTAGCATCAAGTTCATATCATAAGTTACGTACAACATGGTAGTAGATAAATCTTATGGACTGGTATGTATCACACACAAACAAAACAAGATAATACTTATTTCACTTTACACTATTACTTTTTATTTCTTAATGGTACTCATGAATATTTTGGTATTTTTTTACCATTTGTTAGGTAGGTCTTTCTTGTTTTGTTTTTTCAACACCAAATTTGGTATTGCTCTTATCAGTTGGTAAACAGGAATTTTGTTATCAAGTTTTCTCCAAATGTTAGTGGGCACATACTATTCACAGAGTGCTTATAATGAGGAGTAATTACATTTTTTGTGTGAAGATAATACACAGGCACAACACTTTTTTTTGCATACTATGAGTTGTTGCTGAGGAGTAACTGAAATCCCTCCAAGTCAGTGTCAACGTCATTACTGCTTTCATTTTCCTATGCACTGATGTATTGTTATAGTTGTATTATAAGATCAATAACAGCATTAACCTAAAGTTCCTTCTTTCTAAATAGTCTCTTAAATTTGTGATTTAACATATAAAATGATTTTCATCCCCCAAAAAATAACAAAGTAAATAACAACATTTCAACTGGGTTTACTCACTATTATATGCTAAATAACACTTTCTTTATACAAGAACAAAGTAATCCTACTTTCACATATTAAAGGCAAATAGATCTATTAATTAGTAATGCTTTATAAAACATAACCAAGAACGTGTTTTTTTACTATACATTTTCTACATAATATTTTACCAGGTCCCTAGTGATATCTCTATTTCAAATAATCTATATTTAATAACATATAGCTGTTCACAAACTAGGAAGAGGAAAGGACTCTAGATTGTTAACCAGGCCTTCCTCCAGGACGCTCTCCATATTGGGCGACTTATTTCTTAGGATCATTCATAACTCTTCCATATGGTCTTTCTCACTGTGAACTTTTTGCACTTTCTGATACACTTATTGCTTAGATTCCAAGTCTTCTGACAAAATGATGCCACTCTGGAAACTGCTAAACATCGAGCAACTGGAAATGACTTCTTTAGACAACTGATTGTTGGATAGTAAGTGTTGTTGTATAGAAACCAAAATGTTGTTATCTTTAAGCAACACTGTATTAGTTATATTGATATTATTCTCCTTCGGCATATTTATTGATTCACTTTCTGTCACTGCTTACCAGAGGCGTAGCTGGGGGGGGGGCAAGGGGGCAGCCGCCCCGGGCGGCATAGCCAGGAGGGAGCAAAGTGAGCATAGACTTGAAAAAATTGTTTTCAGTTTATAAAACTACAAACAACTTGTTTCTTTGATATGATTATTCCTTAAGAACTATAGGAATATAAGATTTTCTTAATGTAAAATTAAGAACTACAACAATTTCCTAAGAGTTTATTAAGTCTTTTATTCAAGGAAAATCGAACACTGAGTGTCTAAATATTACAATTAACACGGAATCAACTTGCGATCATAAAATGGATGGTATTAGTGATGAGGCAGTTGATAAATACAGTAAAGTTAATTACGTGAGTACTTGACTATAAGATTTGACGTTGTGGAGGCTAAGAGATTCAAATGTTTAAGACTATCTAAGGAAAAATTCTAAAATTTATGTAATTTTTACTATTAAGTATTAGAAAAAACACTATTAAAATTTTAATTGTTGAAATGTTTAACAATAAATTGTCTGTTTCTAAGCAATTGATAAAAATTAATGATTTTATTTATTTTAATTCAGACTGCCAATGATTACAGACGTATTCTTTTGGTGTCTCTGCAAATAAATCCCATCTCATGTCTGTTTACCCACTGTGAAATACTCGAGGTAATGGGGTTATTTGCTGCTTTGATTGCTACTATCAAGACATGGGCATCACACTCACACACACCCGTCTGGCGGACACATGCTGGCGTGCAGTTTGCATGTTGGGGTTAATGCAAGTGCACATGGCTTGGATTGATTCCAATACGCATTCATGCGCACACACGCATGTAACGCCCTCACGTTAAAGACTCACACCTCGCACCGCTTGAGCCGACACATGTCCCACGTGCAGTCTGCATGTTGGGGTCAGTGCAAGGCGCGCGCTTGCTATGACTCCAGCACGCACTCTCACACACACATGTAGTGCTCGGGGTGTAGACACATGCTTTGTCGTTTTGATCGTGGTACTCACAGTAGTAAAACTTTCTAACCTGGGTATTTTCACATTGGGCAAATACAACCAGGGTTGAATTTATTGCAGAGACACAGAACATCAAAACGCATTATTATGTACACATCTTCGAACAAATAAATGTATGAATGGGTATATTTAATTGTAAAGTACTGAACGAATGCCTAAGTTGCAATAATGTAAAAATCATTGTAGACATAAAAAGTAGAATAGTTTGTGTAAAAACCTTTTGGGTCTTTTTACACTTAATCCATGCATTTTGTTCATCTTTCATTAAACTGTGTTACAATCAGTACACTCATTATTTTCAAATAGCTTTCAGTAAACTTTCTGTGCTTTTTACTACTTAGCTTTAAATGTCTACCTTTCCCCCTCACCCCCTCCACATTCTCTACATATCCTACACTTGAGTGAAAGAATATACAACCACAAAGTTTTTCTGCTGACAAGTTCGATATGTCTTCCTGTACTATCACAGACTGGAGAAGTTATACGTATGCAGGAAGTTACCGCTAGCTCCGTGTTCCATAATCCTGTAGAAATAGGGAACTGTGGAAAACTGACGAATTCTTTGATTTTGTTGTCCATGACGTGTCCGTTGATTAACTAATAACACTACTAACTTGGAACACTAAGTTTTGTATTGGTAAAAATTTTACATTTTGTAGCCTAAACCAGTTTTTGCTTATTATAAGCTTCGTCAGAGGCTGCCACTAGGAGCGCTGTCCGTTTTGTTCTTGGTGAAGGCACCATCATTCAAAAGATCGATGTTGTGTGTGCAGAGGCCTAGCTGGGGGGGGGCAAGGTTCCAGCCCCCCCCGGGCGGCATAGCCAGGAGGGCGGCAAAGTGAGTTGAAAAAATTGTTTTCAGTTTATAAAACTACAAACAACTTGTTTCTTTGATATGACTATTCCTTAAGAACTATAGGAATATAAGATTTTATAAATGTAAAATTAAGAATTACAACAAGTTCCAAAGAGTTTATGAAGTCTTTTATTCAAGGAAAATCAAACCTGTGTGTCAAAATATTACAATTAACAAGGAATCAACTTGCGATCATAAAATGGATGGTATTAGCGACGAGGCAGTTGATAAATACAGTAAAGTTAACGACGTGAGTACTTCAAAACTGTGAAAGTGTCAAAATACACTTATAAGACTCAGTTGGTTCTACTGTAGTACTACTATAGTAGTACCATAGTTGATGTTGCATCGTGCAGTCTTGAAAACAGAACAGGCGACGAAGGACAGAACATTACTAGCAACAATGTAGACCGTGTTCCCAGTGCTGCTCTACAAGATATAGGAGCTTGGTCAAGTGAGAAATCTCAATCCTTCCGAGATACAATGGTGAATAGAGGAACAAGTCAGTTGCAGAACAAAGACAGCTATTTTCCTGTCCGGACGATCCTTAAACAAGTAATGGTTTGATAAAACCTTGCAAAATGGCAGAAAGGTAAATCGCACTTGTATGTGTTTTTCTCCAACTAAAAAATCTCTATTCTGCTTTTGTTGTATTTTATTTCCACAAAAAATGTCAAAGAAGCCATTTCAATACTAAAAATGATTTCCGTCATGTTGAAAGTTAATTCCCCGTATTCAGGATAATGAAGAAATGCTCTGCGTTTTTTGAATGGAAGGAATTGGAACGTTCTTTAAACAAAGGGGGACTTATTGATGATCTGCTTCAGAAACAAATTAGTAAATCCAGTGGCGTAACTTACGCCCCCGCAGACCCCGCACTGCGGGGGGCCCGGGCATTGGGGGGCCCGAAGGCTTGGTAGGCCCTATGCATTTTTGGTGTAAACTATCGGGGATAAAATTCCGAAAATATTTTTTTGTCTTTGCACCTACAATGCATATTGCGGAGGTTCGATCTACTATTCTTCCAGAAAAAGGGGGAAAGTAGATAAAGAATGTCGAAAATAGTGGAGAAAAAAGAGGAAAAAGTGGGTTTTAATTACTATTAATGGATAAATAAAGAACTTGATTATCTTTTAAATATTATGAAATTTTTTTTTCGTGCTACCCATGCTTTCCTGCTAGGCTAAAAGAGACAATTTTCGTGCCTGCAGCACGAATATAATTGCCATTTTCCGCCGGGGGGAACATGAAAAATTGTATACGCGCCACGGGAAGTAAAAAAGAATGCCTCTTAACGCATGTTTGTCATTGTATTAATTGTTTGTCAAGTCGTACATTACTTGATGTTGCTCAATTCTGAACTAAACGGACGAGACCGCTCCCCTCGACTGCCACTGCTGGCGCTGATGCCTAGTGCTCACACTGAAAGAGGAGAGCAAGCGCTCGTAGATGGCGACACCCATCGCTTCATAGTTCGAATAGCAGACTTTACTATGAAATCGACAGCACAGCACTACGAATTTCGTTGCACGTAGTAATGTATATTGTCGCACATGGCGCAACGAAATCATGGTAGGGATGATATCGGCTATAATTGCAACTAACAGTAGTTGCACGCCCAACCCTTGTTGTTTTCTACTGTCTTTCAAGTGTTCTTACTGCTTGTGTTGTGTTTGTGTTTGTTTATCAAATAAATAACGCCTTATCAGAGTGGGGCACAGAAAAGAAAAAAGAAGAAGGAGCAGGAAACCAAAACCGCTAAACTCACGAAAATAGACACATTTTTCCCATCTAATTGGCCTTCATCCACAAACAGAGGTAACAGTAGTTCTGGCCCTAAATTTGATGGCAAGCGTAGTGAAAATTTTGAAGGAATGAAGAACTCTGCAACAGATCTTGCAAATGAATGGGAAGTCAATACACAGTTTGAAGACAAAAGAAGTAAGAGAGTAAAGAAGCATTTTGACGAGCTTTGTCAAGATGAGAAGTTGACAGATAGCGAAAAACACTTCAAAGTATCTGTTTTTTATGCAACTCTGGACACAGTGATTTCCAAATTAACATCTAGGTTTGAAGCGATGAAAGAAATCAGCAGTCTTTTCTCGATTCTTTCACCAAAATATTTATTGGAGGGAACAGATATTGAGATGTCTAAGAAATGAATGCCCTAGTCGAAGAATATGAAGAGGATCTAAGTGTTGACCTTAATTTTCAAATCAACTCTTTTAGAATGGCACTGAAATCAGACATTGAAAAGAAGACATCAATTCGACAGTTAGCAGATCTCCTCTTTCTGGAAAACTTTTCAATAGCATCTAGCTTCCCAGACTTGTGCACTGCTTTTATGCTTTTCTTAACCTTACCCGTAACTGTGGCGAGTGCGGAGTGCTCATTTTCCAAGTTAAAGCTCATTAAAAATTATTTAAGGAGCACTATGACCCAAGAGAGACTGAGTGGCCTCAGTTTACTAAGTATTGAAAACGAACGAGCAAGGAACCTGGATCTAAACGAAGTAATCAAGGTGTTTGCATCACACAAAGCGAGAAGAAAAGAGAGACTGTTTGCCACAACTAAATAAAAAGATAATGTATCTATTATTTTAATACCAATCTACTCTGTATGAAAGTTTTTATTCACATATATATATATATATGTATATGCATATTTCTTTTTGTACCATTAAAACTTTTGGAACTTAAGTACAGTGGCTCAGATTTTATTTTATCCTTGTATATCAAAGTTAAGCTATCTTTTTTAAAAATGTGAATTAAAAAAATAATACTTCTAATGAAAAGTTTTGTTGTACGCACTATTAAAATATCATCTTAGATCTCAAAATTTTATTTTATGTGAACAATGTTTCATTATGATTGTAGAGGCTATTTATAACAATGTGGCACTTAATTTATCTGTCCTAATAAATGCAGTAATAATTTGATTTTTGTATATTTTTTTTCAATAAAGAGGGGCCCGAAAAAATTTTTTGCAGGGGGGCCCGGCCGAAAAACGTTCCGCCACTGAGTAAATCAGTTAAGACACGGAAAGAAATCTTCGACATTGCCACAGTACAATAGGACATCGAGAGTCAATTACTAATGCTCCAAGTCCTGGAAACTTTCTGGCTTTTTAAAATACTTGGATAAATTTTTAACGTATAAAAATATACTTTGTACATTACATGTTAAGATACTTTGCTATGCTTTGGATAAATAAAGCATTCCCACTTCTGGAGACGCTAAAGTTTGGAGGAATGAACTGTGTGACAATGTTTTTACTGAGCCAGAGTAGGTATGTAATGAAGGAGTGTCAGTATAACAAAAAAGATAAGAAGAAGCACACGATGCCAGGGGAGTATGCAGATGTTCTGCATTAACCGTTCGGCAAGAAATGTGATGTCCTTTAATAGAAATTTGGACAAACTGTCAGTTGAAATTTCAAGCCGTTTCTGTAACATAAAAGAGTTAGAAAAACCCTTTGGGTTGCCCTGTAAATTTGAGGCGTACGTAAATGATGGGGATATACATTTTAATGAACAGCTTTCCCAAATCAATCTTCAGTGCACAGTGCTTCCAAAACTGTATTCATATGACCTAAACAGTGAAGAATTAAATATCACTATAGTATTGACGACTCGGAACACTAAGTTTTTTATAAGTAAAAACGTAAAGTTTTACCTTACAGCCTAAACCATCTTTCACCTATAGAAGGCTTCATCAGAGGCTGTCGTAGGTAGCGCTGTTCGTCTTGTTGTTGGCGACGGGATAGTTTTTCGAAAGATCGAAGCTGTGTGTGTGTGGTGAGATGTGTTCGAATAATGCGTGCGATTTGAATTGTGTCTGTTCGTTTAGGATGTCGTTTTTATTTGTTTTTGTGTGTTTGTATATTTCTAATTGTTCTAGAGTGTCTAGTTTTCGGCCTTTTGTATGTACGTGTAGAATGTTCATGTTATTGTCGATGTTTTTATATGTGTGGTTTGCTTCAATGAGGTGGTTTGCAAAGGTAGATTCTGTAGTGGTGTGGAGTGCTTTTGTGTGTTCAATGTATCTCTGTTTGAAGCTACACATACGTTGATGACATTCTAATACTATACAGGGGAAACAAAAGACAATGTGAACAGTTACTAACGCACATAAACAAAATACATAAAAACATAACCTTCACTGCCGAATACGAACACAACAATACCATAAACTTCTTAGACCTCTCCATCACAAAACTAGAACACAGGCACAAATTCAGTATATACAGAAAACCAACTACAACTGACACACTAATACACAACACCTCCAATCACCCAATACAACACAAACTAGCTGCTTTTAGAACCATGATACATAGACTTAACAACATCCCCTTAGATGAAATAGACTACAAAGACAAACTAAACACGATAAAATATCTAGCAGAATTTAACAGTTATGACAGAACAATAGTCAGTAAACTCCTACACAAAACACAAAACAAACAACAGACAAAGACAGAAAACAACAAATTCATAACACTAACATACATCAACAAACAAACAGACAAAATTGCCCACAAATTCAAAAAAGCAGGATACAGAATCGCTTACAAAACTACTAACAAAACAGAACACACACTATCAAAACGCATGCCCAAAGCACAAAACAAATTCGATCTACCCGGTGTATACAAGCTAAATTGTTCAAATTGCAATAAATTCTACATAGGCCAGACAGGACGTAGCTTCAAACAGAGATACATTGAACACACAAAAGCACTCCACACCACTACAGAATCTACCTTTGCAAACCACCTCATTGAAGCAAACCACACATATAAAAACATCGACAATAACATGAACATTCTACACGTACACACAAAAGGCCGAAAACTAGACACTCTAGAACAATTAGAAATATACAAACACACAAAAACAAATAAAAACGACATCCTAAACGAACAGACACAATTCAAATCGCACGCATTATTCGAACACATCTCACCACACACACACACAGCTTCGATCTTTCAAAAAACTATCCCGTCGCCCAACAACAAGATGGACAGCGCTACCTATGGCAGCCTCTGATGAAGCCTTCTAAAGGTGAAAGCCGGTTTAGGCTGTAAGGTAAAACTTTACGTTTTTACTTATAAAAAACTTAGTGTTCCGAGTCGTCAATACTATAGTGATATTTAGTTAAGTAACGGACACATCATGGACAACGTAATCCAAGAGTGAAGAATTGTTCAGTGACTTGAAAGACATCATACTTTTATTTAAAAGGGAAAAAGTGAATGGAGAACAAAAAGACTTAACACCTCAGGGACTGCTAAAATACATTTCTTCAATGAGATTAGAAGCCTAAGAAACACTAGCAACAGCTTTAAACATTTTTCTTACTTTACCAGTGTTTGTGTCTTCTTGTGAAAGATCATTTAGTAAGCTCAAATTGATTAAATCGTACCTACAATCAACAGTATCTCAAGACAGAGTATCAAATCTAGCGATACTTTCAACTGAAAATGACATTGCTCATCTTTAGATTATAGTGGTCTAATAACCCACTTTGGAGCAATTAAGACCAGGAAAGTTTCATTTTAAAATGTCTCATTTTAAATATTTATTAAATATTAAACATAAATATTAGTGTTTATTAATGGAATACAGAACCATTAACCTGTAATGGTAAGTGACTTATTTTATTACTTTTAATGTAATTCTTTGTTTAACTTTATGTTGCTTTAGGATATTGTTTTGACGATGTGCTGCTTATTATAACATTTTTACGTTATAATTTTTTTATATTACTACGTTTTTTATAATATATATTTGTTAATAATAAATGTATACAAACTGAATAGCAGTAATATTATATGTAATTTCTTAATTTTGACTTAACAAATATTGTTAAGATGTTTGCTGGACGTGCTTTCATTCAAAAATCTACACATATGCATTTATTAAGTACTTTGTTTACTGGATGAGCATTAATTTTTGCTCTTTTGTCGACCTTTAATTGTGAAGGTGAGGCAGCCGACGATCTCCTTCCCCTGGGTGCCAAAAAGCCTAGGCTACGCCACTGTTGCTTACCAACTAAAATGCAGTTGTTGCCAAGTACACCTAGTACCATAGACTGAGACAACACTGTTACCTTGCATAAAATTTATGTACAATCAGATGTAAGTTACTGCTTTTAAGAAACTTATCACAGTCATATAAAAATTATATCTACATTAAAAGGTGTATTTTATGGATAGCTTAAAATATACTTTATTATACTGAGTGAATTAATAAACTTTACCAGCACAGAAACTGTAGTAGGACCTTTTATTAGCAAAAAGTGGTATGGGTTATCATTGGTTGTCCAGCAAAGAGTATTTTCCCACAGAGCTCTGACACATATCCATGGAATTACAAATAGTAATGGTGAGCCTGTAACAGATCTGTATTAAAATAAAGGAGAACTTCTAACTTTCATTCAACATATCAGTGGTGAAGAGCCCATATATGCTGTGTAAACACCACTTACAAAAAATCAATGTTAAAAAAATTTTCTTATTAAATCCATAACTTTTCTATAATCTGTGATCAGTAATTAATTCTAGACATTAATGTTTATAAGTTATCAATGATTCATATAAATACACTGATCCACATATGTGCCTAACTGTCCACCGTTCACGCCTATGGAGTTCATTGCTCACTGCCACCGTAGAGTTGATGTCTTAATGTCTTAATGGAGATGGAATCTTTATCCTTATAGTGGTTTCAATTAGTATACTGCAGTAGTTGTAGTGTGCTCACTGTACAACAACTGCTGTACTACCAGCGGAACTGGTACTGCTGTGCTGTTGGTGCTGGTGTTGGTGGTAGTAATGTTGTGTAATTTGTTATGTAGTGTTCAAACAGATATTTCATAAACGAATTCCACCTAATTTAAAATGATAAAACGTACTTCCAATACAACATTTCGCTATCTGAACACTACATAACAAATAACACAACATTACATACCTCCACCGCCAGTATCAGCAGCACAACAGACATCAGGACCAGTTCCACACTGACAATATGATAAATGTCATGGAACACATCTCTGTTAATTAAAATAAGTTTCTATTCATCAAGATAAATATTATAGTGATAATATAATATGTAATATGATAATGATTGTATTTGTCAAGATATTATACCAGTAATAGTGTTCCATTTAATAGAATCTTTGTTCTGTTTTCCATGTATTTTATTTTCTCCCAGAGACAGTGGTGATTGCTTGTGGCCTGTAAAAGGGGTTAATGATATAAAACATCTTACAGAAAAAATTAAGAAGCATGAAAAATCCATCAATCACATGAATAGTGTTGTTGATCTTTCTTTGCTAGGCAAAGTAAACATACTGTCTAGTCTGGTCTCGCAATTTAGACAAAACATTGAAAAGCAAAATATTCAAGTCACACAAAACAGACATATTTTAAAATGGCTAATTTCGTGTGTCAAATTCTGTAGTGTTTTTGAGTTGCCTCTAAGAGGTCATGACGAATCAGCATCGTCTACCAATCCGTTTGTGTAATTTTTACTGTGGAGCTGAATTCTGCAATGAAAGACCATTTAGAATCGGCCACTGTATTCAAAGGTACATCGAAAATAATACAGAATGATATATTGGACTGTATGCTTAGTGCATGGGCGGATCCAGCGAGGGGGCACAGGGCCCCCCCCCCCGAGAATCTTACTTGGTAAACAATGGCCTTATTTACACGTAGTAAATTTTTAGTAGGTTGGTAACCAGCTACATAAGCTAGTTTTGGATGGTTTAATAGTTTGTATAATATAGTTTTTGTATTTATAGTTTTTGTAATTTGTATATATAGTTTGTATCGTAAATCTGCCACTGGTAGCCATGTATAGAGCTTAATCTTAATGACATTCCGAAAGAGACGTATATATTGCTCTTATTATTTCGCAAAAAGGAGAGAAAGAGAGCAAAATATATTTCTCTTTCAGAATGCCATACGGAATAAGGGCGTAAAGAACGTGTAGTTTTATGTAGGAGAGAGAGCGTGAGATAGACAAGGAAAGGTAGACCTGTGAACGATGTTGTCTTTTCCTACTGAGTGCTCCTTTCCACTTACAGCGGGTCGTGTTTTATGTTCTCTATGCTAATAATTGTATGGATTTCAGTTTTAAGTGCTGCTGCCTATAGACGACTTCTGGAATCTTTTTAGAGGGAACATTAGCCAACTGACAGCAGTCGTACGAGGATCCGTCGATTTCAGCATTAATTATAAATAAACAATTATTTGTTTATGCGCAGTGACAGTGAACTGTAATATTGTAGTGATTTGAGTCTCATATCTGCATTTAAGGTATGTCAATCTATTGTGTATTCTGTACATAGTTTTAATATCGAGAAACATGACTGTGTGACCGGTGCTCAGGAGGTTATGTGTACCGCGAAAACTTCTTTCTTAATTAACTTTTATGAAAGTAAGTCTTGTTTCAGTTCCTAACATGTTTTATTTTCATGTAACAAATACTATCCTTCGTGTAAAAAAATCAAGTCAACACTTTTTTATAACTTAAAAAACATTCTGAAGCATTTGAAAGCCACCTCACTGTTTTGCTGGCTCTAGCGCGATAGATGTGTGACGGAGTGTGACGCCTGGCGAAATGCTCTTGCCGCGTTAACACAAGTGGCGGAAAATTCAAATTTCTGATGATTGAAGTTCAATTCTGTGGGTGTTATATTATTATTTGTAATAAATATTATTAATATTTAGTTAATACTAGTCTATTATGTATCAGTTAATGACAAATTTATTTTTTTTTTAATTAAAAAAGTTATGTGTTGAAGAGTAACTTGCAAGTAAAACATAATTAATTTCTTTGAAATAGATCCGGCAAGCACTGCTTTGAATCAATGTAGTTCATTTTTTACTTAACTAACACTTAACTCTTAACTACTTAACTAAAAATGAACTTTTTCATGTGAAAACTTACTGATTTTATTGGACGCGTTTCGGCTTAGTATCCGCCTTCTTCAGCTTTGGTAACAGACTGCCAGCATTTTGTAACGGTTGTGTGGAAGGTGAAGTGGGGGTGGTGTGTGGAGGAAGGGGATTGGTGCGGGGATTCAACTTACTGTTTGTTTTCTGTATAATTGTGTCAAAAAGTGTATGTGATTTATATTGTAACTGATCGTTGAGTATGTTGTTTGGTTGTGTTGTGTGGTGTTTATATATTTCGTATTGTTCAGTTGTGTTGAGTTTTTGACCTTTGGGTATGTAATGTAAAATTTCAAGATTAGTGTCTATGTTGGTGTAACTGTGGTTTTTTTTGTGTATGTGTGTGGCAAATGCTGAGTGTATATTGTTGTTGGTTAAAGTTTTAAGTGTTCAGAATAACGGGATGCAAAAGATCTTCCCATCTGGCCTATGTAATTCTTTTTTTAATTCCATGTTCCATAAGGAAATAGATGTATGGTGATGGCGAAAAAAATCGTGTTCGAGATAAGGGCTGATTCTGATTGTACTACTCTCAAAATTGTGATTTTGCACATCTGGGATTACTCCTTAAATTATTTTATTATTCTTTCATTTTGCACAATTTTTAGTTTTCAACATAAAATTTCTTTTTTAAAATCTGCTCGGTCGTGTAAGCATACAGTGGGTCTAAAAGGGCTCTATTATTATTTACATTGCTAATTTTTTCATATAGTAACATAATTTGTAATACTTTTCTAATAAAATATGATTAGAATACGTAATTATAATTTTTTTTTAACCGAAAACCATCCCTTCTACTCATGCGCAATCGCTCGCACCCATGGGCACAATATTACCCACCTGGTTTGGAGAGTTAGCGAAAAACAAAATTTTTGAAAAATTGCTTTATCTTATCAAAAATTGAAAAAAAGTTTAATATTGTTGCCTAATTATAGATAAACTATTAAAGAACACATGTGTACACTTCTTCACGAATATAGGTAAATATTTGATTTTTAGTGACTGTTTCCCGAATTGTGTGCAATCTTACCAGGTTTTACCTAACATTAAAAAAAAACTATACAGTATAGAGCAAGTGTAAAAGTGACGCTTTTATAATATAATATACCAATGTTAAGAATTAATGTCAATATAAGAATTAATATTATTTTCAGATAATCGTGGATTTTTGTAAATTGAAAGTATAAAAGATGAGCAAGAAAAGAATAAACTGCAGGACAATTGATTCATTCATTGTAACCCCTTCAAAAAGGAATACATTTTCCATTTCCTAGCCAATACATATAGAAGAATATCATCCTCAAGAAGGTGAAGATGTAGTCAATGAAGAAGGAGACAATGGCAAAAGCATCTTTTCTTGTCCTACATCAATTGCATCTGTACAATCAACAGTAGTACCAGAATATGAATGTGCATCATCCTGTGAACGTGTTCAAGATGGCTCAAGTATTATAAGTCTTCAAAAGAGCGCATCCTCCACATCCTTTGGTCTGACCGATCAACAGATGCCAGTCAATGACATCGGCCTCCATGTAGGAAGTGTAGTTGATGATTTTACGAAGCGTGTGTTATTGGAAAATCATTGGGAACCTCCACCTCCACCAGGCTATAAACTACCCTTTTCGGAACAGCAGTGTAGAGATAAAGATGGTGAAGTTCGTACTGTCAAACGTTATTTATCCAAGAAACACATTGACAGTTTTCACTGGCTGGTATATTCACCATCAAAAAAAGGCTTGTATTGCAAATACTGTGCCCTATTCTCTCACCATCGTACAGCTGGTCATAACAAAGGTGTAGCTCTTGGCATGTTAGTCACAGAACCTTTGAGAAACTTCAAGAAATTAAAAGGAAAAGATGGAGCCTTAGAAAATCATGATAGGGACCAATACCACAATGAAAGTGTTTTAGAAGGTAAGTCATTTTTGAAAGCCTATCGTTCACCTCGTAAGCATGTCGCAAACCAGTTGAGTGCTCAGAGACTGCAGCAAGTTCAGGAAAACCGTCAACGCCTTCGTCCGATTATTGAGTCCATAATATTACTAGGGCGTCAAAATATACCATTATGAGGTCATCGCGATGATGGGTCAATGATTGATGAAGGGTCTTCAGAAGCCAACGAGGGAAATTTTAGAGAACATTTACGATTTCGTGTTGCATCGGGAGATAAAGAACTAGAAAGACACCTTCAGAGTGCTTCCTCTCGTGCTACGTACATTTCAAAAACAACTCAAAATGAGTTGATAAAGTGCTGTGGTGAAGAAATCTGTGAATCCGTTGTTTCTAAAATCAAAGAGGTGCGTTTCTTTAGTGTTTTATTTGATGGCACCACAGATATTTCAAATATAGAACAATTATCTTTAAGCTTTAGATACGTTCATCGTGGATCGATACGTGAAGATTTCATGAAGTTTGTTGATGCCTATGAATTTGTTGTACTGAAAAGGATGGACACAAAAAATATAAGTGAAAGTAGTGAACGTAAACTCACAGGCCAAGATCTAGGTCAAATAGTAATTGATCTTATTAAAGGCCTAAATTTAGACATCAACAACTGCGTTGGTATTGGGATGGACAACTGTAGTGTCATGTCGTCTGAAGCTGTTGGAGCTGTTAAACACATTATGCTAGCAGCACCTAATGCCTGCAGATGCCCATGTAACAACCATGCCCTGAATAATTCTATTTCCAAAAGTTCAAACATACTGTCAATTCATAACGCAGTATCAGTTGTTAAATCTGTCGTTGCTTTTTTTAATGCTTCGGCAAAGCGAGGGGTTATTTTTAATCAGGTGTCGTCAGGCTCCAAGTTGTCCAGCCTTTGTGAAACTAGGTGGGTAGAACGCCATGATTCTCTTATACGGTTCCAAGATCTGCTTTTGCCAGTACTGGAGACCTTGACATCGATAAGTGAGTGGAAAGATTTACAAAGCAGTTCTGCTGCAAATTCTTTGATTAATTCTCTGTGCAGCTCTGAGTTCATTATTGCCTTGCTTTCTGTTATTAACTTGCTGAAGGAAACATTGCCACTTAGCCAATTTCTTCAAAGTTCCAATCTTGATGTATCAAAAGCATCAGACACTTTCAATGGAACGATTAATGTCCTGGAGGAAAAACGGAAGAATGCTGACACACGTTTTGCTCAGGTGTACTACGAGGCAATTCAACTGGCCTCTGAAATGGGATTTGATTTACAAATTCCACGTCTTGCAAGGCGACAAATCCATAGGGAAAACTATTGTGCCGATTCAGTAGTGGAATATTACAGAAAATCACTGTATATTCCACTGCTTGACAACGTAGTTCAAGATTTGAAAGATCGCTTGCCACAGACAACGATGCTGTGTTTGGAACTCAGAATTTTTATGCCTACAGTACTACTTAAAGCTCTTGAACAAAAAAGTGATTTTAAATTAGAAGTTGAATCATTATCAAAGCGTTTTTCCTTGCTTCTCTGTGAGAGTGAAAAAACATTGGAAATTATTCTTGAGGGAGAATTGTGCCACTGGATTTGTTTTTGGCAAGAAGAAAAAAATAAAATCTCCAACATTCCAGAAACAGTGCTTGAAGATCTAGATGTTTGCGATTCTGATATTTTCCCTACAATAAGATCTTTGCTGCATGTTTTAGCTACTCTTCCTGTCAGCATAGCTTCTGCGGAAAGATCGTTCTCAACTCTTCTACAGACAAAAACCTGGATAAGATCGAGGATGGCTGAAGACAGGCTCAACGGGCTTTGTTTACTGCACATTCATAAAGTTGTTCCAGTGGACATTGATAAAGTGTTGGAGCAGTTTGGCAAAAAGGGCAACAGGAGACTTGAACTATTAATTTAAGGACTCAAAAAAGTTATTCCTAAACGTATAGTGTAATCATATTTTTAGCATTGTAACTTTATTTCATAAGTGATAGCTTATAATGTTAAAATATATAAAAATATATTTAAAAAACTGAAGAGTAATATTTTGAAGGACAAACATATTACTGCAGTCTTTATGTAACACTTGTATTACATAATGAAGAAAAGTAATACCTGTGATAAAAGTTAATAAAGTTTACGGCTATACATGATTTTAATATGTATAAGTAGACAATAAATTGTTATTTTATGACTTATGTTTACAACAAAATTTCCGGGAGGGAACCAACTGCCCCCCCCTGACATTACCTTCTGGATCCGCCCCTGGCTTAGTGTCTGCAGTGAAGAAATAGAAAAGGAGATACAAGCTTCTGAATTTGTGGCAATCGAATGTGACGAGACAACTGATGTGACAAATCACTGTCAAATGGTATTAGTTTTTAGGTATGTGTTTAAGAGGTCGGTATACAAAAGGTTTTGGGGATTTCTCAGTCCTGAAGGTAAATGTGCAGAAACCTTAGCAAAGTGCATCATGGACAACATCAATCCTCTTCTGCACACATCAAAGGAAAATACTATTTTGAATGTTCATCACTACTTTGTTCACAGCACTTTATAATTATTATTATTGATGGTACTTTCTCTTGTGAACTTACTTTGTTGTATTCTCTCATACGACGTTTCGGAGTGTTGTTCTCCTTCTTCAGTGAGGTTTGATACTGAATGTGCCAAGTTGCAATTTGCCAAGACAAATTACCGACAACTTGGCACATTCAGTATCAAACCTCACTGAAGAAGGAGAACAACACTCCGAAACGTTGTATGAGAGAATACAACAAAGTAAGTTCATAAGAGATACCATCAATAGTAATAATTATCAAAGGAAAAGTTAATAGCTCAGACTTATGCTGGTGGTAATGTTATGTGTGGTTCTAATGGAGGTGTACAGGCAAAAATTAGAGAATACTATCCTTTCCCATATTTTGTACACTGTTACGCTCATCAACTTAATTTGCTATTAGAAAAAGCAACAAGTGTAAACAACAAAGTTAGAGTTTTTTCTCAAATCTGTCTGCAATTCCAGCATTTTTTCACACTCATCTCTACGAACAACAGATGTTTTGGAGGAAGTAGTGCAAACCAGGTTACCCAGAGTTTCTATAACAACATGGAACTAAAACATTTGTACAGTCAACGTTTTTGTACGAAAACCGATATAAGTTGGAGGAATGTTTTTAAGTTCTTGAAGAAAAGTGTACAAGCAGACTCACAGTTAATGAGGCAAGTGGTCACAGAAGGGCTCTTCAGGACCAAAATTTCATGTTCTGGCTAATTTTTTACCATAGAATTCTACTCCATGTGGACATACTGTACCAACAACTACAAAGTAGGAACAAAGACAGTGTAATGTGGCAAAGTAACATAGGAATTTTTGAAAATGAGTTGCAGAAAGAGAGGGAGAAAATAAATGAAATAGAAACACAAATAAATGAAGAGTTCCCTGAGCAACCAAGAAAAAGGAACAATAATGTTGGATGCAGCACTAGAATAGGGGATGCAAAAGAAGTACGTGACATCATTATAACTCACGTAAAAGATAGGTTTACTTACACAGGTCACCTAGAAACAGCTTCATTGATGTCCAATGACTTATTTCCACTTTTTTCTATAAACTTTCTGGAAGAAAAATTCAATCGAGTGATTCAGCATTAACCTTTCTTACAAGAAAACAAACTTCGGAGTGAATTAGAACTATTATACAGACGGCATGCTTTTAATATTAGAGGAGCAATAAAACTTCTTAACTTTACAGAAGAAAACAATCTTACGTCAGTTTTCAAAAAAGTGTCAAAACTTCTGAAAATTATCATAACTACCCCCATGACAACTGCCGAACCTGAGCGCTGCTTTTCAACTCTGAAAAGACTAAAGACTTTCTTGAGAAATACAATGAAAAATGATAAGACTGAATGTCCTTGCGATGTTATCTATCAACAAGGAACTTGTTAAAGAAATGAAGGACTTTGATGATAGAGTGCTAGAAACGTTTGTTAATTTAAAAGAAATGCGAATGGACTTTGTATATAAATAAATGGTCTGTTTAAATTCTAGGTATCATAAAAATAATATAATGTAAATATAGTGTGGAAACACTATATTTTTTTTTGTGGAAACAGTATAGACATTTTTGTGGACACTTTCGACAGTTTGTGGTTATGTTTATTAATAAAACTGCTGACTCCACAACAGCTCACAATATTTGAGGTGAGTTCAAATTTTTAAATAATCTTTGCATGCTGCACATGTTACTATTTTTATTTTATTAATAAATTATGCGAAAAAATATTGGCGACATTTCTATTGTGCGTTAAATTTAATATTGATAAATAATTAAGAAGCCTAAAGCCCTCCTGCCTCAAGTCACAAGCCACCACTGCATAGTACATTGCAAAAAAGAAACGAAGTGAAAAATCTGTGTGACAAGCACAGACAGAAGCATTGGAATTTGTCAAGGAAATACAGGAAAGCTGTTATGGGAATCAAAGGAAGTTCAGCCAGGCCAGTAAAAATCTGAAAGGCAAATCTGTAAAAAGGACATACAAAATTGAAAACAAAAATGGAAATGTGAAAGGCCACAGGAAAGATATTTCAATGGTGTGGAGTGATTAACATAGAGAGAGACATGCAGGGAAGAAGAGCCAGACTTAATTGAGAAAGAAAGAAATAAGAGTCGTGTAGGTGAAGATGAGGATGGAGTGAAGATAGCTGAGATGGAGTTGGCAGTGCAGAAGTTAAGACTGAGAAAATCTGCAGGTGCAGATGATATTTACACACAAATAATTCAATTCAGAGGAAATACGTGGTCATCACTAATCTTCACAGAAGCATGGCACAAAAATGTATACCAACTGACTAAGAGCACAACCTATAAAGTGTGGAAATTATAGAGCCATCTCGTCTATAGCAGATACGTATGTACTAGGATTCTGGAGAAGAAGCAGAAAGATTAAGTGGAAGTGGAGCTGAAGGTAGAACAATCAGCCTTTAGGAAGGAACAACAGACTCAAGACCATATATTATTGACAATATAATAAAAAATGGATAAATTTGTGAACAGAAATAAGGAAGTCTATTTTACATTCTGGATCTGCAGTCTGCATTTGATATGGTACAAAGACATCAACGTTGGACATCCTTACAGGGGACAAGATTTTAAAGTCTGATGAGGAAAATAAATAGCACATAGTACAGGGGATAGTTTGTTTGGGAGGAGAAAACTCTGCTGAACTCCTAGCTGCAAGAAGAGTGAAGCAAGGGGCCAGTCTCTGTCCATTACTCTTTATAATACTCACGAACCAGGCCCTTAAGCAGTAAACAGAAGTAGATGAATTTGCGAAGTAGGAAAGTTTAGAATGAGATGAGAGTATAACAAAGCCTTGATCTATGCTAATGATATTGCTCTAATTGCAAGTAATAAGGAATAACTGCAGAATCCAGTAACTGAATTGGCAAATGCCATTAGGGACACAGGTATGAGGATCACTGTGAACAAAAGCAAAGTGATCGTCACAACCAAGCAAATTGATGAAGAGTCCCTGAATAATGACTGGGAAGGAAGACAGTGGAGTAGGTCAAGAGAATTTAATAACTGGGAATAACATGTACTTTGGATCGAAAGGCTAATGAGGAAATACGTCATTGGGTAAAAAAGAAGACCAAATATATCACTAGATTTCTAATGTTATTATGGATAAAAAAATCACGTAAGAAACCAAGCTACTTGTATACAAAACGTTTTTTCTTACCTACACTACTATAAAGGACAGAAAACACCAATCTGCAATAGAAACAACAAAGCATATTGCAAACCAGTTAAATAAGATTTTTGAGATGGGCAACTGGAAGAACTAGGAGAGAACAAATGTGACCATCAGAATCCTGTTCCAGCAAGAATCAGTTATGCATATAGTAGAAGAGCACTGCAGTGGTTTGGCCATGTAATGAGGATGGACAAAAGGAAGCTGAAGCTTATCTTGCAATCTTGCTAGATGGAGGTAGAGAAAGATAAAGACCAAGATTGTAATAGGTTGACTATAATGAGAAGCTGCCAAATAGAAGGTAGAACACCTTGTTAGAAGTCAAACATCTTGTATTGGAAGTGTCTGAAGGCTTCAATGCTTGACAGTAGAAAGGGAGAGAAAAGAAGAAGAATAAAAAGACATAACCTATTCATATTGAATAGGACATAATGAATTTATATTCAAGTTCTAGAAAACAGGGTTTCAGGAAGAAGGTAAGGATGAGGACAAAGTAGGAAAATGTGTTTGGAAGAATTTAAGATGAGTGGGTTGAGAGTTTTCTCCAAAATGAAGGAAGCTGTAGACAATAGAAGTAAGTGATTGCAACAACAAGGAATAGCACTTTCTAACCTAATGTGACTTTTGTAAGTAGATTTAATTACTTTATAACACAATTTTAGATAACTGGTAAATAATATTATAATTAGTTTTTGAAACAAGTGTAGCCAAAATTTTTGTTTAAATGTTATGATGTATACAATAACTTCTATGTTAAAAAAAAAAACAGTCTTACAGCACTTCCTTTACAGATTGATCTACATAATTTTTATATAGATTTATATTGATCTAGATAATTATTTTATTTATAGATTATGGATAGTATTTGTTCATTGATTTATCATGAAAATTTAAAGCTGTTCTTTTCCTTAAAGCAAAATTAGTAATGTTTGTGTAATGACTATTACTATGATGTAAGTAGATATGATATATACTGTGCTTATTTTTTACTGTATTTCTGGAAAATTAGTACAGAAATATGAAAATTAACTGCACATCAACTTTTTCTAACACATCTTATTTTTTCACATTTCTATATTTGTAAATTACTATTTTTTTTTTTAAATCAAATTGGTAATTTTTATAACAACCTACAATAACCATGCTTAAACTTTTTCACTTTTTAGCACATCATTCTGGAGGATAACCTTATGACAAGGGGGTTATTAGAACTGAATTTATTGGTTATTATCAAAATACAGTGTACATCAAATTTGGAAAATTAATTGTGTCCTGTAACATAGAGTCAGGATTATTTAATGAAAATGTTAACCAATCATGTTCAATAAGGAAACTGTTAAATTTATTTTTAGATACACCACAGCAGTAAATAGAAATACTGTAGTCAGAAAAGTTGTTAGGTGGCATTGATGTGCAAGTACCGATTTTTTTATTCCTGTAATCAAGTCAAATGACTTTACGAGCTTTAAAAATGTATGCCAACTGACATTATGAAAGGACACTCTTAAGTCCATGAAAATGGACATATTTAAGTCCATTGACATATTTAAGAAAAGAAAACTTTTTTTTGCAAGATTATTTATTTTTACATACCTTGCGTTTTATAATTTGATCATAATTTTATTTTACATCTTTTAATAAATGTGAGACACACTATCCTTATGTTTTAGTTAACGTTTTCTGTAATAATATCATTATTACTGCCTATTTAAGTGATCTGACAATTATATTCCAATATGTAAAAATACAACTTTGATTTAAAGTGCACAGGTTACATTGTGAAGCAGCACAAGCAAGTTTTCACAGATTGGCAGGCAACATCAAACATGATCTTTATTCAGGGGTTGACAGTAAGTACTAACCAAATTTTTTATGTGCATTTTAATTGAAATAAAACAATACTTTTACTTTAATGGTACACCTATCCATATTTAATAAGCAGTTTACGATGATCTCTTATTCTTTCTAAATATTTTTTTTTTTTGCATTCTTTGCCTCAAATGTACTATTTATTTGAGACAATATTATATAATAGGGGAGGGGGTAATCTCTTCCCTTGCCACACCAACCTCACTTATGTCAAACAGCCTTAACTAACTGCTGGACTGAGTGTAGGAATTCTATATAATTAATATTCAGTTTTTCAACATCCATCATAACCTTAACAGTTTGGTGTTATGTAAAAAGACAAGTTCATGATGCTCCTACTAAAACACACTGTTTGGGCAGTAATTGGTATTAATACATAACATAGTATTTATGACTACAGAACACTAATTTTTAGACAAAATTTTAATTTTTACCTTTACCTGCTCTAATTTTTGTTTATTTCAAGATTCATTATAGGCGGCTGCTAGGAGTGCTGTTAGTTTCAGTGCTAAATAGCATAGTTTGAAATAGTAATCAGATCTGTGTGTGTGTGTGTGTGTGTGTGTGTGTGTGTGTGTGTGTGTGTGTCCGAAGACTTTGACTTAAACTGTGTCTGTTCATTTAGGATTTTCATTTCCTTATGCTTTTGTGTTTCTGTATATTTCGAGTTGTTCATGTGTATCTAGTTTCCAACTCTTTGTATTTTTTTGTACAACTACAAACATACAACACACAAAAACATACGGAACGGAAATGGTATCCTAAACCAACAGACACAGTTTAAATCAGTTATACTGTACTCTTTGAATATCACACACACACACATACACACACACACACATACACACACACACACTAAGAACCTGAACCTGATAACCATTTCAAAGATAGCACTATTTGAAACAAAGGAACTATTTCCAGCACTAGAGATGACAGCATTGTTAGTGGCCACTTCTGATGGAGCTTACAATAAGCAATAACTAGCCTAGGCAGAGGTTAACTTTAGATTAATTTTATTAAAATTTTAATCTAAAACTTGGTCTTCCATAGTCAGAAATAGTGTTACACGCTATTAATACACAGACGCATTACGGAGAAAAAAATCCAGGAATTTAATTTTTGTTATTCTATTAATTTCTTAATTTTGTATGTAGGTCTGAGGCAATTAAAAAGCAATATTTTCCTTATATTATGTTACCAAGAAATCCAGTTGTTTGAAGAATAAATAAATCTTAAAAATATTCTTACTTTTATTGATAACAATGAAAAATAATTATGAGATTTCTCCATAAATTAAATAGAAACATAAGGTGTTTGAAATATATCTAGTGATCCAAAACTAGCAACCAGTAACTAAGAAATTAAGTATGGTACCCTAACTAACTAAAGACATAAAGAGTCAACATATAAAATTGATGAAGATTGCTATGTGTAATATTTTTTTAGTTCTTTTATTAATTTTCCCAACTAGAATGACTTTAGAAGTCAATAATTATTATTGTTAAAATTGTAAAATAACTTCTTTAATCTATTCATAGAATATGTAAATATAAATTCAGGACTGCAATTAAAATCAACAAATATATGTCTATGTGTGGACTTTATTTGTATACTTGCATTACGCATGATGTACATGTTAAACAAATACTGTATATGGTATGGAAATGTATTCTTGTTAACTAGTTTTATGGCTTACAATCATGTTTTATTGTTAGTATTAATAACCCCCCAAATTTTTTGTAATACAGCAAATTTTGTATCCTTTCTATAATACAGTATCTTCATTTTTTGGTTACTGCCTATAATAGGGAAAAATTTTGCACTAATAAAATCAGTAAAATGAAAAGTACTGTTGTTACTAAAAATTTCAAATATGCAAGCCTACAAGTGAAAATGTGTGTTTGTTAATATAGTTTTACCTATAATACATTTCACAGTAAAACTTATCAGAATTTCTTCATATTAATTACTTACCCCAGCCAATTATAATGTACGATGTTATTGCTGAAGTGTCCGAAAAAACAGAAACAAATATCAGATTGTGAAGGTAGAGCCCTTCCATTAGTATCCAAGAGTAATTTGCCATGATGAAATACTCCCAGCAACTTGTAATGAACTTACACTGCCAACTGTACTACAGAAATAATTTTAAACTATACATTATACAATTAGATTAGTTTTACAGACAATTTTGACAATTATATAACTAGTATGAAAAGCGCATATTTAAGGAACTTGCTATTTAATAACACTTAAAACTGACTCACATCTGATAGAAAAACATCATTAAAAAAAATTTATTTTCTCTGTAGCCCTGATTTTGTGATCAAAATGTTATTGCTGCAGTGCTATAAGCTACATTAATTGTGTCATGTAAAAGCATGATTGTAATAGCAAGGCCAGAGAAGACTGTACATTGAAACTAAGTACAGTACCAATATATAGATCAAGTACAAAACTTATGTAAAATAAAATGTTGTAAGAAAGTTAATTATACTGACTAACTCGGATCTGCACTTATTAAGTTAAATACATTTCTTCAAAGACATACGTACTTCATTTTCATGTAAAAAATAAGCTTCACTATCTTTTTTAGTAAAGTCAGATGGAAGTCCAACACCCTTGACAAAGAGTGAATCCTTCAGAAGAGTAGTGAAAGCACGAAAAATGAATGACACAAAGAGATGCATGTGAAGTTTGTTACGTGGGCACCTCAGTTTCCTACAAAACATCTTATTATTATATTATAATACCTTTTGTTACATTATTTATTATAAATACTTATTTAATGGTGTTTTAGTTACTTTATAGTATTCTAAACTTACTTGAAAGAAGCTAAAATGCAGAGTGCTATGAGAAGTAGCAAGAGAGACCCCATAGCCTACGTGAGAGACAGCTTTCACCAATGGAATATATTGCTGTGGATACCGTGAGAAATAGGAAACGTTAGCATAATTTTTGTTAAGTTAATAAAAGCAATCCATAATACTAAATGTTAATATGTAATATATGAAAATTAATTCAAACTACTAACAGACAGTATAATTAATATAAGGCTTGCACAGCAATGTTTATGGTAAGAGGCATGAGACACTGACTGAATGAAGCAAAAAAAGTAGTGTTGGTGCAACACATTGTGTAATTTAACATTAGGATTAGTATTTGATAGTGTTTTATTTGTTACTAAATGAAAGGTGACTACATAAAAGTTGGTATGTTACATTTTTTTTAAATCATATAATACAATGGCATTGACATATCACCTCATTAGTTTTATTTTTGTGACGATTTAAATTGTGACAATTAAAAAAAAAATAAAGAAATAAAAAATTTTAAGTTGCGAACAATTAACCATTTAAATCTCACAATGATAATAAAAAACATGTAGGTACTAAGTGTGAATGGAAGTAGTAATTAATAAGGGCAAAGAAACGGTAAAGAAAAGACATATTGTAAATAATTATTATTGTCGCATTTAACCCTTTGCTTGTTATCAGGCGCCTACCTGTTGATACCGGACTCGACATGTTTACCGAGTCTTCTGTAATTAAAATAATATAGAAAAATAATGTTAATAATTAAAGAATCTAAGACACAGATAGTCACGAAAACAACTAATTTAAATGATGTATTTTTATCTAGCGATAGTTTGTATAAATAAAAAAGTTTTATTTAGAGAGAGACCGGGACTATATTCTCGCGGAATAAACTATCTATTGTCCTGTACCAGTGGTAGCGTACGAAAAATCTCTCTCTCGCTATGACGACTCCAAGCAGTGCACACGCGCGAGCGAAATGCTCTGTTAAAATGTTATGTGATTGGTTATTAGTTTGGATTAATTCTTATGTATTTTACTAACTGCTACTAAAGAGTGTAATATGTAACGTTAAGAGAAAGAAAAATTAAAAAAACGTTGTAACAAGAAGAAATATGTGACAACCAATAGTACGAGTGTTAATAACTATAACAGCTATCTTCTCCGATTGACGACTCTCCACAACATCCTGCCTGGAGACATGAATCATCAGAATTACAACTCTAGTAGACCCGACCGATAATGCAGTTCGAGACTTCTGAGAATCAACGAGTACCTGTGTAGAAGGCCCACTCTATCCTGCAGACGTTTAAGCCGTGAACAACTGAAACCAGACCTTGACGAGGACGACGCTCTTAGGATTCCCAAGATGTAACCATATGGAGGAGACTTCTACATCCCAAATTAAAGGTGACTCGATAGCACGTCTATCGAGGAATAATAATAATAGTAATTGTAACACAACATACTCTCTTAAAGAGACTTTCAGAGACGATTGACTTTATAAGAATATAAAAATTTAAATCTAAGAATTTAATTGTAACTATTCAGGCTTCTTGCAATTGTAACAGTTTAGATTTTAACGTATCGTAGTATAATTAATACCATTCTTCAAATGGAATAATAATGAAACTTAAAAGTAAAAGTAAAAGTAACAGTCTTGCAAGCTAATATCTTGAATTGAATATAATTAATTTTTAAAGTCTAAAGACTAAATACCAAATGGTTACCCGGATCCGGGGAAAAGCTAAATATAATTTGTTGTGATCCCACAGTCTATATAAAGCAATTTAAACAAGTTAATAATTTAATTAATAATGTAATGGGATCTGTTTTTGAGTAAATGTCATTTGTTTTATTTTAAATGTTTAATAAAGGGAAATCTTCTTGTTGCACACATATACTGAGTACATAAATCAACAGTTTTCCCTTCCATGATTCCTTTTATATTTACTGTGTGTTGTTCTGTTTAAATTTCAGCTCGTCCCGAATAAGGCAGCCTGAAGTAATTGGCCGAACCAATTACTGTGGGTTCCCTCTGTTATAACTCAAGAGAAGAGGTTATAAATTGCGCCACTCTGCTAATTAGTTAAAATTTTGCTGCTAATTAAAAATCACAAAAAAAAGAAATTTTGTGACTTGTGTTATTAAGCAGTAATTGTGCCTATTAACCCAGACCATAATCTGTAGATTTATTTACTCATGTACTTTAAATGTGTCTAAAATCTTAAATAAAATTAAACGATAATAGTTATTATAATAGTTTTGTAAATAGGTAATTTTAATTATTATTTAGATATAGCAATGAACATAATATTGACTCGAAGTGTATTCGATATAACATCAGGTATGTGCTTGTCAAGAGTTCATTCAACAACACGTCTGTTTGTAAACAAAATCAAACCAGTTTAATTCTTGTCCAAGCCTGTGTGAGAGTGTCCTTGTCACCCTAGCGCAAAGTTGCGTTAGACAATACATCACCTCCCTCTATTGTATAAAAGTGTGTGACCCCTTGCCCAGTAACAAAAGATTTCAGACATATGTTGAAAATTAAAACAAAAAAAAAGTAAATAATTTTATTATTAAGTTGCGCCACTGTTTTTGGTTTCATTTTGTGTAAATGCTTAGTGTACTTAGTGTCAATTATAAAATACTCCATTCTGTATATCGATGCACTCAGTTAGGAAATTGTATGTAAAAAGAAAGAGGCTAAGTAGCATATATGAATAATATTGACGATATTTATAAGTGTATAAATATAAGTGTATATTTTGTGTGAGATTACGCACATACTCGTATATAATTATATGCGAAAAGATTAGATTGTATTATACCAATTCATGTATGTACGTGTCAAAGTATTCAGTCTCTAACACGTCAATTTTCGACGATATAAGACCTGTAGTTTTCCTGTACAAGCCTGCATAAATGTGTAATTCGTGTTTCTATCGACACGATGAGTTATATAAACTACTGACTAAACAAAACAAATGTACTAATTAATTTTATGGAATGATGCTTCCCGAAGTAAACAACCGAGTCCTAAATAAATGAAAAACGAAGTTTCTTAAATCTGAGTAAAGTAAATAATAAGAAATAAATGATTAGTCATTTAAAATGAAAGGTTTAATAATATCGTAAATTATTATAACACGTTAGTATAATTATAATTATAAAAGTGTAACTAAACTCAGCTTGGTAACGGGCCGTAACATTGCGTACGCATCGCACACGCCACCCCTTTTGAAGCAAGCCAGTGCAAGTTAATAAGGTGTCCGTTAGCTATTGTTAAATGAAACAATAGAGATATTCTCCCTCGAGTTGACTTTTCCCCTTTGTAAGCAAAACTATGCCATTGTTTAAAACTAGTCTAACCTACTTTCCAGCGAAACAGCTGATCGCTTAAATAAAAAACTAAAGCTATGTTTAATTACCTCTGTTAATAAACGTTTACCATGTACTAAAGTGTGTAGGAAATAATTGTGTAGTATAGTAAAGCGAATAATAGTGTGACTTAAATTTCAAATGAATAAATGACTTAGTTAACCCTCCCTTGTTAGATAAAGTATTATACCCCAAGTCCCAAAACAAAGTAAATAAAGAGTATTCTAAATAATATGGTAGTAGATAGTAAATAATTCTAGGTGTGTTTCGTAAATGCTCCAAAGTAATTAATTAATTATAAAGAAAGTAAATCAGAATAAAGAGAATAATAATTGTTTAAATAATAAGGCTAATTAATTCTTGATTTAAACTAATTGTGTGAAGTGTAGCGTAGAAGTAAGAGAAAAGAATAATAATAATACAAGTAACGTAGATTAGTAAGCACCCCAGTTGTGGTGGCCAGTTAGAAGAAATAATGCGTATTCAGGATAGTACTAAGCAGCCACCCTCTCTATTGTATAAACGGTAGCACTCCCTAAACAATGAATGCCACCGCGTGTGAAATAAAATGCAGCGTGTAAAGTGTCCCCTTCCGCATAGTTTGTCTAGTTATTGTTAAAGAGTTAAAAGAGAAGTATCCTCGTGAAATTCCGCTTCTCTCCAAGTAACTATAATCAAGAGTGTAGTATGAGACCCTCTTTGGATTATTTAAAAGTAAGTCTATGGTATATAATCAAGATAGAATTATATACCGGTGTATAATCAAGATAGAATTATATACATGTTAAGTAACGAGTCACAACGGCGCCGGCTGAAAAAGATAATGATGAGCCAAGAGAGCCAAGAGATCATTTATGAATGCTGAAAGCTAACCTGTAGTGTTAGAGTAAGCTGATGTCAGTCGGGCCACGATATTGTGAGTTGCTGAAATTAGGGAAATTAGTATTATAAGTTAGTACTGTAAGAAGTGAGAAAAAGGGAATTTCACGGAGGAGGAACATTTAAATGAGAACTAGATCATTTAAAGAGAATTTAAAACAACAAACTGTGCACTAATAATAATAAAAGAGACTAATAATAAATAATGATAATAATGAGAGAAATTTAACACTGTACTCCCCAAGCATACTCTCGGTACGTATCTAACCAAATTTTCCGGAGTCGGTGTTGGTTAAGAGGCGGAGTATGTGACGATTTAAATTGTGACAATTAAAAAAAAAAATAAAGAAATAAAAAATTTTAAGTTGCGAACAATTAACCATTTAAATCTCACAATGATAATAAAAAACATGTAGGTACTAAGTGTGAATGGAAGTAGTAATTAATAAGGGCAAAGAAACGGTAAAGAAAAGACATATTGTAAATAATTATTATTGTCGCATTTAACCCTTTGCTTGTTATCAGGCGCCTACCTGTTGATACCGGACTCGACATGTTTACCGAGTCTTCTGTAATTAAAATAATATAGAAAAATAATGTTAATAATTAAAGAATCTGAAGACACAGATAGTCACGAAAACAACTAATTTAAATGATGTATTTTTATCTAGCGATAGTTTGTATAAATAAAAAAGTTTTATTTAGAGAGAGACCGGGACTATATTCTCGCGGAATAAACACTCCACTATCTATTGTCCTGTACCAGTGGTAGCGTACGAAAAATCTCTCTCTCGCTATGACGACTCCAAGCAGTGCACACGCGCGAGCGAAATGCTCTGTTAAAATGTTATGTGATTGGTTATTAGTTTGGATTAATTCTTATGTATTTTGCTAACTGCTACTAAAGAGTGTAATATGTAACGTTAAGAGAAAGAAAAATTAAAAAAACGTTGTAACAAGAAGAAATATGTGACAACCAATAGTACGAGTGTTAATAACTATAAGTTGTTAACTATTCAATCTTTTCCGATTGACGACTCTCCACAACATCCTGCCTGGAGACATGAATCATCAGAATTACAACTCTAGTAGACCCGACCGATAATGCAGTTCGAGACTTCTGAGAATCAACGAGTACCTGTGTAGAAGGCCCACTCTATCCTGCAGACGTTTAAGCCGTGAACAACTGAAACCAGACCTTGACGAGGACGACGCTCTTAGGATTCCCAAGATGTAACCATATGGAGGAGACTTCTACATCCCAAATTAAAGGTGACTCGATAGCACGTCTATCGAGGAATAATAATAATAGTAATTGTAACACAATACTCTCTTAAAGAGACTTTCAGAGACGATTGACTTTATAAGAATATAAAAATTTAAATCTAAGAATTTAATTGTAACTATTCAGGCTTCTTGCAATTGTAACAGTTTAGATTTTAACATATCGTAGTATAATTAATACCATTCTTCAAATGGAATAATAATGAAACTTAAAAGTAAAAGTAAAAGTAACAGTCTTGCAAGCTAATATCTTGAATTGAATATAATTAATTTTTAAAGTCTAAAGACTAAATACCAAATGGTTACCCGGATCCGGGGAAAAGCTAAATATAATTTGTTGTGATCCCACAGTCTATATAAAGCAATTTAAACAAGTTAATAATTTAATTAATAATGTAATGGGATCTGTTTTTGAGTAAATGTCATTTGTTTTATTTTAAATGTTTAATAAAGGGAAATCTTCTTGTTGCACACATATACTGAGTACATAAATCAACAGTTTTCCCTTCCATGATTCCTTTTATATTTACTGTGTGTTGTTCTGTTTAAATTTCAGCTCGTCCCGAATAAGGCAGCCTGAAGTAATTGCCCGAACCAATTACTGTGGGTTCCCTCTGTTATAACTCAAGAGAAGAGGTTATATTTTGAGTGGCCAAATTCCACAGAATTGAACTGATGAATATGGTACATTACAGCACCAGACAAGAACTTTAGTGGATCTACGTGGCATAATATGTAACAGCTTCATTTACTGAACAATACTTATAAACTGTACAACAATGTTTCTTAAAACATTAACGATGAATACATTTTTTATTAATTTTAATTTTTAAACATTCAAAGTAGTTTTTGTGCACAAATTATAAGAAAAACAAAAAGCCCAAGTTGCATAATCTAACCTAGAGGATGATGTTCAATTCCTTTTGGATAAAAGGAAAGAAGAAATGACTTGAGGCCAAGATAAATAAATAAGAATCTAAAGTTTTTAGTCAGGTTTATTATATTTTAAATGCTATTATAAGAAAAAAATTTGTTTATAATAAATCATCAGATTATTAATTATATCTGAAGATGATAGTTGAATGCTATTAAAAGACTGTAATTTACAAAATAAAATATATTCTTGTAAAAAGTTTTATTATTAATAATAATAAAAATTATAATAAATGGTATAAAATCCACAAAGGAAGCCCAGAGTATTGTGTTTTACATAGTTATTAAGGTACGTAATATTAGATTAAGCAGATAACACCACATAAAGCATCAGAATATTTACTCCTGAACTAGAATCTCTAATGATTCATATCACAATTCTAACATAGCATAGTAAGATACTGTCCATGTAAATATACAAATCTGTTTTGATAAGTGAAGGTAAACAGCCTAAAAACTTAAGCTGAAGAAAGGAAAGAGGAGTCACTTTTGAAAGCTATACTTGTGAAAGCTATCTACATAAACAAAGGTAACTTGACAAATTTCGTAGAATTGAAAAGAAACAAAGAAACGCAGAAAAGATATTTGGAAAATCATATCATAGATTTACCGTGAGAGCTATACTATAGATTACTAATAACTATGGCCAAAGATACACCGAACACAATAGTTATTGCAGAAATTCTATTCAAGAAATACTGAATAAAAAATCAAAATTTTGAAAAATATCTAAGAAATTAAATATTTGACATTTATATTCTTTAGATTAAGGTGTCAAGAATGACTAATATCATAGAGCATTATGATTAATGCTGTATGAGCCATGAAGCTTGTCCATAAACTTCAAAAGTACATCACAATATTAATTATTTAAAAAAAGTTAATGTCTTTAAAATTTATTTTTTTTTATTTTATTTATTTTTTGTTGTTGTAAACTGAAGGAAACAGATATCTTGTGATATATAGTCTAAAATGTGAAAAGACTACATTAATTCTAAAGGAATCATCAGAGGATTAACCTAATCTCATAAAAGATGATATTAAACAAGGATAATAACTGACTGCCATTCATGCTTAAGTTCTTCCCAGTTCAGTTGAGTTAAATCATCTTCACACTTGACAGTATTTAAGCTGCTACAAATATATTTCTCAGTTTTGTCTAACTTTTCTAAAATTCATTAAAACCATCAAAAAGAGGAAAATAGATGAAATATCATAAAATTTAAAGTAGAAAAGTGAATACATGTACTGATTTTATTTCTGAAATGAATTTACTCTTTCATTTCTAAACAAGAAAATGAAACAGATGAGAAACTTATGATACAGAAATTCCAAGTTATAAAGTATATTAATTTAGGCAATAAGAAGCAAATTTCTCTACCTGAGAAATCTGTGGTTCAACAGCCTTGGATTTATGGTTATAACAGCTGAAAAATGTATATTGAAAAATGTCCATGAAACGTCATGGAAAATGAAATCCAAGAATGAAAAATGTGGTATTATAAACATACTAGGCAAGAAGTATGCAGTTTATTTATGGTGAAAGTATTAGGAGTACTTGAATATTAATATTCCTTATGGAAGGGAACTACTTGGATTAAAAGTAAAGCTGATAAACGTAGTCTGATTAATTAAAATAATTGATCTCAAATATCCATAAGGCTGTATTGTACACTTAAACAAATTGGCATAATATAAAACTTGCTTGAATTAAAAAAGAGTTTATATGTACCTAATAAGGATTGTTATTTAACAACTTCAGGCTTAAAAATTGTTTAATAATATCATGGTAATTTTCAAGACTACCAGTACAGACATTTTATCATAAATGTTAAGTGCTACCAAAGTAGGATATCTTAAGTGATTTTATTTGGGCAAAATTTAATTAATACGAGTATTGAAAACAATCTGTAAAAGAGTACTAGAGAATCTTCAACATAATCTGTGGCTCCACTTCATGGATCCTGGCCCTTTTCCATTAGTCAGTCTACTCATCCATATTCTTCTGGCCTTTCACTTTCCAACTCAAACCTTTGCAGGTTCTCCCCTACCTGATCCTTTAGTGTAATTTTTGGTATTCCTCTGGGACTATTACACACGAACCTCTGGTAAAATATTATCTTTGTTGGCTATGGTCAACTCCATTCTTTGTTATGTCCTTTCTATGTCTAAAGTAAAACATTCATTCACTACTTTTTGTTAATATGCATTATATCATGCCACTGATCTCAGTCGTATATTTATATTGGCTTAATAAGTGTTTTATGGTGTGCACATTTAGTGTCTCTTGAAATGACATCTGAACATAATTTCTAACATGATGTCATTTGCGTTTGTACTTGATATACAGATATAAATTCATTTACCTGCTCTATACTATGAATACTGAATACCTATCATTAGTCTTTGGGTAGTTCTTACATATTGCTGGTTTGCATATACTTGTAATAAACAAATTTTTTGTTAAGAAAAATAGAAATGAAAAAAAACATTTAAATCAGAAATATATTGCCAGTGTGTAAAGTATAGAGTTAGATGAAGAATGTTGGTTACATAGTCTAAGGAACTCTATAACTTGGAATGTTGATTCCAAATTTATGTTATGGATCTTTCCTTTTATTTTTGATCATGTGGACACTAAAATCATGGTCAATTCTTGGAGGTTTCTTCAGCTGTGTCTGTTCTTGTAGTTCTTCTGTAGTGGCTGTCTTTGTCATGCCTTGGCATTGAATTCACAGTGAATTCATTGACTTCAGCTGGCTCTTTGTTGTACCTAACTGTTTTATCAGCCCATGTTTATTAGTGAAGTTTTGGGATGTGTAAAAATGGTTTTTGTCAGCCCCTGTAACAGATGTTTTGCATACAACTGCATGTGTAGCCAGAACATCCAACAATGGACCCTAGTCTTAACACCTGGAAACCAAAACAAAATCAGTAACAATTCTGTGCCTGAAAAACTAAAGATACTCATTATTTTGCTACAGAGTTTGGCAATGACATATTACAAGAGATGAAGTTTTTGATACTCGACTGTGTAGTCCTGAATCTATGAAAGAACATTTTCTAATTTATTAATAATAAAAACCGTTTTGGTTAAAAAGTAATTTTACTGGAAAAAAGCATAAGTACTTAAGTACAAAAATGATATTTAATATTAATAATTATATATTTATTAAAGTACACTTTAACACTCTTTTGTTCATTATACCTCCTGAATTAGTTCAATTGTTGGTCTTACCAGTATCATTAATCTAATTAGTATATGTATTTACAATTAGACATTTAATTGGAATACAAATACATACTGTAAAATCATTACACATATACATTTTGGTTAAATTCTCTTTAATTTTATACCCCACATGAAGTTTTGAGATTTTACTAAACATTTCACCCATTTTTAGGCCCTGGCATCCATAAATATTAAAATTAAAAAATTAACACTAAATTCAGAGTGTGGGTAAAATTCCCTTTAATTTGGTGTTGCACATTGACTTTTACAAATTTTTATTATTTTTGACCCCCTTACATTTTTGTCTCTCTCCCCATATTTTTGGGGAAGAACTTGTGTAATAAGTACAGTTGATCACAGAATCATCATATTTTATAATGACAAAAAGTTATAATTAATTGTAAACAGCATAGTAATATTCTCTCTAGTAGAGCCGGACATGACGATGGTCATCCAGAAAGTAAAGAACGTTTGACCTTGGCGTGTCACTTTGTCACTGGCCAATGTTGCTGTGACACTAAACTCCCCCCCCCCCAACTACAAAATCAGTCTGAGCTAAACTGTGATGCTATGCAAACATTTGTTTGCTTCTCACCCGCATTCAAAATGTGTGACAAAATAGAAAATCCCACGAAGCGTGAAGTGCGTAGTGTGGTACCGGTAGTGTCATTCAGTTTTTGAACACAAAAAAGGTTAGGGCTATTGAAATTTACAGGCAAATAAAGGACATTTATGGTGAGACTGTGATGAATGAAGCATCGGTTGGGAAGTGGAGCATTATGTTTAACGAGGAGCAAATGTGAACGATGACAAGTGTTCTGGTCAGCTATCTCTAATCACTGACAAACTCAAGAAAAAAGTTTATGATAAAATTCAGGAGGACAGATGTTTCACATTAGATGTTTACTCAGATTCATTCCTGAAATTTCAAGAGCCTTACTTCACGAAATTGTCACGATCCATCTTGGTTACAGAATAATGTGTGCTAGATGGGTACCTCAATCGTTGTCTGATGATCACAAAAAACAAAGAGCAGGAGCTGCTTTCATGTTTCTGACTTGTTGTCATCAAAATGGAGGCGAACTTGTGGATCATATTAGTACAGGTGATGAGACATGGGTTTCTCATAAAACACCAGAAACAAAGTGTCAATCAATGGAATAGCACCATTCCAAATCACCAACAAAACTGAAGAAAGCAAAGCAAGCTCTGAGCACATGAAAACTGATGGTGACTGTGTTTTAGAATCGAAAGGGGGTCGATTTTTATTTGTTGATTTTATACCAAGAGGACAGACAGTAACTTCAGAGGCATACTGTCAGATGGTCTACCAACTTTGATGAGCTATTCAAAACAAACGGCACAGTGTGTTGTCCAGTGGCATGTCTTTGTTCAAGATAACACTCAGCTGCAACTCAAGCTTTGCTTGAATGTTTTGGCTGGAACATTTTTCAGCATCCACCGTACAGTCTTGACTTGGCACCTAGCATTTTTCATCTGTTCCCTGAGTTGAAAGAATTTTTTTGGAGGCAGGCACTTTCAAGATGATGACGAGCTGAAAGAAGTTGTCACTGAATGGGGTAAGGACTTGGCAGTGGGGGTGTACAATGTTGGAATAAAAAAAATAGCATTACACTATGACAAGTGTTTGAATTGGTATGGAAACTATGTGGACAAGTAGTATAATGGTTCCTATAAGTAAAAAATAAAAGTTGTTTGATTACCACTTTTCTAGATTTTTTAATAAGAAAACGTTCTTTACCTTCTGGATGACCCTCATATATAGTTTACACACATACATATATGCAAATACATGTAGGGAAGATACATTTGTAACCAAATAAGCCATATGACAAGCCACATGACACTACTTGTTTTTAACTGTTTCTGCCATGAAACATCATAAAACCTAACCTAACCTAACCTAACCTAACCTAACCTTTATCAAAACTAGTGTAATGTGTATATTCATCAGGGAAGGAAATGTTATGTATGTTATGTTTACAGACATAATGTTAATGTTAATGTTAAGTCTACAGAAAATTATATCCATTACATTTCTTATTGTACCAGAACTGATGTTTGTTTAGTCACAGTATGTCTTGTGATGAGCAGAAACAGAGTCAAGCAAGGTTCAGAACCAAAGCAATTTGCATGCAAGTGAATAATTCAGGTGGTACATTACAGGAGCAATAGTTAGTGACAACCTGTACAACAAAGATTCTATTCAATCCACTACCAAATTTATGTGTGTGTGTGTGTGTGTGTGTGTGTGTGTGTGTGTCCTGCACTGGGGAATGGACAGTTGACATATATTTCCTTGAAGAGAAACATATAGCTTCTTCATTCCCAGTTCCCAACTCCACGTCAACCTCCAAGGTGAAACATTGAAGTTAAAACTGATAACATTCTAACAGCTATAAATTAAGTAAAATACCTGGATAAAACAGTAAAGATACAATATAAGAAAAACTCAGTTGAAGAAGATTAGTATGGATTGGATTCTTAAAGATAAGATATATGAAGGATAGAAGGATATTAATGCTTTTATGGTTATGAAGGGTGTCTCAAATATGAACAATGACATAATCGTCATTCTTTTTTTTTCAACTTGCTGCAGAATTCTGCATTGTGCTAAATGTTACTAGATGAAACTGGAATGTTCTGCCTACTTTCAGTTGTTTATACTCACAGTGCAATGTGACAAGTCATCATTAACATGCTCCATGTAAACATGTTCTGTTAGTCATTGTTATAACACTTGCATCTCCTTAACCCTGTCCATCCTGACCTGACAACTCTGGCTTACATGATTTGGTTTCAGTTTGACTCTGAATACTCTGGATCCCTTTCTCCACTAACAGGAGATATTCTCCAGCATTAGTGAATGCCTTTCCATTAGTACAGTGCACATTTCCAATTCACCTCCAACATATAGCGTAACATCCTTTTCAGAGCTCTTCAATTTCCTCCAGCTGGCTGTACAGTACACCTGTTCTTCTGGAACTGTGACTGTGTATTTCCCCCAATTCATGGATGCTTTATTTCTTCAAGGTTAGTCCTCTCCAAGACAATCAATGTAACTTTATCAATAACCTTTTCTATTATCACACTGACTTCTTGTTCATTTGCCATCTTTGTGTCTGCCACCAAGTGTTCATCTCATCTGTCTCTGTTGGTTCCAGCATTACTTGCTTAATCAAGTATGTGGACATAACTGTCACAATAGCTGTGTAGAGTATTACCTTCTCTTGGACAACGTTCAGAACATTATTGTTAAAATCTACGATCAGACGGTCTAGGTGTTCATAATGTCTATGACAAGCACTGTTTAACTGAGAAAGTCTGTAATAAGTATGTAGATGTTAGACTTGACCAAATGCAGTTGTCAGTTTACCCAATCATTTATGAATTCACCACAGGTGTTGTGGTTGTCATAGGTACTCTGTCAGCCACCTGTGTTTTAATAGTGTGACTGAGTAAAATGACTTTCTCTAATGGCTAATGGTTCATGTGTGCAGAACCTTTAAAGTGTTGAAGATAAGTCACCCAGCGGGGGCTTCCGTTATTGGGTGTAAGCTCCATTAAAGTTGGAGCCTTTGGCTTGAACTGACCTTATTACAGACATTGCAATTTTTGTTTTGTTTTGCTTTTATATTCTGAAGCTCTTTCCATCTTTATTATTAGCATTTTATTGGTATTTGTTCAACTATTTGATTCAAGTACATAGCTAGACTTCATGTGCTTTCATCATTTGTTCCACTTTACTTTTATTTGTTTTCTTACATTGAATTTTTGAATTGAATTTTCATTAGAAAGAATTTTTATATATGAACAGTGGTGAAGCGTGACAAAATAATTTGGGTAGACAAAAATACTAGCCAAAAGCAACCTCTTACTAAGATTGTTGACGTTCTAAATGATTAATGAAAATTATGGTCAATAGAGTTAATGCTACCTGTATCAGATAATAGCTAAGTGACTGTCTGAAACACATGCATTTTGTTATATAATTTGTCCTAAATATCAAGAAAAAGCTATCATATTGTTATTGGTGTAATTTATGAATCTTAATTAAAAGATATTGGTAGAAAAATATACATTTTATTCACAGTTTTTAATGGTGATAACTCCAGACTACTGTAGGTATTACACAAACATTTCACATTTTCTTGTAAATGAGTTCTACACACTACGTTTCATTTTTTCTTATTTTTAGCTACAGAATCAGCTCCCAAGAGATTGCAGTGCAATTTTTAATCACTCTGTACATATGTTCTTTCATGAAAGGCTCTTCCATTGCCAGTAAATTTAAAGTTTCCAAATAACTGTCCTTATTAAGAGATTTCTCATTTTCCTTATGGCCCCTAAAAGAGGTAAACTCTTGCCTCCCTAAATAACAAACAACATATATCAAATGGCCTACTATCCTTCAATTTCGTGCCTCATTTTCACTGTGCTGTACTTCTTGAATTCTTGGTGTTGCAGACAAACGATGTTCAATTCTGTTATGTCCTAGCATGTGCAGAATTTTTTGTATGAGTTTTGCTACCAGCATGTTTAGTGGCTTTACTTCAACATTTTTTATAGTGCCTACTCCAACTTTGCTACATGGTTCCTCTCCATTAAACATCAAACAATAACAGCAGTGCAGAGTTTTCTTTTGCTTTCAACCAGAAAGCCACCTAAATTTACATACAAAATTTTCTTAAAATTTCTGACAACTTTTCCATCCTTCTGCAACAAATCTAAAGGCGTCCGAGATATTTTTGACTTTAGCAATACCTTTTGCTCTAAGTGTAACGTACTGATTTTGTATTTTAACAAAAATTCTAGTGAATCAAAGTTGTAACAGTTTTTTATCAAATACTTCTGCGGTAGAACTGTACCAACTGTATTCATTTTGCTCCTTTAAACCAATGAAACAGTATACTCAAAGCACTTAAAGGATGACGATGACCCTTAAAAATATGTATTGTTAAATAATTAATACACAAACGATTACACACTTCTTAATCTGAACCACTATATACAAAATTAAAAATAATTTGCAAATTCAACAAAAACAAATATTCACTACGCGAGCACAATGAAAAAACATAGGTGGCCAGGCGAGAATTCTGTGCTATTTAGTGTAGGGGAGACATGTCTCTTCTGATGTGATGTACGGGACATATTTTTATACTGTGCTTGCGAGTCCTCTCCCGTTATCATCCACCAAAGCCCTCCTCACCTCCAGGCTTGTTAAAAAGACATTCCAAGTAATGTCTGCACACAGGTCCTCTCCCGTTGTCATCCACCGAAGCCCTTCTCACCTCCAGCCTTGTTAAAAAGACATTTGAAGTAATGTCTACTCTGATACTCCGCGTACAATTTCATCACACAGCAAGATTCCATGGATCACCTCGCATCATTTAAACATTCTTAAATTAGTTTTATACCCTTTCCAAGTAACTTATGCAACTTAGTTCATAAATAAAAACTAATTGTTTTATGAATAAGTTATTTGGGGAGACACTGTCTACCTTGTCTCCCCTGACCACTCTATATTTCATGTTGCTTCGATCTTTCATGTTTTTTTTTATTCTTTCACAGCACAATTGACAGTCTCATGTTTGATACAGTTGCGTCTACTTAAAAATATTCTTATTTTTTGTCTGTTCAAATCACTACATAGTTGGTCCATATTATCAGATAGTGTATCTAGTTGTTTAACTATATTCTGATTCTGTTTTCTGTCAATGCTTAGTCTCCTCTGATACTACTTCCCTGGCATTCTTTCTTTCAAGTGCATTGCTTTATACTATCCTCTGTGCCGTGTTTTGTGCCCTACTGTACTTCTGTTGCTTATAGAGCTTCTAGTTAATTCTTCAGACTAGAATATGTTTTTGATAAATCACTGATCATTAATCAGTTTCATTTTGTGATTTCTACCATTAAAGATCACCAATTCAGATTCCAATATTACTTAAATAGCAGTTTTAGTACAGTGAAGTAATTGAATACTAATTCTAGAGACATTACCAGTCACAGTATTTACAACGAATAATATCACTCACTTAGTGAATAAATTTACTGGGCCATAATTATAGCAGTTAATACTACTTTAATAATATTCTACTTTCTGTAAATATATCCACTTAACATAAAAGTAACTAGCAACAGATTAACTTACTGCATTGCTTTGCCTCTATAAAAGTTGCTGTCTTAGCAAACAATGACATTGTGGCTATAACTGTATGTTCTATGGAAGCTGGGATGTTCTATATGTTTGTAGTTGTTTATATTCATGCTCCATTAAACATAGTTGTTTACATTTAATATCAATATGACCTCCTCCATGGTCCAGTGTCTAACATTTTTACCTCTGGCAGGGACAGAACTAGGCCATAATTCATTGTGCACAAGACTCATCCTGGTCAATACTTAAAACACAGCCAATTTAGCTTACCCCTCAAAGTGGGCAGCTGACTTGCATGCCCTCCCCTAGTTTCATTTTGGCCTCTGGTTCAAGAGACTGTAGACTTGAGTACAGTGGAGCAGGTCTTGATGTACAGTGGCAAGCATCTTAATGCAACAAATTGGTTGCTCTCATATGCAACACATATACCAGAGATGGGTCAGAAATATGGCTAGAGATTGAACAGCAACTTTCCACTTCCTCCCCCACACTAGACATTAGTGTATTTTTTAAAGTAAACATTCTGTGTACATACATAAAACAATGCAAGCACACACACACACACACACACACACACACACACACACACTACATTTTTTGTATTTTAGTTAGTTACACGACTCAGATAAGTTGTGTCACATAAGCTTGTATGTGTATGTACATGCATATAAATCATTACATTAATCAATGCTTTAATAAATTTTTGTTTTAAATTAGGCTAATGTTTTAAATTAAATTAAATGTTTATTTTAAATTAAGCTACATAACTGAATTTTGTTAATGTCAGAACATGTTACTTCTTCATAAAGTACTTTTTGTTAACATAAAATTTGACTACAATAGAACAACTCAATTTTTTCAGTATTTTCATTTTCAGACAGAGTTCTTGATTTGTGATTTGATTAAACTTTTGTATGAACTGTACAGTACTAGTAAAAAAAGTATATTCCCATGTAACCATTGTGTTTATTATTTCATGCACAAGAGATGGCTGCTGTCAGCTGTGTGTGCTTGATATTGCTTTACTTCAGTGTTTACTCCAACTAAAGTCTGTTGTGATTATATAAATAAGGACTTTCTGTGACTGAAAACAGGGAATTTAACAAGTGAAATTAATCTGCTAATTGGAGATATGGAGATGTGCTTTATTCCACAATGTGCCTCATGAAACATACATGTGATAATGTTTTAACAGAAGATCCTCAGGTTACTGAAGATTATCTATTTAACACTGAAATACAAGCAATTATCTCATGCCTCATTTTAAAATTTATATGGCTACTGATATTTTGGAACCTTCAATATATTAAATAAAAAAAAGTTAGAATAATCTAATTATCAAGTTACATGCAAAATAAGTATGTTATCCAAAACAAACAAGAACAACTTACAGCAATAAATGGTGCGTTGTCAATTCCTGGAAAAGGTACAATGATGTTAGTGACAGAATTGGAGTAACACTGGGTAAAGTTTGTCCATGTTGCATTCGACTTTTCACTCCAGAACCACTCTCCATCTGGCATACACCATTTTGTTGCTACTGCCTAAAAATTTGAATGCTTTATTGATTATTTCACAAACAATGAGCTTCTTTGTTCACATTTTTGTGAATTCCTAACCATTCAACTTTTAATGGATGAAATATGACAGAAATTTTACATTATTATACCTTAACAAAACCTTTTACAAGAATATACTTTTTTTATTATTTTGTGAACTTACAACATTTTGATAGTATTCAATTATAATTATCACATATAAAATTAATAAATATAAAAATTGTTTTAAATTAATTGTTAAAAACACTATTTTATAGGCCTATATAATTTTTATATTAACAAATTATATAAATTTATTATATAGCACACATAAAAATTTATTATGAATATAATAAATTTATAAATATTATAACGTATCTCTTGCCGTCGTCTTTCTGGTACCTCTGTAAAATGTAAAAGTGTGTCAGAGTGTAACTTGTGTATGTGTGTCTTACCAATTCGTCCTCGCACGGTAACGTAACTTACGATGCTTGAGTCCGTAGCGAACGGATAACCAGGTATCGTAGTCCCCGATCTGAGGTTCACTAGTAGTGTATAATTCCCGGGTGGCGCCAAATTGTTTGATCAAAACAATTAAAAATGTCTTATTATCAGCGATTCTGCTCAGATGGTGTGAAGGATTCAATTTGTCCCGCCGTTTCTCGAGTTGTATAATCGAGCCGGCAGTTACAGTATTCGCTGCTTGAGCGCTAGTTATCACGTCAGAAACGTTCGCTGTAAATTATAATTTTAAGAATACACTTTCCTACTGAAAATAAAACACCTTTTTTACATTCATGTTTCGTAATGGTATCCAAGTCACTTTTATATAATTTTAAGTGATTACCTGTATGCGGTCCGCCGTGTGACTTCTCAAACTTGGTTACGTTACGCGTTTCAAGGCGTATGCCTCATCATCAGACGTTTAAAAACCAAAAAACACATATATCACACAAAACTGCGTTTGTCAGGAAATAAAATTGCAGAAACAAGCATATTATGTGCACGTGATGTAGGGTGCGCACCTGTTCAAGTATTGTCTGCTACTGATTGGAATTCGTTGAGCAGTCTCAAAGCAGTATCATACAGGCGGTTAGATACAAAGTTCCATTGTTCATTCAGAACACAATCACGACTGCTATCATTATTATATGCATTATAAATTTCCAGCTCCTCCAAGGTATTCATAAATCGGCCCTTGTTGCACATATGCAAAGGCATTAGATTGGACTTAAAATCTGTATAATTGTGATTGTGTTGGGTCAGATGACGAGTGTAATTAGATTTTATATCATAGTAATTATGTGTCTTTTTTGGTAAATGTTCACGGAAGCGTTTGTAAAAACCTCTTCCGGTCTGACCTATATAGAAGCTGTCACAATCATTGCAAACCAGTTTATAAATGCCTGTTTTTTCTTCAATAGGTAAGGGCAGTTTAGGTCTAAGTATATTAATTAGTTTATTATTGGTTCTAAAAGACATAGTATAACCAATACTGTTCATCACTGAAGATAAAATTTTTGGCATGATGTATGTGTATTTTGCAGATATAAATTTTTTCGGTGTTTTATTAAGTGGACGGGGCTTAAGTTGAATGTTATTATGCTTCTTAAGCAATTTATCAATGATGTGACTACTGTAACCATTGGAAACTGCAATAAATCTTATTGTATTTAGCTCAGCCTGGAAATCATTATTGTCAAGGGGGACTGTCAACAATCTATGGATTAAACTATTATATGCTGCCATTTTTTGAGAATATGGATGGTGGGAATCTGCATGTATTGTATGGCTAGTGGCAGTAGGCTTCTTATAAATATTGAATTTCAATGTGTCCATTCGTCTAGTGAGGGTCAGGTCTAGAAAGTTAATTGAGTTATCATGCTCGGTCTCTAAAGTAAATTGAATATTATTGTTGATTTCATTTAATAGATTTTTGAAGGAGTCAACTTGTCTCAAAGTTCCGTCAAAAATAATGAAAGTGTCATCTATGTATCGTGAATAAAATTTTATCTTATTAGCGTATATGTTATTATTTAATAAATGAGTATTTTCGTAGAAATTTAAGTATATGTCAGCCAACAGGCCTGAGAGGGGTGAGCCCATAGCTAGACCATCATCTTGGCTATAGAATAAACCATTGAATGTGAAATAATTTTGATTTAAAATGACTTTAAGCAAGTCAATCAACTCATCTATTGCCTGTGCACTCATGGAAGCGTTAATTCGTAAATTGTCCTTCATTAATTTTAAAGTTACATCAGTTGGAATATTTGTATATAAATCCACTATGTCCAATGAAACCAATTTGTAATTAGGTTTTAATTTAACGGTATTTATCTTATTAATGAAATCAGTATTATTTGTTAAGCTGTGATTATTCTTTAACTGTAAATTGTCTTTAATTAGTTTTACAAGAATTTTTGATGTTTTGAAACCGGGGGCTGTAGTAAAATTAACCAGCGGTCTTATGGGTATGTTTGGTTTGTGGATTTTGGGGAGTCCCGTAAATATCGGAGCCTTCGCATTAATTGGCTTCAAATAACGACGTGTATTATCACTGAGCAAACTCGTACATTTGTTAGTACATTGGTTGAGGTTTTTGGTGTATTTATCAGTAGGATCAGATTTTAATTGTCTAATATTATGGTTAGAGATAAATTCGTGAACTTTGGCATTATAAGAATCAGTATCCATGATTACTAATGTATTCCCTTTATCTGCTTTAATAATACTAGCATTATTAATAGTTATTTTTGTTTTGATGTGCCTCAAAGTTTTGTATTCACGGGAGAATCGTGGATGCATAAATAGATTATGTGGTAGGTTATCGTTAGATCTGATAGTTTTAGTGAATTTATTGTTTATTAATATGCGTGCTTCGTTCTGTACAATAGAATTCGGAATAGTTTTAATAGCCGCCTCCGCCTCAACGAGCTCATAAATATGTTTGTTATTTCCGGTTGGTGGGAGATTATAATTAAGTCCTTTATTAAGGAGTACCATTTCATTATCACTGAAGTTTATATTAGTTAAATTCATTGTTCTAGGATGAAATGTATGTTTGCAATTAATGTCAGTCTCTAGACGGTGTTTATTTTCTAAACTACGAAGTTTACATAATTGATTGAAGCGTATGCGGCGTGAAACACTATCTGTGTATTTAAATATATAATCAAAAACATTGTTGATAATGCTTGGATGAATGCTGTTGAGGATATGTAAATGTAATTTGAATAAACGAGTGTTAAGAATAGATTTTTTAATATATAATGCCTTAATTTCTTCTCTAATATACATCCGTTCAGCAAAATGTTTGGTAATGTTTGCGGCCTTGGATGAGCTGCTGATCTTTACAATAGCATATTTTGGTGTTATGTTCTTCAGTAAACAGATTTTGTTAAATTTAATATGCAAATTCGCTTTTAGCAATTTTATTTTAGTGTTTTGGAATTTAAATACCATTTTTGCCTGGCTGGGCTCCTAATAATAAACTAATTAATATACTTAGACCTAAACTGCCCTTACCTATTGAAGAAAAAACAGGCATTTATAAACTGGTTTGCAATGATTGTGACAGCTTCTATATAGGTCAGACCGGAAGAGGTTTTTACAAACGCCTCCGTGAACATTTACCAAAAAAGACACATAATTACTATGATATAAAATCTAATTACACTCGTCATCTGACCCAACACAATCACAATTATACAGATTTTAAGTCCAATCTAATGCCTTTGCATATGTGCAACAAGGGCCGATTTATGAATGCCTTGGAGGAGCTGGAAATTTATAATGCATATAATAATGATAGCAGTCGTGATTGTGTTCTGAATGAACAATGGAACTTTGTATCTAACCGCCTGTATGATACTGCTTTGAGACTGCTCAACGAATTCCAATCAGTAGCAGACAATACTTGAACGGGTGCGCACCCTACATCACGTGCGCATAATATGCTTGTTTCTGCAATTTTATTTCCTGACAAACGCAGTTTTGTGTGATATATGTGTTTTTTGGTTTTTAAACGTCTGATGATGAGGCATACGCCTTGAAACGCGTAACGTAACCAAGTTTGAGAAGTCACACGGCGGACCGCATACAGGTAATCACTTAAAACCTTTTTTACATACACAGTATTGATTTATTAGCGATTTGATATTACTGTTTTCATAGACACAAGCTATAATTGATTTTTTATATAATTTTGCACCGGTTATTTCTTTATGAGACGTTCTCTCACAGGGTTTTACAATCGATTTTGAACGTAACTAAACATACAGTATGGCGTTCTACCAAATAAGTCAACAAATGATTTCGTTCATATCGTTTGGATTCTTTTGATCACGTTGAAAGGCTCAGATGCAATTACAATAATAAAAATACACAACCTTACAATGTTTCTACTTAAATATTGTAACGTGTAACTATAAATGGTTTGTTGAAGTGTAGTACAAGTGTTTTAAAGGTTCGTACATTAATACTAGGTTAGCTTTATAATTTAACAAATTTTCAGTGTCTTAATATTTTTATTTAATCTTTGAAAGACAATAAAATTGATTCAGTGGTATTTCATAATATAGTGAGAAATATTCAAAGTGCGTTATTTCGGAAGTTTATATAATTTATTGGATACTTAACAGCTCTGTAGCATGTGATTACTCTGTTGGTCGGGAATGAAGGAATGTGGCTGCAATATAATTCAGTTTTCATTTATTCGGGCTTCGGGCATCTTTTTCAAAGTATTTTGATTAATTTATTCACTTCATCTTGAAATAAAACGTCTTCTCCATCAGTTAATTGAGTTCAGTGATAGTCAGCCTCCTTCTCTTTCAATTTTGATAATTTAATTTACTTTTAAAACATTTTAAATAAGAAAATAGGTTGTTTTCAATTCTGGCGTCTGTTTTACTTGAGCGTCACTTTCTGAGTAATCATATTCTACGGTAATTTCGTCTTCAACCGTTGTTTTCATGGTTACCCAATTATTCTGATTGGGCTAGCTTGACATCAATCCATTGTTATCAAAATTTGAATTCTTTTCAGATCTTCCTATATCTTCTGACTTTCTTCCTTCCATTATCTTCCTTCTTAAGTATTAATTATTATCACTGTCATTTGTATTTTCTCACAAAGATTATTTTGGTATCCCACAATATTGGGTTTTTTCATGTTTTCTAAGTTTACAATTAATCAATTAATCATGTTTTATAATTAAGTTTACAATTAATTATTTACTAATTACATTTCTCTGTTTACTTAACTCCTTATTTTAATATTTTGTCGTTAATAATATTTACCATTTATCCTTGGTTAATTAGTTACCTTGGATTTGTTACTTGGCTATTTTCATACAATTAGTATTTGTTTATGTTTGACCGTTAGGCCTGTTTCAAGTCTAAGTAGCCATTACTGGTTTTTGATTGTTTCATACACATTATATCTAATTTTGTCCTAGATCATTATTTTGTTATTTATGATTAGGTTTATTATCTATGGAGGTGTTTTGGTTCAGTCTTTGTGTGATTTTTGTGTGTAACAACTGTGTTATTCAATATTTCTTGCCAATTATTTACTAACAGTTTCCTCTTTTATAACTCAAACATTGTTTTCTTTCCTTATTTTTTAATTACTCTGCCAATGTCAATAATGTGGCTATTAATTACTATTTATTTATCATATAACATATAATATTTTAGTCTATGTCTGGGATAATTACCCAATCCATCTCCTATTCATAAACAATTGTTTATACAATTAATTAACACTTATTATTTAATATTGGTGTACAATTCATTACTTCTTATTTATTGTTCGGTTGATAAACAATCTCACCTCTATTGAACTTGTTTCATTACTCTCCCCTTATAACATGGGTATTTACTTATGGTTATTACATACTTATTTTCTAAAACTCTTTGCTTTCCCTTCCATGTTAACATCATCTTATTACTTTTTCTTGTGATTCTCACCTTTAAATTCTACAATACATTCTTAAGTTCTATAACAATATTATTTTATAATTACTACAGTTAATATCACTCTTCAGTGTTCATTATTACTGAGTCAATGTTTTCATTTTGAATATTATTCATAATAACTTTCTTAAATGTTATTGTTCACTATTAAATCTTAAACATTGGTTATATTACTAAGTATTTATCTTAGCCTTCTCTATTCTTACTATTTTTATTACTGACAATATTTTTATTTATTTATCACTTGCACCTTTAAATTATTTTGTGTTCATTATAATTTACTTAGTGTTTCTTTTTCTATCATTTCACTTTAGGGTAATTTCACTTTCACTAGGTTAACTTCCATTTACTTCTCACTATTTTACTCTCTTTTTCTACACATATTATATATAATTATTAATATCATGTCTTTCTTTATTAACAACTTACATGTATTCCTAACTCTTTGGCTAGTGTATTTTTAACTATCGTTTTTTATTAATGATTATTTACAATTGTCATTCAATCAATACTAACATTCATTAATTATTTTGGTTCGTAACCGTTTTCATTTTCTTTATTATTTTTGATTACATTATTTCTCCCTTCTCTATTTTTTATTACTTGTCTGGGTTTTCTTGACGTGTTTCATTTTATTTTCTTCATCGTTGGTTTGTTCCCTCTTTGTTCTCATGTTTCTGCTCCTTCCTTCTCATCTTGTTTACTTTTATTTTGGTTCGTAGCTGGCCAATCTCTGGGGTTGGGTCAATGTCGTTTGTTTGTCAGTTTAGTAGTTGAGTTTCTTTATTAATCACTTTTGGTTTATTACTCTTTCTCCTTCCTTCTTAATTACATTTTATATTTTTTTCTCTCCGCATTATTTATTTATTAAAATATTGTATTATTTAGCATTTTTTACATACTTATTGTTATCAAAACTTATCTGAATTTGGCGATGTTATAATATTGAACTTTGAAATTTAACACTGGTATTGTTTTCCTACTTATGAATATCACTGATAAATAATTTTTTGATTGGATGGTATTAACACACAGATAGTGTAATTAATAAAAGGTACAATTATTGTTTTTGTTAGATGTTTCCTGGAATCAGCATATCTTAAAATAATCAATATTAAATTTTAAAGAATTTCCTTCTTTATTATAGAAACGAATTCTTTAGCTACTGTTACACACTTTTCAACTCTTCTTAATTTGAAATTAACTATATAGGGCCTACTTAACAATCATCTGTTAATTGTTTAAAATCCATTAAATTTAGTATTGTATGAAAATGCTGAAATAAAAAGTTAAGCTAAAACTCTTCAGTACAGAAATACAAACCAGATACTGAGAATTCTGCTTTCACAATATGTCTGCTTTTCACCAGCCACTGAAATGGATTTCCTATTTTCTCTTTAAACATACAGGGGTTACTTCACACCAGTGGTATCCAAATTTTGAAAGTTGGAGAGTACATTTCAGAAATGAAATTCACCATGGAGCACTAATTTCCACTTAGCATTGATTAAAATCAAATTGACAGTAAATTCTAATCCAGTAGAAGGGTTTTTTAAGCTTCTGAGTGTGTTGGACTTTAAGTTGTTTTACACTAAAAATTTTTTCTCAGCAGTGATTAAAGAGACAGGGAACTTGTTTCAACATGCAAATAAAATAATAACAACCAGGATACATAGGGAGACATCACATTTTAAAACAAATTCAAAGTAGGCCCATGTATCGTAAATCCACAATATGCTTACCAAAATTAATATTGTATTTAAAACAACATAAATTACCAGGAATGTCAACTGCCATGGAAAACTGATAAAGCATTGACCAAGTAACTGAATTCTATGAGAGGATTTCGATTTGCATAATGTTTTAATTTGAGATGGCTGTAACCAAATATTTACCAAATGGCTGCGTGTTGGATAACTAGATTCAGTGTCTTTCCATAACTCTTTTAATGGTAGGAAATAATTTCTGGCCTTCTGTAACCACTTGCTTCTGAAGAACTCAGACTATTTGCCTAAAATTTTGAATGAAACTCCTCAAAATGACAGAGCAATTTCACTGTTTGGCAATACTTTGCCACAAATTACACTCCATAGTTTGTTGATACTATTTCAAAGAACCCAGTATCTGAGTAGGAATTTCCTTTTTATTAACCTTCTCTCTCTGAAGAACTAGGCAGTTGGTTTTAAAGTTTAAAAATGTCCTAGTTGAACTGTTGTATCTGATTCTCTCAAAACCTTCCTCCTGTCAGTAATTGTAGCAGTAGCAAGTGTTCCTTCCTCTTCCACGCTACAATTTAAAATAATTTCATGTCAGCAATGATGATGATGATAATGATGGTGATGGTGATTGTAGGACATAAAATAAGAAAACAAATAAAAACTGGTATGAAGATATTACTCATGACTTCCGTTTCATACACACATTCAGCTCAGATACTTTATCACATGGGTTGTTAAAAAATTGTAAAGATTTTAGTTGATTTTCTGAAACTACTAAATCAAACTAAAACAATGTTAAGCATATATATTCTATTTACGATACAACACGAACAAACTGCAAAAAGGAAATAGAAAATCAAAGATTTGTTCAAACATGCACGGAACCTATAATCGTGATAATGGTGAACACCCACTTATATTTGAGGTGTTATTTTTACCATCCAAAAATAACTACTATATGAAAGCTTTTGATTTAATACAAAACTAACAGTAATTTTAAGAAAATTTATGGAAAAGCAACTTCAAAAAAATCACATTAATTTCTGTTTTAATACAGTGGCATCTCGATAACATGAATATCAAGGGGATTATAAAAAATTCGTGTTATCGAGGAATTCATCAAAGCGAGGTTCATGTTATCAAGGTTGAGATAACAAAAGTTCATGTTATCAAGGTCCTGCTTCATAACATTCGGCTTACTGAGCTCACTGCCATAGGTAATTCGTTTTATAGAGGTCAAATTTGTGCTATAGAGGTTCTGTTGAGTGAAAATTCGTGTTATAAAGGTTAATTAGTAGAGTGTTTTGATCTCAAATCAATGAAAATTCATCTTATCAAGGTTTTTAACTAAGGAATTTCGGGTTATAGAGGTATTTTTAATATTGAGTGTTATGGGACATTCAAGGGGATTGGAAAAAATTGGTGTTATCAAGGAATTCGTGTTATTGAGGTTTGTGGTATTGAGGTGCCACTGTATTACAAGTTTATTCCCATCCTTGCAGCTCTGTCCTTTTTCAGCAACATTAAAAGGCTAACCCAACAGTATGCTAGTATATTTCCCACATTTAAAGTTTACTTTTTGTTTGTAAAATATAGTGTATTATAAATAAAATTTTATCGTAATAACTAGACATGATATTAGCTGCTGCTTACACAGTTACTGGATGCACTATGACCGACGTCTTTTCACTTCTTTTAAGGTTCCTTTCAGCCCCACATTCCATTGAAAGCTAGTAAATTACATTTTCTGAATCACTATGTCGGCATTCCAAAAACCTATTATGTACAGGTGGTTGTCCTCAGCACAGAAGATACAAATAGTTTTATTAATGTAATTGTTTACAATTTAAAAAATGAAGTGTTCTAAAAACATTCATAAAAAAATAAATAACACTTCCATTCTTGACTGAATGTTAACAAGAAGTGCCAAGAACCAGGATTAGTGCTGGCCCTGGAAGAATTCTGAAGTTTCATTATCCAATAAAGTTTCCAGAAAGTCTACAAAGGTATCAAAGGTAAGCAGATCTAAGTGAAGTTTTCCACAGGAAAACAACACAATAAACATTGTAATAATTTTCGTTGTTTATTGCATGGTTCAAAGAAGATGCAAGCAGTAAAAGATCAAAATCACTCATGACGTGCATCTGGCACACTATTTACTGTCTATACTGCAGGAGATAAATAATTTTTACTGAATACTTTTCTAGTCACAGTTCATGCCTATAAAAATTGTAACTTTAATATTCATCATATTTATTTTATTTAGTTTTCTTTCTAAACTATTTTCAGAGCACAGTTTGAGACTCATGCCCTACAGTATACTGACACATAAGTATTGCGCTGTAGTTTCAGTAGTAGTCCTGCAACACTAGAAGCTCCAATAGGCACAAAATCAAGAAGGTAATTATTGCGCTGTAGTTTCAGTAGTAGTCATACAACACTAGAAGCTCCAATAGGCACAAAATCAAGAAGGTAATTCACTATAACTTGAAGTTTTTTGAACAATTCATAACAAATATCACAATTTTAGTAGTAGTAATTAAAAACTCAGGTGTTCCTACTATTGCTAAATTTAATTGTAGGCTTATGTAACAAAAAACAAGTAAAAAAAATAATTGTTCGAAATGTGTAGGAAATAATGGAGTGTTTTACAGAAGAGTAGATGAAAAATCTGATGCGCAAAAAGAATAGAAAATAAATAAGAACACCATTATGACAAATTAATGAATTATGTATGAGGGTTATTCGGAAAGTAAGGTCCGAATCGCCGTAGCTAATCGAATGACGCGCGAACATTGAAACGCGAATGCGCACTGACTCCCGGCATGCCTTGCGCGTCAAACGACGCCATTTGCATTGGTATTGTTGCAGTGTGCTGTTTACAGTGTCAGATCAAAATGTTTAAAACAATTGATCAGCCCGCCGACTGTGAAATACGTTCAGTGGTTCGGTTTTTGACAGCAAGGAACGTTTCACCAGCGGAAATTCTTCGACAGATAAGTGAAGTGTACGGCCCCAATGCGATGAGTGACAGCAAAGTGTGTAAGTGGGTGAGAGTTTTCAAGGACGGACGGGAAAATGTCCATGATGAACCGCGATCAGGCCGACCATCAGTGATCACAGAAGATTTGGTCAATGCCGTGGACGAAAAATTCGTGAAGACCGGTGATTCACAATTTCAACTTTAGCATTGGAATTTCCGAATGTGGGTAGAACAACTTTGCACAAAATTGTCTCTGAGAATTTGCAATTTCGCAAATTGTGCTCACGTTGGCTTCCCAGGCTGCTTACTGAGGAACACCAAATGAAAAGAACGGCTTGTGCTCTTGATTTTTTGGACCAATATCATAAGGAAGGTGATCAACTTTTAGAGAACATTGTCACAGGGGACGGCACATTGTCAATGGAATGGCGTCACACGACATCACCAGTCAAAGTCAAGGCCAAGCAGACAATCTCAACATGCAAGGTTATGGCAACCGTGTTTTGGGATAGACATGGTCTTGTTAGTCGAGTTTATGCAGCAAGGGACAACAATAAATGCAGCCGCTTACTGCACTACCCTGACTAAACTTCGATGTGCAATACAGAATAAGCAACGTGGCCTTCTGACGTCTGGAGTTTTGTTGCTGCATGACAATGCCAGACCCCATTCTGCCATTCAAACCCAAAATCTGATCAGATCTTTTGGATGGGAACAGATTGAGCACCCACCGTACAGTCCAGACTTGGCGCCAAGCGATTTTCACTTGTTCCGCTACCTAAAGGAGTTTCTCGGCGGCAAGCACTTCGCCACAGATGACGAGGTGAAAGAAGCAGTTAAAGACTGGTTATCCTCACAGGCGGCAGACTTCTATGACTTCGGCATACAAAAGCTTGTAGAACGTTATGACAAATTTTTAAACAAAAATGGAAACTATGTAGAAAAATAGAGAAAGATGTAAGGAATTAAGTAAAAAAAGTTTTTTGAAAAAATCTGTGATGGTTTATTTTTTATAAGAAATCGGACCTTATTTTCCGAATAACCCTCGTACATTAAAATAAAATATAAAAAAGGGAAAAAAGAAGAAAAGAAGGGTTTGATCATAAAACCCAAAAATTAATCAATGGAAACAGAAACCATGAAATCTGTTAATTGGTAATATGAATACTAGACTTGTAAAGTTCTTATCTAAAAAAATGTTGAAGACTCTATAACTCACTATGATTTAACAAGTTGAAGTTAACTATCTTTTTTCAAAAAAGAAAATATTCAGGAATAAGGCTGGTCATCAAGAGACTCATAATGTTTACAGAATGTATAATATGAGTAAGAAATTTGGATAATAAACTACTAACACAAGAATATGTCTTCTGTTTCAGAGGCAGACGAGAAACAGAATTTCTCTCCTCTACTTAATTAACTACTGAATTCAGACGAGAAATGCCACAGCAATAGCTGCATATTACTGTACTCCATATTTCACAACAACTACACATTCTTATACAGCATTTTTATCATTACAAGAAACAAGGTTTAATAATATTTTGTACTGCTGGTACCTTCAAACTCGTTATTGTATACAAAATATTTCTATAATTTTCTACCCCACAATTCACGTTTTTTTATGTTATCAACCAGAGGTACACCCATGATTTTTTTTGGGGAGGGGGAGTTGAAAAGTTAGAAACAAGGTGTATGATTTTGGTTGTCCTCGTTCTTTCCTCTACAAGCAGGGCTTTTTCCAGGAGAAACGATAATACACAACTTATAGGTAGTAAATGCCACAAGAATAGGTAAAAATAACTTTGCTTCATAGAATTTCACACATGTACATTCCACCTATAATGCCGAAAAGGGCACTTCTTACACATATTGGATGAGTAAGAATCATAAACACAATGTTTGTAAGAATCACGAGTTAAAATCTAGTTAAGCACAGGCTTACTAATGTGCATATGTTTACTTAATCAGTAGAGGCTGACTTATTGAGATAATAATACAATAATATAGTTAAAATAATTAATCAGACATGAAGCACTTGCACACTTTGTAGTGGGGATAAGGCGGGAACAATGTAATGCACTTGAGTAGAAAAAGGCCTTCTGAAAATATTAGTCTGCTCCCTGAATGACGAGTATACTTACATAAGTTTTGATTTTGATTTTGATTTTGACACTACTAAACACCTGAGTGCCTGAGCTACCCTTTTCTGTAACTTTCTTTCTGATATTCCCTTATCTTCCGATTTAATAACAATACATATGGTCGTTTTGCAAGATGAAACAAGCAATAGACAGAGGGACCATACAAATATTTCCCCAAGTTATATAATGTTTAACATTTAGTACTGCAATTATTTTGTAAACAGTGTTTGGCATGTTATGTTTATTATAGTGATTCTCCAGATCTCCTAGTCGAGTTTAGGCATTAACAGACATTGTATATTTTGGAATATACAATAATTTGTGTATGATTCAGGAAAAAACTAAGTAATATATAGTCAAAACTGCACTGGCATCTTAATTTGTTTGAATAAGTAACATCAATAACAGGCTTGAATGTGAAATGAAATGTTTGAGTTTGTCTTGTACAAACATCCCTATCTCTGAAATGATCACTATCCTACAAGACAAACTCAAACAAAACAACACATCAGAAAAACTAATCACAGAAATAACAGAGACTCTTGACATAATCACAAAACAAAACTACTTCACACATAACACTAAATTTTACACACAGAATGACGGACATTAATACACAACTCCTCAAACCACCCAGTACAACACTATCTGCCTTCAGAACCATGATACACAAACTAAACCAAGTCGTCCACTAGATGAAAAATAATACCAAGACGAATTAAACATGATCAAATATCTAGCAGAAACCAACAAATACAACAGAACAATAATCTTTAAACTCCTACACAAAGCACAAAATAAACAACAGACAAAGACAGAAAACAACAAATTCATAACACTAACATATATCAGTAACCACACTGAAAAAAAAGCCCACAAATTTAGAAAAGCAGGATACAGAGTTGCATACAGAACTACAAACAAAACACACACAAAGAACAAAGTAAATTTGGTTTACCTGGTGTATACAAACTAAACTGCTTAGGATGTAACAAATTCTATATAGGCCAGACAGGACGTAGCTTCAAACAGAGATACATTGAACACATAAAGGCACACACTCCACCACCGAATCCACCTTTACAAAACACCTCATTGAAACAAATCACACATACACAAACATAAACTGCCACATTGAAATTCTACTCATACACACAAAATGCCAAAAACTAGACACCCTTGAACAACTAGAAATATACAAACACACAAAACACATAAAAACAACAACCCAAACGAACAGACACAATTCAAATCACACATACTATTCGAACATATCAGACAACACACACACACACAACATCGTTCTTTCGAACAATGGCACCATCATCAAGAACAAGGCAGACAGACTCTGACAAAGCTAGTAATAAGTGAAAACTAGTTAAGGCTACAAGGTAACAGTTTAAAATTTTTACCAATAAAAAATTAGCGTTCTGAGTCAGTAGTGATATATTTATAATTAGTTACTCAATGGACACGTCATGGACAACGAAATCGAGAAATATTAAATGTTACCTGTTTAACATTGTTGAATTAGATAATGCAAATCACTAATTACAGATGTCTGTACTTTATGCTGAGCCTCTATAAACACATGCACTGAAATGCAAGAGACAACTGTCTGTGTCCATTCTTGCAAATCACTTAGCACACATACTAAGGACACATTCACATTTAAGACACCACTGATTTGTGCATCTAGTGGCTTCCAATCGCACAGTGAGAGACTTCCACCAAGTGCGGCCTTGGTATGAAATGGCCATGCTACAGAAAAGAATTCTCTATTATCTTACTTTTACTTTTCCGTTTTTATTATTGGCACAGCTTTCGAACATTTTTGGTTTAGAATGTACGTTTGAACTGGATTTTGTTGTCCATGATGTATCTGTTGATTAACTAGTTATAAATATATCACTACCGACTCGGAACACTAATTTTTACCAATAAAAAAATTAGTGTTCCGATTCAGGAGGTTTGGAGCTCTTTTTGAAGATGCATTAGAAATACTTATTTGCAATAATTATTCAATTTCAATTATATTTTTGTAATTTGTATTTTGTTTAAATGGCCTTATCTCATTCAATACTGTACAATAAATTTGGACAAAGCTGCAGACAGACATAACTTAGCCAAGAAATAACTCTATGCCTCAAAAATCAAGAAAACAGGTGCCATGATTCTTCCTTAAAAGACATTTAATGAGGAGTAAAAACTAATAAGATAATTTATTTTTCAACTTGGTTGTTATAACAAAATACTTAAAAATAATGTTTTTGTAAAATAATTATTACTTTTATACAAATTAATGTTTATATTAAATGATTGTGAAATTTGTTTTGTCATCAGAAAAGCAATAAAAAATGTGTTATTCATTTTTTTGATTCAGTCCATATTTTATATAATATTAAATTTTTTACGAATAATGTTTTTGTTTATGTTTCTGATGTAAGTTAGGGATTTTTTGTTATTTAAGAGAATGTACTCACAACATAAAAGGAACATTAACATGCTGACAGTATTACACACACACACACACACACACACACACACACACACACACACACACACACACACACACACACACACACACACACACACACACACACACACACACACACACACACACACACACACACACACACACACACACACACACACACACACACACACACACACACACACACACACACACACACACACACACACACACACACACACACACACACACACACACACACACACACACACACACACACACACACACACACACAGTGCTAGATATAATTATTATTTTCAAAGCAATGAAATCACGTATGAACAGGAAAAGAACTGATAGCACATACCATACTAATGGATCCACAGAAAAAGGATTTTCATAAACTAATGTATTTTTAGAATTTCAAACTAAGAAAAATTCAAAAAGTATACAGTATATATTTCATTTACAGTGTATATTGCAGAGACATATTTTATTGATAATAATAATTTAATATGTAAAACCTGTTTTAAGAATAGTATTGCAGCAATTATGAAAAAGTGCCTTTTTAAGATGATTTTTAAACATAATTATGAACTACAGAAACAAGTGCTGCACTACAGTACAAAACAAATAATATTAAAGCCTGTAGTATCATTGTGACCATTGTCACAGCATCATTTTTCATTTGTAAAGTCAAATATTGCATCACTGAATACAAAACTTGGGTGGATGAGCACAGTGGGTAAAGAAGTATACAACTTGTAAGGGTAGACAGAAGAAAAAGATTCAGTTTGATAATATTAAATTCAGATGAAAACATAATATTTTGTTTTGCACAAATATCTTTTAGTAATTTTTGAGGCAATAATATCCTATTCTATCCAGCTGGAACCGAGAAGTCCAGATAATTTTAGAACGTTTCATATGATGCTCCCAAAAGGATGGGAATATGCTCATCTACCCAATGACAAGAAGTGTACTGAATTTCTACACAATTTTATCTAGTTTTGCTGTTGCATTATCACACACACACACACACACACACACACACACACACACACACACACACACACACACACACACACACACACACACACACACACACACACACACACACACACACACACACACACACACACACACACACACACACACACACACACACACACACACACACACACACACACACACACACACACACACACACACACACACACACACACACACACACACACACACACACACACACACACACACACACACACACACACACACACACACACACACACACACACACACACACACACACACACACACACACGCACGCACGCACGCACGCACGCACGCACGCACGCACACACACACAAATATATATAATCTCCCTATAAGGAATTTAATGGAGACCTGACACCTCGTTACGGGAAGAGGTTAAATATGTTGTTTAACATTTAAACCCCCCCCCCCCCAGTTTAAACCATATCATTAAACAATCCATTATCTACTTGGGAAAGTCATTATATATTTCTTTAATACTTTGAACGAGAAAATGTTTTCATATTAGGAAATAGCAGAAATGTTTTCAGAACAGCGTGCATCACGGCACAGTTACAGTCGCACGCATTTCTCCATTGCCCTACTCTGTCCAAAGTTGAATGAACTTGTAAGCTTATGGGTGGCATTTCTACTGCCAATTGGCATGTCTACTACCGTGCCCCGTTGAGCAGAAAGTGGCGTGATTCACTCAGTAAAAAATCACAGACTATTGATATGAGATACACTCTTTTTAGTGTTTAGAGTTTCTCTGGTGGTTATGAGTTTAGTGTTTAGGTTTTGAGTGTGTGTGTTCTTAATAGCTTCACGAATAATTTAAGCAAATATTGTAGTGTCGAATTTTTAGGTTTTGTTTTAACAAATTAACTCAACATGAATAATCCAGTGCAGGTGCTTAAAGCAATAACTTTTGCAAAATAAACTCTTGATCAAAAAATTGAACTAAGGTCATTAGGTAGGCCAATTCCTGAATTCTGCATGATGCAAACAAAAAATAAGAAAAGTGAGAATCATGTTTTCAGAATGCAACTGTTTTCGAAAAATGCATACCAAAAAATGACTGTATCTGTTGCTGTGACATTAAGAAATCTTTGTACTATTTTCCATGTATTTTATTTTATCCCAGAGACAGTGGAGATTGCTTGTGGACTGTAAAAGGGGTTAATGATATAAAACAACTCACAGAAAAAAATTAAGAAGTATGAAATATCCGCCAGTCACATGAATAGTGTTGCTGATATTTCTTTGTTAGGCAAAGTAAATATACTGTCTAATCTGGACTCACAATTTAGACAAAACATTGAAAAGCACAGTATTCAAGTTAGCAAAAACAGGCATATTTTAAAACATCTGATTTTGTGTGTCAAATTCTGTAGTGTTTTTGAGTTGCCTCATGATGAATCAGCATCGTCTACAAATCCGGGTGTATACAAAGGTTTAATTAATTTTACTGCAGAGCTGGATTCTGCAGTGAAAGACCATTTAGAATTGGCCACTCTATTCAAAGGTACACTGAAAGTAATACAGAATTATATTTTGGACTGTATGCTTAGTGTCGCAGGGAAGAAATAGAAAAGGAAATACAAGCTTCTGAATTTGTGGAAATCGAATGTGACGAGACAATTGATGTGACAAACCACTGTTGAATGGTAGTAGTTTTTAGGTACATGTTTAAGGGATCAGTATGCTTAAGGTTTTGGGGATTTCTCAGTCCTGAATGTTAATGTTCAGAAACCTTAGTAAAGTGCATAATGGACAACATCAATCCTCTTCTGCACACATCAACGGAAAAGTTAATAGCTCAGACTTATGATGGTGCTAATGTTATGTGTGGTTCTGTTAGAAATGTGCAGGCAAAAATTATAGAAGTGTATTCATTCGCATATTTTGTACACTGTTACCCTCAAAAACTAAATTTGCTACTAGAAAAAGCAACAAGTGTAAACAACAAAGTTAGAGTTTTTCTCAAATCTGTCTACTATTACATCATTTTTCACACTCATCTCTATGAATGGTCCTTTTGGAGGATGTAGTGCAGGTTACCTAGAGTTTCTATAACAAGATGGAATTGCAACATTCAATCAGTCAACGTTGTGTACGAAAACCGATGTAAGTTGGAAGAATGTTTCAAAGTTCTTGAAGAAAAGTGTACAAACAAACTCACTGTTAATGAGGCAGGTGGTCACAGAAGAGCTCTTCAGGACCAAAATTTCATGTTCTAACTTTTTTCCATAGAATTCTACCCCACGTGTACATACTGTACCAACGACTACAGAGTTAAAAAAGACAGTGTAATGTGGCAAAGTGACATCAAAATTTTTGAAAATAAGATGCAGAAAGAGAGGGAAGAGGGAGAAAATAAATGACATAGAAACACAAATAAATGAGGAGCTCCTTGAGCAACAAAGAAAGAGGAACAATAATGTTGGTTGTAGCACTAGAATAGGGGATGCAAAAGAAGTATATAATGTGACATCATTATAACTCACATAAAGAGAGATTTACTTACACAGGTCATCTGGAAGCAGCTCCATTGATGTCCAATGACTTATTTCTACTTTTCTCTGTAAACGTTTCAGAAGAAAAATTCAAGCAAGTGCTTTAGCATTACCCTTTCTTACAAGAAAACAAACTTCGGAGTGAATTGGAACTATTACACAGATGGTATGATTTTAATATTAAAGGCGCAACTTCTTAACTTTATGGAAGAAAACAATCTTAGGTCAGTTTTCAAAGAAGTGTTGAACTTCTAAAAATTATCTTAACTACCCCCAAGTCAACTGCAGAACCTGAGCGCTGCTTTTTGACTCTGAAAAGACGTTTTCACTTTCTTGAGAAATAGAAAAGTTCGTTAATTTAAAGGAAAGGCACATGAAGTTTTTCTATAAATAAATGATTTGTTTCGAGTGTAGGTATCATAAAAATAATATAGTGAATTACTTTTATTGTTGAAACAGTATAGACATTTTTAATGGACACTTTTGACAGTAAAGAGACTAAGAGTGTGTCTGGTTATGTTTATTAATAAAACTGCTGACTACAACAGCTCACAATATTTGAGGTGAGTTCAAAATTGTAAATTATCTTTGCATGCTGCATGTGTTACTATTCTTATTTTATTAATGAATTACTGGTATGTGATCAAGTATTGGCGACATTTCTATTGTGCGTTAAATTAAATATTGATAAATAATTAAAAAGCCTAAAGGCTGTGCCCTCCACCCTCTTAAGTCATGAGCCGCCACTGATTTTTGTTATGAAAAACTCTGCTAAAGAGGCAAGGAACCACATTAAAATTAGGTGCTATCAAGATCCCTTTCTCTCACCAGTTTATCAGACCATTCTGACATGAGGATTTGATACCACCATCTAGGTTGAACAGAACCTACCAATATGTCAGATTCAGATCCAGAGGAGGGGGTGACAAATATTGAAAGAAGAAAGTGTTCAAATTTCTTCTTTCAAATTAAATAAAATAAGCTATCCCTGAACAGACTTTAGAATAGTCTAAAACCAACACTGTTTTCACCAAACAGAAATAAAATAATTTCTCCTCAATGAGATTGTGGAAAATATTTTCTCAAGATTTGGGGTTGTAGAAATTCCCTCCCCTCCTGGTTACATAGACGGGTGCTCCTAAATGCACAGATGAGACTGGAGCACAGATTAAGAAGCTGAGTCACCCTGTCAGCAGAAAACTGAATAGTTAATAAGATGAAAGATATCATATTTAAAATTTTATATGACAGAGCTAGTGAAGATGTGTCAAATATGTGGCAGTAAGGTAATGTGATTACAAACTGATGTGTTTATGCAGATACATCATTAGAAAAGGATAAAATCCTTGACATCATAATCATCAACAGATAATAAGTAAGCCTGTATCCACTTAAGAAGAATGGCTAATCATTTTACTTTAGAATCTTGTATGTTTTAAAAAGAAATAATGTTACTGTAGAGGCAGTGTTAGAAACTGTGACGATTTAAATGGTAATAAAAAAAAAATTAATAATAAAAAAGAAAAGAAAACGAAAGTAAGTAAGTATTTTAAATCGCACGATTAAACCAAATACCCCTGAACTAACTCAGAATAGTTATGAGAATTAAATTAAGAAAATCTAACTAAATAAGTAAAAAAAAATCGTAATGTAAAAAGTTAAGAATAATACAGTTAACCCTTTGGTAAATTATCATGCGTTGACCTGCTTAATTCCAGACACAACATGCATAGCGAACCGGCTGTAACTTAGAAATATCTGAAAATCGTAATGTAAATAATTAATAATTTGAAGTCACAAGTAGTAGTTATAATAATCCCTGTAAACTAAATAAGTTTAGATAATTTGTTTTGTCTTACTATAAGAATGTATACTTAATAAAAAGTTGGAACTATATTATGGCGGAGTACTCACTCCGCTTCGTTGCAATCTACCTGTCGTAGCAATGCAAGAGTTACGATGCGGCGTTCAGACTGTAAACACCTCCAAGCGAGGGCTCTTCAAAAATGTTTGTTTTAAAATTTTAAATGAGTGTTAGCTACCACTAAAAACGTGGAGAGCTAGTTCTAATTACATATAAGATGTAGTGAGGAATTTGTTAAAGAAATGTGCTAATGTAAAATAAAAAGAACTCGTATATAAGGTGATGTCTCAAGTTAATTAAAAGACGATCTCTCGAATATTGTTCGAGTGATGTAATTCAGATAGTAATGTAAAAAGAAGAAGATGCAAACTCCAGTACTACTCTACCAGTGAATATGTGACGTGCTCAACTGCATATACGGACGACTACCACCTATACAACACTTACCAGAACCGCCGAGGGTCAACCCGACTTCACGCAGCATAACATACATCTCCTCATAAATACACCTAGAAAACTTTCACCGGAAACACGACCCAGATGACTACCCCGACTACCAGAGTTCCGAAGATTCACGCCCCAGGACACGGACAGCAAAAGCTTATTTGAGAGGTGACTCGGTGGCTTGCCTACCGAGAATTATGTACATTTAAAATATAACTTTTCATACATGCAAGAGACTTTTCAGAGACAATAATCTTCTCTAAGCATTAAGTAAAACAAAATAAATGTAAACAGTAATTTCTAAAATCATACGTTGTAACATTAATCTTGAAATATAAGTTATAATCCCTTAACTAAATAATACCATTCTTCAAATGGTTTAAGTAATCTTGCAAGCTCCTTGATAAGCAAAGTAAAATTCAGACATCTTTACTAGATTTAAAGAGACTCGGATCCGAGGTAAATTACATGATCAATATGATCCCTTGTTTGACAGAAAACCCTTTTTAAATATTTCAGTATAAATTTTTATGTAATGGGATCTAAATATATAATTTGTTAATAAAGAGAAGTCATCTTATTACAGATTGAAGTGAGTGCATAAATCAGTGAAAATACCTTCCCTTGTGTCCTAATAATTAGAGTAAATATTATTGTTCTATGTGTTGAGTTGATTTTCAGTTTGTTACAACGTAGGCAGCCTGTATAATTGGCTAGCGTCAATTATCACGGGTTCCCTGGATTTGTAACATAGCCCGGAACGTTACAAAACTGCTTTGTTATTATGATTCTAATTATTCCTATTACTGCCAATAATGATGTTCAATACTATTTGTATGATTGGAATGACTGGAAAGATTTGTAAACGGCCAAATTCTTTACACTTTGAACTATAGGCTATATAATGGATCCTAAATTCAAGAATAAATATTATCAATATTATAAACAAAATTGAAAAAGTTATTGAATAAAATTGTCATGGTGTTTGAATAAAGTTACATAGCAAGTAGTGGCGTAATATTTCTTTGATGTGCCATATTTGCTGCTAGGCATGAGAGGAGAATGTACTGTATAGTGTCGTTATGACGGACATTGTGGAGTCAAGTTTTGTTTTCTTAGTAGATAATGGTCCCCTTCCATTTTATCCATTGTGTTATGTGTTAGTTACAGATTTTAATTTTTTGTGCACTTGTTACAAAATTCTTCAAGTCTCTTTCAGAGGTAGTGGCACAACCAGGGGTGGTTTGGGGGTTAGAACCCCCCCCAACAATCTGGAAAAATTTTGTAATCAACGTATGTACAAACAGTAAGAACATAATAAATAAAGTATTTTCTTTATATGTTAATTAGTATATTCTTACAAAGTAACCTTTTTACTATTACTAAATGATAAACTAAAATTCAGCATAGGTAAGTTTACCAGACGTGAATAAATTGTTCTCTTGCCAACGGCGCATGATATGTAGGAAATTGTATTCGTACTTTAAAAAAAAACACGTTTTCATCAAAAGCGTAACGTTTAGTTTATTGCTATAGGCCTATATCCGGTTTTGGAGAGTGAACCAGATCAATCTGGGTGGCCTGTCAATTTCAGTGCAAAGGAAAGTCATGCACAGTTAGAGTCGGAAAATAATGTATAACGTGTACAAGTTTATTAAATCGGAAGATAAGGGAATATCAGAAAGAAAGTTGCAGGAAAGGGTAGCTCAGGCGTGCGGTGTGCCTAAGTAGTGTTTTTAGAATTATTAAAGAAGCATCCGCATATACGGCTGAGATAAAATCTTTCAATACTTCCCATAAAAAATGCTCAACAAAGGAAATAAAAACCGATTTTGACAAGTGTACTATTCGATTATTTATTTACGAATATCAATTCATAGAAGGGGAAACACCAACATTCAAAGTAATTTAAACAATTTTTAAGAGATAAATTAATTATAATGGTAGTGCATCTAGTCTGAGCCACATTATTCGTCAAATGAGATGTCGATGAAAACGTGCCAAAAGCAATAGGAAACTTTTAATAGAATAACTCATTAGAAAGTTAAGAGAAAATATATAAGAAAATTACGGCAATTCAGAGAAGAATGCCAGCCTATAGTTTACATAGACGAAACTGAATTCAACGTCAGTTAAAAAAAAGTGGATAGATGCCATTCTTCTCTGAATTGCCGTAATTTTCTTATATTTTCTTAACTTTCTATTGTGTTATTCTATTAAAAGTTTCCTATTGCTTTTGGTACGTTTTCATCGACAAATGTGCCCGAAAATTTCAATGAATAAATAAATCCACCTGCAACATCATTAACAAAAAGACAAACACGATTAACTGGTTAGTGAATAATGGGATTTCTTTAGTCCGTTTATCTTAACCTGAGTTCTATTGATTAATTAAACAAAGTAAACCAACATACAGAACTCTTATAATAACCACTGTTTTGGCAAACCATGGACATTACATTTTACAACTTCCACTTACATCATCCTGACTTCCTGATCTTAATCCTAGAACTGATTTAGGCAATCGTGAAGAAGCGTGCTAAAAAAACGTGCATTTTCCATTGACAGTGTTAGAAACTTAGCAAAAAAGGAATTTGAGTGTATTTCTTTCATAGATTGCACGTAAAGTTGTGACCATGTCATGAAAATTGAAAAGATTACGTGAGATCAGACCAAAGAGTGTATAATGTAACAGTTAGTTTCAAAATTAATAAATAATGGTGTAGCAGCAGTGAAGACGATTTGAGTTATAATAACAGTGAAGGAAACATTAGTGGGATGGAAGAATTGAGCTTTGTAATTGGTTGTAAGTAATTAAATGCTATATTACTCAAACAGTTTTGGTATAATTTTTTCATTAATATTGTCTCTCCTGTTCTTTATGGACAATTTACATCTGTTGTTTTTTTAAAACACACACAGTCATTTCACATTCGAGCCTGTTATTGATGTTACTTATTCAAACAAATTAAGTTGCCAGGGTAATGTTGACTGTATTCCTGGATTTGGTTGTCCATGACGTGTCCGTTGATTAACTAATTATAAATATCATATATATTGTAAGTAAACGGGTACGTACGGTTCAAGTCCCCACTGTTGGGTTCGTTAATTTGTAATGGGACGAGTACGTGCGTCTCGTTATTTTCACACAATATAAGCCTATTCGTTGCTATGAACGGATATGTTCCCCTGTCTTTACTCTCTTAGGTCGTTTTTAATTTATTTCAATTATTTAAATATCTGAGATATTTGGAGTTGTGGGATATGGTGATTTAATTAACTAATATTAACTTATCTCTCTAAAGAATATCAGTGTTAGTGTACTTGAAACTTAAATAATGAATGTGTTATTCTGTAATTTCGTTCAACCCTATTATACCTTGAAGAGAATTATGTATAATTTTGTATTTTAATGCTCTCTCTTTGGTGTCGGAGAATTCCGCTATAAGCGCTGTAGTACCGGGGCAACGAAACTTAGAGGTTAATTCACGGTTTAGGTTAACCAATTATTCTATACTTAGTCAGTTACTGTTTTATTCCCAACTCATTAAATAGTACTCCAAATGACAGGATTTTGCAACTATACAAAGGTTCTTTATTTGTTTACTTCTTCAACATTGAATGAGATATGTTCCAACTGGCATACACAAAGGCTATAGATTGCGTGAATCGATTATTGATCAGTCCGATACTTTATTTATATTCGGTTATATAATGTGTTTTAGTTTGTAATTAACTTAATTCAGGGTGTGAAGGTTCTTGTAACTGTGGGGAAGATTAAAAATACATAGATAAGAATGCAAGATTTACAAATTTGGAGTGTTGTGTAGTTAATATGATTTATACAATAATAATTTACCAGACTAGAACGAAGCGAATCGTGTAGGCGGTTGATTGATAACTTTACTGTTCTGGATGATTATGCCGTATGATATTCTTTCTTCGGTTTAATAAAATGGAATTCTTGTCCTGTCCACCTCGGAAATACAGGTCTCTGGATTGATTTACAGCCCGATTGATGCTCCTTCTGCAATTTCTGGATCCAAATACGTTCTTCTCTCGTCTGAAGTAATTGGTGATGTTCCGTGTATTTATAAGGTTATGAGTTCCAGTGTAGTGTATATTATTGGTTGTGATGCAGTTAACTCTTTATATTGGGTTTAATATATCGTCAACTCCTTTCGGATATGGGACAATTCAAGTCCTTCCTTGTAGAACCCAGTTATTTATTTTTTATTGTGCTACCATACTATAGCCTCGTTTGGTTAAACTGTACTGGCGTAAGTCAATGAGACTACCTTTCGTATTTTGGTGTATTATAAGAGTATCAAATACTTTAGTATATATTCCAATTATATTAGACAGTTCTTAGGTTTTTTAATCTCATCACATTCAGATCATAAAAAGCAATAATTGAAAATCAACAACTCTTCATTTCCTGTAGTCCATAGCAACCCGTTATTTTTCTTCCTTCTACATGTTTTGTATATAGTGTCTATTTCATATATTTTTTGTCTATTCCTTATTAATTTGCTATCATATCGGAATATAACTTTACCGATAGTTGGTTTATTATTTTCTACACATATTCTGCTGGTTTTTTGATATGAACCTGTTTCTTTTATATTTACTACTTTTTCGATATCAAACGTTATCAATCGATATCATGGCATTGTGGCATTATCATAATTTGTATAAATTGATATGGTTTATTATATATCATTACTAATTTAATGTTTTTTCCTAGCTCTTCGAACCGTATTCATTAATTAGTATTAATTTATGTACCTAACCTTTATGTTATGAGTGGTTATATAGTGTTTTTTGCTGTTAGGCGTTTTATTGTATACGGACCTACCTGTGTTTATAACTGGTAAACATCTATAGCCCTTTTACATAAATTCATACATATAATCAAATCTTAACTATTAACATTTACATAAACAATTATTCTTTTCATATCTAATGACAATTTTATCTTGATCTATGGATCACATATAAGATAATTGAAATCTATTAATGCTAACTATCTGCTTCACACATCATTCTACAACAGTAATTGAATAATACATCTTGTTTCATTACCTTTTATTAACTCAACAAGTAATTGGTATAACATAACATAAACTTTATCATAACATTCGTTGTCACAAAATAATATCATTTAATTCAGAATCCTTATTTGCTATTACTATAAGGTAAATTATTGTTTCATTTTTTGTTTACTTTCATGGTCATTTACTTTGACAATTTTTGTACTATTCTACTTCTTACACTTCTCATCAGTATCACATTGATTTACTTTTCACTGAACATAGATCATTACCTATTATCTAACTTACAGGTTTGTTTATTCTCGTTATTTCTACCTTGCATCCTTATTTATCTTTATCTATAATTATAAATGTAATTATTAGACTTTTGTTTTATCATGGGGTTAGATATTGACTTGCTTATTATTTTGTTAATACAATATTTATGTAACATGGATGCCAGCATTTCTGTTGCGTTACATATGCTCCCCCTCCTAAAAAAGTTTAGTTTACCTGAATGAAGTTTAGGTCAAATAAACTTGTCTTTTTCACATGCCTTTTCTTCATATCAATATTAATGGTTGACGATGGGATTCTCAATGTAACTTCATTAGACTAGTATTAATAATTCTTTATTTAATAACATTTCATCATTTTAATTAACATTCTTGATCATTTTTAATTTCTGTAAACAGTATTTGTTGATAGTTGGCTACAATATTCAGTGATACTTTAGGTTCACATCTCTTCTACTTATAATTAGTGTAATCACTGTATTTCTCAATTATTCTTCTGTCATCTAATTTCTTTCTGTTTTCTTCGTCCTACTCTTTTGGAAACTGAGGTCATTCTTGCAACTATTCTAATATTCCTTAAATATTTAATTTCCCTAACAATCCCTAATATGTGCGTTGGTACAGTTCAGAGAGGCACTGTTTGGCTTCATACTCTGCTGCCCACACCACACCTTAATATAGTACTGCTGGAATTCATCTACAGTCAGCTATAAAATATAATAATCTCCTTAATTACTTAATAATAAATATTTGGGAAACATTTTTTTTTCTTTGTTGCTTTTATATTTCTTTATTACTATCCTTCATACTTTGTTATTCCATTTTAGTTTCCTTAAACATTCTTTGATATTAAATCTGACAGTTATCATTTGTAATTATTTTTGTTTTTCTTTCTTGTTGTGATTATAACGCTAAGTATCTTCTTCATTTGTTTTTCTGATCTCAATATTTTCTAAATAGTTATTGTGTGATTATCATTATAACTGTGTTTCTGACTAGATACAGTCCTTAGCTCAACTATTATTTTTCTTATCGTATTTCATTATTTTGGCTGTTTATATTTCAATGAATTATGTTCATAAATATTCTTTCTTTCTCGTTTTCTTTAATATTACATTGGTTACAATCAATCATTTACTGAAGTTGTTTCTTTCACTTGGCAATGCGGTATGTATTTTAGGTCATATGATTTTTCTTTTATTACTTTGTATAGGTATTTTTGAGGTAAAAACTTTTATCTTGGGGTTTCATTATTCGTTATTCACACTATTTCTTTGTAGACGTTTAGTAATAATTATAGTTTTCTTCTGTAATCTTGGGGTTTGTTATTAACTCTTCTTAATACCTTCTTCATAACTATATTTTAATTCAGACTTACTTTATTTTGAATGACATTTTTTCTATTTATTTTATTGTTCAACAAATTCACTTTTATTTACAAGTGTTTTTTCTTCAAAATCGATAATAAGTGGTTCTTATTGTATTTTAGAATTTAGTGGTAATATTTCTTTATGGACTCCTGATTGTATGTTCCCTTAATCCTTTTCGTGATAGGGTTCATTATTTCATATGTATTGTTATTATTATTTTTTGTTATCACATATGGCCCAGTATATAATAATAATAATTTTTTAGTTATTCCCTCTAGAGTGCTTGGTAGCTCCCTGTTTCTTATTAATATTTTCTCGCCCACTTGGTACTTAATTGGTTTTGGATTATTCTTTTCATATTTCCTTTTCTTCATTTCCGCCTTTTCCATTACTCGGTTATAAAATTTAACGGTTTCAAACTGATATTCTGGGTTATTTGGAAAGTTTATAATATCCTGGATTTCTCTAGGTGGAAGCCTTTCAAACATAACAGTATAAGGGGTATTTTCAATGGACTGATGGTAAGATATATTTAAGAACTCTTCAGTCAGTGACAGGTATTCGTACCACCTTCTCTGTTGGTCATGACAGTAAGTTCGGAGTATTCTGCCAACTTCCCTCAATACACGTTCTGCCGGATTACTGCTGGGGTGGTATACTGAAGTCTTATATGTTCTAATGTTGTGTTTTAAAAGATTATTTCTCCATTTACAGCCCTTGAATTGCGTACCATGATCGGTGATAATAGATGACGGTTTACCGATCTCTGTTATGTAACGTACAATGACTATTTCCAGAATTTTCTTGGTCGTGGCTCTGCTAATAGCGTAGAGTTTAGTGTATTTGGAAAAGTGATCAAAAATAATAATTATGAATTTATATCTATGGTTTCCTCCACTGCGTGGGAATGGTCCACATATATCCAGAAATACTTTCTCCAGCTTATATTTGGATGTGATAGGGATCATGACCCCCTCCTTCTTCTCATTATTATGTTTAACCATCTGGCAGATGTGACATGCTTGTATGGATTTTTGCACTTTTCTGGTTATATTTTTTATGTACACTTGTTCTTCCAGGGCTTTGACGATTTTCATGGCTCCCATGTGTCCATATCGTTCATGGTAATCCAATATCAATTTGTTTTCCACAGCGGTGGGAATCACTAGTTTCCAGCTTATTTGTTTAGGGGTGACCTTAATAAATAATCGATCATCATGTATACAGTAATATTTAATAATAACTTCATCAGCATTTTGTACCTTCTGGCGTATGTTTATTAATTTGGGATCCGATTTTTGGTGTTGATTAATTTCATTTGTAATAATTTCTAAATCCTTCCGACTCTTAATGACATGGTACACTTTTGCAATCTGTTCCTTTTCTCCTTCAAACGACTGGTCTTGTATGTTTATTCGGGACAAGATATCGGCTGCTATATTCTTTCTTCCAGGTATATATTCCCAATCGATGCAATACTCTTGCAACGCAAGTACCCATCTAGTTAGCCGGCCATGACTAAGTTTACATCTTTTTAGAAATGAAATTGATTTATGGTCACTTCTTACGGTCACTGGGTATCCGAGTATGTAAGTTCTAAATTTATTGCATGCGTACACTACACTTAGCAGCTCCTTCTCGGTAACGTTATAATTGCGTTCGCAGTTGTTAAGCACTCTGCTGGCGAAGCTGATTACCATATGATGTCCTTCTTTATCTTCTTGATATAGGGTAGCTCCTAAGCTAACATTGCTCGCATCACAATTTAAATAAAAGCATTTGTTAAAATCAGGGTGGTACAACATAACTGTTTCTAAAAATTTCTTCTTGATTAATTGCAGAATTTTATCTTATTCTGGTCCCCATGCCCATTTGTCTTTGTATGATAATTGTTTCTGAAACTTGGCAGTTACTTCCAAATAGTTATCTTGGAATTTTCGGTAATAGTTACAAATTCCAAGAAAGGATTGTAGCTGTTTTCTATTTTTTGGAGTAGGGAACAGTTGAATTGCTTCTACTTTTTCTGTTGAAGGTGTGATACCCTCCTCAGACAAATTAAAACCTAAGAACTTTACTTGGTTGGCGATAAATTTAGATTTATTCAGCTTGAGTGTTATCTTGTTTTCGGATAATTTTCTCAGTACCTGTTCCACCCGCTCGCAATGTTCATCCCAATGTGAAGAAGTTATAAGTAGGTCGTCTACATAGACCGTAGTGAACTGCAGTGTTTCTTGTCCCAATACTTGGCCCATACATTTTACAAATATTGCAACAGAATTAATTAGTCCGAAAGGTAGCCTTTTAAATTGATAGTTCCTTCCGTCAAAAAGGAACGCCATGTATTTTCTACTATCTGGATGTAGTTCGACCTGCCAGTAACCGCATACCGTATCCCAAGTACTGATGTATTTAATGCCGTGGAATTTCTTTAAAATTTCTTCTATTTCGCCTGGTGAAGTCCTATCATTGATGATCATTTTATTTATTTCCCTAGCGTCCAGGCAAATTCTCACCTTTCCGTTCTTTTTCGGGACTGCCACTATGGGACTGGTATATGGTGATTGACTATATTCTATTATGTCATCTTGAATCATACGATTAATCTCGGCCCGGACTTCGTTTTTTATGGAATAAGCAATTGGGTAGGATTTTCTGCGAAAGTCCACTGGTTCTTTAAAATTTATCACACACTGATATCCTTTTACTTTACCTGGAGCATTGGAGAATACATGTTTGTATTTATTATATATTTGAATTAAATTTTCGGCCTGTACCTTACTTACTTGTCTTCAAGTTTTTTCCCTTTGGAATTCTCGGACCTCTTCTAACTTACTCTGCCACAGTTCGGGATCATCGTCCTCATATTGAATGACTTCTGGTATTTTATTTTTCTTACAAAAGTAGCTTTTTATGGCTAGACATCTGGTGTTAACTGGAACGGTTCTATTAGTGTCAATTAATTCGGCTGTCCATAATCCTTCTTCGGATGTTAAAGATATTATACCTTTATGTAAGTCAATTACTGCGGAATGCTGATGCAATACATCGCATCCAATCAATACATTGAACGGTAATCCCGTTGCGACCAATAATCCTATTGGTAGGGTCATATTATTATTGGTAAGATCGAGCGATACTTGTTTTTTAACTGTTTTATTTTGTCGCCCAGTGGCTCCGATAATTATCACATTATTGACAGGTAAGGTCGGTATGGGCAACTGGCCTTCTCGCTGTATTTTTTCAAGTTCAGTACTGTCTATCAACGATATGTTAGATCCAGTATCTATCATTATGGTAGATTGTACCCCATTTAATTTTGCTGTTACATATATGATTTCGTTATTACTATTACTGTTTACATGTTTCTTATCCTCTTCCAATAAATCTTCTTTGATATTCTTTAAATAGTGGTTATTAATTATAGTTATGGTATGATTACTCTAATTTTGTTTACAAGTCGTTGTTCCCCAAGATTACGGTTCAGTGAAGGGTATTCATTATTTTTCACTGCCTCTATTAGTTTAAATGAGGGCTTACCCCCTCTTCTCTATTTTCATTTGGATTATTATGTTGATTTAGTACAGTTTCGGTGCGATCCTCCATATTAGGTTCCGCTATCCTATAATTTCTTTCAGGTGGATAGTTGTCTTCACGCCGGGACTGGTCATAATGATTGTCATATCGGTGACTCCTTGGGTAATACCGTCGCTGATTACCTTGAGGCCTGGAGTAGATATAATTAACGTTATGCCTATAATTATTGGGTCGTCTGTCCCCATCTCCTCTATTATTGTGACTATCGCGGTAATTATAAGTATTATTGCCACGATAATTATAGTTCCTGGAATTATTATTCGCGTGCTCATTTTGGGTTCTATTTGCATTAACGTTCTGCGCAGGTCGATTGTGATCATTATTATGAGAATCGGTTGGTGGCGCGTTATTATTATACTTCTGATATTTATAATTTAACATCCTATTTCTTTGGTATTGGTTCTCGTGCTCATAATTCTCAAGGAATTTGGCCATGGCTGAAATCGTTTTGATTTGGCTACACATACGTGCATTTTTTATCCCTTCCTCGTAATGGTAGGATAGTTGTATCACCAAACATTCTTCGGGAATTCTGGGCTCTAAGTTCCGTGCCATACATACTTTTCCTAGAAAGTATGAAGTAGGAGACTGGCCTATGTTTGTTTCGTATCAACCGTTACTCAAATTATTTCTAATCATGTTCTGGGTCGATTCAGACCAATATTTCTCTTTAAATTGTTTTTTGAATTCGGTCATGTCCAGTATATCCGGGCATACTGCTGTCCACCAATTATCATAGGTATCTTTAAATGTCTCATCAATCATACTGCGTATAATACTCCAGCGATTTTCTCTACTTTTTGTAACCATCTCTTCCAACCTCTTTAAAAATTCCATCGGATTGCGCTTGTAACTACGAAAATTAATCGATTCCCGGTTCTCGTGGTTATTTGTATGACTATGTTGACATGTCCTATCCCGCCATGAATCTACTTCTTCTTGTAACTGTAATTCATGTCTACTAATTTCCTCTATTTTACTTTTACTGGTATTAATTTGACCTTCCATACTGTTTAAATTGCCATAGACTCTTTCGAGTCGTTCGCCCATGTCTGTCTGTATTTGCGTAATACCTTCCTTATTCTCTTCCCGTACCTGATGTACTTCATTTTTAATTTGCTCATATTTTCCGACAGTTTCCTGTTGGATTTCTTCGACCATTGTTTTACTCTCAATTTTTATGTCATTAATTTTATTTTGTATGTAGCGGGGCATTTTTGGGCATACCTGGGGTAATAACATAATTTGTATTTTTTCATAAATAAATAATAATTAACTTGTTGAGTGATAGGAAAAAATTTTATAACCGAGAGGTAAATTTGTTATTTTGGAGCGATCGCAACCGTGGCTACACTGCTGTTGACTTTATGAATGCAGACTTATTTAATAATATTGTGTGGACAGTTTTAATAACAGACAAACTGTGCAAAAGTCAAATCAAGGACAAACACAACAGTAAACAAATTATATAACCAGCATCAGGCGAGCGTTACGTCAGAGCCTATCCTTGATGAGTAATTCAGTTACATAACGGTGACATGCAGCTGGCGCAAGGATACAAACTAAAAAACAATAGAATCATGCACACAACAACCGTCGCTTGAAAAAATAGCGCTGTTTTCTCTTCCCAGTATAACGCCATCACCACTCGCGAGTGTTATATATAAAAGTTTTGAAACGTAAGTGCGGGCCCGCAAAACAACAAAATGTGAAGTAAAAATGGAAATTAAAAAAAACAGAATAATTTTATGTGAAGTAAAAATATAAATAACAGAAATGAACAGTTTTTTCGGAAAGTTAACAGTTTAAAACAAAGAATGTGTGCGGGTATAACAAAGTGACGTCTTGTGGACTAAAAAATGAACAGAAAAGTAACCTACAGGAATAACATAAAATGAAACTTTCAAAATTTTGCTTTAAATATTAAAAAATTTTAACATTTTCAAAACTATGAGCTCTTAAAATCTGGGGATAGATATATGTATGTGTGTGTGTGTGTGAAAGCGCTGGTTTTCGTTATGTCGTAGAGAATAATTTGTATTTGTGTTATATCTTAAGGGGAAGTCTACTTAACAATAATCTATTTTATGAATACTTATTCTTGAATATTACAGAAATTAATGTATGAGGGAGAAAGGAGATTTCGTATTTTGACGTAAAAATTATAACTTGCTGATGTTTGTTTTTTCTTTTAGAATTTAATAAAACCATATTGATTTGAATATTTAACATGTGAATTAATAGTTATTTCAAACAACCATATGGTTTTCAACACGTCTAACGAGATCCTGGACATGGTGAGTATAAGTTGGTACTCGACAATATGGCTGCTTCACTAGCCAAAAGTATAAAAGGTTTACAAAATGTAATAATAGATTAATAAAAAGACAGTTAATTAATAAAATAACAATGGCGCCCGAACAGGGACCGTTTGCATAAATTTAATTATGCAAATATGGACCTGTTGCAGAAATAATATGGTTGTTGAGGTAAAATAAATTTTTTTTTTGCATACGTAAAATAGACGTATAGAATAAGGTTATATCATGTTTTGTAGTATGAGTGAGCAGAACATTTTTTTTTTCTCCTTTTCTCAATAATAATTATGTATGACAAAATAATATTTTGCTAAGAAATATATATAAAAAATTTTAAGAAAAATGGCAGATAATAATGATATTAGTTTATCTGATAGTCAGATAGCAAATCAAATAAGTAGCGACTCCGGAATTCAAACAACTGACAGTAGTCTTGAGGAGTCAAAAATAATACAGACAGTTGAGATTCATTCAACCCCTATTTTAGGAAATCAAAATAAGAAATCTGATAATGATACTATGTTAGCAAGATTGTATGATATGATGTACAATAGTTTAGAAAAACAAGACAGCATGTATAACGCTTTAGAAAAACAAGATAGTAATTTTAGAGAATTGAATGACAAATTTGATAGACAAAGTAGGGATATTAATGAGTTGAAACATGAGATACAAGAAATTAACAAACATTGTGAAAATACCAACGTAGAATTTACTAATAAAATCAGCCAAGTAGAAACTAAGTTAGATGATTCAATACAAAAGATAGATATTAAATTTAATGCAATAGATAGCCAGATAGACAGAGTTGAGAAGCAAATCAATGAAAACAATGAAATATTAATAAATTCAATGAATGAGTATAACAATGACATAGAATCTAAAATTATTAAATGTAATATTGAAACTGAATGTAAGTTGAGTAGCGTAGTAATGACAGTTGAAAAATGTAGTCAGAATATTGATGAACACCAAAATAAGATAGACTCTAAAATATATGAAATTGAAAGTAATTATAAGACAGAAATACAAGCAGTAAATGAATCTATTGAAGTAATAGCAAAAAATAATGTACAGTATGAATATAGTAATGACAAAAAATTATATTCACTTGAACAAAATATTAGTAGTATGCGAGATGAATTAAGTTTAGTGAAAAATCAAAATGTAAACAATGTTACTGAGCGCATATTTATGACACGAGATACAAATAATGAAATAGAATTAGAGACTTTTAATTGTGACAATCGTAGAGTACACCCAATGCAATTTTTAAATAGGGTTAGGGAGTTTAATCGGTTTAATAGTAGTAGCTGGGAGGTTAAGTTGCTGAAGATTATCAAATGTTTTAAAGGTAGTGCCGAGATATGGTCGGAAGTACACCATACCGAATGGGATAGTTTTGAGGATTTTGAGATAGCTTTTCGAAACAAATATTGGTCAGAAGAAGACCAAGAAATATTAAGAAGTAAAATAATGGGTAACGGGAATTTTGGTAGGATTAATAACCACCTAACCATATATGTGATGACCATATACAACGAAGCTAAATATCTAGAACCGCCGTTACCATTCCGGTCATTTGTAAGGCACATTAGCAAACACCTGCCCAGAGAGGTGCAAATTACGTTAATGACTAGAGCGATTGCAAATATAAGCGAGTTAGAAAACATGTTAGATGTATTACAGAATATAGGGGAACGCGACATAGGGCGACGTCCAAACACACCAGTAGTACCACACCATAATAATAATAATAATAGTTACCATCAGAACAGGGGTACACAGAGTTTTCATAGAGGAGCGCGGGGAGGAAGTTTCGATAATAGGGGCGAGAGTTGGCGGTGTAGAGCCTGTGAAACCGACAATTATGCTAATAGAACCAATTGTTTCAGATGTCATCGAAACAGGGAGTGCGCCAGGAACGAGCGAGCAAACCCACCACCCAATCAGCAGTCGAGAGGAGGAGAATTTCACAGAGGAGCGCCGAGAGGAGGAGGACATTATAACAGAGGGAGAGGGGGAAATCATCCAGCTGTGGCGGGTCCCTCCACGGAAAACTAGGGAGGACAATGGAGAAGCGGGCCGAACCATTGTCTACGGAAAACAGGAGGGTCCAAATAATCAACAGATACCATAATAACGTTATCAAGATGGACATGGCGAAGGAACTGTTAGAAGAAGAGGAGAACAAGGTGATGGAACGCAGAGCAGGATTGACTGAGGTGACAATTAACATTGAAGGTAAGAATTATAAAACTCTAATTGATACCGGTAGCGAGATATCAGTAATTTCTGAAAATGTCATGAGTGAATTAAAAGAGTTAAACAAGAATATACCGTCATTACCAGTTGCAGGGGTTACAGTAGTGGGGGTAACTGGGGTGAGAAGTAAAAGAATAACCAGACAAGTACAATTAAATATTTTAATAAATGAAGTTGAATTTGAAAACGCTTTCCTAGTAGTTAAAGGGTTGAGTCTAGATGTAATATTGGGAAATGATTTTTTGGAAAGAAACGGAGCCGTAATAGATTTCAATAAACAAATAGTAAAATTTGCGAAGGGGAATAAACCAGTCAGAATAGAGTTTAAGAAAGTAGTAAATGAAGCTAAAGTCACGGGAATAAAAATGTTACATAAACAGATAAGTGATAGAGAGATAGAAACTAAAATAAATATATGTCTAGAGAGTGATAGCCTAGAAAATGAGGAGAGAGAGATGCATGAGCGTAATGAGAGTGTGTGGGCAAATAGAGCCAACAAATTTTTCAATGAAAATACAGTTGTAGGAAGTAATCAGCGAGAGGAGCTGTGGGCAATTGTGGAGCGGTACAGAGGAGTGTTTGATGAATCACCAGGGAAAGCGAAGGACTACATCTGCGAACTGAAAGTTCGGGACCATGCACCATACATGCAGAGGAGCTACCCAGTGCCGTTTTCGAAGAGGAGGGCTGTCCAAGAGGAATTAGACCGGATGATGCAGGGAGGCATAATTGAACGCTCAGTATCACCTTATTCAAATCCTTTGGTGGTAGTGATAAAGAAGGATGGCAAGGTAAGGTTATGTTTAGATGCTCGGAAAATTAATCAAATTATTATACCTGACAGGGAATCTCCGGAACCCATAAATGAGATTTTACAAAAGTTTAGCGGAGTCAAATACATGACGTGAAATTTCAGGAGAACTATGCACACACAACATCCAAACTGAGTGCTGTACTGCAGAAGAATAAACAGTGGAGATGGGGTGATATGGAACGAGCTGCGTTTAATGAAATTAAGAGAAAGTTTAGTCACATGATCATGATGAATCATCCCGATTTTAATAAGATTTTTTATTTGCAGACCGACGCCAGCAATGTAGCGCTAGGGACGGAGTTATACCAGGAGAGCTGCGACAAGGAACACCTGACAATCGCCTTCGCCAGTAGATCGCTGTTATCGGCGGAAAAGAATTACACGACAACTGAAAAGGAACTTCTAAGTATTGTGTTCGCCGTGGGTAAATTCCGCACGTACATCCTAGGGAATACCACGATCATCCGGACGGACCACAAGGCACTGTCATTTCTGAATTCATGTAAGCTAACACACAGCCGATTAACCAGGTGGGTATTAGCCTTACAGGAATATAACTTTTCATGGGAGTACATAAAGGGGTCAGATAATAAGGTACCAGATACACTTTCTAGAATAGATGTTATAGATAATAAAACTGGTAGGGACCTTAAAGAAATAGAAATTTTTAGACTAACTAGGGAAGATAGAATTTTTGGTGAGGAATTAAGTGACATTAAAAACTTGCAAAGATCTGATAGCAAACTGGGTAAAATAATTGTTAGTTTAGAAACAGATGTAGAGGGATCTGAATATAATGAGCGATTTCAAGTATATCAAGGTATTTTGTTCAAAAAAGTAGATGGTGGGGAGCGTGATTATACCTGAGGGGTTAATAGATAAAATCGTTTGGGATTGTCATATAAGGTATGGTCATTTTGGTGCGAGAAAGTGTGCAAATGTTTTGAAAGAGTCATGTATATTTAAGAATATGGAGAGGAGAGTTAGAAAAGTGTTGAGAGTGTGTGATTTATGTCAAAAGTCGAAAGTAGTGAATTATAGAGTGGAAGGAGAGATGAATTATATAAAAGTAGATAAGCCTTTTGATCTAGTTGCGGTTGATTTATATGGACCGTTACCCAGAGGTAGAGGGGGTGTGTTATATGTATTTGTAGTTCTAGACACTTTTTCAAAATTTGTAAAGTTATATAGCATTAAGAGGGCAACTAGTAAAGTACTTAGTGAGAGAATAGTAAAAGATTATATGCTTAATGTGGGAAAGCCGAAAATTATATTATCTGACCATGGTCCACAGTTTATAAGCGGCAAGTGGCGGCAGACGCTTGGATGGGAAGGCATCATACCCAAGCATACGGCAGTGTACCATCCTCAGTCGAATCAAGCAGAACGGGTGATGAGAGAGATTGGCAGGATATTTCGGGCGTACTGTCACGCCAAACACACAGAATGGCCATCCTACGTAAAGAAAGTAGAGGAGTGGCTGAATTGTACCACCCATGAGTCCACGGGATTTACGCCGCATGAGTTGATCAGGGGAACAAGGCCGCCCAGGATATTAGAACAACTTTTCACATACCCACCTGAAGGTCAGGTTTTGGACAGGAATATGAAGATTAGATTGGCGAACGAGAATTTACTCACGAGAGGAGAGCGACGAAAACAGAAACATGATGCCAAGGGTAAATGGACCAAGTATGAGGTAGGTCAGTTAGTGTTAGTAAAAAGACATGATTTGTCCAGTGCTCAAGATAGGGAAATAAAAAAGTTTTTCTTGTTATATGAAGGACCTTATGAAATCATAGAAATAAAAATGCAGAATGCGTATGTGCTGAGGAACCCAGCGACGCAGGAAATAGTAGGTACTCAAAATGCGACGAATTTAAAATTATACAGGTCACTTTAATTGTTATGTTTATAAATAAGTTTTTCAAATATTATTGTATGTTTTCAGAAGGGATCCTCCCCCATTTTCGGGCGGTCACGATCTTACCAGTCCTGGCCGTGGAATTCGGAACTCGGAGGCGGGCCATGGTTGGCGGATCTTCCTTCGGGCAGGGAAAACAACGATGGTCCGGCTCCACCAAAATTGGTATAAAGTAGAAAACTTAGCGACACACTTGAACGGGGAGGGGGACCCCAACAGGTACGTGACATAAATTATTTTTTATACACTCCAGGCGCAGCGGTTTCGGTGTACCTGTCACGTGCCTGCACTGCCTTAGAGTGTTTGTAAATAATGGAGGCTGCATTTAAGTAAAAGGCAGTGCATACAAATTAAATATTTTAGTGTCAAGGGCAAAATTAAAATGGAGCCTTTGACAATATTTTCTGTTTGGCCCGAAACGACGAGTTTTGGGGCAAAGCGGTTTGGCGCACGGTAGAAAGCGGGGTAGAAGAAATGGTAGGGGAGAGGGAGTAGTGTGTTTCAGAGGGGGGACGTGAATTCACGTAGTGGATCTACCGGGTGCCAATCCGTTTTGCAGCAAGACCCGGCATTTCAGGCGGCTGCGACCTTCCTAGACGTAGTGTAAGTCACAATAGAGTCAGCATTCAATGTAAATAGCATTTAAAAAAAAAAAAAAAAAAAAAAAAAAAAAAAAAAAAAAAAAACCCAAAATAACTTTGGATGTTTATAATTCGAAATTTAAATAAATTTTTAGAAATAGGTGACCTAATATAATTGTTAAATTTTAGTATCAGTGAGTATAGGAACGTTTTGAAGAAATGTGTAGCAAAATAAAAAACTTGTTATCAATACAAGATGTGGGGATAATTTTGGGGGGTAGTTTGGTGCTCAATGAAGTGATAGAACAGTGGAGTGTGGAACTGCAACGGTTGAAAGTTTAGTTATCCATTGTAATTAATTAGTTAGTAAGTTGCTGTCGCTGGGGTGGCATGTGCCCCAGTAGATAGCGGAAAGTGTTGGGGGTAACCGAGAGTGTTACCTCCATCGGAGGCCAACATGGCGAATATGCACGGCACACCTTTTGTACAATTTTATATTGTAACTTGATAATTGCCGTGTCGTGCATAATAGTGATGATGTAGACATGCCTGAAGGAAGAGTTGATTTCCCCGACTTTTTGGGCGATTACTGCCTTACCAGCACTAATCGTGGTTTTGGCGATGGTCATATCAAGTCCCTTGACCATAGCTGGCTTGAAATTGGTACAGATTTGAAATTTAATGGGGGGAGAACTTAGGGGAAATCCCGGGAACTATGGAACAGCGGCTGCCACTCTGTTCGAGGAGGAACAGCAGAGCCAGGTGGTAGATCCGTCTTAAGGGTGTAATTATTTAACAAGAACATGATGATGTTCACTAATTTTAAAACTTAATAGCGGAAGCAGAGACACGGAGAGGTAAAACCTGCTCCAAAATATACAGTCTCTGTGGAAGCGGAAAGGCGCCACAGTCTTACATAATTTGAAATAGTGTGTGTGGCTGGGAGGTTATCCAAGGGGATAACGTATTAAAAATTTGCTATATTTTAATTAATAATGATGATTTGCTACTCAATAATTTTGTTTGAATTTAAAAAATAGATGCACTAAATAGTTCTTATATTGTGTTTATTATGTCTTAGTGTGTTGATTGCATTTAGTATGTTAGGAATAAGAATTATAAAAGTATGATAATATGTTTTCAATGTGTTTATAGATTTTAAAATAAAATGAAAAATAGTTGTGATAGGTAAAATTTTCAGTGGGTTGCAAAAGATAGAAGTGGGTGATAGTAATTGTTTGAATAAAATGTTTGAATCAGTTCAAGTTGAATTTTTGTGGGACATACAAATCTGTCCAAATTGAAGCCAAAGTTAAAGAAATAGTAGAGATGAAAATAATGTAATGTTGTTTTGAGTTAATGTATGTTATAGAATTTTGAAAAGTATAAGTGGAGACAGTAGAATTGGAGAATTTATGTAGAGTTTTGAGTGATATATTGTTGTTTATTTTGTTGATGTTAATTTGTTGTAATTGTAGTGAGGTAATGAGATTGAGATTTTTTGGGGATGGCAATTTTGTAGTAGGGGCAGTGTAATCTGGGAGTCCGCAACATAAGGGTTGGGACGGGATTTGGTGTAGTTTTAGTGGGAAGGGGTCGCCTTAGGTAGAATCCAGGGGCCAGAGAACGGGAATTGAGCTTTTGGGGGGGGGAAACACGTATCCTATGTACAAAGGGTTAGAGAGTATTTTTTTTTATATATTGAGAGAAGGTGGCGAATTGGAGTTAAAATAGTAAGTAGTTAGAGGTAGAGAAGGGTTAGTAGATTTTTGATAGAGGGGTGTCATACTAGTTAAAGATTTTGTAAGGGAACGTTAGAGTAATAAAAGGGGAAGTTTATGAGTAAATGCCAAGTTGATAAAGTAAATTATAATGAATAACCTAGAATCACCCAAATTAAGGAAATGGAATAATGATTATGGCATGATTGAAAAAAAAAAAAAAAAAAAATAGTAATTTTGAGAAACGAATTAATAAGAGTAAATCAAGTTTAAAAGTAATTTTCTGATTTTATATGCCAACTTAATGATGTGAAGTGTATAAATTTTACATACAAATTGTTTATTTTAAGATGTTTTCTTATGTTATGATGTATTATTATGTTATATTATGTTATATTAGATGTTTTGATATGTTAGGAATAAGTAAATGAAAACAAAACCAGTGCTTCTTAGCACAAACCAGCACCGCTAGGGGGGAACAGATCAGTTGGGGATATGGTGTTGTATAAGGCCACCATTTGATATGTTAATTTGTTGTTTCAGTGTTTGGTGGTGCTGTGACGGCGGACCTGAGCTGGCCTGCGAGTCAGAGCAGGGGCGTCAAGTATCTGTCTGACTCTACGGTGTTGGGATCTCGAGAGAGAAGTCCAGTATTGTCATTCAGATGCGGTCACAGTCACCGGACCAAGGGTGAGTTGATTATAATTTTTTTGTTGTAAACCGTAAAGGGGGTTGTGGCGACATATCCTGGCTGATCCCTTTAGCAAGTATGAATGTGTCAATGAGATTTTTTATGCTTCGGCATAAAATATCTCATTGAGGGGGTATTGTAGCGGGGCATTTTTGGGCATACCTGGGGTAATAACATAATTTGTATTTTTTCATAAATAAATAATAATTAACTTGTTGAGTGATAGGAAAAAATTTTATAACTGAGAGGTAAATTTGTTATTTTGGAGCGATCGCAACCGTGGCTACACTCCTGTTGACTTTATGAATGCAGACTTATTTAATAATATTGTGTGGACAGTTTTAATAACAGACAAACTGTGCAAAAGTCAAATCAAGGACAAACACAACAGTAAACAAATTATATAACCAGCATCAGGCGAGCGTTATGTCAGAGCCTATCCTTGATGAGTAATTCAGTTACATAACGGTGACATGCAGCTGGCGCAAGGATACAAACTAAAAAACAATAGAATCATGCACACAACAACCGTCGCTTGAAAAAATAGCGCTGTTTTCTCTTCCCAGTATAACGCCATCACCACTCGCGAGTGGTATATATAAAAGTTTTGAAACGTAAGTGCGGGCCCGCAAAACAACAAAATGTGAAGTAAAAATGGAAATTAAAACAACAGAATAATTTTATGTGAAGTAAAAATATAAATAACAGAAATGAACAGTTTTTTCGGAAAGTTAACAGTTTAAAACAAAGAATGTGTGCGGGTATAACAAAGTGACGTCTTGTGGACTAAAAAATGAACAGATAAGTAACCTACAGGAATAACATAAAATGAAACTTTCAAAATTTTGCTTTAAATATTAAAAAATTTTAACATTTTCAAAACTATGAGCTCTTAAAATCTGGGGATAGATATATGTATGTGTGTGTGTGTGAAAGCGCTGGTTTTCGTTATGTCGTAGAGAATAATTTGTATTTGTGTTATATCTTAAGGGGAAGTCTACTTAACAATAATCTATTTTATGAATACTTATTCTTGAATATTACAGAAATTAATGTATGAGGGAGAAAGGAGATTTCGTATTTTGACGTAAAAATTATAACTTGCTGATGTTTGTTTTTTCTTTTAGAATTTAATAAAACCATATTGATTTGAATATTTAACATGTGAATTAATAGTTATTTCAAACAACCATATGGTTTTCAACACGTCTAACGAGATCCTGGACATGGTGAGTATAAGTTGGTACTCGACAATATGGCTGCTTCACTAGCCAAAAGTATAAAAGGTTTACAAAATGTAATAATAGATTAATAAAAAGACAGTTAATTAATAAAATAACAATGGCGCCCGAACAGGGACCGTTTGCATAAATTTAATTATGCAAATATGGACCTGTTGCAGAAATAATATGGTTGTTGAGGTAAAATAAATTTTTTTTTTGCATACGTAAAATAGACGTATAGAATAAGGTTATATCATGTTTTGTAGTATGAGTGAGCAGAACATTTTTTTTTTCTCCTTTTCTCAATAATAATTATGTATGACAAAATAATATTTTGCTAAGAAATATATATAAAAAATTTTAAGAAAAATGGCAGATAATAATGATATTAGTTTATCTGATAGTCAGATAGCAAATCAAATAAGTAGCGACTCCGGAATTCAAACAACTGACAGTAGTCTTGAGGAGTCAAAAATAATACAGACAGTTGAGATTCATTCAACCCCTATTTTAGGAAATCAAAATAAGAAATCTGATAATGATACTATGTTAGCAAGATTGTATGATATGATGTACAATAGTTTAGAAAAACAAGACAGCATGTATAACGCTTTAGAAAAACAAGATAGTAATTTTAGAGAATTGAATGACAAATTTGATAGACAAAGTAGGGATATTAATGAGTTGAAACATGAGATACAAGAAATTAACAAACATTGTGAAAATACCAACGTAGAATTTACTAATAAAATCAGCCAAGTAGAAACTAAGTTAGATGATTCAATACAAAAGATAGATATTAAATTTAATGCAATAGATAGCCAGATAGACAGAGTTGAGAAGCAAATCAATGAAAACAATGAAATATTAATAAATTCAATGAATGAGTATAACAATGACATAGAATCTAAAATTATTAAATGTAATATTGAAACTGAATGTAAGTTGAGTAGCGTAGTAATGACAGTTGAAAAATTTAGTCAGAATATTGATGAACACCAAAATAAGATAGACTCTAAAATATATGAAATTGAAAGTAATTATAAGACAGAAATACAAGCAGTAAATGAATCTATTGAAGTAATAGCAAAAAATAATGTACAGTATGAATATAGTAATGACAAAAAATTATATTCACTTGAACAAAATATTAGTAGTATGCGAGATGAATTAAGTTTAGTGAAAAATCAAAATGTAAACAATGTTACTGAGCGCATATTTATGACACGAGATACAAATAATGAAATAGAATTAGAGACTTTTAATTGTGACAATCGTAGAGTACACCCAATGCAATTTTTAAATAGGGTTAGGGAGTTTAATCGGTTTAATAGTAGTAGCTGGGAGGTTAAGTTGCTGAAGATTATCAAATGTTTTAAAGGTATTGCCGAGATATGGTCGGAAGTACACCATACCGAATGGGTTAGTTTTGAGGATTTTGAGATAGCTTTTCGAAACAAATATTGGTCAGAAGAAGACCAAGAAATATTAAGAAGTAAAATAATGGGTAACGGGAATTTTGGTAGGATTAATAACCACCTAACCATATATGTGATGACCATATACAACGAAGCTAAATATCTAGAACCGCCGTTACCATTCCGGTCATTTGTAAGACACATTAGCAAACACCTGCCCAGAGAGGTGCAAATTACGTTAATGACTAGAGCGATTGCAAATATAAGCGAGTTAGAAAACATGTTAGATGTATTACAGAATATAGGGGAATGCGACATAGGGTGACGTCCAAACACGCCAGTAGTACCACACCATAATAATAATAATAATAGTTACCATCAGAACAGGGGTACACAGAGTTTTCATAGAGGAGCGCGGGGAGGAAGTTTCGATAATAGGGGCGAGAGTTGGCGGTGTAGAGCCTGTGAAACCGACAATTATGCTAATAGAACCAATTGTTTCAGATGTCATCGAAACAGGGAGTGCGCCAGGAACGAGCGAGCAAACCCACCACCCAATCAGCAGTCGAGAGGAGGAGAATTTCACAGAGGAGCGCCGAGAGGAGGAGGACATTATAACAGAGGGAGAGGGGGAAATCATCCAGCTGTGGCGGGTCCCTCCACGGAAAACTAGGGAGGACAATGGAGAAGCGGGCCGAACCATTGTCTACGGAAAACAGGAGGGTCCAAATAATCAACAGATACCATAATAACGTTATCAAGATGGACATGGCGAAGGAACTGTTAGAAGAAGAGGAGAACAAGGTGATGGAACGCAGAGCAGGATTGACTGAGGTGACAATTAACATTGAAGGTAAGAATTATAAAACTCTAATTGATACCGGTAGCGAGATATCAGTAATTTCTGAAAATGTCATGAGTGAATTAAAAGAGTTAAACAAGAATATACCGTCATTACCAGTTGCAGGGGTTACAGTAGTGGGGGTAACTGGGGTGAGAAGTAAAAGAATAACCAGACAAGTACAATTAAATATTTTAATAAATGAAGTTGAATTTGAAAACGCTTTCCTAGTAGTTAAAGGGTTGAGTCTAGATGTAATATTGGGAAATGATTTTTTGGAAAGAAACGGAGCCGTAATAGATTTCAATAAACAAATAGTAAAATTTGCGAAGGGGAATAAACCAGTCAGAATAGAGTTTAAGAAAGTAGTAAATGAAGCTAAAGTCACGGGAATAAAAATGTTACATAAACAGATAAGTGATAGAGAGATAGAAACTAAAATAAATATATGTCTAGAGAGTGATAGCCTAGAAAATGAGGAGAGAGAGATGCATGAGCGTAATGAGAGTGTGTGGGCAAATAGAGCCGACAAATTTTTCAATGAAAATACAGTTGTAGGAAGTAATCAGCGAGAGGAGCTGTGGGCAATTGTGGAGCGGTACAGAGGAGTGTTTGATGAATCACCAGGGAAAGCGAACGACTACATCTGCGAACTGAAAGTTCGGGACCATGCACCATACATGCAGAGGAGCTACCCAGTGCCGTTTTCGAAGAGGAGGGCTGTCCAAGAGGAATTAGACCGGATGATGCAGGGAGGCATAATTGAACGCTCAGTATCACCTTATTCAAATCCTTTGGTGGTAGTGATAAAGAAGGATGGCAAGGTAAGGTTATGTTTAGATGCTCGGAAAATTAATCAAATTATTATACCTGACAGGGAATCTCCGGAACCCATAAATGAGATTTTACAAAAGTTTAGCGGAGTCAAATACATGACGTCCTTAGACCTGACCGCTGGATACTGGCAGGTGCCATTAGCAATAGAGAGCAGGAAATACACAGCTTTTCTTTTTAACGGTAAGAATTACCAGTTTAAACGCTTACCTTTCGGATTAAACACCAGTGTTGCCAGTTTTATCAAATGTTTAGATAATATTTTACAACCTAAGGATTTAGACTTTTTAACTGTATATGTCGATGATATTTTGATAGCCTCTAGAACATTCACTGAACATTTAGAACACATAGAATATGTATTAGATAAGCTACAAAGAGTGGGTTTAACAGTGAATTGGGACAAGTCTAAGTTTCTGCAGACAGAAATACACTTTTTAGGATTTATTATTACACAGGAGGGGATATTAGCCAACCCTGACAAAGTCGAGGCCATAATGCGATTCCCTGAACCGAAAAACATTAAGCAATTACAAAGTTTTTTAGGCCTATGTAATTTTTACAGGAAATTTCAGGAGAACTATGCACACACAACATCCAAACTGAGTGCTGTACTGCAGAAGAATAAACAGTGGAGATGGGGTGATATGGAACGAGCTGCGTTTAATGAAATTAAGAGAAAGTTTAGTCACATGATCATGATGAATCATCCCGATTTTAATAAGATTTTTTATTTGCAGACCGACGCCAGCAATGTAGCGCTAGGGACGGAGTTATACCAGGAGAGCTGCGACAAGGAACACCTGACGATCGCCTTCGCCAGTAGATCGCTGTTATCGGCGGAAAAGAATTACACGACAACTGAAAAGGAACTTCTAAGTATTGTGTTCGCCGTGGGTAAATTCCGCACGTACATCCTAGGGAATACCACGATCATCCGGACGGACCACAAGGCACTGTCGTTTCTGAATTCATGTAAGCTAACACACAGCCGATTAACCAGGTGGGTATTAGCCTTACAGGAATATAACTTTTCATGGGAGTACATAAAGGGGTCAGATAATAAGGTACCAGATACACTTTCTAGAATAGATGTTATAGATAATAAAACTGGTAGGGACCTTAAAGAAATAGAAATTTTTAGACTAACTAGGGAAGATAGAATTTTTGGTGAGGAATTAAGTGACATTAAAAACTTGCAAAGATCTGATAGCAAACTGGGTAAAATAATTGTTAGTTTAGAAACAGATGTAGAGGGATCTGAATATAATGAGCGATTTCAAGTATATCAAGGTATTTTGTTCAAAAAAGTAGATGGTGGGGAGCGTGATTATACCTGAGGGGTTAATAGATAAAATCGTTTGGGATTGTCATATAAGGTATGGTCATTTTGGTGCGAGAAAGTGTGCAAATGTTTTGAAAGAGTCATGTATATTTAAGAATATGGAGAGGAGAGTTAGAAAAGTGTTGAGAGTGTGTGATTTATGTCAAAAGTCGAAAGTAGTGAATTATAGAGTGGAAGGAGAGATGAATTATATAAAAGTAGATAAGCCTTTTGATCTAGTTGCGGTTGATTTATATGGACCGTTACCCAGAGGTAGAGGGGGTGTGTTATATGTATTTGTAGTTCTAGACACTTTTTCAAAATTTGTAAAGTTATATAGCATTAAGAGGGCAACTAGTAAAGTACTTAGTGAGAGAATAGTAAAAGATTATATGCTTAATGTGGGAAAGCCGAAAATTATATTATCTGACCATGGTCCACAGTTTATAAGCGGCAAGTGGCGGCAGACGCTTGGATGGGAAGGCATCATACCCAAGCATACGGCAGTGTACCATCCTCAGTCGAATCAAGCAGAACGGGTGATGAGAGAGATTGGCAGGATATTTCGGGCGTACTGTCACGCCAAACACACAGAATGGCCATCCTACGTAAAGAAAGTAGAGGAGTGGCTGAATTGTACCACCCATGAGTCCACGGGATTTACGCTGCATGAGTTGATCAGGGGAACAAGGCCGCCCAGGATATTAGAACAACTTTTCACATACCCACCTGAAGGTCAGGTTTTGGACAGGAATATGAAGATTAGATTGGCGAACGAGAATTTACTCACGAGAGGAGAGCGACGAAAACAGAAACATGATGCCAAGGGTAAATGGACCAAGTATGAGGTAGGTCAGTTAGTGTTAGTAAAAAGACATGATTTGTCCAGTGCTCAAGATAGGGAAATAAAAAAGTTTTTCTTGTTATATGAAGGACCTTATGAAATCATAGAAATAAAAATGCAGAATGCGTATGTGCTGAGGAACCCAGCGACGCAGGAAATAGTAGGTACTCAAAATGCGACGAATTTAAAATTATACAGGTCACTTTAATTGTTATGTTTATAAATAAGTTTTTCAAATATTATTGTATGTTTTCAGAAGGGATCCTCCCCCATTTTCGGGCGGTCACGATCTTACCAGTCCTGGCCGTGGAATTCGGAACTCGGAGGCGGGCCATGGTTGGCGGATCTTCCTTCGGGCAGGGAAAACAACGATGGTCCGGCTCCACCAAAATTGGTATAAAGTAGAAAACTTAGCGACACACTTGAACGGGGAGGGGGACCCCAACAGGTACGTGACATAAATTATTTTTTATACACTCCAGGCGCAGCGGTTTCGGTGTACCTGTCACGTGCCTGCACTGCCTTAGAGTGTTTGTAAATAATGGAGGCTGCATTTAAGTAAAAGGCAGTGCATACAAATTAAATATTTTAGTGTCAAGGGCAAAATTAAAATGGAGCCTTTGACAATATTTTCTGTTTGGCCCGAAACGACGAGTTTTGGGGCAAAGCGGTTTGGCGCACGGTAGAAAGCGGGGTAGAAGAAATGGTAGGGGAGAGGGAGTAGTGTGTTTCAGAGGGGGGACGTGAATTCACGTAGTGGATCTACCGGGTGCCAATCCGTTTTGCAGCAAGACCCGGCATTTCAGGCGGCTGCGACCTTCCTAGACGTAGTGTAAGTCACAATAGAGTCAGCATTCAATGTAAATAGCATTTAAAAAAAAAAAAAAAAAAAAAAAAAAAAAAAAAAAAAAAAAACCCAAAATAACTTTGGATGTTTATAATTCGAAATTTAAATAAATTTTTAGAAATAGGTGACCTAATATAATTGTTAAATTTTAGTATCAGTGAGTATAGGAACGTTTTGAAGAAATGTGTAGCAAAATAAAAAACTTGTTATCAATACAAGATGTGGGGATAATTTTGGGGGGTAGTTTGGTGCTCAATGAAGTGATAGAACAGTGGAGTGTGGAACTGCAACGGTTGAAAGTTTAGTTATCCATTGTAATTAATTAGTTAGTAAGTTGCTGTCGCTGGGGTGGCATGTGCCCCAGTAGATAGCGGAAAGTGTTGGGGGTAACCGAGAGTGTTACCTCCATCGGAGGCCAACATGGCGAATATGCACGGCACACCTTTTGTACAATTTTATATTGTAACTTGATAATTGCCGTGTCGTGCATAATAGTGATGATGTAGACATGCCTGAAGGAAGAGTTGATTTCCCCGACTTTTCGGGCGATTACTGCCTTACCAGCACTAATCGTGGTTTTGGCGAGCGGTTAGCTATGGTCATATCAAGTCCCTTGACCATAGCTGGCTTGAAATTGGTACAGATTTGAAATTTAATGGGGGGAGAACTTAGGGGAAATCCCGGGAACTATGGAACAGCGGCTGCCACTCTGTTCGAGGAGGAACAGCAGAGCCAGGTGGTAGATCCGTCTTAAGGGTGTAATTATTTAACAAGAACATGATGATGTTCACTAATTTTAAAACTTAATAGCGGAAGCAGAGACACGGAGAGGTAAAACCTGCTCCAAAATATACAGTCTCTGTGGAAGCGGAAAGGCGCCACAGTCTTACATAATTTGAAATAGTGTGTGTGGCTGGGAGGTTATCCAAGGGGATAACGTATTAAAAATTTGCTATATTTTAATTAATAATGATGATTTGCTACTCAATAATTTTGTTTGAATTTAAAAAATAGATGCACTAAATACTTCTTATATTGTGTTTATTATGTCTTAGTGTGTTGATTGCATTTAGTATGTTAGGAATAAGAATTATAAAAATATGATAATATGTTTTCAATGTGTTTATAGATTTTAAAATAAAATGAAAAATAGTTGTGATAGGTAAAATTTTCAGTGGGTTGCAAAAGATAGAAGTGGGTGATAGTAATTGTTTGAATAAAATGTTTGAATCAGTTCAAGTTGAATTTTTGTGGGACATACAAATCTGTCCAAATTGAAGCCAAAGTTAAAGAAATAGTAGAGATGAAAATAATGTAATGTTGTTTTGAGTTAATGTATGTTATAGAATTTTGAAAAGTATAAGTGGAGACAGTAGAATTGGAGAATTTATGTAGAGTTTTGAGTGATATATTGTTGTTTATTTTGTTGATGTTAATTTGTTGTAATTGTAGTGAGGTAATGAGACTGAGATTTTTTGGGGATGGCAATTTTGTAGTAGGGGCAGTGTAATGTGGGAGTCCGCAACATAAGGGTTGGGACGGGATTTGGTGTAGTTTTAGTGGGAAGGGGTCGCCTTAGGTAGAATCCAGGGGCCAGAGAACGGGAATTGAGCTTTTGGGGGGGGGAAACACGTATCCTATGTACAAAGGGTTAGAGAGTATTTTTTTTTATATATTGAGAGAAGGTGGCGAATTGGAGTTAAAATAGTAAGTAGTTAGAGGTAGAGAAGGGTTAGTAGATTTTTGATAGAGGGGTGTCATACTAGTTAAAGATTTTGTAAGGGAACGTTAGAGTAATAAAAGGGGAAGTTTATGAGTAAATGCCAAGTTGATAAAGTAAATTATAATGAATAACCTAGAATCACCCAAATTAAGGAAATGGAATAATGATTGCCATGATTGAAAAAAAAAAAAAAAAAGTAATTTTGAGAAACGAATTAATAAGAGTAAATCAAGTTTAAAAGTAATTTTCTGATTTTATATGCCAACTTAATGATGTGAAGTGTATAAATTTTACATACAAATTGTTTATTTTAAGATGTTTTCTTATGTTATGATGTATTATTATGTTATATTATGTTATATTAGATGTTTTGATATGTTAGGAATAAGTAAATGAAAACAAAACCAGTGCTTCTTAGCGCAAACCAGCACCGCTAGGGGGGAACAGATCAGTTGGGGATATGGTGTTGTATAAGGCCACCATTTGATATGTTAATTTGTTGTTTCAGTGTTTGGTGGTGCTGTGACGGCGGACCTGAGCTGGCCTGCGCGTCAGAGCAGGGGCGTCAAGTATCTGTCTGACTCTACGGTGTTGGGATCTCGAGAGAGAAGTCCAGTATTGTCATTCAGATGCGGTCACAGTCACCGGACCAAGGGTGAGTTGATTATAATTTTTTTGTTGTAAACCGTAAAGGGGGTTGTGGCGACATATCCTGGCTGATCCCTTTAGCAAGTATGAATGTGTCAATGAGATTTTTTATGCTTCGGCATAAAATATCTCATTGAGGGGGTATTGTAGCGGGGCATTTTTGGGCATACCTGGGGTAATAACATAATTTGTATTTTTTCATAAATAAATAATAATTAACTTGTTGAGTGATAGGAAAAAATTTTATAACCGAGAGGTAAATTTGTTATTTTGGAGCGATCGCAACCGTGGCTACACTGCTGTTGACTTTATGAATGCAGACTTATTTAATAATATTGTGTGGACAGTTTTAATAACAGACAAACTGTGCAAAAGTCAAATCAAGGACAAACACAACAGTAAACAAATTATATAACCAGCATCAGGCGAGCGTTATTTGAATTATACATAATTTTGTATTTTAACGCTCTCTCTTTGGTGTCGGAGAATTCCGCTATAAGCGCTGTAGTACCGGGGCAACGAAACTTAGAGGTTAATTCACGGTTTAGGTTAACCAATTATTCTATACTTAGTCAGTTACTGTTTTATTCCCAACTCATTAAATAGTACTCCAAATGACAGGATTTTGCAACTATACAAAGGTTCTTTATTTGTTTACTTCTTCAACATTGAATGAGATATGTTCCAACTGGCATACACAAAGGCTATAGATTGCGTGAATCGATTATTGATCAGTCCGATACTTTATTTATATTCGGTTATATAATGTGTTTTAGTTTGTAATTAACTTAATTCAGGGTGTGAAGGTTCTTGTAACTGTGGGGAAGATTAAAAATACATAGATAAGAATGCAAGATTTACAAATTTGGAGTGTTGTGTAGTTAATATGATTTATACAATAATAATTTACCAGACTAGAACGAAGCGAATCGTGTAGGCGGTTGATTGATAACTTTACTGTTCTGGATGATTATGCCGTATGATATTCTTTCTTCGGTTTAATAAAATGGAATTCTTGTCCTGTCCACCTCGGAAATACAGGTCTCTGAATTGATTTACAGCCCGATTGATGCTCCTTCTGCAATTTCTGGATCCAAATACGTTCTTCTCTCGTCTGAAGTAATTGGTGATGTTCCGTGTATTTATAAGGTTATGAGTTCCAGTGTAGTGTATATTATTGGTTGTGATGCAGTTAACTCTTTATATTGGGTTTAATATATCGTCAACTCCTTTCGGATATGGGACAATTCAAGTCCTTCCTTGTAGAACCCAGTTATTTATTTTTTATTGTGCTACCATACTATAGCCTCGTTTGGTTAAACTGTACTGGCGTAAGTCAATGAGACTACCTTTCGTATTTTGGTGTATTATAAGAGTATCAAATACTTTAGTATATATTCCAATTATATTAGACAGTTCTTAGGTTTTTTAATCTCATCACATTCAGATCATAAAAAGCAATAATTGAAAATCAACAACTCTTCATTTCCTGTAGTCCATAGCAACCCGTTATTTTTCTTCCTTCTACATGTTTTGTATATAGTGTCTATTTCATATATTTTTTGTCTATTCCTTATTAATTTGCTATCATATCGGAATATAACTTTACCGATAGTTGGTTTATTATTTTCTACACATATTCTGCTGGTTTTTTGATATGAGCCTGTTTCTTTTATATTTACTACTTTTTCGATATCAAACGTTATCAATCGATATCATGGCATTGTGGCATTATCATAATTTGTATAAATTGATATGGTTTATTATATATCATTACTAATTTAATGTTTTTTCCTAGCTCTTCGAACCGTATTCATTAATTAATATTAATTTATGTACCTAACCTTTATGTTATGAGTGGTTATATAGTGTTTTTTGCTGTTAGGCCTTTTATTGTATACGGACCTACCTGTGTTTATAACTGGTAAACATCTATAGCCCTTTTACATAAATTCATACATATAATCAAATCTTAACTATTAACATTTACATAAACTATTATTCTTTTCATATCTAATGACAATTTTATCTTGATCTATGGATCACATATAAGATAATTGAAATCTATTAATGTTAACTATCTGCGTCACACATCATTCTACAACAGTAATTGAATAATACATCTTGTTTCATTACCTTTTATTAACTCAACAAGTAATTGGTATAACATAACATAAACTTTATCATAACATTCGTTGTCACAAAATAATATCATTTAATTCAGAATCCTTATTTGCTATTACTATAAGGTAAATTATTGTTTCATTTTTTGTTTACTTTCATGGTCATTTACTTTGACAATTTTTGTACTATTCTACTTCTTACACTTCTCATCAGTATCACATTGATTTACTTTTCACTGAACATAGATCATTACCTATTATCTAACTTACAGGTTTGTTTATTCTCGTTATTTCTACCTTGCATCCTTATTTATCTTTATCTATAATTATAAATGTAATTATTAGACTTTTGTTTTATCATGGGGTTAGATATTGACTTGCTTATTATTTTGTTAATACAATATTTATGTAACATGGATGCCAGCATTTCTGTTGCGTTACAATATATAACTACTGACTCGGAACACTAATTTTTTATTGGTAAAAATGTTAAACTTTCACCTTGTAGCTTGAACTAGTTTTCGTCACTTCGTCAGACTCATTTTTACGGATATTACTTCGTTTTTTCCTGAATCGTAACGTGTACACAAACCCCCTATTATGTACTTCAAAATATACAATGTTTGTTAATGTCTATGCTCGGCTAGAAGATCTGGAGAAAGACTTCAATAGACACAAAATGCCACATCACTGTTTACAAAATAATTGCAGTAGGCCTACTAAATGTTAAACATTTTCTTACTCGGTGAAATCTTTGTATGGTACCTCTGTTGTATCTGTTGCTTGTTTCGTCTTACAAAACGTCCATGTGTAGCCTACTGTTAAGTGGTGTCGAAATAGAAATCGAAATCAAAACCTCCGTACGTAGAGTCGTCATTCAGGGAGTGGCTAATATTTTCAAAAGGCCTTTTTCTACTCACGTGTATAACATTCTTCCCGCCTTACCCCCACTACAAAGTGCGCAACTGCTTTATGTCTGATTATTTTAACTATATTATTGTATTATTATTTCAATAAAGTCGGCGTCTACTGATTAAGTAATTTAAATTATTCAATAAGCATATGAAAATTAATAACCCTGTGCTTAACATGATTTTTAACTCATAATTCTTACAAACGTGTGTGTGATTCTTACACGTGCAGTATGCCTTTGCAGCATTATAGGTGGAACGTACATGAGTGAAATTCTATGAAGTAAAGTTAATTTACCTGTTCTTGCGACATTGGCTCCTTGTAAGTTGCGTATTGTCGTTTCTCCAGGAAAAAGCCCTCCTTGTAAAGAAAAGAATGAGAAAAACCAAAATTGTGCACCTTGTTTCTAAATTTTCAAAACTCCCCCCGAAAAAAAAATCCTGGGTGCGCCACTGTGATTCAGAGGGCACTGGAATCAGCTGAGCTCGTACTAAATGTAGTTATATCTTTCCACAACAGATCTTTGTAATTTACAACTTACAACTGCCCTTCGTCTCGTTGTCTTTGGTATTTTATTGCCATACCACAGATTTTTTCTGTAAGAGAAATTGCAATATTGTACACGTGATATCTCGCCGGTCTGGTGCGCAAACAATTATATATTTGTGTTGTAATAAAACTTTGATGAATATACCGTAATAAATGGAAAAAAAATTCATAACTATATTGAGAAGAAATTATCGTATTTTTTTCTGACGAGCGTAATTTTAATTCTAAAACGTCTGGAAACGCCAGTTAAGAATTACACAGAAAATAAAAATATAAACATTTTTATCGGCCACTTAAAATAAAGATTTGATAAAAGAATGAAAAGTTATTCTTGATATATTTGTAATGCAGATTAGTTTGTATTATTGTTTCATTCATTAATAGATGAACGCAGTGCGGTCGCAATGCGGGACTTGTAGTGTCAATGCAAGCAATAACTTGTTTAGGCCTATTTAGTTCCCCTGACTAGCAGGTACGCACTTGGGCGCGGGTACGCGCACGCGCACACACACACACACACACACACAAAATACATGAGCCAACCCAAAGCATGGAATTCAGTAGATAAAGCTGCTCTGGAGAAACTGTAATATTTTCATTTCATTACAAGTATAAGAGTATAAAAAATAACGTGCATTAATTATTGAGGTGTATTTATTTCAATAATTTAACATTGGCCGTCTTCGACACAGAGGCAGATGAGGCCCAGAAGTGAAACAACGGCAGCTGGTATCACAATATACACGTACCGTCTCTTCTTCTGCTTCGGCACCTGTCCAAACGATCGGAAACAGTAAGACGCCTTTGTTTTTGGCAGGGGCGCGCACAGTAAAGTTTTATACGGTAGTTCAGAACACGTGGCCTTTTCGTCTGTAGTTTTGCACGGCAAATTATCGTCACTTTCCTCATCATTGTTTACTGTAATTTCCGGGAGCAACTGAGGACAAGCATCGACGTCGTCTTTAGCATCCGGCATTTGCTGTCTTTTCAGCTGGGCAAGCAACGTGTAGGCGTCTTCTTCGGGACGGTACTGAAAGTTATAATTAAAATTCAGATTCCGTCTGACATGCTTGTTCGTGATTACATCTTTGTTTGCCCAAGTAACTGATGGCGTTTTGAATAGATTATCAGCGAGTTCCTTGGAACACTTGCAATATTGCCTGAATATCGTCCGTGTCCACATGTCCACATCGGGTCTCACGTTCTACAACAGTAAACAATTCAACACTATCACACACACTTTGTCTCCACACTCCTTGTGCTACGTCCGATTTTTTAATTATAGTTTTATCTGTTCATGTTTAAGGTTATAGACGTTATAGAAACTGGTACAGTGTTACTCATTCAATCAGTTCAAAATTTAAGAAAATGTATCAACATTTTGTTAATCTAAAACGTTATATTTATAAGACAGTTTTAAAAATGCGCAATTTTACACTCACATACAAGGTGAATGGGTGACTGCACTCATTTACCTTACAAAAATATTGGTAAATTTTACCGACACTCAAAGAAACACTAAACTTTGTTTACTTTCTTGCACACTTGTTTACTATCATTTAGCAACTCGAATAAAATAACTTGTAAACAAGAACACAAAACAAGCAGTACTCATTGTCATTGCTTCTAGGCATTTTGAGGTCTTCCGCATCTTCGACAACTTGGGGGTACCCAATGCCTGATATTTTTCGGCGGTCTCGTAGTCATCACAATTTGCACGTATTTTTGGACTTTGGAAATATCAGCTGTTTTCTTTCAATATTAGAGGACCATCCACTCCCATAGAAGAAAGATATTCTTCTCTTCCTTTCCGAGACTCATATGTTTTTGCTTCTTATACTAGACTGCTTTTTGATGAAAGTTCATAAATATTAAATTGATTTCCGATTTCTTGACTCCAAAGAATTTCGTTTAAGCAGCCCACCGGCCTTGCACCTTTCTTATTCCTTTCTTAAATTCTTAGTCATTCCTTCTCTTGCCAGAGTCTATTCCTTAGTATGTGTAGTCGCTGCAGGCTTTGTGTTGTAATTTAGCTGGCTGTTTAATTACCCTACTTTGTTCCTATCTAAAAGGATTTTGTATAGGCCTACGCTTCCAGCAATTTTCGACTATACATTCTAGATCTTTTTCATTGTTAGTCAGATATGATAGTTTTTTCAGATGTGATAATTTAGTAATCGGAAAATTGTTAATTATATAAGCAGGTTTCCCCAAGTTTCATTCCTCCCACTGATTTAAAGCCTTTAAAAAGTATAGTAGAACCTCGCTAATTCGTCACTTACGGGACCGAGGGGGTGACGAAATAGTGAAATAGACAAATTAGTGAGGGAGTAGGAAACAAACCCATTAAAGACAATATAAAATGTTTTCTTACAACACTAGCAATGTACGGTACTAATGTTATGCTCGAACATATTTATTATACGAAAAATGTGTGATAATCTGTTAACTATAAATGTTAAATATGCTAACATATGTTTTATGGTAAAATATTTGTCGTATTTTCTACAGAGCGCTCACGATACACTGGAATTATATCATAAATTGTACAGAGATTGATAAACACGAGCTTGGATTCTTAATTAGAGCTCAAATTTTTCTCGGTTAGTTGTTTCAAACAGAACACATCTATGAACATCAGATCATAAATCGGACTGATCATGTTCTTCTTTATCCTCTGAACAGCGCGTGTCGATTAAATTTCGAAGGTTTCCGTATAAAAGGCTTAAGAAGATATTAATCATCGATATGCCCCTGTAGGATGAACATGCCTTTCTTATGATTAGATATGTGCCAAATTTTACATTTGCTGTAGACAATGGCAACTTTATGAGTACTTTTATACGAAAAAGGAACGGAAACCTTTAGATTTAGGATGCCAGAACCTAATTTATGATGTCAGTGCTACGTTAGTAGTACCAAATTCAGAAAAATTTATATCAGCAACAATAAAAATAAAAACCATAATAAAATAGTAGTAATAATAATTGTTCCTTGTCATACCAGAAGTAGTTTAAGACACAAGCAAGTGGGCTGCCAGTTGAGTCTTCCCATATACAACGGAGATTTTTTTTTTTTAAATAGTAATTTCGAATTACAATAATTTCTATAAGCTATTGGGCAGGTTTAAAGACTAGTAGTTATTAGCTCCTCTGTGACTTGATGAGTCTTCTCCAGTGAGAAGTCCCCTTTTACTCTACGTCAAATGTTTGGTCAACTCATTTCAGCCTTCTGTGAGATGGTCTTGCACATGTGGTTAGATGAGAGGATTGGTGTGGTATTTTCAATTTTTCATGATGTTTTCTGCTGTGTTCCTGGGTGACATCTTGGGCGGTTGGTACGCGAAGATCTATAAATAAAATCCGGTTGTAACATACGATGGCGCATCAGTACTCGAAGGATTTTCAATTTTGCACGTTGGATTATGGCAATGCTTAGTTGACTGGCACGACCCCGTAATTCTATGCCATACGTCCGGATATAATTAGAAGATTTACGACTATACTTTACTATCGCAACTACTTCACGCATGATTTTCCAGAAATTTCTGTATTATTTATAAACACTGACGGCGTTCTTTTCATATGGTGAAGTGAATGTTATATTTTGCGATTTACGTAGGCCTACATTGATTTTGATTTTTCATCTTATGAGCCGCTCTTCTAATTGAAAGAGGTGACTTGTGAATAATATTATTGCTACTATTGCTATTATTATCGCTGTTCTTCTAGTGCTATCACAGGATCCTTATGAACAGTCAGTATTATCGATATGAATGGTGTTACTATACGGGTTTCCTCTCCTTAAATAACCCACTGTTGTATTTGTCGATGTTGTATTAATTTAATTGTATAAATTCTAGAAAATATTTGGAGTTGTGGAATATATGGATGTACTTAATTAATGTTAACTTAATTCTTTAATAATTATCAGTGTTAGTGTGCCTAGAACTTAAATAACTTAAGATTTATTCTACAATTTCATCCAACCCTATTATGCCTTGAAGAGAGTTCTGTCTAATTTTATATTTTTACGCTCCCTCTTTGGTGTCAGATAATTCTGCTATAAGCGCTGTAGTATTGGCTCAACGAAACTTATAGGTTATTCGATGTTTGTATTAACCATTTATTCTCTACTTATTCAGTTACTTTTGTTCCAGTTCACTAAACCATACTCCAAATAACAAGGTGTGACAAATATATAAAGATTCTTTATTTGTTTATCAATTCACATTAACTAAGATATATTCCAATTAATATATGTTGGGACTATAGATTCAGGTATCGATTGTTGATTATTTAATCCTTTGTTTATACTTGGTTATATATTATATTTGATTTGTATTTTATTTATTTCAGGGTGTGAAGGTTCTTGTAACTGTGGGGAAGACTAAAAATACATAATAAGAATGCAAGATTTACAAAAATTATGTGTTGTGTATTTAGTATGATTAATATAATATAACTTTACCAGTCTCTAACGAAACAAATCACGGAGGCGGTTGATCGCTAAATTCGTTGTTCTGGTCAATTATGAAGTACAGTTTTCTTTCTTCAGTTTAATAAAAGTAATTCTTGTCCTGTCCACTTCGGAATACAGCTTCTGAATTGTTTTACAGCACGATTGATGTTTCTTCTGCACCGCCAGGATCCAAATAGGTTCTTCCTTCTGTTGAAGCAGTTAGTGTTGTTCCGTGTATTTGCAAGGTTATAATTTCTGGTGTTGTGAATATTATGAGTTGTGTTCTATTAATTCTTTATATTTGATTAATTTTTCATCAATTCCCTTCGGACATGGGACAGTCCAAGTTTCTTCTTGTAGAATTTGGTTATTTGTTCTCGATTATTATTTCATAATGTATCGTTATTTTATTAATCTGTGTTAGTGATAGATGTAAGTATTATCATTAGTATTTTGTCTTTTTTACAATCGTATCTGTTGATTTCGAATATTACGATTCAATAAATAATTCTTGGGTTTTTTAAATCATCACGTTCAGTTTTTCTAAAGCAATTCTTTTTTGTTATAAAATCAACAACCTTCTTCTTAATTTTTTCCGTAGCAACCTATATTAATTTCCGCTTCCACATGTTTTGACTATATAGTGTTTCTTTCATATATTTTTTTTGTCTATTCTTTGTCAATTTGCTGTCCTATCGGAATGTAATTTTACCGATAGCTGGTTTATTATTTTATACACATCTTCTACTGTTTTTTTTGATAAAATTCCGTTTTTTCCTTTTTTATTATATTTAATCCACCTTCGATATTATTTTTTACCAATCGATATTATGGCATTATGGTATTATTATAATTTGTATAAATTTTATTAAATATTATTATTAACTTAATGTTTTTTCTTCTTTTTAGCTCTTCATAGTGCATTTATTAATTATTATTAATTGATGCATCTAACCTTTAAGTTATAAGTGTTTATTTAGTATTTTTGGCTGTTAGGCCTTTTATTGTAAATTGATCTACCTGTGGTTATGTCTGTTAGGCATCTATAGTCCCTTTTATATAAATTCGTACATACAATCAAAACTTAATTATTAACATTTGTATAAACAATTATTTTTCTACATCTAATAACAAATTTATCTTGATCTCTTGATCACATACAACAAAATTCAAACTTATGAACATTGGTTAACTGCCTCACACTTCATTCTATGACAGTCATTGAATAACACTATTTGTTTCATTATTTTTCATGAACTCAACACATATTTGATATAACATCACATAAACTTTATCATAACATTTTTGTCATAATATAATACTTTTTTAACACAAAATTCTTATCTGTTATTACCATAAATTAAGTCATTGTTTCATTTTTCTGTTTTGTTTTTTATTAAACATATATCATTAGCTATTATTTATTTTACAGGTTCGTTTATTCTATTCAACACTACCTTGCATTCTTATTTATTTTGTCTATGACTATAATTGTCATAATTGGGTCTCTGTTCTATTATGGGATTAAGTATCAATTTATTTATCAATCTGTGAATCTTCTTTTATGTAACAGCAATGCGATCATTTTTGTTGCGCTACAATGGTCAGTAGTAATAATATGAATGAATATAAAATGGGCCCCAGGGCAGTACCATGGAAGACCTCAGATTTGATAGTAGAAATCAAGCATTTCGCCATTCACACTTGTTCTAAAAAGTCTAATAAGGAAGATTTTAAAAGCATGTAATATGGTGCAGGGAGCGTCTGTTTAATTTTATGCAACAGACCATCATATCAAACACTTGACCACGTCTAGAAATGCCGCTGATCAATGGGCGTACTTGTTTCAACCATGGCTTCATTAATTTAGTTACTCTCATGTAGACTTATTTGAGAATAGTAGACTCGTTGGCCTGCATGAAGCAACTTTAGTCTTTTCCAGATTCTTGAGTAGCGATTATTTCAGAAATTTTTTTTAACGTCTTAGGCCAGTAATGAAGCCTTATTATGGCGTTAAATATGTAAGTTAACATAACGTTTTTCAACACTTTTCACTGTTGCTATTATTTTAAATAATCTGATCTATTCTTGGCGCTGTTTTCCTATTTATGAGCGTAATTCCTTTTCAGATTTCCTTCGGTTTCATATTGTTATTTGGGTGTTATCTAAAATTTCGCTATTCAAGTTGTCCTGGATGTCTTGGCTTTGAAACTTATTAATTGGAATGAAAACGTGAAATAATTTTGTGCAGAAAAGGGACTTTGTGCATAAAGATCTGCCTTTTCTTGATCACTCTGCCTACTTTGACGTTTCTGTGGGAAATTAAGTTATTGTAACGATTGGAGTTCATGATGTATTTTAAAAAGCTGTTGTTAGGCCTACCATTTATCTGTGTTAGAGTTTATAATTTAATTTACTGTGGTTAGTTTTCTCTACCGGAAAATGCCTTACATGACTTCTGCGCCTCTTCGCTCTAACGTTTTCTTTCTTCCCTAATAAGTTTATTAATTTACGGGACGCTAATGTTTTCTTTTTATGTTTTAAATCTGGATGTAGCTTGTTTTGCAACCTGTTGTAAAGTATTTATTAGAGTTTGTATTGCTTCCATTATATTTCTGAGAATTTTTGGTTACTTTTAGGTTGATATTATTGTTTCTTTCGTTTCTATGCAAATTCAAGTTTGTTTTTGAATTGCATAATTTAGTTGTTCTTTCGACATATATTACAGAGGCTCTGATAGTTATTTATGTTGCTGGTTAGTGATCTGAGGTTAGATCATAATTTGGAGTTACATCAGTATACGAAGAAGAGATGCGAAGTCCAAGAGGTTTAACTTGTCTAGTAGCTTAGGATAAACGTGAAAGGATTGAATGTAAGTGATCTGATAACTCTCTGTGTTTAACAATGGTCCTAGAGCCCCACAGTTTATGTTTCCTACACCGAGAGTTCGAAAGAAATCTTGAAAATTTTCGTTTTTTTACACTATAAAGGGAGTGGACAGTACACTGAAGAAACGTTAGGCTGTATGACATTGTTTTTACTTTGACTGAAGAGGCCTGGAGATATACTTTAACATACTTTGTTTAATCATATTGGTTGGTTTTCTCTTTGATTAATACGCTTTACCAGCATGAGGGGTATTATCTGTGAGGTTAGTGTAATAGTTGTTAAGGTGCTACTTTGCAATATGACTTACGGTTCTTGGAAACTGGGCTTCACTTTGTAGTAAAATATCTATTCGATTTTGATGAAGAAGTATTTTGCTGTTTTAACTGGTTAAAAACGTTTTGGAATTCCTGTACAAATTTACTGAACAAATTGATGCAATAATCATCGTCCTTTGTTTAATGAATGCCCTCTTACTACGTCTGCTTAATATTGCGTATACATGTAGCGTTTGTGGACTGTGTTGGCTATATGACGTTTTTAGTTACCTATGAAGTTATCGGTTACTGTGGAAATGTTTTCAATTTATACTGTTATTTTCTTTATGCGTTTAGGCAATACTCGCATCCTCTATAGTTTGACGGATGTGAACCATCGCAAAATGCACATTTCCCTGCTTTTCTTGCAACTTGAAATGCTATGCAGCTTATACAATCGTAAGGCCTGTTCAACATACGTTTTTGTGTAACCATACATTACACTTTGTGTAACCACACAGTACACTTTGTGTGACACTGAAGCGTTACTCGTATTTCTTCTAGTTGGTTGAATCTGTACTATTTTGTTTTGTAATCCGCTATACTTCGTTATTTTCAGGTGGTTCTCAGTATAAGAAAACACATTTAACTGTTCTTGATTATTCTGTGCTCTGCATTGATTTGAAAATTTGTTTCCGCAGACTTCTAACTCGTCTTTAATGTCCTTAGGGTCTACAGAACGATGTATTTTGTAAGTTCTTTGCCTAAAAGAAGGGAGACTTGTGGCCAGCAATACATTTCAAACGCCAATTATTACTTTTTAAACATTTTATTTGCCTCCAGAAGCGGTTAAGACTATAAAGCAGGTTTATTTACCTTCTGTCGCGCTTCTTAAAATCCAAATATAGGATAACTCGAGTTTCGACAACTAGTGTGTCATCATCAGAGCCTCGTAAATATAGTTAAAACTACATTTGTCGATGTTTATATTATTTGACGAGATGTATAAACATCGACAAATGTAGTTTTAACTATATTCATGAGGATTTGATGATGACACACTAGTTGTCGAAACTCGAGTTATTCTATATTTGGATTTTAAGAAGCGCGACTGAAGGTAATAAACCTGCTTTGTAGCCAATTATTACATCATGTTCTACCAGGTATTCATTTACACATGTTGAGTAGTCCCCTAGAGGCTAAAATGAGCCTTGATCTTATAGTGCTGCGTGGGATGACTTGTACGTTAACATAAAAGCGCCAAATGGACTGGTATACTACACTTAGATTAGTATTAGTATCAGGATTAGTACAAATAAATAATAAATAAAATTAAGGAAAGTTAATCAAGGAAGTTAATAAATCGAATTAATTCAATTTTTATACTTACTGATGTTAACTGATTAATTTTCTTGTGTTAAATTATTTATTAATTTAATACCTACTAAAAATTTTAATATTTTCAAAACTTTATATACATTCTGTTTCCATGGTTACATTACTTACATCAATGCAACGTGTACCATAGACAATAGGCCTATTACACATATAATATTAAGTGCAGTTACAAATACACGATATGATTCATGTTCATGCAATTACGTACTTAAGGTATACTTAAGGTAACCATCTTACGTGAATGTCGAATCCTGCAATGTAAGGAGGACACGGTAGTGACACTTTGTTCCCTGCCGCTGTAGCAGGCCAGCACAGAAGCCCGTCCCATACCATAGGGCACATAGCTTTGTCCCCTGAAACATCAGCGCATACGAAATCAGAGCCTTTCGTATTTTTATGAAACGTCACTGTTACATAAATTACATTAAAGCAGAAAGCATAGACAAACGTTTTCGTTACCTTGGCTTATCGCTGAAACGTTTTCTTTACGGCTAATGCAAACTCTCTCCATCTGAGATATGTACAGCAGTTGATCGTTTTCATTTTCGAAAATCCCTTCTTCCTTCTAAACATAAAGAAAGATCAAACTACATTTCTATACAGTGGCTGTTGAAACACCATAGTCAGCTGGTCAAACAGTAAACATACACAAACTTCAGAAACATTCAGAAAAATGGTTCCACAGGTCGGTGAAAAAGAGGAAGACCTCGGATACGGATAACAAACGCTAAGGGAGCGCAGTGTGTTTAGGAGGTGTCTTCGTTAGTTTGTTTTCTTGTACCTCTAAAATGGGTACTCCAGTTTTGATAAAAGACAATCACTCTTGTCTTGATTTTAGCAGTGTCAACAAAGATATTAAATTTTAGAAAAAGCAAATTGACGGATATTACACACCGTATTGTGTAAAATGCGAGGGGCCTGTTGAGTTGGGCATCATATTAATTTAATAAATAGCTTACAAAAATAGACTGTTACAACAACAACAAATATTAAAGTAATTTCTATTCTACTACACAAGGGAAACAATATTATGATTAGGTGATAATAATGTTAGTTTGATTACAGCTAACTACAGAATTGGTTCTTTTTGTTGTCTCGCTAACACAAAGTTGTTTACTTCCATTTTCTGTTTCTTGCTTAAATTGCAAAATAATACATAATTTTTTTAACAGTAAATTATAAAAACATTGTTTTGACTTTTACTAATTTCACGTTTTTAGTGTTTGGGGGGGAGGGGTTAAAAAGTTAAAAATTGTAATTCAGTAAAACGTTTCAGGAAAATTATTCTTATTTTGAGCGTAAAACATTTTTGAGAATACAATAAACAATTGTTAGCGCCTATAATAAGAAATATTATTATCGGTCGTGATAGTAATTTGTCTTGTGGTAGTAATTTAACCTGGTAGTATATACTATCATACACATTGTAGTATCACACACACGCGCGGACACACACACACACACACACACACACACACACACACACACAAAACAGATATAACTTAACTCTTCTGTGTCAGATGTCGAATCATAGTTTTGGAGTGCTTGCACTACACAAAATAATGACACGAGAGAGATTACGAATGGTTCAGTGACATCCTGTTCGTTGTCCGTTGTCCACATTTTCTTCTTACTATCTTCTACATGCAGGCCTGCGCCGTACATAAGTGCAAAGTTGTGCGGTGCACGACGGCGCCGAGGTGCCGGGGGCGCCGAAAGGCCTCAAAACCCAAAAGTAAAAAAAAGTAATATACCTAACAAACAAAAATCATTCGTCAAAACAAAATTTAGAATGATAAAAAACAAAAAAGAATTGCAAGCTATTACATTGTTCTTTATTTAGTTAGTTATTTGTTATTTATTACTTAGGAAATACACTTATTCGCCAAACCTCAGCGAAATGCACCTACAAATGCGAAGCTATTGCTTGTGTCGCGCACCCACCTATCAACGCGCAGCGCGCGAACCGAGGCGATATTACCGGGGGAATAAGGAGAAATTCAAGATAAAGAACTACGTGTTTGTGTCTGGAGAATGCCGTAATGAATACAGTTCTCAGAATGAATTGAATTCTGTTTACGTTTGGGACCGTAGCCTGCTAAGCCAGTCTCTACTCTCTAACCTTTAAGCAAATCGCGTCCAGTATGAACGTACCCTGAGCGCTACATCGGTCGCGACTTTATTGGTTGCCCAATGCCCAATAATAAACTTAACGTCAAACGTGAAAAGGTGCATGAGTGGAAAGATATTTTTTTTGAAACCTTATTTTTTTGTAGTTTTACAGACTTTGTAATGGTGTGTTTTGTGTTCTGAAAATCTTTTATTCATTAAGGTGAGTTCAGCTACAATTTATTTTTTATTTTAGATTTAAGTATTAAAAGCCAAAAACTTTCATCTCAAAAGTCATTTTATTATTGACATTTTTTGTTTTATTATGTAAACATCATTGTTGATTGACGCAAGTTCATTAATCGATAAGCACTAATAACAATATTTTTAATAATTTTCATAAGTTTTAATTTTTATAAATTTTGAAATAAGTATAATAAGTTGATACAATACTTTCCGAGTTTGAGACGTTGAAACATTTCCATAAACAATTGAGAGGCGTTTTACGTATATTTTTTATATACGTACTTAATAGAAACAAATAATTCCACGATCATGTTAAGTAGAATTTGCGTATATTAGCTCCAAATTATGTTTAAAACACATAAACGTATGTCAAAACAAATATTTTGTCAATAGTTGTAACCTTTATAATTTTAAATATTAACTAACTTTAAGTATTAACTTTTGTTAAGTTTTCTTAACGTTTTTCGATGTATCACTAAATTTATTACAAGACTATATGAAAAATTCATTTTTGGAAAAATTGTAGATTTGCAAAGAAAATTTTGCAAAAACACCCCTAAATTTATCATTTTGTTTACTTATGTATTAATTTTTTTACAGTCTATAGGATGTCAGAAAAAAAGAAGAAATTGTCAGGACACCAAAATTTGTTGAAGAAAATAAGAAGAGAAGAAAATAAGAAAAACATGTCAAAATTACGCAGTTTTTTCAAAACCCGAATCTACTTTGCTAAACATTAATGACAAAAATGATACAGCTGAACCACAACATTCTGAACCTGTACATCTTCTGGAAGGCATACCATCAACTTCTTCAAGTCCCGCTGATAATGAGGAATCAACACCTTCAAAAATTACCACAACAGAAAATATAAGTGAACTTTCCAAAGATGCTGCAATGTGGCCAAAAAAATTCCGTCCGAATAATACTCAAGAATTAGTATCTACTAATTATTATCAAAACAAAAAGGATCTTTATCCGAGAGATAGTTCGGAGCGTAAGTTTTCCAATAATTATTTCTTTAGAATTCTACCGAACAAAGAAAAAATTGAGCGTTTTTGGCTGTTGTATTCCGAAACAAAAAATTCGCTTTACTGCTTCTGTTGCAAAGTTTTTAATGATAGCGATTTGAAATCTGTTCGCCTTAGTGATGAATCTGGTTACAACGACTGGCAGCATTTATGTGAACATTTAAATATTCATCAAAAGAGCAAGTTACATATCGAAAATGTTCTAAAATTGCTAGATCTTTCCAACCGTTTTAATAAAAATCAAATAATTGATTCTGAAACTCAAAATGTAATAAACAGAGAAACTAAATACTGGCAATCTGTTATAGAAAGAATTTTCTACGTGATTCAGTTTTTAGGTGAGCAGAATTTAGCTTTTCGTGGAAGCAGTAACAAGTTGTTTGAGAAAAGTAATGGTAACTTTTTAAAATGCATAGAAATGATTTCTAAATTCGACCCGATTATGTCAGAACATACAAAACGGTCTCAAAGAAAAGATTACAAAAATTATCTCGGGGATAAAATACAAAATGAAGTAATCAATTTGATGGGTGAAAACATCAAATCCAAAATTTTAGAACTAACTAAGAAGGCAAAATATTTTTCAATATTATTAGACTGTACTCCTGACTCTAGTCATCAAGAACAAACTTCAGTTTGTATAAGATTTGTTAACTTAAAAAGCACAGGAATTAGTATAGAAGAACATTTTTTATTATTTTGTCCTATAGATGATCCGTCGGGCGAGGGTTTGACTAAATTTCTTTTATCAGCGTTAGAGAAAGAAGGCTTAAATATCAACGATTTGCGGGGTCAGGGTTACGACAATGGGGCAAATATGCGTGGTAGGCATAATGGCCTACAAAAAAAAATTTTGGATTTGAATCCGCGAGCTTTCTTTGTTCCTTGCTGCAATCATAGCCTAAATTTAGTCGTTCATGATGCCGCAAAATCAAATACTTTGAGCATCAATTTTTTTTCTTTAGTTGAAGAACTGTTTGTATTTTTTCAGCTTCTACTAAACGATGGTCAATTCTGAAATCTAATGTTACAAATTTAACTTTAAAACCTTCATCGGATACTCGATGGTCTAGTAGAATAGATGCAATAACTCCTTTAAAGTATGAACTTGGAGAAGTATACGATGCTCTGTTTGAAATAAGCGAAGGAAGTTTTGAAAATAAAGTAAAGAATTTGGCTGCATCGTTGGCCAAAAAATTGCAGAATTTTGAGTTCATTTGCGTGCTTATTTTGTGGTATAATATTTTAAGTAAAATTGACATTGTTAGTAAAATTATTCAAAAACCGAACTTTGATGTTGCTCAGTGTTGTACTCATTTAAATAATCTGAAGAAATTTTTGAAAGCTTATCGCTCCGATGAAAGTTTTAATGATCTATTAATTGATGCTAAAGAAATAACATCCAGCTTAGACATAGAACCTAAATTCATAAAACAAAGAGGCTTAAAACCGCGCAAAGTAAAAAAACAGTTTGACTATGAATGTGACGATGAACCGATGTACGACGAAAGTTTAAAGTTCAAAGTTGATTGTTTTTTTAATGCTCTAGACGTAATCATCACATCAGTGGATGAACGATTCCGAATTCTTTCTTCTTATTCTAATAATTTCGCGTTTTTATGGAATATTGATAAATTTAAAAATTATTCTGAAAAAGAACAACTAGAATTATGTCAACAAGTTGAAAATGTATTAAACGATGAAACTCGCAATGAACGAGATATAATTGCTGTAGAACTTGTTAAAGAATTGCAATATTTACAAAATTTTGATGAAAAAGTTATTACGTCTCCAGAAGAAATTTTAAATTATATAACAATTAACAACTTAGTGGATTCTTTCCCTAATACGAGCATAATACTTCGTATTTTATTAACAATGCCGGTTTCTGTTGCTACCTCAGAACGTTCTTTTTCAAAACTCAAAATAATAAAAAATTATTTAAGATCGACCATAGGGCAAAACCGACTAAGTAATCTTGCTATCATCTCAATAGAATCGGATCTATTAAAAGAATTAGACACCCAAGATTTAATTAAACAATTTGCAAAAACCAAAGCACGAAAAGCTCAATTCACTTAGTTAAAATAATAATACGAGTTATAACTGGACATTAACCTTTATCTTTAAAAGATGACGTATTGCATTGTTAATATAATAGATTGTTTTTATTTGTTGATCAGTTTTGTTCTATATGATGCATTGTATGTAAACAAATATATCTAATGTTTCAAATATATTTTTATTTCTGTGTATAAATGTATAATTACATACCTCAATGAGAAAATACTTGTTCGGTACCAGTTTAGTAAGTGCCTGTTGTAAAATATAAAAATGAAAATAAATTCATGAAAATACTTTTTAAAATTATTTTTGGATAGTTGATAATACTTAACATGTACCTTTACCCATATAGTAGCGCTATAAAAATTATAGGCGACATATACAAAATTGCACAAGGGCGCCAACAGTGCTAGGCGCGGGCCTGTCTACATGTCTACAATAGTGCGTGCCTTCAGTGTTTTCAGTTACCTAGTTGAGAACGTCATTGACGCGTTCTTGACCAGTTGTCAATACTATCTGGCGTTCACGTGGTACGGAGGAAGCCAACACAGGGCGAGTATTTTTTCTTCAGTTACATTACCAGAATACATTGCTGAATACTGTCTCTTTACTCCTACCAATAGTGTAATAATTCACTCTTCTGGTTGTTTTTTAAAACTCAAGCCAATTCATAATTTTTTTCTTTCACCAAGATGTCGCTGGTACTGGTTCTTTTTTCTACAGTTACACGGGACATGCCTGTCTTACTCCTTGATTGATGAGAATTTTGGTTGTCGATTCTCTACAGTGTATTTATTTTAATAAATGATAGATTAAAAAAAATAATACCAATGGCCGACGTAGGCACACATTATTTTTGTAAAACAAATTATACAACGAAACCTGTATTACCGTATAAGATCACAATTATACAACGAAACCTGTATTACCGTATAAGATCACAATTATACAAAGAAACCTGTATTACCGTATAAGATCACAATTATACAAAGAAACCTGTATTACCGTATAAGATCACAATTATACAACGAAACCTGTATTACCATATAAGATCACAATTTTTATAAAATATTAAGATTGGCAAGCGATACTCGATAGTTAATTGCGTTTGGATATTTAAAAAAATAATAAGGCCCAAATAAATATTAAGTTTTTTTCAAGAAGATAAAGAAAACAACTCTGTGTTACTATGGCAATGATTTCTGTAGTCATCTGTCATCAAACGTACATTATTATCACCTAATCATAATACTTAGTGTTTTCCTTGAGTAAACATATCCTTGAGCAGTAGGATAGTAATTACTTTTTAATAGGCTATTTGTTGTTATTGTAATCATCTTTTTGTGCACTGTTTGCAGGGCCGGCCTAAGGCATGTGCGGTCGCACACATGCGATTTTGGGAGGGGCGCCGAAATGAGAAAAAATATAAAAAAATAATATGGTAAAAATTTAAATTTTTATGTAATTTTGAATGCAAATTAGCCATTTGAATATGTTAATACCTTTGTTCAACAAATAAAATGTTGCTTGAAAGTACAGTAAAGAGACTGGCTGCTGGCTCCAAACGCTCCGCTCCGTTGTTTTGACAGAACTGAACAGTTGTAGATAGTGAGTCACAATCACTATCACATGTTTAGTCTATCTGTCGCGTCGACGGCTGGTGCTGTATCTGTGCTGCGACAGGTGGCAGGCGTTATCTGACTTGAGTCGTGACAAGTGTATCCAGTTGACGTCTGCATATAATTAGTTTTGTGTTTTGTGATAAATATTAGTTTTGTGTTTTGTGAATTGTGATAACTCTATTTGTGATGTTAATAAACTAAAAATGTTGTCCAAACCTTCTGGATGTCAAAATAGGAAGCGGAAAGCTAAATCCTTAAAAGAAGCGGAAGCCAGTGCTAAATTACTATGCAAGTATTTATCAAAACCACAAAACCTTGTCTCTAGTACTGAAAATGTAGCTACGAATGACGTAGCCCTAACTGATGAACCTACTAAGCTCAGTGAAAAAGACGAGCACTCTAAGGGACAAGAACTACAACTACCAGAGTGTAGAGATAGTTTACAAACTGAAACTGGTATTCATGAAATCGCAACAAATATAGCTGATGAAACTTGTCAAGGTCAAGAACCTGTAACTGTAACTCATTCATTGGAAGAGCAAGAAAATGGTGGCCCCAGCTCGGCGGATGTTGATGTTACAGTTTCATTTCCATTAAAAGATCCTGCTACATGGCCTACACATCTTAATCCAAACGATCATGATTGCATTATAGCTGAAGGGCCGTTCTCTCCATATTTAGAGAGATATCCCAAAGATGGAACAAAGAGGTCATTTTCTAATGTATTTTACTATCGGCTGGCTCCAAATGGTGAAAAAGTTAAGAGACGTTGGCTATTGTATTCTCAACAAAACAATAGTGTTAACTGTTTTTGTGGTAAGATATTTAGTACTGCACGTTCCAATAAAACTTTATCAGATCAAAGCGGAAAATGTGACTGGAGGCACATTGGAACTATACTGACACGTCATGAAACTTCCCCTAATCACCTAAAGTGTTATGAAAGGTGGGTGGAGGCGGAAAGGGGACTGAGCACAGGTAAAACAATTGATGATGAAAACCAGAAAATAATTGCCCAAGAAAAAGAACGATGGCAGAATGTTCTTAAACGACTTCTTGCCATAACACAATTTCTTGCCCAGCACAAAATGGCTTTCCGAGGAAGAAATGAAACCCTGTACAAAAAGGACAATGGAAATTATTTAGGGCTTGTTGAACTAATTGTCCAATTTGATCCTGTAATGAAAGAACATATATGTAGAGTATTGGCAAATGAAAAACAAAGGTGTCTGTCATACTTGGGGAAAAACATACGAAACGAATTATTGACTCTGATGGGAGACACAGTAAGAGAAGAAATACTAAGCAGAATTAAAGCAGCCAAATACTATTTATTGATTCTCGACTGCACACCCGATTTAAGTAGGAAAGAACAGTTCTCTGTTGTTTTGAGGTACGTTTATGAAACAAAAGAGAAAAAAGTTGAAATTTGTGAAAGTTTCCTAGATTTCTTTGAAATAACAGACACTTCAGGGAAGGGAATGTCAGAAACAGTCTTAAAAAAACTGCAAGAGTACGACTTGGACATTTCTAATTGCAGAGGCCAGGGATATGATAATGGGGCAAATATGAAAGGAAAACACTCTGGACTACAAAAACAAATTTTAGAAAAAAACAAGAGAGCTTTTTTTGTACCATGTGGCTGTCACAGCCTAAACTTGGTACTAAGCGATGCCGCAAAAACCTCAGTACCAACAGTTACTCTTTCTGGAACAATTCAACGATTGCTTGTGTTTTTTAGCTCATCAACAAAACGTTAGAGCAAATTGTTAGAGAGTCTGTCACAATCATATAAGGCGTCATCAGTATTTGGGTCTTCTCTCACATTGAAAGAACTTTGTGTAACTCGCTGGGAAGCACGTATTGAATCACTCAAAGCAGTAAGATACCAGATTGTGCAAATCCGACAAGCACTTTGGGACCTGCACGAGGATGCATCATTTGAAGACGAGGTTAGAAGTGAGGCAAATTCCTTGTCCGAAACAATTGAAGATTTTGGTTTCTTAGTGTCATTGACTGCATGGTATGATGTCCTGTTTCAAATAAACATTGCTAGTAAGATATTGCAATCAAAGATCGTCAACTTACCTCAAGCTGTAGCTATTTTGAAGTCCGTTGGGGACTTTTTGACGGACTTTCGCGAAAATGGATTTGTTAGTTGTTTAGTGAAAGCCAAAGAGTTGGCTGAAGATTTAGAAGTCGAAGAAAAATTCAAAACACACCGGGTTAGAAGGAAGAAGAAGTAGTTTGATTACGAAGCTAATGATGAAGCACCGATTGACCCCCAAGAGCGTTTTAGAGTTGACTTTTTTATACCACTTGTTAAAACTGCCCAAATGGCTGTGCAAGAGAGGTTCGAACAGCTTAAGGCCAAAATGTCAAAAGTTGAGTTTCTTTTTAAACTTGATGAATTGCCCAAGAGAGAGGACTTGTTTGTTAAATGCAAAGACCTAGAAGACCTCCTTTCAGATGGGGATGACAGTGACATCAAAGGAGCTGAGTTATGCGAGGAGCTGATCTCTATCAAGGACCTCATGCCAAATAAAGGTACGTTTTACTTTTACGTTTTAGCTATTCAAAATTTATCATCTTGATTTATTGTTTGATCAGTTAATTCATAATTGTTTTGGGCTCAAACAAAATTATTATTTTTCAAAGTTTTTTAATTTCCAAAATTAAAAAGCAGTCTTTTAATTCCTTTTTGTTTGATTTTAGGCGGGAAAACGCCTCTGAACGTGCTGAACTTTCTGTTGGAAACTGGATCTGCAGACGCTTATGTAAATGTGTGGGTTGCTTTGCGAATACTTCTGACAATACCAATGTCGGTAGCGTTGGCGGAGTGAAGTTTTTCAAAATTAAAATTAATAAAAACCTACCTAAGGTCTACTCTTTCGCAAGAAAGACTCAACAACCTTGCAATTTTGTCCATTGAAAATGATATTTCATCGTCATTAGATTATGATGCAATAATAAAAACATTTTCGGCTGGTAAAGTTAGGAAGGTCCACTGCTAAGTGTATAATACAGATTATTTTAATCAATTTTCTTGATCTTTTACACTACTACTATCAATTTATAGTTATATTGATGTACCTTTTTGAGAAAAGTGAATACCAAAGTTTATATTTCTGAACTTTTTCGTAATTTTTCTAATGTACTGACATAACTTTTTTTAATATTAATATATTCAAACTGAAATGTATTTTTAATGAATATTAAATCAAATAAAACTTTTGTTGTAGTAAAAAAATGTGTCTGTTATTTTCTACCTGACAAAACAATAAACTGAGTAAAAGAATTTGTTAGGAGTTTACTCTTTACACAAGTACAGTACAGCACGCCTATTGAAGTTTGAAAAAGTCAGTTAAAAGAATTAGTACTAGAAGAAGTCATTTAAAAAAATAAAAATTATGAAAAGGTACTAAATACTTTACTTTAATATTTACTATTTATTACTACTTATTAGTTTTAGTTTTTGGTTTTTAATCCCTTTAAATGCCAACTTCAGTTATTAAGTTCCGACAAATTTCAGTTATAGAGCACCCATACCATTTTTTGGAGGGTTTTCTATACCCATTTTCATTGTAAGGGGCGCCAAAACTCATTCTTGCACACACAGCATTTTGCCCTTAGGCCGGCCGTGACTGTTTGTTAGATTAAACTGATATCCAACTCGACAGGTTCCCCCACATGTTAAACAGTCTGGCGTGTAACGTCCCCTAATTTGCTTTTTATAAAATTTAGTAACTTTGTTGACACTTCTAAAATCAAGGCAAGAATAATATTACCTATACCTCTTTTATCAACCTGGTATAGCTGTTTTCTTGGGATACTGGAATGAGTAAGGCGATGGAGGATCACTCTGCAAGAGGACTATCAAATTCGATTGCTTTTTGAAAAATGGCATTATCAGTTTCACCCTTACGTATTCAACAAGGTAATTTCAAATATGGATTTACAATTCATCCCAGAAGAATATTCTTGTGATCAATGTGTCGTTGGGTAAGTCAGCAAATCTAATAGAGGTACATGCTACGACAAATTATTGCATATAGCATTATGCTTTTCAACTAATCATATTGTTACATGGAACAAATTATTAGTTACACATTGTTACATGCATGCTGAAAATAATGGGACGCGTGATTTTTTTATTGTTTATGTTCATTGTCAGTATCGATTTCTTATATTAAAATACATATAAACACTATCATCCCCTCGTCTCATTTAATTATCCGTTCATTCTTTGTAGCAAAATCTTTCTTACTCCAAATACACATACAAGCAGGCTTTTACACGTTGAATCAGTTCACTCGCCACTCGACACTGAAGTTCTCACTTCTGGCGTGTGTCCCACGATAGGGTTCACCCATTATTTAAATTTTGATTGTAAAAAAGCCTTCCTAAAATAAATTTTACAAAATTTTATTTCAGAACTTACAAACTAGATGAAGATCTTAACTAAGGCATACAAGGTATATGTGGACTGTCATTTAGAAAGGAAAAAACAATTGTGTATTTTCATTTTTTCATTTACTTTCTCCAATTAATGTTTATTGTTTTAATTATAAATATTTTTTATTTAATTAAAATATATTTTCACATTGAAAATGATACCATTTTTTATTAATAACCGTACCATTACATTAATATTTTATTAATAACCATATCATTACATTAATATTTTATTAATAACCGTACCATTACATTAATATTTTATTAATAACCGTATCATTTATAAATAACATGTCGTATATGTTTATGACTCGAAAACATTTATTTTATGTGTGGTATAAACGGGATACAGGATATTTGTGTTATAAACTAATTTTTTTTAAACTAAAAAGTTATTTTGAAAATCACATTTATTTTTTCAACAGTGTAATAATTTTGTTATGAATGACAATCTAATGAGGTATAGAATTGTTTCTTTTTTTGTAGTTATATTTTTGTTTCTTTGTTTCAGATTTGCTGATTTCAAGTCCCGGACTATCGCAATTTTTAAACCCGGTTAAACTAGGAGTTCATTTTAGCAGATGGCAACTCTAGCTTACCTTGGCTAACGTTTGTGTATCATGCGTATTCGCTAACTGTATAGAATAGAGTTAATTGTTTTAATACAAATCTGATTGTTTTATAACAGTGTTAATGACGAGTACGACTATTGATTCTCTGCAATTTAATGACTGCAACGCAAATCTCGTAACAGCATACATATTGTATATAACAGTATATTATTATTATTACCATTTGGCTATTATTATATTATATGTAAGAAAATTAATAATCAAAGGTTAATAATTCATGTTAATAAGATCATTATGTTAATATTAACATTTACAGAACTTTTGAAGTGAAATTCTTAAAACGTCTCGTACTGGTTATTTTTATACGAAGTAATCGTTTTTTTTCATAAACACGCACTTTTCTGGACAATTTATAATAACTTGAATAAACTTGAATAAACTATACAGTAAATAGATGCGAAAAATGTGGAACCAACACTGGGAATGGAGAAAAATTGATTGATTGACAAGTGAAAATTAATTTATTATAAGTTCCAATCCCCCCCGTAAATACTTGCACAATGCAATGCGGATCAGCCCCACAATTAACCAGATCAACTATGAACTCACAGCCAAAAGAGCTGCTATTACAGGTGTTAAGACCAGAAGCCCGTGATAGGTTGCAACTCCCCTCTCAGGTGGCAGAGAAGGGGATGCCTCCTGTGGGTGGTACGGAGGAAACAAAAGAAACAAGGTGCTTCTGATTCAGGATAGGCGGCTCTGTCCAGAATAAGTGTCTGAAATCGTACTCACTAACCTGCTTTGTCAATTTGTAGTTTTACGACAAAGAACCCCCCACTACAGTCCCATGGTGTACTTTAAACAAACAGGAGTAATCCACAGGTGGTAGGAAAATTTCCCGAATCTCATACCTCTGAGCTCATGGAATCAGTGGAGATGAAAAAATGAAAAAAACGCTTCAGTTAAAAAAAAAAAACAAAAAACAAGAAACTATAGTGATATGTAGTAACCGTCCGATCCGGCCAACTTTATAAATCAGTGAAAGAAATAGAAATCTTAAGTAGGACAAGAAGTAAAGAAAAGACAAGTTTAAAACCACAATATTTCGAAATAGATAAGTATCCTGTACTACAAAGATAATGAACTTTAAAGTCCACACTGATGAGCGATTTCTACCAGGCCAAACCCCTACTCGGATTGCTTCCATCGTAATGTTTTTCGCTTTGACGTTTTGTTAGGTCCTTCAACAGGGGTCATTCAACCGCCACTCACAACTCCTGAAAACAATCCCAGATTCCAGGGATAGAAACGTCTTACGATGGAAAAAAACTAAGCGAATCTAAGCATCGTCTTACATCAAGCGAAAAATATTACGATGGAAGCAGTCTAAGTAGAGGATTTACCCGAAAGATAATGAAGACAACAGCAACTTTGGTAGCGTCCATCTCAAATACATTCACTTGAACCATTGTCACAGCGAGAGGGTTTTTTCTGGGGAGAAGAATAAAAACACGAAATGGTGAAATTTAAAAAATGTCCGGATTGAACTGATCGCAAATTACATTGATGAAAATAAGGAGTTAAAAATAATTTTGAAAACAAAAAATTGATTCAGTCGAGAAATCAAAAACAATACACCTAATAAGTAATAACAGCAATGAAATTATAGACAATTTATACATTGTCTATAGCCAGTAATTGTTTGGAAGGATGGGTAAACACTGCAATGTCGCTGCGCCGGATTGTTCCACACGTATCGGGATCATTGTAGAGTCATCTCAAAGCAATATACCTCTGAGTGAGTATATAAATTGGCCTGCTTCGAAGCAGTGTTTCGAAGTAGGCCGGCCAGTTGTGTTTGCCGGGCAACAGAGGACAACCAAAAGAACCAGAAGTTATGTGAACAAGGTCAAGAGTGCCACGACCGGGAAATGTTAATATCAAAATAAATGCTCCTAGATTCCAACTGATTTTAAGAATGAAATAGCAATGAATGCCAAAATTACCAAAGTATCACAGTTTTGACCAGTTGGAAAGGTGTGTGGAACGTAGCTGAAGCTCATGTAGAAACAGAATTTTTTTAACATCGAGTTAAGAGCAGGCTGTTCATGTGTAGATAATATTTTTAGTGTCAAACAAGTAACATGCGTTATAGTCACGCCCTGCCAGAACTACGCTTGTATGTAACTTCAGACTTTCATACCTGTAGAAAAAGGAAGCTAGCAGAAAATAAAGCAAAAGGTTGGTTTAAAGTTGAAGTGTTGATTCGACAACTGTATTCAATACCGTGGAGTAGGAACATTACGAAACAAGTAAAAAGACGATTTACAGATTCGTAGTTGAGAGGTGTGGGAAATGAGTGATGAAGACACACGGAAGGTTATGTCAATGGAAATGGTTTACTGGCAACAGTGTTGTGAAGGAGAAGGACATACACAATTAAACCTGACGAGGTCAGAACAAGAGCAGAAACAGATATTGACATCATAGAAACTAATAAAGTGATATAATATGGATACATGTGACGAATTGCAGCAGAAACGTGGCCTTGAAAATTCTAGAAATCCAACCGACAGCAAGTCAAAAGAAAAGATCACGGTTTTCTTGGAATAGTCGAGTGAGTACGGCGATGGAAGATCACTATACAGAAATAAGTGAAGGCAAAGACGGAAGACGTATAGACCCGACTTTGGGCTGTAGTAGTATGTAGCACTAGTCATGTGGTAGAACAAGAATAGAGATGGGCACTGGCGTCATAGAAACCATCGAAACCAATAGAGTGATATGGTATGGTTACTGGCCTTGGGAATGGCAGCCGACGGCAAGACAAAAATGATGAGGTCAGAACAAGAGCAAAAGTAGATATTGACATCATAGAAACTAATAGAATGATACAAAGATTTTTTTAAACAGATGGCCACCACCACCTTTACTCACATCCTGTGTTTAGGTGTTTATTTCATTCATCTTTTTGACAATGGCTTAGGAAGTCGAAACAGCTGTCAGAGTTAAATAAAATCTGTGAAACATACCAAGTGTTTGTATATTTTTAAAAAACCTTTGTATTATAATATGTTTCACCAAGTCCCCAACGAGTCATCAATTAATAGAATGATACCATAGAATGTTATGGTATGGTAGATGTGACAAGTTTCAAGTTAAAGACGAATGGTGAAAAGATTTTACGGATAACAACTACATCGGTCGCTCGTTGTGCTAATAGTTTTTGCACCTGAGTACCAGATAGTTTTTTCGCAGGTACAGAAATGACGAAAACGGTAAAAATCCTGGTCAGTTTTTGTTTCATTAAAATTACTGCTTTACACGCAATACAGTTGGAAAGGAAACTTTGTATACAAGATGACAGCAGACTTTAAATAAGTAGTTTATATTCAAATAAAAATTTAATTCATTCAAAACTATAACTTCTTCCTCTAGGTTCAAGCATTAGGCCTGAGGCCATGACACAACTCACGTTACACCACCGCCAATGAGCAATCAGCCGTCTACCAACCTTTTTTTTTTACGTTTATTTATGCAATCTGTTAATACATAACAATAAGCATAATTGTTTACAGAATACATGGCATGAATTCTCCATGTCAATATATAATATGGCATGAATCAATGGAATAGTTCTCTATATGAGTATTTAAAAGTAACAGATTATGTATAATATATTTATAGTGTTAGGCTGCGGTTATACTGCATCAGAATTTGGAAGAAATCGTAATTCGTATTTTCACGAACCTCTAAGCCACACAGGGGCTTTGAAGACAGGGGTAGGCAGGCAGACCGAGTCCGTGACCTTGACTCGATCCCACGACCAGTAAATCCGTATCCCGACCCGCACCACCAAAACTAATACTATTTGTTTAATTAGGTAGAAGTTATATTAAATTCTAAAAATATTTTTGATATAGGCCGTAAGTGAACAAAAAATTTTTTAACGCCAAGAATGTGCGGTGTTAAACTAGTTATATAAACAGAATAGAATGCAGAATAGAATGTGACTTCCAGATGGTTGGAAAAGTGCAATTAAGAAAATGAAAGTGAGTGCTGAAAATATTAAGTATAGTGGTGAGAAATACGTACAAAATAGCGGTAATAAGCATATTAATTACCAGTAATTAATCAACTGAAAACTTTATTGCAAACATAAAATGATTTGAATAGCTTCTAAAATTACTTTCTTAATTAAGGATTTTATATACTTAAACCAGTGTGAACCAATTGTGTCCGCCTTCGGGTCCAAACCATAGTTTTGAAGTAAGACTTTGCATGTTGGGGTCAGTGAAAACATTTTAGTCGGGGTCGAGGGCCTGATATAATTTTCTAATCAGTTATTGGAAATAACTGAATTTTAATTAGATAGAAAATTTTAATTTTCTGATTTCTTCAAGGGCTAGTTAAAATATGGTCCGGAAGTGGACCACAGTGATAAACAATTAAGGTTACATAATATACAATTTTACTGTTATTTCGTCTGTTTTACTATTTGTCAACGATTATTATTTTTGAAGCAATTTCGTTAATATCATTTCCAAACAATGATTCTAAATTGTAATTCGTAAACTAGTGGGGCATTCTTTGTATACTCACATACTGCACACCGTTTAATGTAAATGACAAATTGTTTTTTAAAAAACCCTGCTCCAAAAATTTCATACTTAAACTAATCACATTTTTCCAAATCCACAACGAGGTTGAAAGGCCAAGAGTGTGTGCGATTACACTATATGTGCACGCATGCCAGTAGACGTTAAATAAATTTGTTTACATTCAAAACGTTTTCTGTAGAATGTTTACAAGCGTCAAGATAAACAATTAACACTTGTATGAAAACAGCACAGAAATTCGAACACATCTGACTTATGTAGCATATACAACTTCCGTAAAAATAGCAGTAAAAAGAAATATTTGGGTGCTCTGGTGTTAGCGTTAGAAACATTTCAAATGAACGCAACCAGGAAAATGTCTAGCTGACTTGGCAACGAAGCGATGAAGCCAATTTGTCACCCAGGGGCAGTGTAATTGTTTGGGATTTTCATATAATAAAACCCTAGTACGCAAGAGTAAGTCTACTACATAAATCACCAATTTACAGTCTTTACTTTGCGTTGCCTTGTTCGCTATTTGGCTCTTAACATGTATATTGTATACATACTAACAATTTAAACTTTGCATCGTTAAATGGAAACAATAACGTACCGTAAAGGACGCATGACAGTGTGTAAGCAATTAACCACAATTAAAGTATGTTTGTACTTTAGATGTAGGCTATGTACGGATTAATACTATACCTATTTTGCCACTCCGTATTCCACTAACAAACCTGTTTTAATAACACATAAGATAAAACATTATTTAAAGTCATTCAGTTTTCAATATTTATTAATACGGTCTAACAGCATTATCTCATGTATATGTAGGTTCAGGTCATTCAGGACTAAGAAAATATTGGCCTACACGCATATCATCAACTAACTATTGGTAAAGACGAACTAACTACATGGCACTGGACAAAAAACACGAAACCTTATAAACTCCGTCGCTCGTCCCACTCAGAAGGTGAATTTAGCGTAGTCAAAGTCAGGGATCACATTTATGAATACAAAAGGTGGACGAATGAACCACTCGGCGCTTTGGTGACCTCTGCACTCGTAAACACAGGGGAAAATAATTATTACACTTATGAAGCTAAAATGTAATGTCCTTAATGTTTTAAGCGTGTTGAATGAATTAGTCGGCTAAAGCCGAAACAAACAAATTCTGTACAGTTATAAGGCCATAACGCACATAAACAGATCACGCAGCGACAGGGATACGTTGTTTTGCAGTATAATTTCCAAATAATGAGACAAATTTTAATAGTAAATAGACCATTACATTTACATCTCATTGTTAGTCTACTTGCATATATTAACATAGATAATAACATAGTACTGTACACAACGAGTACTACATTAATCAACACTGTCGTTATAAATGTTAAGGTAAATTAATTACATCGTTATTAAGAGTCCATTAATTGTGATTTACAGTTGCCTGACCTGGTGTATGGTTTAGATTTATAGCTCAATGTCTTTATCTCCTTAAAAACAACTATCGCCTTTTCGCGTGTAATCTTCTAAAGATAACATGTTTTTGAGCGCGTCCTGATAACGGCTTAAACACAATTTACAGAATTGGAACAGGCGTTAAATTAGCTGTTTGAGTGCTGTCTGAACGACAGAGCATTTAATTCTTCGTAATTGGAATTATCTTGCCAAGGACTTTGTTCTCCGCTTATTTCGTTTTGCTCCACTGTGGTAGAGAGTTCAGTTAATGTTTGTACCTACTGACTTTTGTGTTTTTGTGAAAAATACCTAAAAAACTACTTTCGATTGCGTTTTTGCTTTATCAAGAACTGCAAGTCTCATAATATTATTCCTGTGTGTGTGTGTTTAATAATCGGAGAACTTATTCACGTTTGGTAGACATTCTACCAACAATGTGCCTGCGTATACTGTATCAAACTGTATCCACAGCGTGTTTTGGAATTAAATTTCCATGTTTGTGTTGTCTGTGTTGTGTAACATTCAGTCAGTCTGAAGATGGTCAGCGGCATGGAAACAATATTGTATCATTATATTAATAAACTTGCGGAATGACAACTCCACATATACAGTTAATTTAAATAAATTTATTCAATATTATGTTTTATGTCAAATACTTCCGTTGTGTACAAATCGTTGTGGATGCAGAATAGCCTACCAATAGCCTATTTCTTTACGCGACAGCCATCGCAACACGAATTTTTATATCACAAAGGGCCACTACTGTGACATGTGATATGACTACTGTAAATTAACTCTTAAACATAAAATAACATACGAAAGCAGCATCAGCAACTTGCTGTTTTACAAATTTTCAGTGGAAAAAATGTAATTTCAATAACTTATCTTAAACTCGTGCTAGAACACGAGGCTTAACAAATCTACAGCAAGAAATCTATTTGATTTTTACTTCCATATTCCTTAAGGAATGGAAGTATGGTGATGGCAAAAAAAATCGTGTTCGAGATTATTGCAGATTCAGATTCTACTACACTCAAAACATGAAAAAAAGTCGTTTTCCGAAAAGTGTCTGTGTGTGTGTCTGTCTGTCTATGTGTCTATAGATTTTTTTTCTATGGCAAACGATAACTGCCGCAAATTCAAACAGAATCAAATAATTTTTTGCATGCAGCACTGATTTGCAGAGTACTCGCGACCTATTGTTTTTGGTGAAGATCGGTTGAGGGAAAGGGGTAGTTTACCTGCAACGGTTTTTTTTTAGCAAGGGTAATTTTGTTTGTTTGGCAAACGATAACAGCCGCAAATTCAAACAGAATCAAATAATGTTTCGCATACAGCCCTGAGTTGTAGAGTTCTCAAGATCTGTTGATTTTGGTGAAGATCGGTTAAGGGAAAGGGGTAGTTTACCTGTAACGTTTTATGTTTTAACAAGGGTATTTCCTATGGCAAACGATAACAGCCGCAAATTCAAACAGAATCAAAAGATTATTTGCATACAGCCCTAAATTGTAGAGTTCTCAAGACCTATTGTTTTTGGTGAAGATGGGTTGAGGGAAAGGGGTAGTTTACCTGCAACGTTTTTTTAACAAGGGTATTTTCTATGGCAAACGATAACAGCCGCAAATTCAAACAGAATCAAATAATATTTTGCATACAGCCCTGATTTGTAGAGTACTCAAGACCTATTGTTTTTGGTGAAGATCGGTTAAGGGAAAGGGGTAGTTTACCTGTAACGTTGTATGTTTTAACAAGGGTATTACCTATGGCAAACGATAACAGCCGCAAATTCAAACAGAATCAAAAGATTATTTGCATACAGCCCTAAATTGTAGAGTTCTCAAGACCTATTGTTTTTGGTGAAGATCGGTTGAGGGAAAGGGGTAGTTACCTTCAACGTTTTTTTAACAAGGGTATTTTCTATGGCAAACGATAACAGCCGCAAATTCAAACAGAATCAAATAATGTTTTGCATACAGCCCTGATTTGTAGAGTACTCAAGACCTATTGTTTTTGGTGAAGATCGGTTAAGGGGAAGGGGTAGTTTACCTGCAACGTTTTTTTATCAAGCGTATTTTCTATGGCAAACGATAACAGCCGCAAATTCAAACAGAATCAAATAATTTTTTGCATACGTCCCTGAATTGTAGAGGTGTCAATGACTTTCGATTTTGGTGAAGATCGGTTAAGGGGAAGGGGTAGTTTACCTGCAATCTTTTACGATTTAACAAGAGTAAAGTACTTGAAAATTTATTTAAACTTTTTGAAACAATGGTAATTGTTAAAAATAAAATAATTTTGTTGCCAGGCAATAAAATTATAATTTTTTCATTTTAATGTAATATAATATTTTTCATTTAATACAGCAATAAAAAGGCAGGTAAGACACAGCCTGGCTGTTTGGGTGAAAATGATTTTAAATATAAATCTTAGAATATGGAAGTCATGTATGGTTCTCCATACCGATATTTTAATGAAAGTTCGAATGCTGGGACTTTAGTAAGTGCAATAAACAAGCTTTAGTAAGTGTAAACTTGTAAAAATAGCAAACATAGAAATAGTTTTCTGGTCCAACTTTGCCGTATGTTGTTGCTAAACTACTAGCTACTGTTTCCTGCTGAACGACCAGCATCACCGCCATTATCAAGACCTGAGACACCGGAAGTTCTCGTTCAGCAATAAGGTACGACACGACAAACTTGACTGAACAGAAATAATGTTGCTATGCAGAATTCATTTTATTTGTTTATTGTTCACACATTTTATTTCTTTTTATTAACGCTCGATTATTTTATATTAAAAGTATATATTTTAAAACCGTATATTATGTACTAAAGGCATTTTAGGCTAGAACAAGTTTGGCGTAACATTCAATTTATGAAACAAGACTAATGAATTTGGATTCAGTTGCTAATTATTGTGGCTGCACTCCTGCACAAAAGTTTCTCTCCACGACGCATAGAATTTCCGTTCATAAAGGTATAAACCAAATTTTAATAAGGAAAGGGTACATCACTACATCTACGTCAGCGGCACATCACGTTAGCCTTAAAGGGCGACTGTAAAGCAATTGACTCCAGTGGAATACTACGAGCATTACGTCGTGGTAGCTAAAAACTTGACAAAATTAAAGGCACCATCTCAAAAAGTTGGATTAACAGTGAGGATGATGAATAAAAACATAATAATGAACTCTGACTAAAGATACAAATACTGGGGGTGATATACTGGAAAAGGTGGAGCACTACATCTACCGATGGCAGAAAGTACAATTAAGTAAGAATAATTCAACTACTGAAATGAACACGAGCAGTTGGAAATGTCGTTAGTTGGTAATCTAAACTTTGTGTTAAAAATCAAGGTATACCTCAACACATGTAGCCTAACTGACACGTGCAATTTACCGGTAGTACTGTATATGCAGCGTCGAACCAAGGATATCAACAACAAAGAGAATCAAATCAAATGAAGATTTGATTTGACGGGAACGGGAACAGAATATAGATGTAATAAATAAACAGCGGCTGTGGCAGAGTATGAGAGGAAAAATGCCACAGTGCACAAAAAAAAGGCGTCAGGCGTCCGAAAGATCTGGAGCCAGTAGCCAGTACAGTACCAGAATTTGTGTGGGCTTCAGAGAGTTAACAATTATACGTACTTCAAACGCCGCCTCGTCCTCGATCGTCTTCTGTTCCACAGTCTGTCTATAAATTCTACTTCACTATAAAAATTTTAGGAACTTTATAATTACACCACATATGATATATAATGATAATAATTACATCGTCTGAATTGGTTCGTATGTCCAATCCCTATTTCGTCTGAATGCATTTATCCAATTCGTATGTAACTTATATATCATGTGCGCATTTTATGTAAAACAATACGTTTTATTAGAAATGAGCTTGATAAAACATAATCTAGCATTCTTTGTATTTACATATTGGTTCGCTAAGGAAATAAATAGTACCTCATCGGTGAGTAGCTACGTGATTCTTGGTACGCCGCGGCGCACGAGGCTGATCCACACGTTTACAGATGACAGAATTACGTTCGCTCCTTCCAGACGTTACTTGTCTACACGGTATCGAAGCACGCTGGCTAACTATATTGCAAGGCAGCGGAGGTATTACGAAGCGGTCCAGTGAGTTGCACCTAACGATTTTACAAGTGCGATGCGCAATGATTGTTATGTTTATTGAGAAGTGATTAGTGTATTACTTAAAACTGTAATAAGGTGACATTTGTTGTTGGACAGATTTAATTTGAAGTACTTTGCTGAAAAAGTATAAGAGTACTATGTTCCTAATTTAATATTTTCAGTACTCACTTTCATTTTCTTAATTCCACCCCCCGAGAGTCACAATGCGTTCTATTCTGTTTATATAACTAGTTTAACACCGCACATCCTTGGCGTTTTTAAAAATTAAATTTTTTTTTCACTCACGGCCTACATGAAAAATATTTTATTTGAATTTAATATAACTTTTACCTAATTAAAGAATTACTATTAGTTTTGGTGGTGCGGGTCGGGGTACGGCTTTACTATGGTCGTGGGATCGAGTCAGCGTCACGGACTCGGTCTGCCTGCCCACCTATATGGCAGGAGACAATAATACAGCGGTCTTGTTTGGTACGCCTAGGCTAGAAAAGTTACGAAGGTAACTACACGCGTGCGCGCTCCCTCTCCCTTGCCACCGCACGTGGTTAGCAAACGGCTGATTGCTCACTGGCGGTGGTATAACGTGAGTTGTACCATGGCCTCAGGCCTAATGCTTGAAGCTAGAGAAAGAAGTAATAGTTTTGAATCAATAAACTTTTTATTTAAATATAAACTACTTATTTAAAGTCTGCTGTCATCTTGTACAAAAGTTTCCTTTTCAACCGCACTGCGTGTAAAGCAGTAATTTTAATCAAATAAAAACTGATCAAGATTTTTACGTTTTCGTCATTTCTGTATCTGTGAAAAAACTATCTGGTACTCAGGTGCAAAAACTGTTAGCACAACGAGTGACCAATGTAATTACTTAGTCAGAATTAATATGCTCCGAAGTAACTTGCAACCCAGGAGTAAAAGTGTGTGTATTCTTTGGATAGTATTTAGATAAAGTATACAAAAGCACAGGGGCGTAGCCAAGGGGGGGCAGGGAGGGGCAGCTGCCCCCCTAGATCAAGTTACAAAGTAAAAAATATAAAATAAAAGTAGATAAAAAACGCATGCGAGGAGTGCTAGAACAGGAGCAGTGATGGACAGTTATCCTTACTTTACTTTAAAGAATTAAAGAAACATATATAGTTAATTTACAGTTTTGAACTTCCCGTTTTTGTAAGTCCCTAGTTTTAAAGCATCCGCCATTTTCCTGGTGAACAGACCAGTCGCGTTATAGTTCAACTCGGCTTTGCAAGCTTCTTTTTAGTTTCCGTCTTTATTTAAATATAGTCTAACCTCATCAGAGACCTCACTTCATCCACAGTACCTACAGGACACATCAATAGTTAGTAGTAAAATGGATATACGAAAGTTTTTTAAAGGTAAATTAGCCATTAATTTTTTATGTCGATTTCTAAAATTTCAGGATATTTCTACAACGTTGAATAGTATTAAAATATATTGGTCACGTAATAGTATTTATAATTATACCTATAGTGGTTACGTTATTTTGTTTGTCTCAAAAAAGTCAAGACTACAGAACTCTCCCTGAGTGAAGAAAGTTAGGTTAAGTTTCGATTATTCGGACGCTTCCAATTTCCAAAACTAAAATTTCGGATACACTAATTACAAGCAGATGTGTATTTTATGATTTCAAAATACCTCTCGCAATAACAAGATATAAAAAAAGAAAAAAATTACATTTTAATCGGCCATTTCGTCTCGTTCCACTTTGCGAATATTCACTTGCTTGGCGTAATAACCAGGGTTGTGAAATTTTTGAAAAAAGATGGTGGATATAATTTTTTTACAACGCTTGTGATCAGGGTTGTAGCAGAGTAAGCATGAGAGTATAAGTCTAGTCTAGTGATAGTAGTGCTGATGCCTTAAGATTGCTGATAGGGATGGGTATCGATATATATATATATATATATATCAAAATATCGATATTGTCCCTTCAGTTATCGATGTTTTTCTTATTTTATGATAATGTTTTCTTATTTTCTTGTTTATGTCCTTGACAGCTGAATACGAGAATAGTTGACTTCGTGTAGTTTTATTTTAAAATCAGTTTCAAATTACCTTTTTTGAGTTTTTTTGCGGAACAGTTTAGGAACCACTCAGCTATTCAACATCCATTTAAATGAGTGTCCAAGTATCGATATTTACTATTCATAATAACAATTGGTCTGAGTGATGTTTGTTTTTTACATTATTTCTATCCAAGTCACATAAAAGATAAACAGAATCAAAGACGGAACAGACTCACTTGGGGGAAATTATAAATCTCTGTACTTCCAACTTGAACTTAAATCATGACCGATATATCGATGGTTTTCCTTCGATAATATTTATATATCGATGTTAATGACTCGATATTTTATCGATATCAAATATTAATAAGTTGGCGATCGATACCCATCCCTACTTGCTGATTGGTTTCCGCCATATTCAAAACTGCTATGTTAATTGAGCCGGTGAGAATGAAAGTGGCATAAGTCATAAAATTTGAATATATAAAGTATATAAAAACATGCAGAATACATATTTATAAATCAGATTAATCACTTACATGTAGACAGTGATCAGTTTTTAGTATTACAGTATCTTTTTATTTGATTTTTCAATAACAATTTTAACAAACCATTAAATTTCTCCAATTAGCCATAAAGCATTCTCACCGGCTCAATTATATTCGTCTTGTTTCGGCATCAGCAGCGCCACCCTAGCGACTTCTTGATGAAATGTCTAAACGGTGAAAAATTATATTTATATAGAAAAAATGTAAAGTTATTTCATTTAATAAAAAATTAAAAGAAAAGTAACAAACTAAAAGAAATTTGGACACACCTTCCTGTATGCGGTAATGTAAAAATAAATTTGTTTAATTTTTCCTGCATAATCTTCTTTATTTGGGAATTCTCATCTTTATTTTAGGGAGCAAAAAAAGGGATTTAGATGACAGTGATAAACGTGAAAGCGAGAAGAAAGTTAAAACCTCACCAGCACTTTGCCCTGTTGAGCTTCAACCAGGGCCTTCTTCCATTCCAACACTCAGTGAGTCACCTAAACCTGATGTTGAAGACTGCTGTGAGTGTGAGAATGATTTGGGTCGGTGGATCGAACGGACGTCTCAGATGACAGCGCCAAAAAAAAGGAACTGTTGACAAACTGTTGGGTTCCACCCACTACTTATGACTTTGCTAAAGATGTCGGCCTCTCAAGCAGGAAGTTTAATCACGGTTGGCTTCAAACTTACTCCCCTTGGTTAGCATATTCGAAGGGGTCGAAAGGTGCACTCTGCAAATTCTGTGTGCTGTTCCCACTCCTTCTTGGTACAGTGAAGGGTGTTTTAGGATCGTTCATTGTAACTCCTTTTATACGTTACAAACATTTACATGAAAATTGCAAAAGTCATGCTTCCACCCACTGGCACAAAGCTGCAGTCAGTGCAGCCAAAACCTTTATGGACGAAATTCCTGTCGACGTTCAGGTGATATCGGGCCACAAGATACTAATAGAAGAAAACAAAAAAATCTTAGCATCGATAATTTCTACAATCGTATTTTGTGGTTCCCATGATTTGCCTCTGAGGGAAATGAGCAGCATGAAGGTGTATTTCAAGACCTGATCCACTTCCGAATCGATGCTGGTGACCAAGAACTAAAACGTCACTGTAATATCCTTAATATGAGAAAAAATGCAACATATATGTCCCCTCAGATCCAGAATGAAATTATTGATCTCTGCTGAGCTGTTATCAAAGATGACATTATAGAACAAGCAAAGAAGGCATTTGCCTTTAGCGTGCTGGCAGATGAGACTGCTGATATATCAGGGAAAGAGCAGCTGTCTATCGGTTTGCGCTTCTTCGATGAAAAAGAAATGCAAGTTCGAGAAGAGTTTGTGGGTTTTGTGGAACTTCCTGCCCTCAATGCCACCACGATTGCAACAGCGATAGACAAGTTTCTGGAAAAAGAAGGACTTGACCCGAAGAAATGTGTAGGTCAGGGTTATGATGGATGTTCAGCTATGGCTGGCAAGTATGGAGGTGTACAATCAATTATAAGAAATAAGTATGAGAAAGCTATCTTCTTTCATTGTGCACCACACAAATTAAATCTTGTTGTAAATGACTTGAATAGTGTTCCACAAATACGCAACACCATCGCCACTATCAAAGACATTATAAGGTTCTTCAGAGAGTCAGTGTTGAGAAGACGCTACGCCCCGAACATTCCAATGCTCTGTGAGTTGCGATGGTCCCAAAAATGCAAGAATATTTCAGTTTTTAACGAGCATTTCATAAAAATTGTTGAAGGGTTGAAGAGATTATCACTGGAAGAAGGAAATTCGAACACGAGGAATCAGGCATTTCAATTATATTCTGCAGCCACAAAACCTGAACTTATTGTTGCTGTTGCCTTGATAGCCAAATATTCTGCCTTATTGGAACCTGTTGTAAATGTTCTTCAATTTAAAACCCTGGACCTGGTCCAATGCTCAAAACACATCAAACGGATCCTTGGAGTGATAACAACTCATCGTAGTGATGCAGAGATAGTTACTACAGAGCTTGTAAATAGTGTCGACGAGATTACCAAAGATGTTAGAGTGGAATTGACAGTCCCAAGATCTATTCAAAAACAAAAACATCGCTCCAATCCTCCAGCTTCCAGTCCTTTAGAGTACTGGAACAGATCCTTGGTAATTCCTTACTTCGATTCATTAGTTTCTTCACTGGAGGCACGTTTTTCAGATGAACACTCACCTGCCTTTTCAATTTTGTCTCTACATCTGTTAGATGATATCCATGATAACCATGAAAGACTTTAAAATAAAAGGCAAGGAGTTCTCAGATTTTTATAACTTAAAAGATGTTGCCTCCGAAGTTGAATTATGGTACACTATGTGGGAGAAGAAGAAACTCAATAAAGAGCAGCTAAAAAAACTGACAATAGCAGATCTAGTAAAAGAGGCTGAAATCTTTTACCCGGCCACAAAAAAAGCGCTGCTTATCTCTATTACTTTGCCTTGCACCACTTGTACTGTAGAGCGGTCGTTTAGTACGTTGCGGAGAGTAAAGACCTGGCTTAGGTCGACGATGACAGGGGAGCGTCTCAATGGACTATGCTTAATGAGTGTCCACAGAAAAACTGCTTTAGAAAAAAAGGAGCAATTGGAGAAGGAAGTGCTGAAAAGGTTTTCTGAAAATCCAAGAAAACTTATTTTAGTTTAACATTTTTTAGTTATTTGATTTAGTTTTTATTTTAGTTTAACTTATTTTAGTAAGTTATTTTAGTAACATGTTTTAGTTTAATACTTTGTGATAATATATCCTTTGCTAGTTTGCATACGAAAAACTAATATTGTTTTAAAAATATATAATTGTATAAAATTATATTGTACTATACTAATTTTATATCATACCGTACTATAAAACTTTAATTTTGTCATTCATCACGGTATTTGTAAGTAATTCTGTTTTTTCATTGTTGCCACGTTTTAATTAAAATCACATTATTATTTGTGACTTTTGGTGATTATTTAACCCTTAAAGCATCTTGGGGTCTCAGACACCCCAGAACATCTTTTCTTGGATCAAGTGTTCCAATCTTTAATTTCACCCATTGAATTAAAATATTTTTGAACTTCTTGCGGTATATATTGACAATCTAGGGTACCCTCTTAACGACCAAATAGAAGTAATCGCCCAAGAATATAACAGTGCCTAGTACAGCCACGAAAGTAAAATATATCAAATCTAAGTGTGCACTACTATGGTTAAATCTGAAACATTTCTTCGTAGTATTCTTCATTCCAGAGAAAAAATTCCTAAAGTTTTTAAATAAAGGAAAATTTTAATTTTTAACTCGATAACGGTGCGTGTTACTAAAAAGTAGCTAATAAAAAAAAATTTCATGTGAGAGGTAACTCACAAATAAAGTAACATAAAAGTCTTTTAAATAGATCCGACAATCACTGCTTTGGATCAATAGAGTAAAACTTTTTTAAATTGCCTTTTGGATTAATTTTAAAAATTTCTTTTTAGCTTAGATTCCTATAATAGGTATGCGATAGTTATACTGACGAGCCTTAATAACATACCGAGACGAAACAATTTGCTTATCCCCCCCCCCGGCGCTTTTTAGGTAACCCTTTAGTCCTCTGCCCCCCCCCCTATCCAAAATCCTGGCTACGTCCATGCAAAAGCACAAACTAAATAAATATACTACACAGAGTCTTATATTGTAGGCATGTTGCTAAACATGAACTGAAAATCTTATGTTTTATTAATACAATTGATTTATTATAAAACAACCGAGTCCTTCCTCTTTAAATGCTAAATTTTAATTTAGCATATCCATATTTATGTCGATGCAAAATTTTTCGTCTCTGTTGAGGAAGGATGTCCTACTACGTGGATTTAGTGCAATTGTGAAAAGTAAATAGGATTGTTTCCGCAGTGTTCTTTTTTTAATAAAATGTATGGCTTCTTGTTACATGTCGTGCTGATAAATGTATGCAATTCTTCGCAAGTATGTCATATGATAAAATTGATAATACATCACAGAGGTAGTAAAAACGGAGGTAATATTCATGATAATATTGTACTCTGTTGTGGAAATTTTTTACTAATTTTTGTAAAATATGATACACAATTTGTCAACACGTACAAGTAAGCTATCCACAGAAGATACTGACAAACTAAATAATTATATTGGTCGTTCGTAAACATTGTGCTAACAATTTTTGCACACGTCGACCTTCGTAACGGAGAGGCATAGGTCTTTTTGTTTGATTAAAATCGAATATATATATATATATATTACTTTAATATTTATAACTAAATTTACCTCAAGATATACTTTTTTCCTTTAGGAACATGTTTCGAGAGATCTTGTTCTCTCATCTTCAGCCTTCGCCATCTTGTTTCTGGTGAAGTATTTGTGTGTTGGCTTCTGGATGTTATTAAGGTAGTTTGTTGGTCTTTGGTCCTTCAAAGTTGCATTATTGTGTGTGGTTGTGGTATCTGTTTTTGTATTTTGTGTATTTTCGATGTTGAGTGCTTTGAATATTGTGTCATGTTTTGTATTGATTTGTATTTGTTCTGGTATTAATTTGTTTTGTGTTTTATGTTTGTAAATCTGTAAATTTTCCCAAATGTTCATTATGGTGCCTTTGTGTGGTATATGTTTTGTTAGTGTTACATTGGTTTATACAAATCAATATAAAACATGACACAATATTCAAAGCACTCAACATCGAAAATACACAAAATACAAAAACAGATACCACAACCACACACAATAATGCAACTTTGAAGGACCAAAGACCAACAAACTACCTTAATAACATCCAGAAGCCAACACACAAATACTTCACCAGAAACAAGATGGCGAAGGCTGAAGATGAGAGAACAAGATCTCTCGAAACATGTTCCTAAAGGAAAAAAGTATATCTTGAGGTAAATTTAGTTATAAATATTAAAGTATTATATACATCAAGAAACGGACTGTAGCAGAAAGTGATTGAAATATATATATATATATATATAACTCAAAGTCTGAGGATTTGTTTGTTTTTATTGAATACAAATCCACGCCGCTGCACCGATTCCGACCAAATTTTGCACAGGTAACCTTTGACACAAGGCAAAAAACACTGTCTAACTTGTAATTTGATATTCTGCTCAGTTCCCACGATTTAGGCCCTTTTAATTATGTGTCATGCGAGTTGTCTACAAGTGCCGTCTTGCGCCTTCCTCGCTTCGGCATCTCTATCTCTGTCTCTTTCTGCCTCTCTCATTCTCCCTACCATCATCCTATGTCGAGCACACTTGCCTTCTACCTCCACCCTCTACCACTCCATCTGTTAGTGTAGGCCTTTCACAAGCACTCGGGACGCCTCCCCCATTTCTCTCTTCGCCTCTAATGGACCTCATGTCAAGTGAAAATGAGAGTCTATTTTTTCTCGATGCTCCGGGTGGGACAGGGAAAACATTATTATTTAATTTATTACTAGCAGAAATTCGGGCGCAAAATGAAATTGCTCTTGCCGTTCCATCGTCAGTTTCTGGAAGGAGGGCGAACAGCTCGATTCCGCCCTAGATTTGCCCTTTTTAACATAGTCCAGGAAGAATCTTCGCATCCGCTCGGAAAAATATTCAGATTCGGTTTTTTTGCATAATCTTACTCTAAAAGGTCCCCTTTTAACAAATCTGCATGTTGCCAGGTCCAAAAGTGGGTCAAACATTTTTTAAACAATTTTTTTAAACAAATTGAAAAATTTGTTTTTTTTGCCCCGGACAAATTTGTTTTAGGTGTTTTTAGGGATGTTTAAAGAATATTTAAGGACTTTGGCAGCATTAAAATTTGTGGTTTTTCATATCGTTTTTCAGGGTTGAAAATGGCCATTTTTGGGTTTTTCCGAACTTTAAATAATTTATATCTCGAAAAATACCAATTTTAGAGAAAAATCACAAAGTCTGCAATTGCCTGGACTAACACTATCAGAAAGTCCTATTGGAAAAGCTAAAGTCTTACAAATGTGCAAAGTCATTGTTTGGGACGAGTGTACTATGGCAGACAAGCGAGCTCTTGAAGCCCTTGCTCGCACAATGAAGGATTTACGAGGCAACACTCGTATAATGGGAGGAGCTGTTATGGTTTCGGCCTGACATTTTCGCCAAACATTACCAGATGTACAACAAGGAAACCTGGCGACGAACTTAATGCTTACCTCAAAGCATGTTGACATATTCAAAAGCGAAGACTGGCGACCAATATGTGAGGAGTACACTTACTGGGAAATATTACTGCCGAAAAGTCTGCAAAACAACTTCTGTGCCTTGGAGATGGTAAATTTCCATCCGACGAAGTAAAAATAATTCTTAAAATAAAGGATCAGTCAATGATACGGGTAACTTTAAACATTCAGTTGAGTTTTATTTCCATGTTCCATAAGGAAATGGAAGTATGGTGATGGCAAAAAGTCGTGTTCGAGATAATTGCAGATTCTGATTGTACTACCCTCAAAACATGAAAAAAAGCCATTTTTCGAAAAGTGTCTGTGTGTGTGTCTGTCTGTGTGTCTATGTCTATAGATTTTTTTTCTATGGCAAACGATAACAGCCGCAAATTCAAACAGAATCAAATAATATTTCGCATACAGTCCTGAATTGTAGAGTTCTCAAGACTTATTGTTTTTGGTGAAGATCGGTTAAGGGAAATGGGTAGTTTACCTGCCACATTTTATGTTTTAACAAGGGTAATTTTTTCTATGACGAACTATAACTGCCGTAAATTCAAAGAGAATCAAACAATTTTTTGCACACGTTTTTGAATTGTAAATAACTGAAGGTCTATTGATTTTGGTCAAGATCAGTTAAGGGAAAGGGGTAGTTTACCTGCCACCTTTAATGTTTTAACAAGAGTAATTGTTTCTATTACGAACGACAACTGCCGCACATTCAAACAGAATCAAATAATGTTTTGCATGCATCCCTGAATTGTAGGGGACTCAAGACCTCTTGATTTTGGTGAAGATCAGTTAAGAGAAAGGGGTAGTTTACCTGCAACGTTTTATGTGATAACAAGGTTAATTTTTTCTATGACGAACGATAACTGCCGTAAATTCAAACATAATCAAATACGTTTTTGCATACGTCCCTAAATTGTAGAGATCTCAAGGCCTGTTGATTTTGGTGAAGATCGGTTAAGGGAAAGGAGTAGTTTACCAGCAACATTTTATGTTGTAACAAGAGAAATTTTTTCATGACAAACGATAACTGCCGTAAATTCAAAGAGAATCAAATAATTTTTTGCATACGTTCCTGAATTTTTTTACATATGTGCCTGAGTTGTAGAAGACTCAAGGCCTATTGATTTTGGTGAAGATCGGTTACGGGGAAAGGGCAGTTTACCTGAAACATTTTTTGTTGTAACAAGAGTAAAGTACTTAATTTTGATAAATAAAGTATCTTGATAAGAAGATCTTAATAATCCACTGTAGAAACGTAGATGAAATATCTATAAATGAAGAGGCTAGTTGAACGGGGTGGGGGTAATTTTCTATAAATGATAATTATAGTTGAATGGGGAGGGGATAATTTTTATATGTGTACTACGTTATCGGCAACAAAGTAGTAGTTTGTTGTTAAAATTCCTTCCCGGGCTGTTTGGCCGTAGTCCAATGTTTTCTGCAAAACCAGACGTTTCGGCAGTGCCGTCGGCTGCCATCGTCAGTGAAAATCGAGTTCGATAACGTGTGGTGGTATACGTTAGTGACCACAGTACTGTGGTTAAGGCTGAAGCAATAAGTGGAAAGAAGTAGTTTCTATGGAAACATTTCATTTCGTAAATGATTTTAAATACAAATCTTAGAACATGGAAGTCATGTATGGTTTTCCATACCGATATTATATTTATAGATTGTAAAATTAATATTTACACTAAATTGAAAGTATACATAATAACATTTAACTAGACGCAGAAACTACAAGTTTTTGGGCACTACACCCCGAATGTGGCGACAATTTCAACTCGCACACTTTTGAAGTCGAGTTTTTACGTTTTGCACTATGCGGTGTAACATGTGAACAGAAATTACACCAACTTTGAGTGTTTCGATGTTTCTTGGGGGTGGATCATTGTACACCTTACTCTCAAATTATCCCCAGTAGAATAAATGGCACGCTGGCAATCTCGCGGGCCACGGAATGTTGCCACTCCTGTAGGTAACTCGTTAAACTGCATGCATTGATCTCCTAGCCCTATGGCTGGTTGCTCCCCATACTGTTTGGTGCGATTTCAGACTTTTCTGCGACTTGGGGACAGGGTCGGATTAAGCGGCTGGCGGACCTGGCGGCCGCCAGGGGCCCCCGAATCTCCAAGGGGCCACGAGATCGACAGATTCCTAGTTAAAAAGTTCATCAAACCTAGATTCCTAGGTCATCAAAGTTTAATAGATTCTCAGTTATTGCAGAGGAGAGGAAATGAAGAACATTATTGGAAAGATGTCTTGAAACGAATAATATCGACTATAAAATTCTTGAGTCGTTTAGGGCTAGCATTCAGAGGTCACGAAGAAGGCTAGGATTCTACAAGGAAATAAAATTACTTGATGTGCTTGGAATATCTCAGTGAATATGACGATATCTTGAAGTTGCACCTACAGAAATATGCCAATTGAGGACGAGGAAATGTTAGCTATTTGTCTCACCATATTTGTGACGAATTTATAGGCATCATTGGTAAACAAGTAAGAGCGCACATAATTGACAAAATTAAGGCTGCGAATTATTACAGTATCATCGTTGACTCTACGCCCGATGTGTCACATGTTGATCAAATGACATTTGTCATAAGATATGTTTTACCCAGTGGTGATATCAAAGAAAATTTTGTGGGATTCATCCCCATAGAAGAACATACGTCTTCATATTTGGAACAACAAGTATTGGGTATTGCAAATTTTAGCAAAATTAGGAGTGGATATTAAAAATTGTCGAGGACAATCATTTGACAATGCTTCCAATATGTCAGGGACGTACTCAGGTCTACAGGCACGTATTAAAGAACACAGTCCAAGTGCGGTTTATATACCTTGTGCCAGTCACTCTTTAAATTTAATCGGACATTTCGCTGCAGAAAGTTGTAGCGCTGCGATTCAATATTTTATGTTTGTACAGAATTTATTCGCATTTTTTTCTGCGTCAACCCATCGCTGGCAAGTTTTGTGCAAAAAGCTGGAAAAGTGTGAACATGCTGTCTCAGTGAAGAGAGTTTCAGACACTAGATGGTCAGCAAGAGCAGATGCTGTACGGGCTATAAAACTTGGTTACACCATATTAAAGAGGCTTTAGCTGAAATCTGTGACTCAAAAGAAGAAAAAAAGACCACAATAGTCGAGGCAACTTCGCTTATGAAAAAAATGGAAAAATATGAAACCGCCCTGATGACAGTGATTTGGAATACCATTCTACAGAGAATAAATGCTACTAGCAAATCACTGCAACCAGTGGAGTATGAACTATTAAAAGGCTCTATTCTACTAAGGTCACTAGAGAATTTTATCGAACATTTTAGAGAAGAATTTGGAAAAGTTGAAAAAGAAGCAACTGAGTTATCAGGTCTATCATTTGATGAAGAAGATGGACAAGCTCGTAGGCCAGAGAAGAGAAAAATGTTTTTCGATGAAAGCAAAGAAGTCGGTCATGATTCCCAAGAAGGGAAAATTTCATTGTCAATTCATTTTATGTCATATGCGATATCACCAAGGCAGAACTATCTCGAAGAACTCAGACGTATGAAGCTGTTACAGAACATTTTAAGGTATTTTTTGATCAAAGATTACCAACTGAAGCAAAAAAGAACGCTATAAAAAAAATGAAGGATATTTACAAAAATGACATTGATATTTCTAATTTTGACGATGAACTGGACCAGTTCTTACTATCTCTACAAGCAAACAAAGATACCATCAAAACCGCATCAGAAATTTATCGAGCTGCAAAAGAAATGTCTTCAACTTTTCCTAACGTAGAGATTATTTTGAAAATATTTTTAACAATACCGATATCAAATGCATCAGGTGAATGATCTTTTTCAGTTTTGAAACGCGTTAAAAACTATTTAAGGAGTACAATGGGTGAAGACAGATTGAACAACATGGCCATATTATACATAGAACAAGAAATTTTGGACGAAATAGATACTGCAAAAATAATTGATGAATTTGCCAAAGAGAAAACAAGACGCAAATTCATATAGAAAACCTTTTTTAAGCACTCAGGTAACTTAGTTACTGTTAACTTTTTTGAATAAATTTCTGATTTTTCTTCAAACATTGAGTTTTATTATTAGCTACATATTTAAGCAAGTCATTAAAAGTCTAATACTGAAATCTTTCCGAAAAAGCCATCACTTCCTTACACTATTTTGTTTTGTTTTGGGGTTTGGGTCTAAGGGCCTCGAAATTTTTACCGCCAGGGGCCTCCAATCGGCTTAATCAGCCTCTGTTTGGGGACACAAAAATTCGTTAATCATTTGGACATATTGCTCTGATGTGACTAATGTAATTCCCATTCTCATTCTCAAATAAGTGAGGACTGATTAATCCACAGGAACTAATGCACACCATACAGTAAGTTGAGCAGTGTTCAATGGTTCATTAAGTATTTCTAGATGGTTATTTGGCTCCCAATACAGAACCGTTTGTTTATTTACAAATCCGCTCGGATGGAAATGCGTTTCATTGCTCATTAGCGTAGTGTAGGTCTTTTATGAGTCGGGTCCACAAACGAGATCTCTCAATTCTCTCCTGGAATGCCAACGGTGTGACAGAAAAAATCCAGGATCTCCAAGAATTAGTAACCAGAAACAAATCCGACCACTCCTCAATGAGACCCACCTGACTCCGGCGAGACGGTTTCGACTGGCTAACTATGTGTGCTGTCGAGACGACAGGCTAGGCACTGCAGTCGCGGTGAGGACCACAATTCGTCATCATCGCATCATCTTGCCTCCCAGGACCTACCTCGAGATCGCCGCTGTGAGGATCCATCAAGCTCTAGGCGTACAAACCGCCGACTAAAGAGTTTACCCACCCTGATTTAACTACAGCAGTTATTCCTTTCTTCCACCCAACATGAGCAACCAAGAAGTAACATTCCCTTTTTCGGCCCAATCTTTGCACCTATCATTGATGACTAAAACGACTATCCCAATTTGATTTATCAAAAAAGTAGTTATTCCCTTTTCCCATTCACCGGCAGTGCCGGTTTTAAGCACAGGCTAATACGCTGCACCTCAAACAAAAAAAAAGAACAGCATAAAAATTATTTGAACTTTAATTAAGAAAGTTGTGTTAGTGGTTATAATCAGAAACAAAATGATTTTTCCGATCTGACGATGAGCTGAGAAGCTTGAAAGCGCTAATCGGAATAATTTTTCTATAGTGGTGTGCAACAGTGATAATTCTGTTTAAAAATTATTTGGTTCGTCTTCCAGGCAACAGTAAACGTTTTTAGAGGAAAAGGTGGTATTATAGGGCAGAGTGGGTAGAGTTAATACAAAAACGAATGCAGTCTCTTATTATTATTTTCATACATTCAGAATGCCATAGTATACTGCGATGCCTTGAAACACAAAAACCAGTGTATCCCAATTTAATTTCTACACTTAACAATGATTTTATTTAAAGTTCTGGAAGATATGTTTTTCAACATTTTCCGGGGGAGGGACCCGGACTCGGGGGTATGAAATACCCCCTGGTAGTTAGGGGGTCCGCATCACACGTTCAGCCTAAGGGTCCACTAACTCTAAATCCGGCCCTCCTCACCGGTTCATTTTATTATTTCATTTTTATTCCCACGGGATAGTAATTTCACTGCAAACACACGGGGAAAATTTACGGGAAAGTATACATTCATATTTTTTGTAAAGACACATTAGTGTGAATAGTTGGAGATATGCCGTGTTCAAGTAAAGAAAAAAATGTCATTTATAAACATGTGTCCGGAAACGCTTTGTTTTTAAGTTATGCAGAACCATACATGACTTCCATGTCCTAAGGTTTATATTTAAAATCATTTACTTGAATTCGGTTCGATAATTTCTAAAAAAATATTCTCCACCCTGAAACTATTTTTACTATTTATAGATATTTATGATATTATAGGGTAGTCGTTTAATATAATGTTATTTTCGTGTCACTTTATCTATAAAAATTAGGTACTTTATTCTTATAAGAAACTGAACTGCGCAGATAATCCTCCCTCCTCCCCAACCGATCCCTACCATTAATGATATTTACACTTTTGTAGAGTAACAGTTTTATCATATGTAATTGGTAAGGTATCTTATCCTTCAAAATTAAATACTCGTACTTTACTTGATATCAGCAAAGTAATTTTCAAAAAATCACCCCCTCCCCTTTAACTACCCTCTTTTTTTAACAACCATTTAATGACCTTTTTTCAGAATACTTTATTTATCAATATTAATTATTATCCAAATTTATCAAAATTACTCTTATTAAAGCGTAATACGTTGCAGGTAAACCCCTCCCCCTTAACCGATCTTTACCAAAATCAATATGCCTTCACCAATCAAAAGTCCTCTACAACTCGTGCACATATGCAAACAATTATTTGATTCTGTTTGAATTTGTGGCAGTTATCGTGCGCTATAGAAAAAATTCTACACACAGACGCTTTTCGGAAAAAGACTTTTCATCATGTTTTGAGGGCAGTACAATCAGAACACGATTTTTTTCGCGATCAACATACATCCATTTCCTTACGGAACATGGAAGTAAAAAACACTTTTTTGATTTGGCATAAATTCACTTTATTAAATTTTCACGATTCCATTTTGTAATTATTATTTTATCGACACATTAGTATTAAGTTGAATTTGTTTTCTATTCACTTTATTCATGTAGGACTACATATTTTTAGACTTGAATACTGTACTAATTTTGTTTTGAGGTTTAATTTGGTTACTGGAAATTTTATAAAGTAAATTTACAACAATCCTAAAAGATAATTGTGATATTTTGTAAACGTTTCAACCATATTCTCGATAACTATTGGAAATAAAGTTCTAGGACCTATTTTAAATCTTTTAAGTAAAAACATATACCATCAATTTTTCCACATAATTATGGTCCCAAGAATTTTAATATTGTAAATTGTGAGAAAATCTTTGACTCCGTAACTTGAAAAAGCGTTTCCGGTCACATACTTGACATTTTTCTTGACGAGACACGAATACGCTTTTAAAGTGGAGCTAAAATTTAGTGAATCACCCCACGCCTTCGTTGATAGATGTCTTCTGAAAGGCATACAACCATTTATAACAACTACGATTATAACCATTTATGTACGATTACAGGATACATAATACAAATTAACATATTTCATATTCTATTAAAATGTTATTTCCGATTCCCGTGTGTACAAGATTCCCATTTAGTCTAGAACATTTCTCTCTACGCGAATTTTATTCTATCCTGGAATTTATTTATATTTTATTCTATAGTTTGTCTAAAATTTTATTTTCTGTAATGTACCGGTAATTAAAATTAGGCCTATTCCAATATAAGATTCTGTGCATACTTTGACTAAGTAAGGGTCACTTTACGTATCGTATACGTATCGTCATTGTAATTATTATTCTCATAATAAAATTGTTTCTCATTTTCTCTGTTTAAATGATACGTGTAGTTTCTTAAATATGTAATTTTTAGGACATATTCAGCAATACATGAACGGATTTAATATTTAAAAAAATAATACGTTAAATATTGTCTAGAACACTGGCGGCCCGCGACCTGATCTTGGAAAACCAATTTAATAATTATTCTGTTTACTTATTAAAAACGACTTTACGTTAACAACTTTAAAACAATTATTTTAGAAATTTTCAAGTGTTCTTGAAAAAAATGAGTTGGTTCATTTTGCAAGCTGTCGGCAAGTAGCAGAAGAGTTTAAAAATGATTAAATTCATGAGTTTTCGGAAGTTGATGCAAACATTCAAGAAATTGTAGACGAGTTTAACATAAGTTCAAAGAATCTGAAATACTAAAAACAGTGGCTAGCTATTTAATTAATCCTCATGGTATTACCACTGAAGAACAGCCAACTAGAATTGTGTGATTTACAAGCTGATCACATTGTGGACGTCGATATTTGGAAGCACACACATCCGTGTAAGCGCGTTCTCCACAATGGAGTTGATCAAAGGACACAACAGACGTCGCCTCTCGGATTAGCAACAATTCACCTCGATATGGACATTCCTGCTTTCACATTGAAGATTTTATGTAAATACGCAATGTTTAATATCTTTCTTATATCTTCATTATTATACTGACATAATAAAGATTGTACAGTTAAAGACATGTAATAAGATATATTAAATGTGCAAATTACCTATTTTTACTTCTGTACAATTAAACACTGCGTTTTTGTTTTTACGGTACTTTATCGCTTTTCGTGCGGTCCGCCGGTTAGGTTCCTGCGTTTAAATTGGCTCTCAGGCGCTTTTAAGTTGGAAACCACTGGTCTAGAATGTCAATTTAAACGATTCTTGGCGAAATAGTGTTGAAAGTGAGTTGATGAACCCCTAGCTCCTGTACCTTCCCTTGATCGCTAGAAAGAAACGCGGATTAAGCCTGTAAATTCGTTCATAACGAACAAAGTTAAAATGAAAATTGAAGCGTCAATACCAGTTTCAAAGTTGTGGACGATCGAAGTTTTTATTTTCTGAAAACCTACACAAATTCAAACAGATTCTGAAACAGTATTTTACGTTTTAACGAATACGAAAATACCATTATTCTTGTTGACGCGAAAATGAAAATAAAGACGGTCTATCCGGACTGCTTCCATTGTAATTTTTGTCCCTTGACGTTTCGAACAAATTACTGTGTAAGCAGCCCGGGTAGAGGATTTACCCGTAAGAAATCACCCATCGTTTAGGGGTTTTAAAGAATGAAAATAAAGAGTTAAAGAAATTGTAGATGTCATAATGCGAATACTGGTAAAACAGTTACACTACTGACTATTGTATCGTAACATAGTACTGTTACAGTATAACTGTAATTGTAATTGGAATGCAATAGTCACATACACATTTTAATATGTAATAATATTGTGAATATTATTCATTTGCGTCAGAATATTAAAATTAGTAATATCTTACCATTATCTCGGTACTGAGTATCGGTAAATATACATTAAAGGAAATCTAATTGTACTTACTTCAGCTAGAAGGCGGTAAGACATAATCAGCATACAATAAAACAGGTACTGTTGTGTTTATTTGTTGTTATATGGTTACAACATTAAAAAATCGGTATGGAGAACCATGCATGACTTCCATATTCTACGATTTATATTTAAAATCATTTTCGAAATGAAATATTACCATAGAAACTACTTCTTTCTACTTACTGCTTCAGCCTTAACCACAGTACTGTGGTCACTAACATATACCACCTCACGTTATCGCACTCGATTTTCACTGATGATGGAAGTCGATGGCATTGCCGAAACGTCTGGTTTTGTAGAAAACATTGGACTACGGCCAAATATCCCGGGAAGGAATTTTAACAAAAACTACTTCTTTGTTGCCGATAACGTTGTACACATATATATAAAAAATATGCATAAAATTAATGGCTTGTATTAGTTAGTGATTGATCTCCATTAAGTAGTGCTCACGTTTCCAAAGTTTTAATATTATGATGTTCGTAATTAAAACATCAGAGCAGGTTTAGTGTGTATGAGGGTACACCGTGGACAAAAATTTTCAACATTTCCTATTGAGCGTTGCTTAGAATAAAGCTGTGAATCTACAGTGTACGTTTCACAGAACAAACACGCGGAAAAGAAGGAGCGCTCCGAAGTCACTCATGGACCCTCAGCATCTTGCAGAGGGTTCATTCCCTAAAGACGAAAAGTCTGTCTATGAATCGTTCCTCTGTAAACACGTGCAGTTACACTGCCCAGCGATCCACAGGAAGCAAATCGCTATCCACGCTGGACACTTTTTCGGCTTGCATGCGTTATGTTGGTATGGGTTCGGCACTTTCCATTTAAAAACCGTGCAAATGTAAGAAAATAAACATGAATGAGGCCAGAAATAACGCGAATTGTGTGTGTGTGTGTGTCTTCCCTGCCTTTTTATTGCGGTAGTCATAATAATAAAATGGAAACGTAAACAGTACATAACTGAGAAAAAAATACATAAATGAAAAAACTATAATTTTATTGCCTGGCAACAAAATTATTTTATTTTTAACAATTACCATTGTTTGAAAAAGTTTAAATGAATTTTCAAGTACTTTACTCTTGTTAAAACGTAAAAGGTTGCAGGTAAACTACCCCTTCCCCTTAACCGATCTTCACCAAAATCAAAATTCCTAGAGTCCTCTACAATTCAGGGACGTATGCAAAAAATTATTTGATTCTGTTTGAATTTGCGGCTGTTATCGTTTGCAAAAAAAAAAAATTCCCTTGATAAAAAAAAAACCGTTGCAGGTAAACTACCCCTTTCCCTCAACCGATCTTCACCAAAAACAATAGGTCGTGAGTACTCTACAAATCAGGACTGTATGCAAAAAATTATTTGATTCTGTTTGAATTTGCGGCAGTTATCGTTTGCCATAGAAAAAAAATCTACACACAGACAGACAGACAGACACACACACAGACACTTTTCGGAAAACGACTTTTTTTCATGTTTTGAGTGTAGTACAATCAGAATCTGCAATAATCTCGAACACGATTTTTTTTGCCATCACCATACTTCCATTCCTTAAGGAATATGGAAGTAAAACAGAAAAACAGGGTACGCTTTTATAGATTATAAACCTTTTATAATACTTTTTGTTGAGTTGAGTTGTTGGATTACGTTTTACTACTAGAATCTGCGTAGGGTTTGCCAATGGTTTTCAATTAAATACAATTCAAACAGACGTTTTGATTCTAGTATTGGGTAGCCTTGAACTTAGTAGCATTATATACCATATCTACTGTCGCAGCACATCTATCTGATGTGTAGTTTTTTTTAGATTTAGCAGTTTAACAGTATAATAGAAAGACCTTCACTAGTGTCTATAAAACATACTCTGCAATAGTACGCGCGCCGTATTATTACAAACGTGTTTTGGGTATTAAGGTAGGCCTAGTACCCGTACAAGTGTTGCTTACTCATCGCATCATGTATCGATTGTTGCAAAGACAATTATTTATTTTTGTACCTTCAGAGTAAAGAATTTCAAAGAAACATATTACCTTCGAATACAACAAACATACTTATTCAAAAAATTCTATAATTTCTAACCAACTAAGGAAAATAATGGGATACAGAAATTTATTTAAAACACTGGCCATGGTCAGGTCTCTCCATTTGGTTAGGAAAGTAACCATTTGTAACAGTATCTCTCAGATGCGATCTGAACATTACAATTGCAAGGTTTTATATCAAATTTAATTTTAATTTATATCAAGGTTTTGATTCTGAAATTTAAGATCCCAGAGACGGTCGTCACAAATGATTAACAAACAAGCATAGCCTGAAAAGACAAAGCATAATAGAGATAATGGAAGAATTTGGTATGCCAGGGAACTGGTGAGTCTAATAAAAATGACACTGGAAGGAACACGGAGCAAGGTGCGAGTAGAAGGAATTTGATGTTCAAAGAGGGCTTAGACAAGGAGATGTGATCTCTACAATTCTGTTTAACTTGGCGGTAAGGCAGTGCCTATAAACCCAGGGGGCCGAAATTAAAAGAATGCTGCAGTGTCTAGCTTATGCTGATAACATAGTACTTATCTCAAGAAGCCAATAAGACCTAAAAGAGGGTTTCTTGAGTCTAGAAGAGACCGCAACGAATTTAAGCCTAAAAATAAACACAGAAAAGACGAAATACACGTTAACAGGCAGTAAAATGCAAGAGAGCACCCCTGGTAATTGGAGGACAACAATTTCAAAAGGTTGCAAAATTTAAATACCTGGGCTCACTAGTTACTGGGGACAACATTATGACCGAAGAAATAAAAGGAAGGATATCTGATGGTAACAGATGTTATTTCTCCCTACAAGGAATATTTAAATGTAAAAACATAAGCAGAGCAACCAAGATTCGGCTCTACAAAACAGTTCTTAAGCTATTTGTCATGTACGGGTCCGAAACTTGGACAATGACAGTGACAGAGGAAGAGTGATAACGCAGGTAGGAAAGAAAAGTCCTCAGGAGGGTATTTGGTGCAGTGAAGGACGAATGCAGAAATCCAGCAAATCTATGGAGAACTGACATAAAGAAAAGTAGAATCCAATGGGCAGGGATTGTCCAGAGAATGTGAAAGACATCCATATTAAAGAACATTTTTACGGGGAGACCTGGTGGAAGAAGGAGGTCGGCCCAAGAAAACGATGGTTGGATGATCTTGAGGACGACATGCGCAGGCTTGGTATTAGAAGATGGAGAATGAAAGCAGAGGATCGTGATGACTGGAGGCGGATTGTCCAGGATGACAAGGCTCTCCAAGAGCTGAAGCGCCAATTGAGAGAGAGAGAGAGAGAGAGAGAGAGAGAGAGAGAGAGAGAGAGAGAGATTTGTGTTTTTTATTGAAAAAGCCTATAACGACTGCTGCGCTTATTGAATATTTATTTATACAATATGTGATATTTAATGTCTACGTAAGTTGTATTTTCTTACACAACCTTCTTTATTATTATTCCCAACTATTTATAGCTTTTTCCCTTTCTAATGCTTATTCATTTCCCTAAACATGTATTTGAATATTATGTAGGCCTATATTATTAACGTATAATGTAATTAATGAAAAGTTTGGTCCAGTTATATTTAAAAAATTTTCCTTATCCTCCCTGTCATACTGTATGCACGTCAGAAACATTTCTGTCTATAAAATTGATTAATCCTATACTCGTGGTAACACAGCCATATTTGAATTATCAGCATAAGTAGTTTTAATTTAAAAATTAAAAAAAATCTATATTTACTTTAAATGAGCATTAATTTTCGTCTCCATATACTCACTAAATATAACAAAATTATCTTTGTTTAATCATATCTAAGAGCCTACATAGTACGTAGGCCTACATACTTGTTTTAGTATATTACCAGATAGTAGTTAATACTCATGAACATTTATAAAAAATGTTAACAATGATGATTTTTTTGTATCTCATATCCAGACTTACTTTAAATTGGTTTTTAATTTTCTCCGGTTCAAGAGCAACTGTAAGTGCAGTAAGTGCATTTGAGGTAAGCGGGTAAGTGCAGGTAGTGGCATATGTTCGGCACGGTTTTTCGATCCTTATTTAATAATTTTTTTACGAATTTATAATTGAATGTTTTTTATTACCATTTACAAAAAATCAACAATTAAAATCTAAAAACGTATCCGTTATTCCGTACATATCCGTACTAAGTCCGAACGCGGCGTTCTCTAAGCGCCGCAAACGCTTCATAGTCTCTGCCGGTGATTTAATTGTATGGCAGCGTCATTATAATGTGCCGCCGATCACGTTTTTGCACATCCAATAATGCAATTCTGAAATGTCTGTTTTCGAGGGCCTATAGTACCCGTATACTACCCAAATCTTGAACAGGAAATAATTTCAGATAATAGATCTCATTGAAGCATTTGCTCTTATGTGTTAATTTCGTGCTATATGAATAAATTGAAGACGCATTAAATGCCGTGTTTTCTATTTGATCTCTTCATAAGATGGTTGTGCTACACTAAGATGCTAAAATGAAACTACACTAAAGTTTCATTCTCGCTAAAAAGAAAAAAAATTGCATTGCCAACATACGAAACCAACTAAATTATTAAAATCCCTCGTTAAATTTGGGGTTTTAGTAAATCCGAGCTCTCTTTTCTCGGGTGCCAGTCTACTACAGAAATAGAGCTTCACTTACATAGACAACCTACTGCAGTTATAGTACATTTACGATACTGCTTGTTTTGTTCCCTAAGTCCAGTAAAAGTTAGTTTTGTAAGTTCGTTCCCTGACGAATTGGCTTCAGCTACTATTATGAAATTGGCAGGTTTTATTAGGTTGGCCAATTTCCTGAAGACATTGAGACATTGAAATGTACACAAACAAAATTTTTGTTTATTTACAACTGCGAAAATATTTGCAATTTTATACATAAAAATGCAACATTAACGTTAACCAAAACTACACACCACATATTAAAATATCCAAATTAAATGTACCCAAAATAACCGGTAACTTGGATGCACGTAATTCCTGTTTTGCTAGGCTTGTTTAAAAAAATGAATGTGGGCAGAAGCTAAGTGGTTGTGGTTGCACCACACGATCACTGAGAAATTAAACACGACATATTATGTAAGACAAATATCTTACATATACTATGAATAAGCTATTAATAGGTGCAATAGGTGTAATAGGCTGTTAATAGCTATGAATAGGTGTTAATGTTATGAATAGTTATGAAGTCGGAAAACTCTTTCAGAAAATGTAAGTAGTTCAAAAGAATAAATGGTATAGAGTAGCGTACGATCTCATTTTGTAAGAATTGTGTTTTAAGTAAAAGAGAAAGTGTTAAATGCAAAGATGTCAACAACAAACGGATTCTGTCAGCTCTTGATGACTGAAAAATAGAATAGAGGTGATACGACACGATGAATGTACTTACTGAAGAAGTCTCCATGAAAACGGCTTGAATTAATGAAATTCTAACTGGCACATATGCATAGGTTCACACTGGTGAAGACTTTTCCACGGAGAATTGTGCGTCGCAAGTGTTGGTCGGCGTACTGGATCTTTATTATAGGTGTTCTGGTTGGTGTTTTCTACAATACCTCTACAATACTATGTAAGGGAACGAGCTGCTTACCGCGCTTTATTGTCCTGTACTTGCATTATGGCTATCATAAGGTTTGTAGCTCATAACATTAGAAAGTCAAGATTACATTGTAGATTATAAGAGGTGCGAAGAAACACTTGTTTGAAGCTCAATTGTCGGTTAGAAAAAAAGAATAGGCCCATGTCGTGTGGATGGCGTAATTTTAAAATACACAAAGTTAACACGACTTTGTTTGCACACAGAGTTTTTTATTGCCAATATTTCTGTCAAGAAACAGGAAGAGCGACGGTGTTTGCAGTAAGTTCCGATAGTTCAAACAAGTTTAAAAACAACTCACCCATCCTGACTTCACCGGTAAACAGCGGTGGTTTTTCTTTCATTTACAAATGACTTTTGTGCGTTTACTACGGTGTACCATGCCCTCCCCAAAATTCGCGTTTAGTTTTAAATCGAAAAACTGCGCGTCGTATACGGTATTCTGCCGTGTTCTGTTTGTAGGTAATATTTTTCTCTTTGCAAAAGTTGTGTGCACACAATACCTCGAGATGCACAGTAATTGTTATGCATGGAATGACATAACATACACGTTTGCACTGAGCTACGTTCAGATTAATACTTGCAAATTTGTTATTAAAAAACATGGGCAAAGTGTAGCACGTTTGCCTCTCTAAACGTTTAGTTTCATAAGTAATTTGTAGATGCTATACTTAGTGTTGTTAAATACGCTAAGAACAGTTTATGGTGTTTATGATTATTAAGTTGACATTTACTGTTAACAATGTTTTTTTCTGAAGTAGTTTTGTCCATTAATAAGTTGCAGTTATCAAGTTCCAAGCTGATAATTCAATTTATATTACTACAGCTACCTAACCAATGCAAATTTACAATAATGAAATTTATAAGTTGCGTAAGCACCAACTTAGGCTGTTATCTCTCAAGATAATACGCTGACATACGTAATGGGCATTTTTTGTACTTTTGTCAATGGTACTCAATGCTGTTACTTGATGAATGTCTGTAACTTATTACGATTTCGCGTTTTATAAATAACAAACACCAGTCGTAACGAACTCCTAATGTTTCCAGTTTTGTTTCTAAAGTTCACATTTTTGTTAATTTTTTCAACAACGTGGAGCTACAATGTTATTTAAAATATTACAATGAGTAATCCAAAATTGACTATTCAGTTTTCAGCAAATAAACTGATACAAGGACGCATATCATCAATAAGTAATCTCAAAATGAAATAAGAACAGGTAAGCACACAGACCATATCGCTCGAGAAATAACATGGGCTGTAGGTATGCGTTTTATCATGTCCGTGCAGTCAGTAGTAATAACAGCAAACAATTTTTGGGGGACAACTACGTTGAGCACGTCTGTAAACAGGAAATACGTAAACACGTGTAAATAAAAAACCTCCTCCTTGCCGCTGTAACTGAAACTGCTTAATACGTTAGTGTAAAATAATTAAACTTTTCCTCCAGGTACATAATCTATTTCGGATGTTATCTTATTTTTGGTAATTACGTATTACCATTGTGTGTGTATTGTGTGTGTGTGTACGTACCCTTCACCAAAGCAGTCCAAATCCCAATTTCCAATCAACATCAGTATACATGCATAACTGAACCAACTTACAATTAAAATATGTCATATATAATTACCTAACTACAAACTAATATGTCATCTGCGTATTTTGTAACACAGGACAGGTTCGCTCAGTATGATGGACAGAACTAAACATTAGCTTTGTTGATAACTAATGGAAATGATCATTCCCAGTCAGTCAACGAGTGTCTGAAGATTACCGTAAACCGCGAGTTACCAAGAGTTAGATTTGATGATCCACATTGCTTTGCGTATGTAGTTTGTATATTGACAGCCTGTAATTGGTTGTAAATACACTCGCAAAATTATGTATTATAAATAGTCGAAACGAGTAATAGAAAGCAGCAGAAAAAGAATAAATGTAGTTTTCTTTACTACGACGCGTAAAGGGAGCATAGTAGTCTACAACTACAGTATATATAGGCCTATTCGTTACATAATTAGAATAAACTACGTAAAATGCGTTTTTCAAACTCACTTTAACTTGCGTATTAATGAGTATTACAAAAACTGTTACTGCGTATTAATCTTTTATAGTTATGAGTTCAGAAACTGTTTGTAGGTATTTATTGAAGTATAAATGCACATTTCGATTTCATACACAGACATATTATTCAGAATATAAGTGTATGTGTGCGGTGTGTTGTTTTTATGTCTGTCGTATTTTAGTCAAACGGTATAACGTGATATTTTGTTTACTGTATTAAGAACTTGGACACAATCCGAACCAACTCATCCGCTGGCCACAAGGCGCACTCTCACGCACGCTCACACAAACCACAGATATTCATATGCACGGTAAATTACTGAAATATCAAGGAACTGCATTATGTAAAACGATACATTGGAAAACTTTTCAAGTGATGACAATGTGATTAGAAACTTATTAAGTGTGTTTAAATTATTACTGGACTTTTAATAACTTGTGTAAGGCCATAATTTTGTAACTCTGCGTAATCTGACTGCATAAAATTAATAAATATATCCGTAAAATATGTGTATGAAAAATTCCAACTACGGGTCAATGTGGCTGGCGATTCGCATACACCGTACAACTCGGAACATGTCTTCAGTAAGATAAAAATACGTTTTGACAGTATTCTACGTTTATTTATTATTTATATATCAAGAAATGTAATCATACCAAGTTAAAAAGAATAATAGCCCCCAAAATGTGAATGGATCACATTTGACTGTATTTTGAAAGAATGCAAACAGGTAGAGGATAACTGCCAAAATAAGATGGCATTAAACGTCTTGTTACTAAGAAGTGTAACAACATTTCGTTGCCACTATCAGTTCAATCGTCCTTTACAAACAACACTTGAAGTAAAACGGAGTTAGTACACTTAATATAAAAAAAGTATTCGCACAAAATCAATTACGTAATTGAGTACACTTAAGTAATTAACACTTTGTATTTGACACATATGCCAGTGAAATAGATCTTATTCAGTCACGTAGGCTATTTCCTTCTTTCGTGTACAAAATGCCATATTAAACCCCTTAAACGTATTTCTGAGATATACTCACAGCGTGCATAACGTATTCCTTTCTTCAGCTGGGCAGTTTCCAAAATCCGCGCTTCACACAGCACAAACAAGCATGACGTTCTCGTCAAACCGCACCGTCGCGACTAGCGTTCGGCTACTGTCGTGGAGGGAGAAGTACATGCGTCTTATGACCACAATACAATTCAACTAAACAATGCAAAATGCACAGTTCTCGGCTTGTTTCGTTGTTATCAATTCAAAAATAACTTACTATAAACAACGCTAGAACTTGAGCGGTTTTGTAATCCTCTTGTCGAAGTCATTTGTTAATTAAAAAAAAACTTTCGAATCGGTGAATAAGTTCTATGAACAGAGTACCTTAAGACGCACATTGCACAGTTATACATCGAATGGTATGTTTGCAACGTATTAATTGTTACTTGCAATATTTATTATTAAAATACATCAGTATTTTTTTTTTATTATTATTATTTACTTAGTAAAACATTTTGCATTAATTCAGACTTCATAAAAAGCATTTGGTTTTAGTTTTCAGAATGCTAAACAAAGATGTACCACATGGAAAAACAATAGAGAATGTTGTTTAACATCTGCTTACAAAATCTTTGCCAGATTGACTTTAAAAGGCGCAATCGCTTTTATTTAACAATTAGTGACACTGTTTACAAATTTGTAAAAAATGTATTATCGTAACTGAACGGCAAATATGTGAGTGTTAAATTGCTATATATTCAAATCTAATTCGTTTCTCTATCACCGTCAGATTACTTGTTACTTTACATTATTATATTTTTTTGTTTTTGTTTTATGTACTGTAAAATTTGTATATCCTGGGAGAACCTTCCCTTGAAAGTCCTAACATACACAAAATTTATATTTCTGTAGTCCACGTTTCCTCTTTTTAGTTCTCATGTTCTGAACTCTGAATAGAAAACAGTACAATATCAAAAACTTTTTTTTGTATCGGCCATCGAAGGACCACATGCCAATTTCAATGCTTTATTCATTGTTTTTTTCTTTTTCTCCAATATTCTTTCATCTTGTCACTGTTTCTCTTCTTCCTGTCTTCTGTCCACTTTGAAACTGCGCTTTTCTCTCTCCTACCCTGGACTCCTTCCATTTTGTATAGAGTGCAAAAGTAGGAATTAAATTCCGAGATAAATCGGATTGTTAGTCCGAAATGATTGTTTTTCGTGGTTTACTCCTCTAAGGCTCTTCCGCACGTCCTGCTGTTGGATAATTCGTTGTATTGAATGATAAAGTTTAAAGATTTATTAAAGTTTTATACTTAAAGTTTAAAGATTGAATAATGAAGTTAATCTTATCATGTAATCTTATAAAACATTTTGTAAATTTCAGTATAAAATCATATATGTAATACTGTGCAAAAATTATACTGAAATTATTTTGAACTTATGTACGATGTTTAGTAGGCCTACGTTATGTCCTATGTGAAAGAAAGAAACACATGACTGAATGTGATCTACTTCACTGCCGTACATATAATCACACAGATGATTATAATTGATTTTCCCTATGACTATTTTTAGCTTTTCGTTTCCAAGTAAACCTTGCACAACGTCTTTAAATTCTTTCCATGATGCTTGTTTGTTACGTCTCAATTTTTTATCAAATTGTCAAAAATTGATAAGACATCCTTTGGCGGATTGGATGAGGTTGGTCTGTTGCAGAATTACGCAACCCCTATTGAATCCTCCAACTTGTATTTTAAAATATGAACAAAAGAATAGGTAATAATATTTTAAGTTATATATTGTATGTAACATGTACCTACCAATTAAAAAACGCAGAGAAATTGAAAACGAAGTCACTACGGTTCGGTGTTTGCAGCAGACTGCAAACTGGAGGTTTAGGTTATAGTATTCAGTTTTGGCAATTTGAAAAGTTTTAAGACACCAACACCAAGTTTAAAAATTTTCAGAAAATTGTAATATCCATTCGGGGTTTTACACAAAAGGAAATTTTAACTCAAATCCCCATATACTGTTTACTCTGAATATTTTTTAACTTTAAGGGCAGTACGGGCCAAAAATTGAAGTAAGAATTTTAAGAAAATTGAAAACTCTATGGTGGAGCATCAACGTCTTGATGTGGGGCATCAAGTTATGAGGAGTTTCATTCAAAATACAAACTCTGTGTCTTCACATTCTGAATGTTTAGTGTTTGCCGTTTTATCTGCTTTACAATTGTTATTTTACTAACTAAAATATTAAACTAATCGGGGTTTTCGTAATTTTCCGATAATTTAAAAATTAACCAACACTGAAATTTATCTAATAATAAGTGTATTTCATTCAAATTGTGAGCGAGTTCACCATTTCAGGGAACTTACTAGTAAATAAAAGTTTCTGATTTATATTGTAACTCAACCGCTTGTATCAGAGGTTTCCGCCTCTCCAAGAGTGTATTACAATTACGGGTTTATAATGAATTCAGCCCCAATGTTGTAAACGCCAACTTTGTAACGTTACGGTTTTTTAGAGGTACCAGCAAAACGTCTGTCTTGTTTACAGTCTCAGATCGGTCAGAACACCCCTCCGCTGTCGCCACTTATGAATTATAAGGACCGAAGTTTAAATAAAGTTGTTGGTAATGTTACTCAAACAAAGCAGAAATCGAGTGTGTGTGATTTGGGTCAAGTAGGGAAGTTGTTTAGCCTTATTTTGAAGAGAGAGCAAGTACCGTTTGTTTACACTCGGTTTAGACGATTTCTAAATTTTTTCAAATATTCGCCGTGAACCGAATCAGCTGATTTTGACACGAGTCTCCAAACATAGGTTAACCAGACGACACTGGCAGAATATGACCCGGTGGATCGACCTCTTCTATTTTGTTCTGAAACCTACTACAACTACCCACTACAAGAAAGGAAACACATTTTTATTATTCAATATCATTTTTTTTCAATAATATTTATTGTTTATATTATTGGTTTTTTCCCTTCAGCCAAAATACAAATATTACAATCGATATTTTCATTAACTAGTACATGATATCGACTTCATTGAGTAACAAAGAATTGTCATAAAAAATATACAGTTTTGAGCGATTTTACAATTTTATCTTTTGTTTAAACATCAATCAACATATAATTCTTTTAGTTATTTTCCCCAGGGTTAAGGGTAAGTTCTTTTTGTTATGAGATGGTCAGAAATGGATAATTATACTACGCTTTACAAATATAGAAAAAATATTCAAAAATTTGTTTATTTCGCTTAGTACGTAGTTCCGGAAATGTCCGTAAGAGAGCAGATGGCGTTTGTTTTTATTAAAACATGTGGTTACACTTTAATCGTTTATGGACTACACGACCATTCCGTTTGAGGTTTCTTCGTTAAATATTAAAAGAAATGTTTATATTACCTCTCTTCTTGAAGTTCTTACTTGGGTGAAGCCGCTTCTCAGGTGGTGTTCGTATTTGGTGGTAATTTCACAACCGTTCGGCAAATATTATCTCGTTAAAGCTCGAACTCTGCTAGGCTATGCCTACTCGTCCTGGTTGGTTTTTTCACTGTTATTATGGAGTATAGCAAGTTAACTTTGATAACTAAGGTAGTAGTACATCATGTTTATACTGTTCTTTAATTTTGTAACAATTTTGTGCTTTTCAAAAGGTTTCAAAAGGATATTTTAATAAAATTTTTATCTCATCATTTTGTCAACTGGACAGGTTTAAATTTCAAAATCGATTTTTAAACAATACTTGTTATTTACGTTACTCTTAGTAACCCATAATTTTTATATATCTTTTTATTGGTTCTGCTATTTACTTTTTAGTATATAGGCAGTTTGTAATTATTATAAATTTATTTTTGATTTACAGAAAAAATAATTCTTTTTAATTTTGGTTTCTTTCCCAATTTGATTTACATAATAGTTTTCTGTTTATTTTCTTATAACTTTGGATATAAGTATTTAATATTTTTATTAACTTTAAATGAATTTATATATTATTTATTAATCTCTTATAGTATTCTTACACTGAACTATTTTCTTCAGCCATTTTACTCATACAGTATTATTTTATTTTTATTATTATTTTATATTTAACCATTTTATTTTTAACACAAACCCTGGGTTATCTCATACAATAAAACCATTATTTTATAAAAATACAAAATTAACATAGGTACTACACAATATAAATCCTACAATAACTAAACACAATACATCATTAGTTAGTAGCATCATGGTCTACTATTATAGTTTATAATTCTCACATTTACAGTACAATTCTGTAAGAAGTTCCCTTCACCTTCACTTATTACCTCATTGGGTACACTATAACTCACTTGTCACTGTATATCACTTTAATCGTTTATAATGTTTAGTGATACAATTTAATTTTGAGCTCGTTATAGTTTACCCATTTCTGACCTTTATGGTATTATAAGAGTTATCTTTTATTGGGACCGGGTTATGTACCGTTACATAAAGCCCCCCCACTAGAACAAATTTATTTTGGTTTACTCGTTTATTAAAATAAATTGTTGATTGTTTCAATTCTCCTAATATTCTTGGGTTTTTTCTTCGTAATAGTGTTTCATTTCCGACTGGTTGTACACTGACTGGTAATTCAGACTGGTGGTAATTGCTGTTTTCTTACTCTACTCTCTCTCTCTCTTGGAGGCAAATTCATCAATTATTTATTTCTCTGGGTAGTGGTACTTCCACATTTTATTTGATAAGGACTGGTCACACTAATCATATTAAACTTGTTTTAACACTCATTTCTATTTACTTCTATAACTTATCTTTATCAATTAAGCTTCGGTCTGCTATCTTCCTTCTATTTTCTTCATCTATACTTCTGGAATCCAATATCACTCTTTTCAGCTATTTTATAATTATTATCCCTTAAATATTCAATTATCAGAGGAGCCGGAGATCCAAAGACGGATCACCATGGCTAACAAGGCGTACTTCGCATTGCTGCCATCATTTAGGTCTGGGGATGTGCACAGGGAAACAAAAATGAAAATATATAGGACTGTCATCAGACCGGTGCTATGCTACGGGTGTGAGGCATGGGCAATCACACAGAAAACAGTCGACAGAGTAGACACCTTTGAAAGGAAAATCCTCAGACGCATTATAGGCCCAATACAAGAAAATGGCTCATGGAGACTGAGATACAACAACGAACTGTATCAAATATATAAAGAGATACCAGTCTCAAAATTTATAAGAATTCAAAGATTACGTTGGGCCGGACATGTTATGAGAATGGAGGGTGGCAGGAACCCTAAGAGGGCTTTGCTGGGTACATGGGAGGGAACGAGACCTAGAGGTAGACCGAGGAAGAGGTGGGAAGATGGCGTTGCAGAGGACGCGAGAGACATGGGGATAAGAAACTGGAGGAAGGGTTGCAGTGGATAGAGTGGATTGGAGGCGGAGATTGGTGGAGGCCAGGGCCCGACTTGGGCTGTAGCGCCATAGGAGAGAGAGAGAGAGAGAGAGAGAGAGAGAGAGAGAGAGAGAGAAATATTCAATTTCCCTAACATTTTTCCCTATCCTGTGCGGTGGTACCAGTCGGGTGGCCACTCTGGGTCCATACTCCGCTGTCCATCCTTACACCTTCTGAGACCAGGGGAACATCATCCCTGCTCATAAAAATTATTGCCGGAACATTTCTACGGTCAATACATAAAATAAAAAGATTATAAGTAGTAGTCAATTAGCGACTAGTACTAAACACTTTTGGGATTCTTCATACTGTAGCTGTTTGCATTTATTTATATATTTCTTCTTCTCCTTGATTCCTTCTTCTTTTCCATTAACTAATAGCATATAACATTATTGATAGGCCTTATGTTAAAATTCTTTTGACTTTACTTCTTGTGACATATTTCTCCGTATCATTTCTTCTTATATAATCTTCAATTCCGAGAAATTCTAATTATTGTATTATCATCCTCCTTCAGTTTCATTGGAGTCATTAAATTATTCTTTATTCTTCTTATCTGAGCACATTACCATCAATTGTTTTTTTTTTCATTTAATTTTTCTTCTGTTTGTTACCATTAAAAATATTACCTTTTCCTATTATTTCATTTTAAATCAATTCTTTATAACTCTTATTTACTAATCTGTTCTTACTTTTTGTTAAATTAAATGGTTTTAAAATATCTTAAATCGTATTATTTCTGAATAAATTGTTGAGTAAGTTGTCCTTACAGTTTTTTTAGAATTTTGGGGTTTTAGTCTCTTCACTTTAAATTATATGGTTTCAAAATAACTTGAGTAAGATGTCCTTACATGCTTTTAGAATTTTGGGGTTTTCTTCCGCTATTCAATGGGTTGCTGGGTCGATTTTCAGAAAATCAGTCCCCTTTTTTTTCTGGTTGGTTATTGTTTAGTTTAACCATGGTCCATTAATTCAGGTACTCCCTTTACTCGGATTACTGGGGTATTCATAATGATTTTGGTATTTGTTAAATACCTCTCTTTCACCTGGCATCGTAACTCAGCTGATACAAAGTCTTCATTGAAGTCACGGTTTTCCGTCATTGTTAGTTCTTTTTTAACTAACAGGTATTGCACCTCCTCTGACATAACATATTCACTCATTTTTAATATCATTCCATTCCCGTTTTCCTCTGGATTATTTACCAAATTTTTTAATGATATATTCCGTCTTGATGATATGACTGATATCTTCTGATGCACTTCAATCGTCGACATTTTTAACTGATATTTAAATTTATTCAAGTTTTTTGTTATTATTCTATGGTGGTTTACCTTTGATATTTTTATTGAGTTTTGTCTACAATTTCTAACTTTATTTAACTCCCTTGGTTTATTAATAGGAGGGTTAAATATATTAATTAATCCGCCCTTCCTCATCTCCATTTCTTCTTTTGTATTGAATATTTTCTTTCTCCATATTTTCCTTATTTTCTTGATATTCTCTTCCATGTTCGTACTTACTTTAAAACCTTCGGAAGTGCTGTCTAACGTTTCATCCAAATTATTAAAACCACTGTCCATTTTCTTATTCGTCTCCTCCTTGTATGTATCTGCTTTTTGGATAAGCGTATTAACATTTTCAAACTTCTCTCCGAAAGTTTTCCATATCTCCTTATTGAACTTCTCCATCTTACCCTCAATCCGCTTTAAACTTTCTTCGTTTATTTTCTCAATTTGTTTTAAACTATCCCTCAAAGTTTCATTTTGCTTCCTTGAGTTCTCTTCCTGTTTCTTAAAATTCTCATCTATTTTGTCAAATTTTTCGCTCAAGGTTTCATTTTGTTTCCTTGAGTTCTCATCTATTTTATCAAATTTTTCGCTCAAGGTTTCATTTTGTTTCCTTGAGTTCTCATCTATTTTATCAAATTTCTCGGCTATAAATCTCATCATGTCTTGCCAATTTGGTTCTCTCCTGGCTTCCGCTTTGTCTGGTTGGTCCCCTTGGGCATCCTCTTCCACTATTTCCTTTTCCGTGCTCATAATTGCTTCAGTTTCTTCTTTATCACCCATTGGTTGTTCCATTTCACTGTCTGTAAATAATTCTATCTCTCGTTCCTGTCCACCTTCTTCCTTCTCCTTTTCTTCTGCCCTCTTCTTCGATCTGCCTCTGGTATTATGCATTTCTTGTTTTCTCATAACTGCCGACGATAATTAGGTTTTTTCGTATATTAATTTATTAAATATATCAAATTTCTTTTCTAATTACAGCCCTTTTACGTTGAGCGCCATTCTTGTAACGCACCGGCTTATTTAGCTAAACGTCCGTCTTATTCAAGCCCCAATGTTGGGTTCGCCATTCTTGTAACGCAACCGCTTGTATCAGAGGTTTCCGCCACTTATGAATTATAAAGACCGAAGTTTAAATAAAGTTGTTGGTAATGTTACTCAAACAAAGCAGAAATCGAGTGTGTGTGATTTGGGTCAAGTAGGGAAGTTGTTTAGCCTTATTTTGAAGAGAGAGCAAGTACCGTTTGTTTACACTCGGTTTAGACGATTTCTAAATTTTTTCAAATATTCGCCGTGAACCGAATCAGCTGATTTTGACACGAGTCTCCAAACATAGGTTAACCAGACGACACTGGCAGAATATGACCCGGTGGATCGACCTCTTCTATTTTGTTCTGAAACCTACTACAACTACCCACTACAAGAAAGGAAACACATTTTTATTATTCAATATCATTTTTTTTCAATAATATTTATTGTTTATATTATTGGTTTTTTCCCTTCAGCCAAAATACAAATATTACAATCGATATTTTCATTAACTAGTACATGATATCGACTTCATTGAGTAACAAAGAATTGTCATAAAAAATATACAGTTTTGAGCGATTTTACAATTTTATCTTTTGTTTAAACATCAATCAACATATAATTCTTTTAGTTATTTTCCCCAGGGTTAAGGGTAAGTTCTTTTTGTTATGAGATGGTCAGAAATGGATAATTATACTACGCTTTACAAATATAGAAAAAATATTCAAAAATTTGTTTATTTCGCTTAGTACGTAGTTCCGGAAATGTCCGTAAGAGAGCAGATGGCGTTTGTTTTTATTAAAACATGTGGTTACACTTTAATCGTTTATGGACTACACGACCATTCCGTTTGAGGTTTCTTCGTTAAATATTAAAAGAAATGTTTATATTACCTCTCTTCTTGAAGTTCTTACTTGGGTGAAGCCGCTTCTCAGGTGGTGTTCGTATTTGGTGGTAATTTCACAACCGTTCGGCAAATATTATCTCGTTAAAGCTCGAACTCTGCTAGGCTATGCCTACTCGTCCTGGTTGGTTTTTTCACTGTTATTATGGAGTATAGCAAGTTAACTTTGATAACTAAGGTAGTAGTACATCATGTTTATACTGTTCTTTAATTTTGTAACAATTTTGTGCTTTTCAAAAGGTTTCAAAAGGATATTTTAATAAAATTTTTATCTCATCATTTTGTCAACTGGACAGGTTTAAATTTCAAAATCGATTTTTAAACAATACTTGTTATTTACGTTACTCTTAGTAACCCATAATTTTTATATATCTTTTTATTGGTTCTGCTATTTACTTTTTAGTATATAGGCAGTTTGTAATTATTATAAATTTATTTTTGATTTACAGAAAAAATAATTCTTTTTAATTTTGGTTTCTTTCCCAATTTGATTTACATAATAGTTTTCTGTTTATTTTCTTATAACTTTGGATATAAGTATTTAATATTTTTATTAACTTTAAATGAATTTATATATTATTTATTAATCTCTTATAGTATTCTTACACTGAACTATTTTCTTCAGCCATTTTACTCATACAGTATTATTTTATTTTTATTATTATTTTATATTTAACCATTTTATTTTTAACACAAACCCTGGGTTATCTTATACAATAAAACCATTATTTTATAAAAATACAAAATTAACATAGGTACTACACAATATAAATCCTACAATAACTAAACACAATACATCATTAGTTAGTAGCATCATGGTCTACTATTATAGTTTATAATTCTCACATTTACAGTACAATTCTGTAAGAAGTTCCCTTCACCTTCACTTATTACCTCATTGGGTACACTATAACTCACTTGTCACTGTATATCACTTTAATCGTTTATAATGTTTAGTGATACAATTTAATTTTGAGCTCGTTATAGTTTACCCATTTCTGACCTTTATGGTATTATAAGAGTTATCACTTATTGGGACCGGGTTATGTACCGTTACAATATTAAGAGTGGTGCTCTATAAACTTCATTTATCTCACACGCTTCCCTTAACAATGAGACCTACATCCCAGAGTGGGGCATATGAGATGTACACCTAGCAGGCAGGTAAGTTCGATAAGGACTTTATCAGGTGGGTAAACTACACTTGAAGTGCTCTACACTTATAGTTGTAATATTACAATTCCAAACGAAATCAAACGTAAATAAACATCCTTACTGTGACAATATTAACAAGTTTATACAGCTATTTAATAATTACATTATAATGATATAATTTATAAATTTAAGCTGTATTACTTAAAACCCGACGTATTGACGATTAATACACATTATATGATTCGGCAGAAAAAAATTCTGAAACATTCGTTCCCTTTTCAATCAGAAGACTATCTTAACCAGTATATTCAATAAATTTTCATACACCTCCATATCCATGTCATTAATTATAGGCCTATATTACGCTGGTAACGATTTTTAATTACAGTGTTGGTTCTGGTAGTGTATAAACTTTTCATATTTTAAAATATGCCCCGTTATTAAAACCGTAGAGCGCTTACAAGTAGATTTATTGAAATGTATAACTGACGTACTGACGTTAGGCGACACGCGGCTTGTTAAAAGATTTAATTTAAAATTGCTACTGTAATGTTGAATGCACACTCGCATTGTTGGAGTTTTCAAGGCGATGAAGATCGTTTTATTACACTTGGTGCAGTTTAGTATTTAGTTCAAAGTTATTGAAGGTTGGGATTTTGAAAGTGGTTCTGTTCTGAAAAAAATGAACGGAAATATTTGTGGTCCATGAAGACTCTAAATTTGTGGTCCTTATATCGCGTACTGTAGTGATCACGTTTTCATTGTCGAGATTATCTTATTGTTCATTTTACTGTTAATCCATATGTTTCCAAAATTATGAAACGCGCGTGTCCTAATTCGTTAGACTTATTTCTAACAATAAGAAATTATTTAAAAATCGACAGGCGAATATCCGCCTGAATCCCTGAATGTCATAATGGCTCTTCCATTCCAAACGGTAGTTTGTTCATTATATATTTTCCACTGACTAGAAATCATAAAAAAGAAATTTCTTAGAGACGTTTAAATAATTTAGGTTTCGCAGAAATACCGTAGTTATTTGCTTGTAAATGTTTAAAATATTATTGACTTCGTAAAGTGTGTTGTGCCGCTATTATATCTCCTTATCGTTTATATATAGTAGTGATGCTTTCCACGTGTATGATTTTCCTTTCTTATCCTTTGTTTTTGTTGGATATTGTTGTATGCAGTCTATGCTATGTATGTTGGTTTGGCATATCCTTTATGAAACAGTATGTTTTACGTATTCTATCTTCTATTTTACGTATTATTAATTAACATTTCTTCTATTACGTAATATTTATACTACAATCTATAGAAAATATTTAAGCCTGTACATATTCCGTTATGTAGTTATACCGAAATTACCGGCGAAGAACGTGATACCAAAAAGGTAATAAGCCTGAGAGTTGTAAACAGAGAAAGCCTCGTAATTTGTCCAGTCGACGAGGCTGCCTCGCCAAGAGTTACGCTACACATAACTTTATGTCTAGATAAGAAATCGTGTTCAGTTATTGTAAACACGCGAGAGATGCCACCAAACGAGAAGTACCATCAATATTCAGTTATTCTTAAATTTTATAGAATATTTATTTATAAGATGCTTGAAAATTTATACCATACTTGATAAGTACGCCTGTGGCTTTTCAACGCTCACGCTCAGCTTATACTAATTTTAGCAATCTTTACGAGGTAGGAAGTTTAAGGAAGAGGGAGTGAAATAACCACCATGATGAGACTTGAAGATGTTGCCGTTCCTCATATCGAAAGTAGAGCAATTTACAGTACACTCTGCTTATTACAGACAGACAACATTTTAAATTTCTAAAAAACGTTTAACTTTATGAATGGGAAACTTAAATACGGTATATTATGGACGGGAAACATAAGATGAACGTCAGATTAATGGAAGAAGACATGAGTAAAATCCTTTTGTATAAATTCAGGATCTGTATAGCTTGGAATCGCGACTGTGACAAGGGGAGAAAGGAACAACAGGCTATTGCGATGTGGTGCTGAAGGAAAATAACGCAAGGGATTTTATGAAGACGTAGAGAATACTGAAGTGTTTCAAACATACAGGGGAAAAAGAGTTATGAAAAAGGGCGTTAGGGAGAAATTACGATAGTATTAAAGTGAAAGGTTGATTATAGAAAAATGATATCAAGTAGTTGTAGAAATGGATTTAAAATCATGCAGTTTCTAAACAGAGGGGGACCGACAGATAGATAGCAATGTGGCCAACATATCTCCGGGTTGAGTTACAATCGCGTTACTTTACGGTGGCCGCTCCATAGCTGCGCGAAACGTGGGGGTACTGGGGAGACTCAGTGTGCTTAATTGTAACACTTCATTTCAAAAACGTCCGTCTTACTGTTGCTACAGCGGGTGCCCTTAACTATTTAATTATTACAACTCGGGTTTTACACATTGTTGACATTTCCGGATTTCATTCAACTAACTACTATTTATAATTTTACTCAGTATTACTCGAAATTGTACCAAACATGTATTTGTAATACCACAACAATGTTATTTGTTACATAATGTAAATAATAAATAATTACTAGTATAAAGCAAGCAAGTGGAATACTAATAAAAGGAATAGAGAAATATAAATCTTAAATGACCAGAAATATGCTTTATGGAAGTGCTGCTAAAACATGACCTAAACGAAAAAAGTGGGTAAAATATACGTAACCATGCATAAAAATATGCATACTTTATACAAATTATCACATTAAATCAAGCCCCTTAATTTTTCTTGCATTTAATGCAATTATTAATACAAATTTAAAAATTAATATGTAAGTAATGAATGTAAGTAACTTACCGACTTATAAAGAAGTAGGCCTATATACAAAATTAATTCCGAAGAAGTAAGGTAGACCTCAGGCCAAAAACACGGGCCAGCCAATACCTGCCACTGGACCCAAGCCTGTCCGCCAAAAGCCAAAGCGACAACCCGCTCCAGAACCTGCCCCCAAGGCTTCCACCGCCTCGCCCCGCCACAGCTATGCAGCTGCCGCCAAGCGTTCTCCCCAATCATCTACCGATGATCTCGCCGTCGTTTCCGACTTTCTGGCAAGCTACGACTTGCAGAAAGTAGCCCAAACTTTCCGTAAAATCAACGAACCCTTGGCATCAGCCTCGCCCCAAGATAAATTCCTCCTCTTGGTGGAAGCCTGCCGTGTTATTGGTCTGTTATGAATAACGGACAACCACGGCAATCCCTCAAACGAGACCTCGAGCTCATGGCGTGGAACGCCAACGGTCTCGTTTCCCTGCATTCTGAGCTCTTAGAGTTCGTTGCCCGTCACAAGCCCGATGTGCTTCTTCTTGGTGAGACGCACCTGACCCCGCATCCTCGATTCCGACTACCCAAGTGCGTGTGCTACCGGGACGACCGGTCGGACGCGCAGGAGGGGGCTCCGCCATCGCTGTGAAGGCGAGTCTTCGCCATCACCGCGTTGTCCTGCCTCAGCGGCGAAACCTCGAGTGCACCGCGGTTGAGCTCCATGGTGCTCTCGGCGGTCTACTCGTGGTTTCCGCATACAAGCCTCCACAAACGGAGCTCCTGTCGAACGATCTGGAGGCCGTCTTTGGCGCACACAGAAGGGTAGTCCTGGCGGGCGACCTGAACTGTAAGCACCCTGATTGGGGGAGCCGCTTGGTGAACCCAAACGGGGCCCGCTTACGCAGGTATGCTGATGCGGCTCGGGTCACAGTCATGGGTTCTACCGGGCCTACGTACTATTCCTCGAGGGCTAACTCCCGCCCTGATGTACTGGACATTGACGCGGTAAGAGGCGTTTATTGCCCGGTCCACGTCTCCGTCATTTCGGAACTGTCCTCGAACCATTGCCCCATCAGTGTGCATATAGCTACCCAGCACTCTACCGTCCGCGACGAGCGGCGGGTAATCGAGTGGGAACGCTTTGGCCCGGCGTTCAGTCGCCGCCTACCTGAGCATATACCACTACACACTACCCAGCATGTCGACGAGGCAGTTGCCTTATTCGACACAGCCGTAGTCTCGGCGGTAGACGTGTCCTCCCGGATGAAGCCGGGGCTCACGCCCGACTATCAGCGTAACCCCGAAGAGGTGTCTCAGCTCGCTTGCGAGATGAATCGCCTCCGGAGACGCTGGAAGAGGACTCGTGACCCGGCTGACAAGGCTGCGTTTAACAGAGCGTCCGGCAAGTTGCGTCGTGACATGGTGGCGTTCCGTAGACGTAACTGGGAGCTAGCTGTAACACAGATGGATGGCCCTGCCGAGAACCGTAATGTCTGGCGGATTCCCAGTGCCCTAACGGGAAAGCGTAAACGCGCGCCTCTCCCCGCACTGCTCGGACCCGGCGGTCAACCCCTTGGCCGCCCCCTCGAAAAGGCAGAGTTCTTGGCTGACAGTTTAGAGCGACAGTTCGCTCCCAAACCATCCAAGAACCCAGCTTTCACTGAGCAAATCTGCCGCGAGGTAGAGCGCTTTCTATCGGCCGGTATCACAGTCCAGCCGGAGCCCATCTCCCCGGAGGAGGTCTCTGAGAGGATTGTTCAGCTCAAGCCCCGGAAGGCGCCTGGCCCAGACGGAGTCATGAATTCCGCACTCCATCGCCTTCCGAAGCGAGGAATACAGTTCCTCTCTGATCTGTTCAATATATGCCTCAGACTGGCCTACTTTCTGGTGAAATGGAAAACGGTTACAGTAATAGTGATACCCAAGCCGGGAAAGAATTCTTCTCGCGTGGAAAACCTCAGCCCATCAGCCTCTTGTCCGCGACGTCCAAGGTTTTCGAACGATTGATCCAGCGTAGGATCCGCGACCACCTAGAAAGACTGGACGTGCTGATCCCCGAACAGTTCGGCTTTCGTGAGCTGCACTCCTCGACTGCCCGTGCTATCTAATCCGGCAATGACCCCCCGGCTAGGTAAGCTCATAGTCAGCTCGTACGTGTTGGCCGTTATTACCTACGCCTGTCCTGTTTGGGGATACCTGGATCGTGGTCATAGAACAGCGCTCCGGCGTGTACTCGACCGGGAACTGAAGCTTGCGTGTAAAGTCCCCCGGAGGTACGCTTCTCGTCTTTTGAGGAGAGGACTCGGTTTCCGCTCTTTTGATGACACCGTGAGACACCTGGCGCGTAGATTCTATGTTCGTTCCGACAGAGTGACCCACAATTCCCTCATTGCCGGACTTGGTAAATACACCCCGCGACCAGGTGAGTCCTGGAAGCGACCTCGTTTATTAGTCCCGGTGGTATAATCCACCAATCGCAGGTCGCTTCAGACCCCCCCCATAATTAGGTAAAAACATATATAAAGAACTCAAATAGACCCAGTGGCAGGACGTCACTTTGCTTCCAGACTTCGAACTGAACAGGACTGCTCTCTTCAGCTCTCTGGACGCTGCTACAGCCTTGCTGCTACTGCCCACCTCTCCGCTGGACGAGGAATACCGCTTTCTTCTTCGAGGAAAGAAGACCCAGGAACCAGCTGCTGCCAGTGAACTGAGTAGCTGGTAGAAGAAGCAGCTGGCGGAAGTTGCCCTTATTAGGACAGCCTGCGCCGGAAACCATCTTACCGGACAGGAATAGAAGACTGCTCTGGGCTCCTGGTGAGTGCCGTATATCAGTGCTTAAACCCTAACCTGCTCGCGACTGTTAGGTAGCACTGCCCCGGACGATCCTTGCGAGCTCCCACCAGTGGTAAGCAAGCTTGGATATCGCCGGGGTAAAGGGACCAGTGGACACCAGTCTTGGTAAGGACTGGTATCTAACGAAACTGGTCGTTAGCCCAGCTCCTCCCGCATCGTCGTGAGCAGGGAAGTCGCGTGGGCAACCCGGCTTCGGCCGGACCCAAGATCCCTGGCGTCTGGCAGTGACTGCCTAGCAGTCTCTGCCCGGCAGCCGCACTTGGCCAGCATGCCCGCTACGGGCAACGGCTCGAGTACCGAGTCGCTCAGCTCTGCCTTGCCTCACGTGGGCGACTCGCCTGAATCGCCTCGGGCGATGGAGACGGACGATCCTTTCCCTAACCCACTACCCCATCTCCTGGTGGACGAGTCGGACGAATTCTCGACCGTTGGTCGGCGTAGACGCCCGACTAAGAAACCGAAGAGGACCCACTCAACCGGATCCGCTTCCTCTCGGAACTCGGCCATGGATATTGGACCTTCTCAGGGCCAACAGGCTGCGGTTCCGACTGCTTCGGTAACAGCTCAGGCTGCTGCCGCTGTTGATCGCGCGCCGCCCCTGTTCGTCCACGGGGTGTCCAATGTCGCCGCCTTAAACAGGCGGCTGATCGCGGCCCACGGCCTGTCGGCCGACAAACTTGATCTCAAGCTACTTGGCGGTGACACGGTCAATGTTGTCGTCCGTCGGCTCGAGGGCCATCGCTTGGTCGAGGCCTTTCTGCAGGCGCACAGCCTGCAATACCATACCTTTTCTCCTAAGCGAGTCAAGCCCTTGTCAGTAATTCTGCGTGGGCTTGACGCGCATACTGATCCCCAGGAGATCCTTTTGGAACTCCGAGAACTCGGGTACCCGGTGCAGGCAATTTTTCGCCTGTTCACCAACTCAGAAACCCGAGTACCTCTCCCACTCGTCCGTCTCTAGCTCGAGAAGGGCGAGGCCGCAGATAAGATATTCCAACTGACGCAGCTGTTTGGCTACCGCGTCAGGGTGGAATCCGGTCGTCCCCCGGGCAAGCTCGCGCAGTGCCACCGGTGCCAGAGGTTCGGCCATCATACCGACGTCTGTCGCAGTGTCCCGGCCTGTTTAGGTTGTTCCTTGGGACATTCCACGCTGGCCTGCACTGTGGCAGACAAGTCCAATTTTCGCTGCATAAATTGTGGCCAAGGCCATGCAGCAAATAATATTAACTGCCCGGTCTACAGGGCGGAACTCCTGCGGAAGCAAAAGCCGCAGGGGCCCCTCGAGAAGCCAAGGAAGCCAGTTTTGCAGCCCCAACCACAGAGGCAGCCTAAAACACAGGCTAGGCCGCAACCAAAGGCACAACCGGCACGGCGCGCGCCCTCTCCGGATCCACCTCCAGCCCCTACAAAGGCACAAAAACGCACCGCGTCGCCTTCAGTAGCAGAGACAAGCCCTGTAGCCGACATCTCGGTTATGGAGCCGGAGAATCAAGCCTCCACCTCCGCGGAACCACCAACTCCCGCCTCTGAACCAGAGGTAGCCTCGCCACCACTGCCACCTCCGCGATTTCCGCGAGCAGGCAACATTAAAAAAAAAAAAACACGAAAGGGATAACCACACCGGATGCTCGGCCCCGAGCTCCTGCCTGCCCACAGCCCAAGAAAAGTCCTGCTTCCCGGTACAAGTCCGACGAAGCGCAACAGCGTACTTTTCCTGTCGCTCACTCAAAACCGTCTGCCCCTGGTCCTGTGGCTTCCACCACGACCCGATCTGCCGTAAAACCTGGTCGCTCTTACGCGGCCTCAGTTTCCAGGCAAACAGCCCAGTCCGTCATATCCGATGACGCACAGTTCGTCCGCGACTTTCTGTCTGGCTGCAACCTCAAGAAAGTCGCATCCCCCTTCAGGTCCATCCGAGACCTCCTGGAAACTGCTGACCCAACTGAGAGATTCATGCTCTTGGTGGAAGCCTGCGAAGTCATAGGTCTTCTATGAACCGAGCCCTTAGACGAGACCTCTCACTCATAGCCTGGAATGCTAACTCCATCGGTTCCAAGCATTCCGACCTTCTAGAATTCCTGGCTCGGTTCAAACCCGACGTACTTCTCCTCACGGAAACTTACCTGACCCCGGCGAACCGATTTCGACTACCAAATTACGTGGTCTATCGGGATGACCGAGTTGGCCGACGAGGAGGCGGCACGGCGATCGCGGTGAGGACCTCCATAGGTCATCATCGTGTCGTTTTGCCGCAGCTAACCAACCTAGAGGCCACCGCCATTGAGGTCCACGGAGCTCTTGGCGGCGTCCTCGTCGTTTCAGCATACAAGCCCCCACAAGCTGAACTTCTTGTCGTCGACATGGACGTCATCTTCGATTCCCACCGAAGGGTAATTTTGGCCGGCGATCTGAATTGCAAGCATCGCGTCTGGAATAGTCGCTTGACTACTCCGAACGGGAGGCGCTTGCTCAGTTTTGTTCAATCGCGCCGGGCGATGGTATTTGGTCCAGCGCAACCCACGTTCTTTCCGACACTGCCTAACGCGGCTCCCGATGTTCTGGATATCGCGGTGACCCAAGGAATTGTCTGTCCGGTCGAGGTATTCTCACTTACCGAGCTGACATCCGACCACAACCCTATCTTGGTCCACGTCGCTACTCAGCACGCCTATGCACGTTCAGACCAGAAGAAGGTTATCGATTGGGACCGCTACGGCCCGGCCTTGGGCCTTGTGCCGTAGATTGCCGCCAGCGGCCCCACTCGATTCCGTTCGCCTCCTAGACGAAGCAGTAGCGGGAATCGAAGAGGCAATCATCTCTTCTATAGGCGTGTCTTCACGTACGCAAGCTGGTTTCACGCCTGGCTACCAACGCATCCCTGAGGAAGTCTCTCTTCTCGCTCGCGAGAGGAATTACTTCCGGAAACGTTGGCAGAGGACCCGTGATCCAGCCGATAAGGCAGCATACAATCGGCTCACCGGACGACTGCGTGGCAGTCTGAAGGCGTTCCGACGTAGCTGTTGGGAACTCGACGATGCCCGAACGGGGGATGCGGACCCGCAAAGTCACCCGTACAGAATACTTTCCGCATTGACGGGACGGAGGCGACGACCTCCACTCCCCGCCATTGTTGGACCGTTTGGACGACTCCTGGGTCGCCCGGAGGAGAAGGCCGAGTACTTGGGCTTGTGTTTCGAGCGACAGTTCGCTCCCAACCCGCCCATGGACTGGGACTTCGACGAACAAGTCGAGATGGCTGTGGAAGACTTTCTGTCTCTTCCGATCACGGCGGAGCCCGAACCCATCTCTTTGGAAGAGTTCTCAGATCGGCTCGCTGAACTTCAGCCAAGAAAAGCTCCAGGCCCGGACGGTGTTACGAACACCGCTCTACGACTTCTTCCCGAGCCTGGAGTTCAATTCTTGACTGACTTGTTCAACGTGTGTCTCAGACTGGCCTACTTTCCCAAGAAATGGCGAAAGGCGACGGTCATCGTGATCCCGAAGCAGGGAAAGAATGCTTCCCGCCCCGACAACCTCCGGCCTATCAGCCTACTCTCCGCTACGTCCAAGGTTTTTGAGCGCCTCGTGCAGCGTCGTGTATGAGAACATCTAACCAACTTTGACGTGCTGGTCCCCGAACAGTTCGGCTTTCGTGTGGGGCATCCGACCACTCATCAACTGATGAGAATGGTAGAATACGTCACGGAAGCCGGGTGTCGGAGAGAACGGACCGTTGGCTGTTTCTTAGATGTTGAAAAAGCCTTCGACAGCGTATGGCATGATGGCCTATTATTCAAGCTTAGGGAAGTCCAGCTCCCGGACTGCTACCTCCATCTGGTTGCTAGCTTTCTGACGGAGAGGACCTTCTGCGTGAGAGTTGGAGATTCAGTCTCTTCCGAGAGACGAATCACAGCCGGCGTCCCTCAAGGTTGTGTTCTTGGCCTCCTTCTGTTCTCGCTCTACGTCAACGACGTGCCGAAACAGCCTGGAGTATTTACGGCCAATCGTCATGTAGAAAGAGCCATCTTACGACTGCAGCGCCAGCTCGACACGCTCGGGGACTGGACTGAAAACTGGAGAGTGCAACTCAACGCTACGAAGAGTGTAGCCGTCGAATTCTCGAAGCGACGGAAGAACCCTGTTAGGCAGTTACGTATCGGCAGAACGTACTTGCGCTGGTCCAAAGAGGTCAAGTACCTCGGATTACACCTCGACCGTCGGCTCACCTGGCGTACCCACGCTCGGACAGTTCACAAGCGAGCATCCGCTCGTCTGAGCTTACTGTTTCCACTCCTGATCAGCTCAGCCATGATCAGGAAATTGGGCAGGATGATCGTCGGGGCGTATCTGCTGCCGGTCATTACCTACGCCCGCCCGGTCTGGGGTTACCTCGCCGCAATGCATAAAAAGAAGTTGCAGAGCGTTCTCGACAGGGGACTTTGGACGCCTTCTAAGGAGAGGACTTGGCGTCCGCTCCTTAGACGAAACTTTCAGGCGGGCGGCTTGCACGCAAATTTTATGCACGTGCGGCGAGGTTCCCAGACAATCCTCTAGTGGCTGGGCTGGGAAGGTACCGTATACGTCCAGATGATTCGTGGAAACGCCTTCGGTGTATACTGCGCTAGTGTAGGCTAGCACAACAGCCGAGAATCGGCCTGCTATAGAGCACACGCCCTAATTGGGCAGGGCCACGAGGCAGGAGCTCCAGAAGGTAGCTCGGAACTCAGATACCGAGCGGTTCGTCTCTGCGACGCACAACCGCACAGCCCAGACCAGCAGAGAAGTCTCCTTTCTGAGACTCGGGACACTGCACTACTTCCCAGTCGTGTCGTGTCGAGGGGAGAGCGGAGAGAGAGAGCGGCGACAGAGGAGAGATTCTAGATCTTGAAGAGGAAACATCTCGCTCTTGACCAGCCATTGGGGAGCCTACAAGCCTTCAAGCCAGCTTTACTTACACACCATCAGCAACGGGACATCTGCATTTCGCCGATTGCCCCACGGACTGGACCTGGGCAACTGTGTGGGAACCGGCAACCGGATAGACTCCTCAGATGAGTGGACGTCGGCTCTCTCGCTTCCTTGCTAGCACTGCCCCGAGAGATCCTTGGAAGGCCCCACCAGTGGTAACCGACCTTGGACACCTCCGAGGCAAAGAGTACGGTGGAAACCGAACATTGCACTAAGTTTGGTATAACGAAGCCGTACACTACCCCTCTGTTAGGTCTCTGTACCCTACCCGCTTTTGAGAGGTGGCATGTCCACCTCTCGCACCAACCGCTACCCTTCGCCCTGATCGGTCCTTTTTAGGGCCGACAGTGCCCAACCGGGCGGCGGACTGCGCCGGCGAGTTCATAGAGATGGACTCACCGGCAAGTCCGCCTTCCGAACCAGGCCCTTCTCAGGACCACCTGTGTTGTTGTGCCCGGCGCCACTGACGACGGCCCTGCCTGGAAAAAGGTGAAGAGCCGGAAGCGGACCTTCTCCTCTCCTCGGGCAGGCCGGAACCCAGTGGTGGCTCGGTTCCCACTACCAGGGCTGGTGCTCAGCCAACCCCTGAGTCTTCAGAACCGCCATTCCGCATGCCACCCATAGTCCTTGACGCCCCCAAAGCGTGGCATGCTTTTGCAAAATCGATCAAGCAGGCGGCAGCTTTCCCTATTAATACCTATCACCAGGGGAAGCTTCTCCGCATCAAAACTAGAACTCCCGACGAATTTCGGTTCGTCCAGAAAACACTTATTGACTCCCACGTCCAATTTCATACCTTTGGTCTCCCACAGGAGAAAGAAATCAAAGTCACCATCCGTGGTATCCACCATGATGTTGCCCCGTCAGACATTATCGAGGAGTTGGAGAGCCTTGGCTTCACTCCAACCTCCTGCATTCCTCTTGTTGACCGAAAAAAGCACAAGGTCAACGTCTTTTTTTATCAAACTCAAAAAGGTAGGAGACTACCAACTCATCTACTCCCTCCGGGAGCTTTTATGCCTCCGGATAGAAGTCTCCAGGTACAACACCCACACCGGACCTCAGCAATGTTACAACTGCCAGAGGTTCGGCCACGCCTTTACAACTGTCATATGGCACTCCGTTGCGTACGCTGCGGCGAAGGTCATCCTAAGGGCGCTTGCACGAAGGACCCTAATGCCGACGCAAAGTGCGCCAACTGTACACAAAACCATCCAGCCAACTGGAGAGGCTGTGAACACTATCAATCTGCCCTCGAGCGGAAGCAGGAGATGGACGAGATCCGGCACCGCAACTCGACTCGGCCTCTCGGCCTCAGCGCCAAATCAAAGTCCAGCAGACCGCCACTCCGGCGGCTGCCCCAGCCCACCAACCGCCCGTTAACCTCGTCGACCTAGTGACGACCCTACCCCTGCAACTACGGAGCCTCCCTCCACCGCCAAGTCATTCGCGGCAGTCGCCGCAACCAAACCGACTTCCGCGCCTCAACGCGCGAAGGCTCCAAAGCCCAAACAGAAACCCCCAGCTGCTAAAGCTCCTTCTAAAAAACACTTCAGCGCCCAGCAACTACCATCGGTCCAACCACTCAAGCCCGAGGCAGCCCCAGCAACCTCGAAGCCAGCTCCCCAGCCAGTCCGCCGCCCCGCGGCCCCGTGAGCGAGCCCGATGAGGGGGTGCTGACGATCGCGGAGTTGCAGGACTGGATAGAAGATCGCCTGCCTAAACTAGTTGCTGCGCGCGACCTGAACTCTCTGGTCGTCACAATCATGACCTCCCTTACGTCCTTGTTGCTCGCCCGTAATGGCTAGGCCTCTCACACTCGTTGCTTGGAACGCAAATGGAGTAGCCGGGCGGCGGGCTGACTCCACGACGGGTGTTGTTCATTCACCGGAGCGCAAGGCTGAGGTCTTCGCAAACTCCGTTGAGGAACAATTTACCCCTCACAGAGGCGTCTTCGACGCGGACCACATGGCCCGCGTCGAGGACTTCCTCGAAAACTATCTCGCCCAACCTTTGACGGATCCCCCACCCCCTTCGAAAAAGCCTATCTCGTCCATGCTATCGCACGGCTGAATCCTAAACGGGCCTGTGGCCCGGACAGAATAGGAGCGACCGCCCTAAAGAATTGTGCCGAGTTTTGGAAAAAACTCGGCTGTTTTCTATGTTAACGACGTGATGGGCATTGCCGTTCCGTTAATTATTTAGCTTAGCCGTTCCTGATCCGTTATCAATACGTTCGCTATGCTGATCCGCGCGCGCTCTGGGGTCGAGGCGGCGTAGTAATTTTTTCGTTGCAAGCTTAGGCAGTCCACGTTCAGCTCCGCTTGGCTACAGACTTCCTTCCCGGCAGCATTGAGATTCTCTTCTGTGTGAAATTATCTATCTACTATGCTTAGATAATCGCTACGTGACTCTCCGGTAAGTGTGTTTAAGGTATTTTACTTATTATTTGATAAAAAGAATTGTATTTTAACTTAAAATCAACGCCGATGCAAGGCGATATATACACGTGAAGTTACCACGTGGCAAGCACAGGTTAATTTCTGATTATTCATGTCTTGAACGTTAACACTGGCTGAGATAAAGTATTTACAGTTTTATATGTCTGTATATTTTTCTAATTATATCAAGAGGGGCGTAAGAAAATTTATTTTGTTGAAACAACGTGCTTTATGAACCTGTTCAAGTTTGCAACTCATTTCGAAATTGTAATAAGTGATTAATTAGTTGACGAACAGTCTATGAATAACTATTTATGTAATTCTAAATTCTATACTGAAGGTAATTTCAATGCATACTTAAATTTCAAATTTTTTTTTTAAACGGAGCATGTTGTGGTGTGTGAGTTATGCTGGAGTAAAAGGGGTATTGTGAATTATTGAACACTTGAGTAATCACCGATATATATAAATGTCCAGGGTTCCTGATTAAGACGATCTCCTGATTCGCTCCAGCTGGTGGCCGATCATCTGCCACCCATGCCATTAAACTAGTGATTCTCTGTCTGAGCCACCGGGAGGAAGAGATGGACAACACGCTACAATAACCTCAGGTTTTGTGCCGGACTATAACCAGGTGACATTTAAGCCTTTAAGAAATATTTTTGGCCGCTACAATGTAGAACATGTTATATAATTCCTGGAACAGCTCCAGTTAAAAGTTTAGTTTGTGCACAAGTCCAGCGGAACATTTAGTGGTTATAAATTTAGTCAGATTCATTTTACAAACGCTTACGCCCCCAGAGTAAGTGTAAACCCAGACGGGGTCATGCGTCACCCGATTTTGATGTTAAATTTTTCTCTTATTGCAAAAGTGTGCGGAACTGAATGTTACTGATTTGTATGGCTGTTAATTATGCTTGCATGGGTGCCGGGGTAATTTGTTGGGGATTTTCTTGATTATATTTATAGATCTATATGGGTTTTGTTTTTTTTAAATTATTTAAAGGTTTGGGGGGTGCATTGACCTGCCACCGTCATCTGTTGGTGCCTTCATCCACAGGTTTCTGACATGTTAAATTTTGTTACATCTGGTTCGGCGCATGGCCGTGCCTGAGGTCAACCCAATTCTCTATGAACGCCTCAAATATGTTTTATTAGGTTTTACATTATAAAATTGTATTTATTAAAATTTTTATTATACATTTTATAAAATTTATGTTAGCTGTTTAATAATTCTGTAATAAGTAAATTTTCATCTTGTTTTACTGCCATAGCCAGTGCATTAATTGTTGAGTTTGGTTAATATGAGCACACTACCGGTTCTCACTTTTTCAATTAAAATTTTATTATACCTTATACAATTTATGTTAGCTGTTTAATAATTCAATAATAAGTAAATTTTCATCTTGTTTTACTGCCATAGCCAGTGCATTAATTGTTGAGTTTGGTTAATATGAGCACACTACCGGTTCTCATTTTTTTAATTATAAATGTCAGGTTGTAAAATCAGTTCTATGTTATTTTCTGGTGGTTACGTCCCACTAGGGTTTTTGTTCAAATCTGTATTTGTGTAAGAGCATAAAAGCAGCTGAGAAATATCCATTTTATAAGACCGTGCAGTCATGTTGACCTTGCGATGGCACATTACTATTTGGGGGGGAACATTCCTAAATTTTGTATACTTGTAATAATTTCATTTGTCGTAACTCTGTTATAATCTGACGAGTTAATGGATTTGTTTTTTTTTAATGAAAAGTTTTTAAGGCTTGCTGGGCACTTTAGCCGATTACGGTAGTTTGGGATGGGGGTCTTGGTGACAGATACTGGGGTTATACTCTCCTGAGGTATGGTGAAAAATATATATATAGGCTGTCGGCCAGGTGAACATGTGTGTGTGGTATATATATATGTGTGTTCTATGTGTATTCATGTAAGTATATTGATTGATGTTGTATTTATGTGTATTTATGAGAAATTATTGAATTATGAACTATGATGTTACCTGTGTATATTTTCAGAATGTTATAATGTCAGGGAGTGGAGTAGAAGTTTTTAATGAAATTTTTTAATTCTATTAAAGTTATATTGAATGTCAAGACTTGAAATTGCTAATAAAATTTGTTATCGTTGTTTAACCATCGAGTTTAATTGCAAGTCCTGTCCCACTGGACCCAGCGCATTTTTGGCTTCTATAGGCCCTCGGCCTAGTTTTAAATAACTAGTGGCCCCTCTTTAAAAAAAAAGTTTTTTTTTTTTTTTTTTTTTTTTTTTTTTTTTTTTTTTTTTTTTTTTTTTTTTTTATAGCATAAAACTAGAAAGAGAGGTTACAAATGGTAGCAGAGCGTGGTTAATTCTAGGGTCTAACCTTGGGTCCTTGGGTGTGACGGGGCTTGCAAACTCGGAAATAGTTTGAAAAACTTCAAAACTTTGAAAATGAATACAGAGGTAGATGCAATGGCAGGTTTAGCATTTTATGTGTACATGTATTGTCAATGAATAATTGTTATTTGATTTGGAATTGTAAACCTGATGCCGCCAAGTGGCATGCGTTTTAGTTGGGGGTTTTGTTGTTGTTGAGATTGGACCTTACCGGATATCACGGGGGAATTGCCGGCGGAATGGGCTGCCTTATAAATAGTTATGGAAGTAATAACGCGTGAGGTTAGCTGGATGCGGTATGGCCCGACCGGAAGTCGGTACCGTCATTGAGCAGATTTAGTCTCGGAAGTTTATAATAAATGTCTTTGTTGAAATGTTATATGTTGTGGTAGTTGTTCAGTGGTGTGGATTGTTGGTCTATGTTAGTGTCTGATGTGTTTCTCCTCTTGAGAGTGGTGGCTGACGGAGAGTTGGTTCTGGAGTGGATCAGGTTTTCGCAGCGCTAGGGAACCCGGAGGTCGCTCAAAGGAAGGATAGTACTTGAGTTTTTTCTGTTTTTGTGACTATGTTTTGTAAGTTAGGTTTGTGTTAGGTGTTTCGTGGGGATTTATGTTTGGTGGTTGTGTGTTTTGAATTGTGCAATTCTGGCTTCGGTATGCTACCAGAGATTGCCCCAGCCCATTTCAGGGGTTCTCCAGAAACTTTCGGTGTTGGATGGAGTAGATGAAGACAGGTTGTTGGTCTTCTTGGACCTGGTCCTGCAGTTGGCAGATTTCCCGGGGGTGTCCGATGGGGAGGTTTTGTCCCTTATATACCCGTATTGCCGGGGTTCACTGGCATGGCTGGTCACCAGCACTCTGCGTCGGGGCTGCAGTGTCGACACCTTCCATGGGGAAGTGTTGGATTTCTTCATACCCCATCGACGACGTTCCCAGCTTAAGTTAGATTTATTCTATCGCCTACAGACCAACGGAGAGGCATTGGGGGATTTCGTGCACGATGTAAGGAAAGCTGCCCGTATATTAAGGATGGGGTTGCCCGAGACGGAAGTCATACAGGTAATACGAGAAGGTCTGAATCCCCAAGAGAGATCCCGGCTGGTTTTCGCAGAGCCTCCACGTTCTTTTGCGGACCTGGACCGGTGGTGTGCGCATGCCCGGAGGGTCCAGGAGAATGATGAGTCCCGGGGAAGAGCTGCTAAAGATGTCCAATACTCCAGTGGTTCATTAGGAAGAGCTAAAGAAGACAAACAGGGTGTTTGGTGGAGAACACAAGAAACTGTAAGAAAAACTGAATATTCCGGAAGTAATGGAGGCTATAAGGGGGTGGCAAGTGGAAAGACGGTAGCAACGGTTACAACAGAGAAAAGAAATAAGTATGAAATTAACAGGGGAAGAATAAGTTATATTAGGGAACAAACATCGGCAAGTAGGGAGTCGGTAGCAAGGCGTTATTCCTATTTGGAGAGAAAGGAAACATTAAAGGTTCCAGAGGAAGCCCAAGTGCCTAAGAGAGTTGTGGATGAAGAAGGTGAAGAGAAAGAAGAAAAGCGGAATAACTTCTGTGGATTAATACAAGACGACAAGAACACGTCTGTTGATACTGAATTACAGGACTCAGAGAGGACGTCATGGTTGAATCTAGATGCCGCAGAATTTGTTCCGGTATCTCCATCTCGGTTCGTGAGGGATCCAGATCCTGTAACATCATCATCGCCTACGCCGGGATATGAGAAGTTACTTGATGGTGTAGCTTTACCATCGCCAGTAGAAATTAATTTAGTCATTGCACATGAACCTGGACAGCTGGATTCCAGGGTGGAAAATGTTGAGGACGTTGTAGTTGCTGAGAGTGGTGAAGGAGTGGAATCGAAGGAAGAGGCAGAAGAGCGGTCTGCAGATGCTGCACAGGGAAGTATAGTTGTAGGTGTTAGGGAGACTGAAGAGTCTGAGGTTGCGGATGGACACGGGGATGTCCAGGCTGCAAAAGTTTCGGAGGTTGCAGGTGGACAAGGGGATGTCCATGCTGCAAGTGTGGCGGAAGGAGATGAGGTAGAAGTTGAGGAGAAATTTGGTGGCAGCGTTGTGGAGTGTGCGAGTGAGAATGATGTAGTGTGTGAAGATGTGCAGACGCCTCCTGTAAGTAGTGTTGAGGATTCCGAAGAACGGAAAGAAGTTTCAGGTGGACCAGATGAGCAACTAGAGGATGATGAGGATGTGCAGTGTTCGAATGGTGGTAGTGGACGTGATGGCGATGATGTTGATGATGAACGTGTTGATGAAAAGGAGGATGCCAATGAGATTGGAGAAGAAGTTGGTGAAGAAGCTTGTGAGGCGGCTGGTGACGAGTGTAATGAAGAAATTGGTGAGGAGCTGAGGGAAGATGCCGTTGAAGATGGATCAGAGGAGCAACGGGAAGATGGTGAGAAGGTGCAGTGTCATGATGTTAATTTGGATTATGAGGATGAACAAGGGGAAATTGTAGATGAGGAAGAAAAGGAAGGGTTGGAGGAGAGAAAAGCAGAGGAGTTAGACGATGCGGATAATCCAAAGCGGAGTGAAAGTAGCGAGGTAAGTTGCCTTGATTCTGATTCAGAAGAAACAAATCCGTACAGATCAACACGAGATAATTTCTCAGAGAGTGGTGTCCGAAAGGAACGAGTACCTAAAGTCCGTCACAGAAAGGTGAGAAGACGCGGTTAACGGGTAGCGGGTAGATGTTCCCCACAGTCCCAGTGGTGTTCGTCTACTTCAGGGTTGCGCCCCTGCCCACGCGAGCCTTGGTTTTCTCCAGTCATTCTCCTTTTCGGAGGGAACCATGTCCTTACCCTTAGTCCTCGCTCTTGACCTTCAATATCCTTGCCCCGTTTCGTCTTCCCGATTTTCCTACTCCTCCCCCCCAAAAAAAAAACCGATAAGGAGTTAGAGAACCTTGCCCAAAGTGCCCTTGGATTGTCGTGGTCTTTGAGATCGTCAGTTTCCCCTGTCGGGAGAGATTAGATGGAGTGATGGTGTGCTGTTGTTGGTTGCTAATAGTTGTTGATGTTGATGTTGTTCACTGTAGGGTCCGAGCCATGCCGCATTCCCCGGTTGTTTACCATGGTGTTTATTTTGAGTTAAGACTGGGTTGTGTGTATATATATATATATATATATATATGGTGTATCGACGGTGCTGTGGTGAAGTAAACCTCCCCTGCTAGTTACGGTGTAATCAAATGTGAAGTAAGAGTTGGGATGGATGTTCGCGTGCCCTTGATGTGGTCTTCTCTGTCGGGCTCTGCGGGGCCGTCCGCCCTAGTGTAGGGATGTGGGCCAGCCATATGGCAAGGATGGAGATGCCTTGTTGGTGCATATGACTGGTCGGTCCAAGAGGTGGACGAGAGGTAGTTCGGTCACTCACATACCAAGGTGGGTGATACCTTGTTGGGTCTTCGGACGGGTATGTGAGTGGGACCGGAAGAAGTAGGTGATGATCACCGCAGAGGGTGACGTGACGTGTTGGGGCGGTCCCGTGGGGTCGGCATGGCGGAGAGGGTCGCATAGGGATGGCTGCAGTGTTCTGAGCCTCTGCCCTCCTGAGAGCCATGACTGGGGAGGATGCCGATAGCAACTCGAGTATAGACTATAGGGGGGGTACATTGCAGGGTACCCCTTTGAATCTACTTGGGCAACCTTGTTGCCCTTTTGGAGTGGGGGTGTGCCGAGTTTTGGAAAAAACTCGGCTGTTTTCTATGTTAACGACGTGATGGGCATTGCCGTTCCGTTAATTATTTAGCTTAGCCGTTCCTGATCCGTTATCAATACGTTCGCTATGCTGATCCGCGCGCGCTCTAGGGTCGAGGCGGAGTATTAATTTTTTCGTTGCAAGCTTAGGCAGTCCACGTTCAGCTCCGCTTGGCTACAGACTTCCTTCCCGGCAGCATTGAGATTCTCTTCTGTGTAAAATTATCTATCTACTATGCTTAGATAATCGCTACGTGACTCTCCGGTAAGTGTGTTTAAGGTATTTTACTTATTATTTGATAAAAAGAATTGTATTTTAACTTAAAATCAACGCCGATGCAAGGCGATATATATACGTGAAGTTACCACGTGGCAAGCACCGGTTGATTTCTGATTATTCATGTCTTGAACGTTAACACTGGCTGAGATAAAGTATTTACAGTTTTATATGTCTGTACACTTTTCTAATTATATCAAGAGGGGCGTAAGAAAATTTATTTTGTTGAAACAACGTGCTTTATGAACCTGTTTAAGTTTGCAACTCATTTCGAAATTGTAATAAGTGATTAATTAGTTGACGAACAGTCTATGAATAACTATTTATTTAATTCTAAATTCTATACTGAAGGCAATTTCAATGCGTACTTAAATTTCAAATTTTTTTTTAAACGGAGCATGTTGGGGTGTGCGAGTTATGCTGGAGTAAAAGGGGTATTGTGAATTATTGAACACTTGAGTAATCACCCATATATATATATGTCCAGGGTTCCTGATTAAGACGATCTCCTGATTCGCTCCAGCTGGTGGCCGATCATCTGCCACCCATGCCATTAAACTAGTGATTCTCTGTCTGACCCGCCGGGAGGAAGAGATGGACAACACGCTACAATAACCTCAGGTTTTGTGCCAGACTATAACCAGGTGACATTTAAGCCTTTAAGAAATATTTTTGGCCGCTACAATGTAGAACATGTTATATAATTCCTGGAACAGCTCCAGTTAAAAGTTTAGTTTGTGCACAAGTCCAGCGGAACATTTAGTGGTTATAAATTTAGTCAGATTCATTTTACAAACGCTTACGCCCCCAGAGTAAGTGTAAACCCAGACGGGGTCATGCGTCACCCGATTTTGATGTTAAATTTTTCTCTTATTGCAAAAGTGTGCGGAACTGAATGTTACTGATTTGTATGGCTGTTAATTATGCTTGCATGGGTGCCGGGGTAATTTGTTGGGGATTTTCTTGATTATATTTATAGATCTATATGGGTTTTGTTTTTTTAAATTATTTAAAGGTTTGGGGGGTGCATTGACCTGCCACCGTCACCTGTTGGTGCCTTCATCCACAGGTTTCTGACATGTTAAATTTTGTTACATCTGGTTCGGCGCATGGCCGTGCCTGAGGTCAACCCAATTCTCTATGAACGCATCAAATATGTTTTATTAGGTTTTACAATATAAAATTTTATTTATTAAAATTTTTATTATACATTTTATAAAATTTATGTTAGCTGTTTAATAATTCTGTAATAAGTAAATTTTCATCTTGTTTTACTGCCATAGCCAGTGCATTAATTGTTGAGTTTGGTTAATATGAGCACACTACCGGTTCTCACTTTTTCAATTAAAATTTTATTATACTTTATACAATTTATGTTAGCTGTTTAATAATAAATAATAATTAGCTGTTGAGATTGGACCTTACCGGTGATCGCGGGGGAATTGTCGGCGGAATGGGCTGCCTTATAAATAGTTTTGGAAGTAATAACGCGTGAGGTTAGCTGGATGCGGTATGGCCCGACCGGAAGTCGGTACCGTCATTGAGCAGATTTAGTCTCGGAAGTTTATAATAAATGTCTTTGTTGAAATGTTATATGTTGTGGTAGTTGTTCAGTGGTGTGGATTGTTGGTCTATGTTAGTGTCTGATGTGTTTCTCCTCTTGAGAGTGGTGGCTGACGGAGAGTTGGTTCTGGAGTGGATCAGGTTTTCGCAGCGCTAGGGAACCCGGAGGTCGCTCAAAGGAAGGATAGTACTTGAGTTTTTTCTGTTTTTGTGACTATGTTTTGTAAGTTAGGTTTGTGTTAGGTGTTTCGTGGGGATTTATGTTTGGTGGTTGTGTGTTTTGAATTGTGCAATTCTGGCTTCGGTATGCTACCAGAGATTGCCCCAGCCCATTTCAGGGGTTCTCCAGAAACTTTCGGTGTTGGATGGAGTAGATGAAGACAGGTTGTTGGTCTTCTTGGACCTGGTCCTGCAGTTGGCAGATTTCCCGGGGGTGTCCGATGGGGAGGTTTTGTCCCTTATATACCCGTATTGCCGGGGTTCACTGGCATGGCTGGTCACCAGCACTCTGCGTCGGGGCTGCAGTGTCGACACCTTCCATGGGGAAGTGTTGGATTTCTTCATACCCCATCGACGACGTTCCCAGCTTAAGTTAGATTTATTCTATCGCCTACAGACCAACGGAGAGGCATTGGGGGATTTCGTGCACGATGTAAGGAAAGCTGCCCGTATATTAAGGATGGGGTTGCCCGAGACGGAAGTCATACAGGTAATACGAGAAGGTCTGAATCCCCAAGAGAGATCCCGGCTGGTTTTCGCAGAGCCTCCACGTTCTTTTGCGGACCTGGACCGGTGGTGTGCGCATGCCCGGAGGGTCCAGGAGAATGATGAGTCCCGGGGAAGAGCTGCTAAAGATGTCCAATACTCCAGTGGTTCATTAGGAAGAGCTAAAGAAGACAAACAGGGTGTTTGGTGGAGAACACAAGAAACTGTAAGAAAAACTGAATATTCCGGAAGTAATGGAGGCTATAAGGGGGTGGCAAGTGGAAAGACGGTAGCAACGGTTACAACAGAGAAAAGAAATAAGTATGAAATTAACAGGGGAAGAATAAGTTATATTAGGGAACAAACATCGGCAAGTAGGGAGTCGGTAGCAAGGCGTTATTCCTATTTGGAGAGAAAGGAAACATTAAAGGTTCCAGAGGAAGCCCAAGTGCCTAAGAGAGTTGTGGATGAAGAAGGTGAAGAGAAAGAAGAAAAGCGGAATAACTTCTGTGGATTAATACAAGACGACAAGAACACGTCTGTTGATACTGAATTACAGGACTCAGAGAGGACGTCATGGTTGAATCTAGATGCCGCAGAATTGGTTCCGGTATCTCCATCTCGGTTCGTGAGGGATCCAGATCCTGTAACATCATCATCGCCTACGCCGGGATATGAGAAGTTACTTGATGGTGTAGCTTTACCATCGCCAGTAGAAATTAATTTAGTCATTGCACATGAACCTGGACAGCTGGATTCCAGGGTGGAAAATGTTGAGGACGTTGTAGTTGCTGAGAGTGGTGAAGGAGTGGAATCGAAGGAAGAGGCAGAAGAGCGGTCTGCAGATGCTGCACAGGGAAGTATAGTTGTAGGTGTTAGGGAGACTGAAGAGTCTGAGGTTGCGGATGGACACGGGGATGTCCAGGCTGCAAAAGTTTCGGAGGTTGCGAGTGGACAAGGGGATGTCCATGCTGCAAGTGTGGCGGAAGGAGATGAGGTAGAAGTTGAGGAGAAATTTGGTGGCAGCGTTGTGGAGTGTGCGAGTGAGAATGATGTAGTGTGTGAAGATGTGCAGACGCCTCCTGTAAGTAGTGTTGAGGATTCCGAAGAACGGAAAGAAGTTTCAGGTGGACCAGATGAGCAACTAGAGGATGATGAGGATGTGCAGTGTTCGAATGGTGGTAGTGGACGTGATGGCGATGATGTTGATGATGAACGTGTTGATGAAAAGGAGGATGCCAATGAGATTGGAGAAGAAGTTGGTGAAGAAGCTTGTGAGGCGGCTGGTGACGAGTGTAATGAAGAAATTGGTGAGGAGCTGAGGGAAGATGCCGTTGAAGATGGATCAGAGGAGCAACGGGAAGATGGTGAGAAGGTGCAGTGTCATGATGTTAATTTGGATTATGAGGATGAACAAGGGGAAATTGTAGATGAGGAAGAAAAGGAAGGGTTGGAGGAGAGAAAAGCAGAGGAGTTAGACGATGCGGATAATCCAAAGCGGAGTGAAAGTAGCGAGGTAAGTTGCCTTGATTCTGATTCAGAAGAAACAAATCCGTACAGATCAACACGAGATAATTTCTCAGAGAGTGGTGTCCGAAAGGAACGAGTACCTAAAGTCCGTCACAGAAAGGTGAGAAGACGCGGTTAACGGGTAGCGGGCAGATGTTCCCCACAGTCCCAGTGGTGTTCGTCTACTTCAGGGTTGCGCCCCTGCCCACGCGAGCCTTGGTTTTCTCCAGTCATTCTCCTTTTCGGAGGGAACCATGTCCTTACCCTTAGTCCTCGCTCTTGACCTTCAATATCCTTGCCCCGTTTCGTCTTCCCGATTTTCCTACTCCTCCCCCCCAAAAAAAAACCGATAAGGAGTTAGAGAACCTTGCCCAAAGTGCCCTTGGATTGTCGTGGTCTTTGAGATCGTCAGTTTCCCCTGTCGGGAGAGATTAGATGGAGTGATGGTGTGCTGTTGTTGGTTGCTAATAGTTGTTGATGTTGATGTTGTTCACTGTAGGGTCCGAGCCATGCCGCATTCCCCGGTTGTTTACCATGGTGTTTATTTTGAGTTAAGACTGGGTTGTGTGTATATATATATATATATATATATATATGGTGTATCGACGGTGCTGTGGTGAAGTAAACCTCCCCTGCTAGTTACGGTGTAATCAAATGTGAAGTAAGAGTTGGGATGGATGTTCGCGTGCCCTTGATGTGGTCTTCTCTGTCGGGCTCTGCGGGGCCGTCCGCCCTAGTGTAGGGATGTGGGCCAGCCATATGGCAAGGATGGAGATGCCTTGTTGGTGCATATGACTGGTCGGTCCAAGAGGTGGACGAGAGGTAGTTCGGTCACTCACATACCAAGGTGGGTGATACCTTGTTGGGTCTTCGGACGGGTATGTGAGTGGGACCGGAAGAAGTAGGTGATGATCACCGCAGAGGGTGACGTGACGTGTTGGGGCGGTCCCGTGGGGTCGGCATGGCGGAGAGGGTCGCATAGGGATGGCTGCAGTGTTCTGAGCCTCTGCCCTCCTGAGAGCCATGACTGGGGAGGATGCCGATAGCAACTCGAGTATAGACTATAGGGGGGTACATTGCAGGGTACCCCTTTGAATCTACTTGGGCAACCTTGTTGCCCTTTTGGAGTGGGGGTGTGCCGAGTTTTGGAAAAAACTCGGCTGTTTTCTATGTTAACGACGTGATGGGCATTGCCGTTCCGTTAATTATTTAGCTTAGCCGTTCCTGATCCGTTATCAATACGTTCGCTATGCTGATCCGCGCGCGCTCTAGGGTCGAGGCGGAGTATTAATTTTTTCGTTGCAAGCTTAGGCAGTCCACGTTCAGCTCCGCTTGGCTACAGACTTCCTTCCCGGCAGCATTGAGATTCTCTTCTGTGTAAAATTATCTATCTACTATGCTTAGATAATCGCTACGTGACTCTCCGGTAAGTGTGTTTAAGGTATTTTACTTATTATTTGATAAAAAGAATTGTATTTTAACTTAAAATCAACGCCGATGCAAGGCGATATATATACGTGAAGTTACCACGTGGCAAGCACCGGTTGATTTCTGATTATTCATGTCTTGAACGTTAACACTGGCTGAGATAAAGTATTTACAGTTTTATATGTCTGTACACTTTTCTAATTATATCAAGAGGGGCGTAAGAAAATTTATTTTGTTGAAACAACGTGCTTTATGAACCTGTTTAAGTTTGCAACTCATTTCGAAATTGTAATAAGTGATTAATTAGTTGACGAACAGTCTATGAATAACTATTTATTTAATTCTAAATTCTATACTGAAGGCAATTTCAATGCGTACTTAAATTTCAAATTTTTTTTTAAACGGAGCATGTTGGGGTGTGCGAGTTATGCTGGAGTAAAAGGGGTATTGTGAATTATTGAACACTTGAGTAATCACCCATATATATATATGTCCAGGGTTCCTGATTAAGACGATCTCCTGATTCGCTCCAGCTGGTGGCCGATCATCTGCCACCCATGCCATTAAACTAGTGATTCTCTGTCTGACCCGCCGGGAGGAAGAGATGGACAACACGCTACAATAACCTCAGGTTTTGTGCCAGACTATAACCAGGTGACATTTAAGCCTTTAAGAAATATTTTTGGCCGCTACAATGTAGAACATGTTATATAATTCCTGGAACAGCTCCAGTTAAAAGTTTAGTTTGTGCACAAGTCCAGCGGAACATTTAGTGGTTATAAATTTAGTCAGATTCATTTTACAAACGCTTACGCCCCCAGAGTAAGTGTAAACCCAGACGGGGTCATGCGTCACCCGATTTTGATGTTAAATTTTTCTCTTATTGCAAAAGTGTGCGGAACTGAATGTTACTGATTTGTATGGCTGTTAATTATGCTTGCATGGGTGCCGGGGTAATTTGTTGGGGATTTTCTTGATTATATTTATAGATCTATATGGGTTTTGTTTTTTTAAATTATTTAAAGGTTTGGGGGGTGCATTGACCTGCCACCGTCACCTGTTGGTGCCTTCATCCACAGGTTTCTGACATGTTAAATTTTGTTACATCTGGTTCGGCGCATGGCCGTGCCTGAGGTCAACCCAATTCTCTATGAACGCATCAAATATGTTTTATTAGGTTTTACAATATAAAATTTTATTTATTAAAATTTTTATTATACATTTTATAAAATTTATGTTAGCTGTTTAATAATTCTGTAATAAGTAAATTTTCATCTTGTTTTACTGCCATAGCCAGTGCATTAATTGTTGAGTTTGGTTAATATGAGCACACTACCGGTTCTCACTTTTTCAATTAAAATTTTATTATACTTTATACAATTTATGTTAGCTGTTTAATAATAAATAATAATTAGCTGTTGAGATTGGACCTTACCGGTGATCGCGGGGGAATTGTCGGCGGAATGGGCTGCCTTATAAATAGTTTTGGAAGTAATAACGCGTGAGGTTAGCTGGATGCGGTATGGCCCGACCGGAAGTCGGTACCGTCATTGAGCAGATTTAGTCTCGGAAGTTTATAATAAATGTCTTTGTTGAAATGTTATATGTTGTGGTAGTTGTTCAGTGGTGTGGATTGTTGGTCTATGTTAGTGTCTGATGTGTTTCTCCTCTTGAGAGTGGTGGCTGACGGAGAGTTGGTTCTGGAGTGGATCAGGTTTTCGCAGCGCTAGGGAACCCGGAGGTCGCTCAAAGGAAGGATAGTACTTGAGTTTTTTCTGTTTTTGTGACTATGTTTTGTAAGTTAGGTTTGTGTTAGGTGTTTCGTGGGGATTTATGTTTGGTGGTTGTGTGTTTTGAATTGTGCAATTCTGGCTTCGGTATGCTACCAGAGATTGCCCCAGCCCATTTCAGGGGTTCTCCAGAGACTTTCGGTGTTGGATGGAGTAGATGAAGACAGGTTGTTGGTCTTCTTGGACCTGGTCCTGCAGTTGGCAGATTTCCCGGGGGTGTCCGATGGGGAGGTTTTGTCCCTTATATACCCGTATTGCCGGGGTTCACTGGCATGGCTGGTCACCAGCACTCTGCGTCGGGGCTGCAGTGTCGACACCTTCCATGGGGAAGTGTTGGATTTCTTCATACCCCATCGACGACGTTCCCAGCTTAAGTTAGATTTATTCTATCGCCTACAGACCAACGGAGAGGCATTGGGGGATTTCGTGCACGATGTAAGGAAAGCTGCCCGTATATTAAGGATGGGGTTGCCCGAGACGGAAGTCATACAGGTAATACGAGAAGGTCTGAATCCCCAAGAGAGATCCCGGCTGGTTTTCGCAGAGCCTCCACGTTCTTTTGCGGACCTGGACCGGTGGTGTGCGCATGCCCGGAGGGTCCAGGAGAATGATGAGTCCCGGGGAAGAGCTGCTAAAGATGTCCAATACTCCAGTGGTTCATTAGGAAGAGCTAAAGAAGACAAACAGGGTGTTTGGTGGAGAACACAAGAAACTGTAAGAAAAACTGAATATTCCGGAAGTAATGGAGGCTATAAGGGGGTGGCAAGTGGAAAGACGGTAGCAACGGTTACAACAGAGAAAAGAAATAAGTATGAAATTAACAGGGGAAGAATAAGTTATATTAGGGAACAAACATCGGCAAGTAGGGAGTCGGTAGCAAGGCGTTATTCCTATTTGGAGAGAAAGGAAACATTAAAGGTTCCAGAGGAAGCCCAAGTGCCTAAGAGAGTTGTGGATGAAGAAGGTGAAGAGAAAGAAGAAAAGCGGAATAACTTCTGTGGATTAATACAAGACGACAAGAACACGTCTGTTGATACTGAATTACAGGACTCAGAGAGGACGTCATGGTTGAATCTAGATGCCGCAGAATTTGTTCCGGTATCTCCATCTCGGTTCGTGAGGGATCCAGATCCTGTAACATCATCATCGCCTACGCCGGGATATGAGAAGTTACTTGATGGTGTAGCTTTACCATCGCCAGTAGAAATTAATTTAGTCATTGCACATGAACCTGGACAGCTGGATTCCAGGGTGGAAAATGTTGAGGACGTTGTAGTTGCTGAGAGTGGTGAAGGAGTGGAATCGAAGGAAGAGGCAGAAGAGCGGTCTGCAGATGCTGCACAGGGAAGTATAGTTGTAGGTGTTAGGGAGACTGAAGAGTCTGAGGTTGCGGATGGACACGGGGATGTCCAGGCTGCAAAAGTTTCGGAGGTTGCAGGTGGACAAGGGGATGTCCATGCTGCAAGTGTGGCGGAAGGAGATGAGGTAGAAGTTGAGGAGAAATTTGGTGGCAGCGTTGTGGAGTGTGCGAGTGAGAATGATGTAGTGTGTGAAGATGTGCAGACGCCTACTGTAAGTAGTGTTGAGGATTCCGAAGAACGGAAAGAAGTTTCAGGTGGACCAGATGAGCAACTAGAGGATGATGAGGATGTGCAGTGTTCGAATGGTGGTAGTGGACGTGATGGCGATGATGTTGATGATGAACGTGTTGATGAAAAGGAGGATGCCAATGAGATTGGAGAAGAAGTTGGTGAAGAAGCTTGTGAGGCGGCTGGTGACGAGTGTAATGAAGAAATTGGTGAGGAGCTGAGGGAAGATGCCGTTGAAGATGGATCAGAGGAGCAACGGGAAGATGGTGAGAAGGTGCAGTGTCATGATGTTAATTTGGATTATGAGGATGAACAAGGGGAAATTGTAGATGAGGAAGAAAAGGAAGGGTTGGAGGAGAGAAAAGCAGAGGAGTTAGACGATGCGGATAATCCAAAGCGTAGTGAAAGTAGCGAGGTAAGTTGCCTTGATTCTGATTCAGAAGAAACAAATCCGTACAGATCAACACGAGATAATTTCTCAGAGAGTGGTGTCCGAAAGGAACGAGTACCTAAAGTCCGTCACAGAAAGGTGAGAAGAAGCGGTTAACGGGTAGCGGGTAGATGTTCCCCACAGTCCCAGTGGTGTTCGTCTACTTCAGGGTTGCGCCCCTGCCCACGCGAGCCTTGGTTTTCTCCAGTCATTCTCCTTTTCGGAGGGAACCATGTCCTTACCCTTAGTCCTCGCTCTTGACCTTCAATATCCTTGCCCCGTTTCGTCTTCCCGATTTTCCTACCCCTCCCCCCCCCAAAAAAACCCGATAAGGAGTTAGAGAACCTTGCCCAAAGTGCCCTTGGATTGTCGTGGTCTTTGAGATCGTCAGTTTCCCCTGTCGGGAGAGATTAGATGGAGTGATGGTGTGCTGTTGTTGGTTGCTAATAGTTGTTGATGTTGATGTTGTTCACTGTAGGGTCCGAGCCATGCCGCATTCCCCGGTTGTTTACCATGGTGTTTATTTTGAGTTAAGACTGGGTTGTGTGTATATATATATATATATATATATATATGGTGTATCGACGGTGCTGTGGTGAAGTAAACCTCCCCTGCTAGTTACGGTGTAATCAAATGTGAAGTAAGAGTTGGGATGGATGTTCGCGTGCCCTTGATGTGGTCTTCTCTGTCGGGCTCTGCGGGGCCGTCCGCCCTAGTGTAGGGATGTGGGCCAGCCATATGGCAAGGATGGAGATGCCTTGTTGGTGCATATGACTGGTCGGTCCAAGAGGTGGACGAGAGGTAGTTCGGTCACTCACATACCAAGGTGGGTGATACCTTGTTGGGTCTTCGGACGGGTATGTGAGTGGGACCGGAAGAAGTAGGTGATGGTCACCGCAGAGGGTGACGTGTTGGGGCGGTCACGTGGGGTCGGCATGGCGGAGAGGGTGGTACCTTCACGTATATATATCGCCTTGCATCGGCGTTGATTTTAAGTTAAAATACAATTCTTTTTATCAAATAATAAGTAAAATACCTTAAACACACTTACCGGAGAGTCACGTAGCGATTATGTAAGCATAGTAGATAGATAATTTTACACAGAAGAGAATCTCAATGCTGCCGGGAAGGAAGTCTGTAGCCAAGCGGAGCTGAACGTGGACTGCCTAAGCTTGCAACGAAAAAATTACTACGCCGCCTCGACCCCAGAGCGCGCGCGGATCAGCATAGCGAACGTATTGATAACGGATCAGGAACGGCTAAGCTAAATAATTAACGGAACGGCAATGCCCATCACGTCGTTAACATAGAAAACAGCCGAGTTTTGGAAAAATCTGTACCTCGTGTACACGAACGAGTTGCCCGTATATAACAATGTCACTCTTTCCCTTTTTGCTGATGATGCCATGTATCACTACAGCTCGCAGAACCCTGGTTTTGCTAGCACAGTGATACAACACCAACTCGACCTTCTGCCTCCCTGGCTACGTAAGTGGCGCGTGGCGATCAACGCGGAGAAATCCGAAGCAATCTGCATCACGCGTACGCGGACCGCATGCCAGCCCCTAACCCTTGATGGGAACCCTATCGCTTGGAAGAAGTCTGTGAAATACTTGGGAGTGTCTATTGACAGTCGACTAAGCTTCACAGGCCACGTCCAAACCAAACTCCGACAAGCCCGCGGCGTCAGAGCCAAAATCTTTCCCCTCATCTCGCGCAGAAGTCCCCTCTCCCTGCTCACAAAACTCACCCTATATCTCCTACTAATCCGATCAGTACTCACCTACGCAGCCCCAGCGTGGTGGCTCCTCTTATCTGCCACAACGAAGCGTAAGCTGGAACAGTTCCGTCCGAATCCTATCCAACTCGCCCTGGTTTGTTTGTAACCGAGCTATCAGGACGGGCCTCCGTCTGCAAACGGTGGAAGAGTTTGTCTTCAGACTTTCTGTGGGCCTCTTCTTCCGGGCAGCAGACTCCCAACACCCCCACCTACGTGACCTGGCCAGGGACGAAGGTCCCCCTTGCCACGTAGTTAAGTGACCCCGCACTCTGCTGGACGACCCCCATAGTCTCCTGAGGGAGTCAACACCCTAACGTAACATAACATACCTCAAACTGATCACCTATCACACAATAGACAACACATTGAACCTCACTCTGCCCTGGTCGTTTGCGGCCTCGGCGGGGCTGTCTTATGTTAGTTGTGCAAGTGCCTTCTTTCATCAGGCGCCCGCCTTGGATACGCAACAGGCCTGTGCTGATCACCGCTACGCGGACAGTGGGGCCACGTCGGAGACAGCAGCGCTGGCCAACCAGTCCTCATATGTACCGAGAGGTTTCTCCTCTGTGACTCGGACGCGTCACCGCTGGCTTCAGGGCACACAACCTACAGACTTTGGCTAGGCTGAGCACCTCACTTGTTGAGATCCTCTCCCCTACCCAACTGCAAAAGGAGCATACCATCCAACCCACTTGACCTTGTATTTTCAAAAGCCCATGAGAGAGTACGATACTAGCAGTCATCGGAGGAGTCACTCCGGGCGCTGCTACCATGCAGGGGCCTTGAGCCCCGTCCCCCCATTAGCTACGAGCTAGCTAGCTACTCGGCGAGGATGTTGGCGCAGCGGCTCTACAGCACGCAGCCCCATCTCTCATCTCGCTAATCCACGAGCTGTTCAATGGATGTCTTCGGCTCCATTATTTCCTCAGCCTATGGAAACGTGTGAAACTCATCATGATACCCAAACCACGGAAGCTGCGTATGCTCCCTGAGAACCATCGCCCCATATCTCTCTTGCCAGTTACCTCGAAGGTGTTCGAGCGGCTCCTGCAAGGTCGGGTTGTCCCCCTGGTGGATGATTTCATTCGGCAGGAACAGTTCGGCTTCCGCAGAGAGCACTCAACTACTCTTCAGCTCGCCAGGGTCATCACCCAACTGACGGACGCCGTCAACAAAAATCTGTCCACTGTAGCAGTAATGCTCGACGTGAGTAAGGCCTTCGATCGAGTCTGGCACGAAGAGCTTGTCTATAAACTGGCCCAAAGCCATCTACCTGCCTCCTTCGTTCGTCTTCTGCGGTCATATCTATGCGATCGCTTCTTTAGGGTATGCGTCGATGGGTCGTACTCATCCGTCTGACCGATCGCCGCAGGCGTTCCCCAAGGATCTGTCCTTGGCCCCGTTCTGTATCAAGTGTACACGAACGATCTGCCTGTTTACTCTGGAGTAACTCTCTCGCTATATGCGGATGACGCCATGTATCACTCTAGCTCGCCCAATCTTGGTCATGCCGCTAGAGTGGTGCAACGTCAGCTCGCCAAACTGGCTAAGGAAATGGCGGGTGGCAGTCAATGCGGAGAAATCCGAAGCGATTGCTTTCTCCCGTCAATTCACTTCCCGATGCCAGCCCCTCTCCCTTAACGGGATCCCTATCGAATGGAAACGGTCCGTGAAGTACCTGGGCGTCACTCTTGACCGGCGCCTTAACTTCACTACCTATGTCTCTCAGTGTCTCCAAAAAGCCCGTGGCGTCAAAGCCAAATTATTTCCTTTTATCTCACATCGGAGTTCAGTGCTTTTGCGCGCTAAACTCACCATCTACTTGCTCTTTCTTAGAGCAATCCTTACGTACGCAGCTCCCTCATATGGGTCCCTATTACGACCCTACATTGTTGCGCGCTTGGAAGCTTTTCAATCTCGCACCCTCCGGTACATCTTCAACTCTCCCTGGTATGTCAGGAATGATGTTGTCAGACGAGGGTTGAAGGTTCCTTCTGTGGATGAGTTTGTGCGATCTCTTGCGCTCAAACTCTTCACTCGTGCCTCTACCTCTTCCTATCCTCACCTCCGCCGCCTTAGTGCAGACGACGGCCCACTTCCTAGAAAACTTAGAAACCCTCGAGCTCTGCTCGATGACCCCCCATAACATATCAACAAACATCTGCACGTCACCCCCGCCCTTGCGGCGCCTGACTCTCAACTCTTCACCATTCTAATCACTTAAGTGACACTCCTTCTCGTCAAAAGACAAAAAAAAAATCTTTCCAGCCGTTGCGAATCGCTCCGCGGTTTTGCAATACATTACCAGCTTCCATCCCTCCTTCTTATTCTAGCGCAAGGCTACCAAGTATTTACGCATCAGGCAGTCATCGGGTTCACCCGGACACTGCAACCACTGGGACACGTCCAGCAGCTGCCCTACGATTGGATTGGATTGGATCGGATGACACAGTCACAGTCTACCCTGAGCTGTTGCCAAGGTAGGCTGCGATCGTTTGTGCTCTTGTGTGTTGAATTTTCCATTGCACAACGCTGGCACCAGTTTGCCTGGAGCGCAATAACTCAGTTATTATTCATTGTATCAAGTTGAAACATTCACATAGTATTTTATACAATTAGTGCTGTGTGTTAAATTAGTGCGGGCAGTGGTGAACTCGTGTTTTTGGTGTTAGTGGTGTTTTGGTGTTCTCCGCTGCTGACTGTTGCCTGGTAAGTGCTGTAAATTATTCATAACATACCTCACTACACAACCGAAAACAAAGCATACAACTCGACTCTCTAAGTCAATAAGCATACCGTATTGTGTGCTTTTTACTGTCAGCGGATACCTATTACTTCAAACCTATCGAAATGCCACCGAAGAAAAGAAAGAGTATTGGTCAGATAACTCCTGCAGCCAAAAAAATAAAAGCCATCCGTGCGTCGGAAACACCTGAACAACGGCAGCTTCGTATACAGCAGGAGCGTATCAGAGCTTCTACGTCAAGAGCGAGGGAAACGTTGGAGGAAAGAGAGTTTCGCCTGCACCAGGTCCGTGTCAGAACTTCTGCATCAAGGGCAAGGGAAACGTCGCAGAAACGAGAGTTGCGTCTAGAACAAGTTCGACACAGAACAAAGGAATCAAGAATTGTGAGTCGACATTCTGATCTAAAATTAGGGGGATTTAATTACAGTGCTGGATACGATTACTATACTCATCCTAAAGTCGTAATAGGACGGATGGATGTCGTATGTAACCATTGTCGGGGAAAGAAATATAAAGGCGAACCACCTGAGATGTGTTGCTCAAATGGGAAAGTGAAACTGCCGCCTCTTAAAGTGCCTCCTGAGCCACTGCTGTCTTACTTATCTGGTAGCACAGCAGACTCCAAACATATCCTCAAAAATGTAAGGGCATACAATTCCAGCTTTCAAATGACATCGTTTGGAGCGTCATCTATAGTGCAAGAACATGGTTTTATGCCTACTTTTAAGGTATAGGGCCAAATTTACCACAAAGCTGGATCACTTCTTCCTCTTCCAGATGAAAATCCAAAATTTTTACAAGTTTACTTCATGGGCGACGAAAAATTAGAGGCTGATCAACGATGTGCTAATATAACTGGCGTGCGACAAGACATTGTTTTAAATCTGCAGAGACTATTACATTCGCACAATCATTTAGTGCAAATGTTTAAAACAGCATTAGAAAGGATGCCTACGGACGAATACAAAGTAGTCATACGGGCAGACAAGAGGCCATCCGGTGAACATTTAACGCACCAACCATTAACGATGTAGCCATAGTCATTGTTGGTCAGGAGCAGTACGATCGTCGTGACATAATTATTCAGAGACGGAGCGAAAATTTGCTGCGGATTCCAGAAACACACCGTTCACCATACGATGGTCTGCAATATTCTCTTATCTTCTGGGAGGGCGAGGACGGTTACCACTTTAACATCATGCAAACGGATCCCCGCACGGGAAACAGTACTCAAAAAAAGGTCTCTTCTATGAACTTTTATGCGCACCGCATCATGATGAGAGAGGGGTCGTCAAACCACATCTTAAAATTCCGTCAGCTCTTTCATCAATACATCGTGGATATGTACGTTAAAGTCGAAAGTGAGCGGCTTCTTTATATTAGGTTAAATCAGCAAAAACTGCGAGTTGATGACTATATTCACTTGCGGGACGCTGACCGGAATGTCGCTGATATAGGAAGGATGATCATATTACCGGCTACGTTCACTGGCAGTCCGAGGCACATGCACGAATATGCTCAAGACGCTATGTCCTATGTTCGCAACCATGGCCGTCCGGATCTTTTCATTACCTTTACGTGCAACTCTAAGTGGCCAAAGATTACAGTTGAGCTTATGGAAGGCCAGTCGCCGATTGATCGCCACGATTTAACAGCGAGAGTATTTAAACAAAAGCTAATTAAACTTATTGACGTTACTACGAAAAGCCACATATTTGGGGAAACTCGCTGTTGGATGTATTCAGTCGAATGGCCAAATCGTGGTCATTGGTATGGTTCAAAGGAAAAGTCCGACCGACCCAAATAGATGACATAATTTCCGCAGAGCTCCCGGATCCTCAAAAGGACCCACTGCTATTCGACATAGTTTCAAAGAACATGGCGGACCGTTAAACCCGAGGGCGCCGTGCATGAAAGACGGCAAATGTACTAAGAACTATCCACGACAGTTCATTGATGAGACTCAATCAGGCAACGATGGTTAACCGTTATTCAAAAGACGTAAACATGAAAATGGGGGCTTCACGACAACTGTTAAAGTGAATAACCAAAACAGAGACGTCGAAATTGATAACAGATGGTAGTGCCTTATTGCCCTCTCCTTTCTAAAATGTTTCACGCGCATATCAATGTCGAGTACTGGCACTCTGTAAAATCCAATAAGTGCATTTGCAAATACGTCACCAAAGGCAGTTTTCGGGTTGGCCGATGAAAATGCAGCAGATGAGGTGACTCAGTACCAATTGGGGAGATATATTAGCAGTAAATTGGCGCCTCTTCAATTTTTAAATCCACGAACGGTACCCAACTGTTGTTCACTTAAGCGTTCACTTAGAGAACGGACAGAGAGTATACTTTATGGAAGGAAATGCTCAAGAAAGAGCGGAACGGCCGCCCAACACAACATTAACAGCGTTTTTCCAGTTGTGCCAGCAAGATACATTTGCCAAGACCTTACTATACTCCGAAGTACCAAAATACTACACTTGGAACGCGTCATGGAAAAGTTTCTGCAGGAGGAAGCAGGGAGCCCGAGTTCCAGATCATCCCGACGTACGTGCAACTGAAGCCATTGGCCGTGTCTACACAGTTCATCCCAGTAATGCTGAGTGCTATTACCTGAGAATGTTGCTTCACGTTGTGAGAGGACCTACATCATCCCTGATCTTCCAGGGACAACTGTGTGAAAGCTATAGAGAAACATGTCAGAAACACAAATTGCTTGAAAATGATCAGCATTGGGACACGACCATGGCAGAGGCGTCTGTCACATGTTTCCCAAAGCAACTCAAAAACATTTTCGCCGTTATAATCACGACGTGCGCTCCATCAAATCCACAAAGTCTTTGGGATAAATATAAACAAAATTTAAGTGAAGATATTGTCAGGGATGCACAAAGGTCTAACCCAACTATTAACTTTGACTACACTGCAGAAATATTTAATCAAGCGCTCATACATCTTGAGGACAAATGTATCTCTATCAACGCCAAAACTCTCCTGCAGCTTGGGCTACAGGCGCCAAATCGGAATGATCAAGAAGCCCTAGATAGGGATATTTGGAGGGAAAGGAACTACGACATTAATGCTCTCCAAATGTTTCTTGAAGATAATAAACCCCTATTGGTCACAGACCAGAGGCACGCGTATGACACTGTTCTAAGTCTTATTCAGGCTGGAAATGGTGGGCTCTGTTTCCTGGACGCACCCGGGGAAACTGGGAAAACATTTCTGATCAACATTTTGCTGGCTGAGATCTGCAAAAGAAATGAAATTGCCTTGGCTGTGGCATCCTCTGGAATAGCATCTACACTGTTAGTTGGCGGTCGAACAGCGCATTCAGCTCTGAAACTACCATTGAATCTGCAGGTTTCAAAACAGCCCATTTGTAACATCAGCAAAGGCTCCGGTCAAGCGCAAGTGCTCAAGCAGTGCAAACTAATCGTTTGGGATGAATGCACCATGGCTCACAAAAGGGCACTAGAAGCGCTTGATCGCACTTTGCAAGATATACGGGGTAATAGGCGAATTATGGGTGGTGCTGTTGTCCTCCTGGCAGGAGATTTCCGACAAACCCTGCCCGTAATTCCGCGGTCTACGCCAGCCGATGAACTTAACGCCTGTTTTAAGTCATCAGCCTTATGGAGACATGTGCGTAAAATGAATCTCAAGACGAACATGCGGGTTCACTTACAAGGAGAAACAAGTGCAGAGCAGTTTGCACAACAATTGCTGTTAGGCAATGGAGAATTTCCTGTAGACCCCACTACCGGTCTAATTTCGTTTCCTTCAAATTTCTGCAACATGGTCTCTTCACTCGACGAACTTATAACTAAAGTGTTTCCTGATATACACGAAAATTACAACTCGCACCGATGACTGTGCGAAAGGGCCATTTTAGCTCCCAAAAACGACAGCGTTAAATATGTTAACGATCTCATACAGGATATGCTTCCCGGCAACTCTACTACCTATTCATCCATTGATACAGTAATGGATACTGAACAAGCTGTTTATTACCCTACGGAGGTTTTAAATTCTCTGGAACCCCCAGGAATGCCGCCACACAAGTTGACTTTAAAAAAAGGATCCCCTATCATTCTATTACGTAACATCGACCCGCCAAAACTGTGCAACAGAACAAGATTCATCGTAAAGAATCTGTTGCCCAACGTAATAGAAGCCACGATCATTACGGGGAATGCCGCAGGAGAAGACATATTTATCTCTCGCATGCCGTTGATACCCAGTGACACAAATATGTCTTTTGAGTTCAAGCGATTGCAGTTTCCCATCCGGCTTGCATTCGCTATGATATCAACAAGGCACAGGGGTAATCACTTTGTGTGGCAGGCATTTACTTGGAAAGTCCATGTTTTTCGCACGGCCAATTATATGTAGCTTGCTCAAGAGTCGGCACGCCAGATAATTTATTTGTCTGTGCTCCGGACGGACAAACGAAAAACATAGTGTACCGACAAGCTTTACAGTAAACATTTTGAGATAAATTTAGCTGAATTTATTATGCTTAAATTTTTGGATCATTCTATTGTTTAAAAAAAATTATTATTATAATTTAATTATTGTAGGCTAATATAAGAAGTTTTTGTTAATTTTTGTTATTGTTTACAAGATCCTCACTGATAAACATTGTTAATATCTCTAACAAGTAAAATATGTTTTCGGCATAACAAGGTTTCCATTATTCACTCAATCCTTGTACGTGTATAATCATTATCCCGAGCGAAGCCGGGAAAATCCTCTAGTAATTTTTAATGTTCTAACCTTCCTATGATTATTTTTACGGTTATTTTGTTTATTTATTAATATTTTTATTTATTTCTTAAAACTTTTTGTAAACAACTCGACTTTTGCAGAATTGCATAAGCATTATTTAAATAGGTGATTAACTTTAATTTGTCCTGTAGTAGTAGTAATATTTTTGTTATTTTGAATAATAAAGTAGCGCAGGAGAAGACAACCCTTAAAAAAAAATATTAACACAGCCTACAATATTAAAAAAAAATGTGAAACTTTTCGGCAAAGCACGGACATACAAGATGTAAACAGAAAAGTTGTTAATTATTTGCATACAGTTGACAGTGTTAAACTTCAATTAAATGAAAAGACAAGGCCAAATCCTGTGACCTTGAGAGTACTTTCGTAATTTGTAGCATCTTTTAATCTTAACGACAGATCTTCTGTTTCATCACGCGATTACTGAGGTAACCAACGGTGTTGTAACTAATTACACTTCTATACAACACCTTAGTAATTAAAAATGACTACTTTTTAATTTCAAATTGGAAGTCATCTTCAGGTAAATACAGTTAGCATTAAAACAAACAATCAAAAACTTCAAAAAATTATACTGAAAAAAGCAATATATTTAAATAAACAAAAACATTACCCATATATTCCAATCAGTTTACTATGGAACGTTGCATTACCCATATAAACCAGTTGGTTAAAGTTAAAATAAAATTAGAGAATAATAAGTAAGAGACTTCCCAATATATAGTGGCCACTTTTAAAACTTCCAAAGGATGTTTCGCTGAGAAACATATTTCAAAAAGATCAGAACATCAAAAGAAAATTATACTTGCTTTACGAACACTATTCAGATTTTTATATTCCCACTCACAGGTTCCAAGAATCTGTAGCTGTAGCAAAATCGACTTAAACTGTACCGAAGTAGTGTTAAAATAAAAATGGATACTAATTTAAAACTGTCTTCGTTTTCAAAGACGTGCTAAAATTAAAGAAAACCAGAACAAATTATTTCAAATTTCTCCAAATTTTTAATGAATAATCAAATTATAAAATTATTTCTTTACGTATGGTATATTTTAACTTCATACTATATTCAAGAAAAGCTGAGAGAATATAAAAAATATATCACGACAGTTAATGTAATTATGGGGGGTGAAGTTGATCGCCTGCACGTGGTGCCCCCTGCATAAACTAAACGATCAACAAAGGTTCGCCTAAAGCACGCTGACCAAAATGATACAAAAGAACCTTCCCAAAAACACCAACGGCCCTTTTCAGGGCCTTGACACGGACCTAAGTATCCTGTATTGGAATGCCGGAGGTCTTAGCAACGATAAATTTTTACAATTTAAACGAAGCATCTGCCAAATTGATGTGGATCTATATGTTATAGTAGAAGCAGGCGCTGCGACTGAATTCTCTGAATTTTACCAAACTACCGGATACTGCAGCCATATTTTACCTCGATCACGACAAGTCGCCTCGGGGATAATTATTGGAATTAAAAATAATCTTTGCTCTAAATTTGAGATAATCCATGAGATGCAAGACGATGACAAAGTGGAAATAATTCTAGCCCATATATGGAAAAATAACAAACATTTCACAGTCATAGGATTATACAACCCTCCTGGCAATATTCCATCCCTTGATGCAATTGAATCAATGATCCAAGCAAATAGCATAATCATAGGTGATTTTAACAGCCAATCACCGAGATGGGGATATGACAGGTTAACACCCGCAGGAAGACGCATAGAACTTTTCATCGACGAAAATTTTCTTGACCTGAAAGACACGCCACCAACCTTCCTGTCATTTGCTGGACAGACTTCCCGACCAGATCTCGTCCTTGCGCACCCTAACATCGCACAGAGGACAAAAGTTCACTTGATGGATGACGCAGGAGGCTGTGGACACCGCTCCATTCTCATCAAATGTGCGACAGGAAAAGCCACATACATTAACAAACGTGCCCCCCGGTGGAACTTTAGAAAAGCCGACTGGAGCGAATACGGCAGGATAACAAATGATATTATACCACACGAAATAAATTGGAAATCACCTGAAACAGCTATAGAGTCCCTGAACGATGCTATACTGAAATCTGCTCTATTATGTGTACCAAGGGGTCAAGTAAAGGGTTTTCGACCGTTCTGGAATAAAAGACTTTCATCCCTCAAGAAAACAAGAGACTCTCTGAGAAGGAAAGCAGAGAAATCTAAAGAACTATCTGACTGTATCCAACTCCGAAAATCCCAGGCCATACTACGTAAAGAAATTAAACAATCTAAAAGATCGGCCTTCAAAACCTTCTTATCGGAGCTGGATTTCCGGCGCGATGGAGCAAAAGCACACCGTTTTGTCTCAAGGCTAAATAATGACACTGAAGCCAGAGGACAACAACCTTTCAAAAACGGACTCAATCTTATCACAGATCCCAAAAAAATAGCTAACACCTTTTGCAAGTACTACACAAATATAAGCCGAACCCGAAAGACAAGAAACGAACACAGACACCTGAATAAAAAACCTCTAATGCAGTGCCTCAACAAAATCGAACAAAAAATTTGCCTAAGCGATTTTAGCCTCTCCGAACTTGAATTTGCACTATTAAACACAAAGGGCAAGAAGGCAGCAGGAGCCGACGCAATCTACCCAGAACTCCTAAAAAATCTTGGTAACACAGCGAAACTAGCCTTGCTCAATCTCATTAATCTAACGTGGAAAACACGCGTCCCCCAGCAATGGAGGAAAGGGGAGATTATACCTATTACCAAGAAAGGAAAGCCAAGTGATACACCTGAGGGCTACCGCCCCATCACATTAACAAGTGCTTGCTGCAAGGTTGCCGAAAGAATGGTTGTGCGGCGTCTGAACCAGTTCTTTGAAATGAATGCGGTTATTGATGAATGCCAAGCAGGTTTCCGAGCGCACCGATGCACCATGGACCAAGTCGTCTACTTTGCACAAAGTGTTAAGGATGGGTACCACAAGAAAATGTCCTCCCTGGCAGTAATGGTTGACCTAAAAAACGCGTACGACACAGTCTGGAGACCCATGTTGCTTCACAAACTTGCTTTGAGTGGCGTCGCAGGTAACCTTTTTAACTGGATAGCGTCCTTCCTGAGTCAAAGACAAATTCGTGTCCGCTATAATGATTGCCTTTCAGAGTACCGAATTCAACGCCAAGGGCTACCCCAAGGTGCCGTTATCAGCTGCAGCCTATTTAACCTTATGGTCAATGACATTCTGGTGGCTGTTCGGTGTGTGCCGGGAGTACAAGCGCTCCTGTATGCCGATGACCTTATCATCTGGGCAACTAGCAGCCATATCATGGGTCTTGAAGCAACTATTAATAGTGCACTTGTTAAACTAGAAGAGTGGGCCAAACTAAATGCCATGACGGTAAATACCACCAAGACGACATACCAACTTTTCTCTCTATCAACAAGGCGGCCTACGGTCAATCTGCGCTATTGTGGATCGGAACTCGAAGAGGTGAACATGTCTAAATACCTGGGTGTTAATATAGACACCAGAATGACGTGGAAGCACCATATAGAACAGTCCGCGAACAGTGCGTCCAGGCGCTGCCGGCTACTTAAACGACTCACTGCGACTACATGGGGAGCAAATCAAGATGTTCTGACAACTGCATATAAGAGCTACATTCGGCCGCTATTGGAATATGGCGCAGAAGCAACTATTACTGCCTCCAATGCAGCATGCCAGAAACTTCACTTGGTCCAAAATGCAGCCCTTAGAACGATAACTGGTGCGCCAAAATCAACTCCTATACTTGCCATGGAGTCACAACTGCAAGTCGAACCTATCCAAGTAAGACGGGAAAAGCTGTGCCTCATATCCTGGGAGAGATGTAAAAGAGCCTACCAACAACGGTGGAATAACTATAAAACAGCGACAGAAAGGCTGAAAACTCAGAAATGCCCGATTGCGATCTATGAAGAACTCCAACGCAAATATGACATAGAACCAAATGAGGCAGCACCATTTATACATCACCGTGAATTCTTTAGCCAACTCCCAAATGCTAACTTGAAACTCTTCGACCATAATAAGACCAAAACTGAGTCGAATGAAGCCGAGCTTCGTCAAGCAGCCTTACACACTGTACAAAAACATTTTCCCGCTGAGCAGTGGATACGAATCTACACAGACGGATCCTCTATACCATCTACAGGGGCAACAGGGGCTGGGTTCTACAGCTCTCTATTTGAAGGCCACCTCGCTGTAGGAGGCCGGCTAAGCAACTATGACGGAGAGGTAGCAGCCATAAAGGCAGCATCTATTGAGCTTGCCAAGATCTCACCACCTAACAAAGCCGTCTTCCTCATAGATTCGACTGCAGCGATTCAAAACGTGACCTCAAATGGTGATACAAACTGCTCCCTGACAATTGAGTGTAGGCGAGAACTGCAGAACCTTGTACAATTAGGCTGGCAGATTGAACTGCAATGGGTACCCAGCCATGTCAACATCATGGGAAATGAAAAAGCCGACATCCTCGCCAAAATGGGCGCAGCACTACCTCAGCCGGAGACCCCCAGCTCATATGCATCTGCGAAAGCACTAATAAATTCCTCAATAAGCCTATGGCTAAAAGAAAAACAATTAAGAGCCTGTGTGGGAAAAAGATGGGCAACATTGGTTACGGACGGCCCCATCAACAGAACTCTACCCCGAGCAACTAGTGTTGCTCTTTTTAGAACTACAACCGGTCATGACTACCTGGCCTCCCACCTGCACCGCATTGGCGTGTTGTCGTCTCCTGAATGTGTTCTCTGTGGATACGCTTCCATGAATGCGGATCACCTAATTGCATGTCCAGCCTTGATCTCAGACACGGAAGTCCAGGACGAGGATGGTATGGCAAGGCTCTCACGTCTCTACTGGTCAGCGCGCCGCCTAATGGCCCAACAGCCAAGGGTGGGCGTTGGCTAGTAAGTAAGTAAGTAAGTTAATGTAATTATATGATATGTATCATTACACGTTCATCTAATAAGTATTCTGGATGAAAATGTAATAAGCTGTGACGATTTAAATGGTAAATAAATTAAAAAAAAATTAATAATAAAAATATTAAAAAACCGAAAGTAAGTAAGTACTTTAAATCGCACGATTAAACCAAATACCCCTGAACTAACTCATAATAGTAATGAAAATTAAATTAAGAAAATCTAACTAAATAAGTAATTAAAATCTGAATGTAAAAGTTAAGAATAATACAGTTAACCCTTTAGTAAATTCATCATGCGTTGACCTGCCTATTCCAGACACAACGTGCATACCGAACCGGCAGTAAATTAGAAATATCTGTAAATCGTAATGTAAATAATGAATAATTTAAAGTCACAAGTAGTAGTTATAATAATCCCTGTAAACAAGATAAGTCTAGATAGTTTATTTTGTCTTACTATAAGAATGTATTATTAATAAAGAGTTGGAACTATATTATGGCGGAGTACTCACTCCGCGTCGTTGCAATCTACCTGTTGTAACAATGCAAGAGTAACGATGCGGCTTTCAGACTGTAAACACTTCCAAGCGAGGGCTCTTCATAAAATGTTTTGTTATTCTTTTTAATTTTTAATTGAGTGTTAGCTGCCACTAAAAGCGTGGAGAGCTAGTTATATATTGAAGATGTAGTGAGGAATTTGTTAGAAAGTGTGATAATGTAAAAAGAATTAGTATATGAGGTGATGTCTCAAGTTAACTAAAAAACGAACTCTCGAATATTGTTCGAGTAATGTAATTCAGATATTAATGTAAAAAGAAGATGCAAACTCCAGTACTACGATGCCAGTAAATATGTGACGTGCACAACTGCAGATAGGGACGACTACCACCTAAACAACACTTACCAGAACCGCCGAGGATCAGCACGACTTCACGCAGCATAACATCCATCTCCTCGTTAATACACCCAGAGGACTTTCACCGGAAACATTACCCAGATGACTACCCCGACTAACAGAGTACCGAAGATTCACGCCCCAGGACACGGACAGAAAAAGCGTATCTAAGAGGTGACTCGGTAGCTCGTCTACCGAGAATTATGTACATTTAAAATATAAGTTTTCATACATGTCAAAGACTTTTAAAAAGACAATCTCTAAGCATTAAGTTTTAGAAAAATGTAACCAGTAATTTCTAAAATCATACGTTGTAACATTACTCTTGAGATATAACTTTTAATCCCTTAACTAAATAATACCATTATTCAAATGGTGTTCATGTAACAATGCAACCTTCTTGATAAGTAAAATAAATTTCAGACGTCTTTGCTAGATTTAAAGAGACTCGGATCCGAGGTAAAATACATGATCTGTTTGATCGTTTGTTTGCAGAAAACCCCTTTTAACGATTTCAGTATGAGAAAATTTTTATGTAATGGGATCTATATATATATATATCATTTGTTAATAAAGAGATGTCATCTTGTTACATATTGAAGTGAGTGCATAAATCAGTTAAATTACCTTCCCTTGTGTCCTATAATTAGAGTAATTATTATTGTTCTAAGTGTTGTGTTGATTTTCAGTTTGTTACAACGTAGGCAGCCTGTATAATTGGCTAGCGTCAATTATCACGGGTTCCCTGGATTTATAACGTAGCCCGGAACGTTATAAAGCTTTTCAATATTTTGCCCACTGTAGTTGATTTTTAATCACTTTTGACATTAACTTAGTAATTAGAGATTTAAAAAACTAGAAATTATGTTAAGAATATGATAAGTATTCGAACGCTATGCAGGTTCGAACATATCAGTTTAGGTTGTTAATTATATTTAACATCAATTTTAAAAAAGTCGGCTAAAAATCTAAGATCTGGGAACCCTTTTTGACTTTATTTTCAAACAACAAATTTGTAGAAAAATTAAAATTAAAACTCTACATAAAATACCATTTTTATAAATAAAAACAATGATACAAGGATTTAACTGTTTAGTATTCTGTTTCTTCATAATATCTAAACAAACTCTAACAAAATATTTACTGGCTAATTAGTGGCTTATCACTTTGCCATAATTAAACGATGAAATAAGGTACCGGTAACTTACTACCGTTACGTTATCTCTAAAACCTTAAATATTAATTTGTTTTTATTTTAAAATTTTTGACGTGAAAACGTCTATTCGCTCGTTAAGCACAGTGATAGCCGGTCAAACTTTCTTGTGTTACAAAATACCGTCAGATTTCAATCGCTAATAACTACGAGACTAATAATGCGATAACAACGGTTGAGGTCACAATGGATAGAGCATGTCTGTACGTGTTTGTTGTGCAGTGTTTGTTTTGCCTGTGACGTCATCGGGCTAGTGTAGGCGCCTGCGCGTGATTGTTGTGAATTAGCGTTGTGTAAAATTATAAATTAGGGTAGCGTGAGAACGCGTTTAGCTAGGACGTTGATTCGGGTGTCATTGTAAAGAGCTTGAGAAGCACTACTAGGACTCAAAGTGAAACAATAAAAATATTCGCCGAAATATATGTAAAAATCGGTATTAAATTGAAAATTGCAAAAAAATTAAATATGTCGTCTCATATGAGTCGTAAATATGCGCGGAATTATAGAAAACGCAAATCAGAGGAAAGCTCGCATCAAAAGGAATTTAAAAAACCTAAAAAGTCCAGTGCCGAGCAAATGCGAGAGCTACGGCAGCATCGAAAAGAAAATGAAAAAACGGCGCAAAGCAATAACGTAGGTGGCCCATCGGGCGTACAGCGGCCACCGACAGTCCAAACGTCCACAGATCATGTGCAGACGTCGTTGGAAGGCAATACAGAAAACAGTGATAATGTTTTTAACAGTGATCAATGGCAACGTGACAGCGCCAGACGAGTATGTATTGCGATCACCAAATATCGTCGTGTTGTCAACGTCGGGCATCAATGCGCGTGCGTCGATGGCGGGTGCTACGGTAGACTGTGATGTTATTGAACAACCCACCAGAGATCCTCAAATGGGTAATCGTTGGAGAACGGCACGTGCTCATTTCGCCAAGACTTTCAGCGCAAACGAGTTTGGCTATGCGTGCAGTGTGTGCGATCGCTTATGGTTTCAACGCGATTTGAAGAAAGTTAAGGCTAAACATCGCACTGTACTGGAAGAAGCATTCCCTGATGATACGATCTCGGAATTTGTAACATGTAGCAATTGTACTAAGAGTCTCGATAGCGGGCGTTTGCCCATACTAAGTAGATCAAATGGCTTCTTGTACCCACCGAGACCAAATAACCTACCACCGTTAGACACCGTCACTACTAGGCTGATTTCGCCCAGATTGCCATTTATCCAACTGAGGCGCTTGCGGCATGAAGGTGCATTGGGAATCGTCGGTCAAGTCATCAACGTACCCATTGATGTAGACGAGACGGTCTGACAGTTGCCTCGCCACCTGGACGATGATTACTCAATTAACGTGAATATAAAGAAGCGGTTTACACACAAGTCGTCATATCTCAGCGGGGTGGTTCGTAAGGGTGTTGTGAAGAAATGGTTACAATACTTAATTAAAACCCCGCTCTATCGACATTACAACATCACAATCAACTGGACGGCTTTGAAAGAGCTCAATGAGCAGGCGCCGGCAAACAATGATGCTCCTTTAGAGACGCTCAATAACGTAGTCGAGTCTGAGTGTTTACTAGCCAGACAGAGAACGCTTCTATGGAACGAGGATATGTGTCTCAACATAGCACCAGGGCAGCATAGTGTACCGCTGAATATAATCTACGATGTGCATGCAGAGGAGCTGTCATTTCCATCCATTTACTATGGTGTGGCGCGTTCCTTCAAGCCAAACGTACCCGTCACACCATACAAAATAGCTAACAGCGAGGTGCACCGTCGAGGTGTGACACCCGATCACATCCTCTACATGGCGATGAAGATACTACGATTGCGAGTCACACAAGGCATATACTCCTCGTTCAAAAGCGTTAGTAATACAGAAAACGTCACACGTCGCATGATAGAGGACAAACAATATCTCGAATCGTGTATAGAGAGAAATCTGGCCTTTCTCAAAACCATACCGAACAACGTCCAATATTGGTCGAATCCTAAGAAGGATCTCTTCGCCATGCTACGACAACTCGGTAAGCTGACTGTGTTTCTTACGATGAGCGCTAACGAAATACGCTGGCCGAAGTTGCTCGAGATATTGAATCGACTAAATCCAAAACATGACGGCGATAATCCTGCCGTAGCAGCAGTAGCAGACGTCTTCGCAGGCATGAGTCGATCTACAAGATGCGAGTTAGTGAACGAAGATCCTGTGACGTGTTGTATCTACTTCCATAAGCTCGTTGGTGTTGTGATGCAGCTACTACAAACAACCGTCGCGTCACGAAACCCCTTCGGCCGCTCGATCATTTCCTCCGCATAGAATTTCAACTTCGCGGCAGCCCGCACGCTCACATTCTACTCTGGCTAGAGAACGATCCACACGAGGCAATAAGTGAAAACATGCCGCTAACTGTACAACTCGTTACCGATCTGTTTAGCGTAGCGAAGGAAGACATGTCGGAGCCAAACAACTACACTCTACAGACTCATCGGCACACATTTACCTGCACCAAACGTGGCGAAACATCGTGCCGTTTTAACATACCATATTGGCCCATGGATACGACGCGTGTGCTGCTTCCCATGGCATCGAGTGACGGCCGTCGTTCGGCTCTGCAGACTCGCGCCAAGAAGTTGCGCCAGAAGCTGGAGACACAAGTGTACGACTCTCTCGGTCAGTTCTTGATCGACAACAAGTTGAATATGTGCGCATATCTGGATATCATCAGAGCTAGCTTGCGCAGGCCAACGCTCATCTTTAAACGAGACATGACACAAATTATGACCAACACCTTTAATCCTTTTATCTCTGATGTGCTCGTATCAAACATGGACATTCAGTTTATACAAATCGGCGAGGGGCATCAGCGATCTACACAGACAACTGCTTCAGCTTACGGAGGATCGACCCGAATTAAGTGAACAGGAGCTGTTGAAGAGCGTTTGCCTCAAGCTGCTCAACTCAGTTGAGATGTCGTCTCAGGAGGCTGCCTGGTATCTGCTTAACCAACATATGAGTGAGAGTAGCCGCGAAGTCGTTTACATACCCACCGTGTGGCCACATGAGCGCCACAAGTCTCGCAAACGACGCGCTCAGCTCGATCGAGAGGGCATCGATCAAGACTCCACAGACGTGTGGACCAAGAACATCATACAGAAGTATGAGGAGCTGAGGAGCGACCCGAGCACATGGAATCACTATGTCTGATCGACTTCGTGGCCAAGTACACGCCTAAGAAGAGGAGGACGAGACGAAGCGAGGACGACGATGACGAAGCGGCTGATGTTGACTGTGAGAATGCATTGGAGGCGGAGTTCGACGACGCAACGGAATATATGCAACGCGCTCGCTCACGAGTCGTGCGCAGCCGTTGCTACGATATAGAAGACATGTATAATTATAAGCGTGAATTAGTAACGCTTTATGTGCCGTTCAGAATTGAGTCTGTCGATGTGTTAGATCGTGATCGCTATCTAGAGACATACGAGCAACGCGAGAAGGAAATCATGGAAAAGCGTCGGGAATACGAGGCCAACATTTACATCGACAAATTAATGAATGAGTTGCGAGAGCTGTGCACGTTCGAAAATGAAGAAGCCGAACTGCCGACGGAAGAACGAAACGACTTGGTTCAACTGATGGACGTTAACGACAACACCGATGATATCGACGTACTGGAGCCGCTACATGGACTGTCTGTAGTCGGGCGGAGAACGGGAGTACTCAGCAAACAGGAATACTGCGAGCGCATGCGATTGACGAACGATGCACAGCGCGAACTGTTGCTCGAAGTCATACATCGACTTCATGTAACCCAGGATAGACAACCAATACAGATCTTCTTCACTGGGCCCGTTGGCAGTGGCAAGACGTATGTGCTACGTTTGCTCATGGGAACGTACAACCGCTTCACTCAACACCATAACTCCATGCGCAACGCGTACGTGGTATGTGCCAGCACTGGGAAGGCGGCTGTAAACCTCGGCGGTATCACCGGTGAGCAACAATCAACCTGACAAACCCTCATGAGGTCGAACAAGTGTATCGAGGGATGTTTAACGGTGTGCGTAGTAGCATTATCGATGAGGTTAGCATGATCAGCAGTAGCATCTTTCATAAAATAGACAACCGCCTGAAACAAATCACGGGCGTACATGACATGAGTTTCGGTGGGCTCGATATAATACTGTCCGGTGATCTGCGTCAGCTACCGCCCGTGTGTGCAACACCTATCTTCAAGTCCAGCTGTAACACGATAGGCGGACCCTGTTTGTGGCAGTCGCTTGAGTTCTTCGGCCTTGATCAAGTTATGCGGCAGGCAGACATACTGTTTTCCGGAATACTCATAAAAATCGGCGATGGCGTGCGTCTAACTGCTGAAGAAAGGGCCGTTATTGAGGGTCGATTCCGAACGGCTGAGTGGTGCGATGCCAACTTAACGGGCGTCGTAAGGCTGTTCCACAGAAATTCATCTCTGGACGCATTCAACAGTCAGGCTATACAGACGGATATCGAGAGTACGGCTGTGGATGTGTACAGCGGCTACCGCAATACCACGTAATTGTCCAACGCACGCCTCGCTATGCACAAGATGAACACGACGGCGAGCGGAGGTATGCCGTAGACTATGTGCTGCGATTAGGGGTTGGTCATCCTTACATGATTACAATCAATCTAAACGTTGAAGATGGACTAGTAAACGGCGCCATCGGAATACTTCGGTACATAGAACAGGACTTAAGTGAGGGCACCAGCATGCAGAGAGACGACAGTGCTGCACAGCAAGGAATAGGTCGGCTCTGGTTCGAATTCGATAACAAAAATATAGGACGACTGGCACGTCTGAAAGCGAAACCGTACGTGCAATCAAGGCTCGATGTGCTACAGCTCTGCTGGACTCCCATTGAAAAACGCACCGGAAACATATCTATCTATTGGGCGCGGCAAACCGAAGTGTAAGCGAACGCAGTTTCCAGTTTCTCCAGCCTGTGCTCTCACTATTCATAAATCTCAAGGCGCGACATTTGATCAAGTAGTGGTAGAGTACGATTCAAAGCAAGAAACTCAACTAGTGTACGTAGCGCTGAGTCGTGTTACCTCAATAGAAGGGTTATACTTACTGAACAAGCGTGGCGATCAACGGTTCTATCATGGCTTAAAGGAGGACGGCAGTCAAATATCTCGCGAAATTCGACAAGAATATACTCGTTTAGATCGACATCGTCTGCCAACAATAACTTTACAGCTGCGCAGATTTCTCGGTGCGTCGCCGAGCAACAATTGTGAGGTGAGTGACGCACGTGTACGTATAATAGTGGCCGATTAATATTAGTATAATAGTATAATACCTTTAATATTAATGCCGACAGCGATAAGACAGTGCTGAATGACTTCATGCTCGCGCAATTTGGTATGATGCCCGTGACGATTCCTGCCCCTACAACACTCGGCAACACCAACATCGATATGACTTTCACTAGACACTTGAATTCGATACAGTGTGAGGTGTACGTGTGTTACTTTAGCTACCACAGACCCTTGCTACATGCAATAAACTTGTGGTTTATCTATTCTGTAACCATACTACTCTGTATAACCATTGTATTAAAGAGATTGATAATTAAATTACATATTAATACGAAACACTTGTTATGATTTTATCCCGACGTTTTCACGGAAAATCTACGGCGCGGACCTTGACTACGCCTTTCGGTTTTTTATTCGTTCCTGATACAGCTTCATTTTAAAATAAAATCTAATATGATAATTCTATTGATCTAATTTCATGTATAGCTCGTTCGGTGAGAAGGATAAAATTCGGAAGCCTTTGACGTAATAATGTGTTCTTAATTGAACGGCAGTTACCGACACTGTCTCTGTGCACCAGTCAGATTGCACCGTTAGTAAGATGAAATATCCGTCCACGTTACTACCACGCTGCCGCAATTCATCAACCGCAGCTTATATTGTCCATTGGAACCGACCCATTCATATGCAGAAACATCTCGAATACGTAACTACACTGATGCATGATAAAAAATTAATGTTCACCGAAAACAGCTGCTTTGATGCCGACTATTATCCTTCTGAGAGAGGATTAGTTTACATTCTTTGCCTGCCGCAATCAAAAGGTGAGTGCAAAACGACAAGAACACATAAACGCTGCATTGCCACTATTCATCAGGGGACCGGATCGAAAAGTTTACGAATTTTGTTCATCCTTTAATTTTTAGACTCCTTTATTTAATTTTTTCCAGCTGTATACGAGGTGTGTTAAAAAAAAACGAACTATTTGTGCAGCACGTTAACTAGCGCATAGAGCGAGCTGCACAATTAAGTGTTGCTAGCGACTGGTTTTGATGCCAGAATGCCGTTATCTCCGTCCCGTCATGATCATCAGTCTTCGAACTACACACGCTGTAGTGGTCACGAGCACACACCATTCGGCGGATTTATAACGAAGTGAGAATGAGGATCTGAACATAACGTGTGTGTGTAAAATTTTGAAGCTAACTTCGTAAAATCTTTACAGAGCAATTTCCATTGCATTCCTAAGTTATTATTATCATTTTCATTGGTATGCAGTTGCTGATCGATTTCAAAACGTCTCTTTCTGATCGTCACTCAACAATCGCACCAAGAATTTTTCAGTGATAAGATACATTTCAGTTTTCTATCAAAATTTAATTTTAATATCTTATATGCGCATTCTCTCAGAAAGTATCGGCAGTTAAATTAGATTTACAATTACCACAAAACGTGCCCTCTTGCCATGATCTTGGACATCGCTTTGTTCTGCACCAACCATTGGGGGGGGGGGTTTTGCCCTCTGTAAAAATGTTTAAAATAATCGTCGGGCTCATGCAGGCATCCGCATATGCTTAATTGAATAACCAGACTGTCTCTGTAAAGTTTTCCTGCAAAGTTTTATAGACACACGTTATTCTTCGAAGTGTTTCTTAATCACTTTGTCACTAATCCGGCGGTGAGCGTGCGCACATCCCCACTCAATCTGATATAGGCAAAGACAAATGCTTATAGCCGAACAGAATAATGTCAGTTTGTTATCAAAAACTGTCGCTAGGTGTGCCCAAAGTGGCAACGCGTTGTTTGTGCGGGTTGATGTGTTATTCAAAAAGTTCGGTCTTTTTTTCTAACACACCTCGTACACTAATATAGTAGTAGCTCTTTTCTAAATATACAAAACAGGTTTATTACACAGCATTAGTGTAAACGTTTGAAATGTCAAATATATGAAAATCAAATCAGTCTGTAAGTTTCTTTCAACAGCGTTTAAATAACGCGTATTTTTATTGTGTTTTTACTGTTTACGTTTAATGGGACCGATTTCAGGATGTTATCTCACGTTTTTTAACCACTTTAACGATATTAATGTTGATAAGTCTTAACTTTTTTTGTATGAAGCCGACCCGACCCGGACCCCCAAGGCCAAATTCTAGATACGCCACTGCTATTCATAAATGTTGCTTACCGCCTTCAATGACGTCGTGTCGTCGACACTCTGCTAGACAGACGTGTGCCATTGTGTTAAATTGAGACACATAAACATGTCAACGGTGCAACTACAACCAAAAAGGCTGTCTGTCTATGTAATACTATTGTTTGAACGTGGAAATTCATCCCATTTGTGCTTTCATATGCTTTGCACAAACAAAGTCTAGTCCTCCTACGCAATTGTTATAGCGTAACTACAACATAAATTACGAAGTCTGGTCACATATTTGACGTGTTTCTTTTAAACCTACATAAAAATTAAATGTCTTGTATCTTAGATAGTCAAATCAAAATTATCTTCTCAGTCAAACAAAATACATAACTCAGAATTACTGTCCAACAACTGTTTTTCTGTTACACTATTTTCAACAGTTACAAAGGAAAACTCTGAAACTCTTTCATACATACTGATAAAATTCTGGTTTTATACGTTCTGATATAGTTTATATATCTTTATGAAACCTCGTGTATCTGACCAGTAGTATTAAATAAAGCTAAAATTTCCAAAAGTTCAAAAATATAGACTGCACTGTATTCACGTGATATGGCCCTTTGAGATTTCGAAAAATCAAAAATTTCACAGTTTTTGAATAACTAAAATTAGGATTGCTCGGCTCCTAATGAAGACAGAAACATAAAATTGGTGCCAAATTAAAGCTAATCAATGCAGGGTTTATCTTCAGGATGGAGCTAAAAAATTAATTACGTCTTATAGCCGTTGCTTTGACGACCGGCATTGACAGTTGAAGCGAGATTATCAACAGTTTTATCAGTGCAGCGCATATAATAATATCGTACTGAGATCTAGACCTAGATGATACAATAATATTGTATTGAGATGTAGGGACAGACTAGTTCGTTTGCTAATAATTTTCCAATACATACTCTCTGTACGGAATTAGCCTACACTAAGTAAACAAAACAGTATCAGTCTGCGTATACAATTACAAAGCAACGTGTTTACATGAAGGTAGATATTAATTAATTAAGGTGTGGTTGTTGTGTTGAACGTCAGTATTACAGGGAACTTATACCTCTTGAATTCATTAATTTACATTCAGACATCAAAGGCAATTTATTCTATGTTCTTACTGATAATACATGAAATTATATTGTGGATTTGTGCGTACCTATGTGTGTAATTTCCTCAGACTAGCTGTGTCGCTAACGTATTATTTAGCTCTCTACACAACGTTTGAACGGCGGTAGGTTTGTCTCTGCAATTTACACAATTGTTGCGAGGTTGTCGAGTAGAATTGTGCTAAACTAGTGTTTGAAAGTAGCAGGTACAAATGAAACCGTTCCAAAAAAGTAACAGGTTATTATTCCAATACCTGTTATTATATACCTATTATAAATATACCTGTATTATATAATGTGTTAAAAGAAATATATTGAACCTAAAGGATTAACAGTGTTACTTTATACAGTGACTTTATTAAGCTGTTACTGTTCAAAAAAAAAGGAAGAGAATTTATAGGCCTATCTCCCTTTGGGAATACTAGTTTAAGCTTTCACTAGAAAATCAAATCAGATTTAATATTAGGCCTATAAATTATAATATTATTAGGCCTATAAAGTATAATTTAATATTATTACTAAGAATTTAATATTATCCTATAATTCTTTATAGTAAGAAGACCTAGCTTGGAAAAAGTATTTACTTAAAAAAATAAAAAATTAAAAATTTATGTTCAAAACAACAATAAATTTTTATCAGACATGATTTAAAACGATTACCCTTATAAAAACACAACCTAAACTGTAATATCTCATTAGATGTCTGCTGTTATTTTATTTTGTTTTCTTATCCGGTGGTAATGAACGCGGAAGACCAAAGTGGTACGCGGGTCCGGAAAGGTTGGGAACCATTGCTAGTAGATGAATTGTGCAACTGATGGGTCCTGGCAAAAGCACAAATTGGGCAAATATTGGAAACTTCCAGCCATATCATAAATCAATCATGAATGTTTTACAGTCCCCAAGAAATTCAGATAAACTTGAAGCTTTCTCTTCTTATCACCTTCTTGTTTTATTGATGGCCTTATAATAAGTTTAGTAAATTCTTATCTTCATCCTAATTTTTCCCACAGATATACGGTTTATTAAATTTTTAATTCAAAGAGAAAAGTCTCTTAGGAATAATAAAATCGGTGAAGAAGTTAAAACTAGATACGTTCAGTAACATATTTTTTTATATGTATTTTCAATTATTTGTATTTATATTTGTATTTTTGTATGTGTATTTTCTATTTATATAGGGTTATAACGCTAAGAGAAAAAAAAGGAAAACCATCTGTCCGCGCTTGAAATGACATTGATGTATGGAGAGAAAGTAGGAGAGGAAGTTAGTACAAAAGAGTGTGACATTCTTCAACGTCGACGTGCATGTGTATGGATGTATCATAAATCTAACAGTGCAGCTGGACGCTAAGAGAACTTAAGGTATTGTTCTGGCTGAAAGGCATAGAAAAACACCAGAGATAAGTATGAATGGGAAGGATACAACAGAGGTGATTGAACTAATTAACAGGGCAGCTGGAAGCTTAGAGAAACTAAGGGTTTGTTCAGGCTGAAAGGCGTAGAAAAACACCAGAGAGAAGTACAATTATGAAATACCAAGAACGCCACAGCAGAGGTGATTGCACTAATCAGCTGGACGCTTGGAGAAACTAAGGGTTTGTTCTGGCTAAAGGTTATAGAAAAACGACAGAGAGAGAATTACGATTTCAATAACGAGGAAGATTTACGAATCTGAAATCAGACATACCGTGGCAGAGGTGGTTGAACCAAAAGTGAGAAATAAAGAGGGAACGAACTTGTCCTATCAGAAAACAGCTTTAAAGGTAGGCGGGTTTCCAGGAGTGAAATTTCCTAGAAGAAAGGAAGGAAGGACCAATTAAAACGGAGCAAAGTGAAATGTAGGAAACTAGTGGGGAATTATGTGTATTGAATATATACAATGAGCTGAGGCGCGATCGAGGAGTCTTTTCTTAAAATCGGAAGGAGTCTGTATTAAATTTTCGTGGAGTCTGTTGTAAATTTTCGTGGAGTTTACGATGAAAGTTCAGAGAGTTTATTTAAAATTTCCGTAAAGTCAACATAAGTAAATAGTTTGTGAAAATTTAGAAATCTATTCTAAATTTTCGTAGAGTCAAAATGAACGAACAATTTGTGTAACGTAGTTAAATATCGATAGAGTGAGAACTAGAGTTTTTATTAGTTTATAACTCGTAAAAACAAAATCGGATCTTATCATGTGTTGCTAACGGGATAAGTCGTTTGCAAACTGTAAACTTACGTAACGAGAGTAACCGTTGTAAACTAGTGAACGGTACTTATACTAATGTAAATATCGGAAGAAGCCGGATATACTTAGTTGGAGTGAAGTGATTAAAAGTGTTAATCAATCAGTCACTACGAGAGGGAACTGATACTGTATGGAAAGAAGCTGGGAGAGAATCTACATCTACTAAGCGGATCTAAGGAGCCGGAGATGGAACCACAGTACATCAGCACTCCGTAGACAGGAATATTCGTACCAACAGTAAAACTTTTATGTACTAATTATTATTTTACAATACACCTGTCTGTCCTTCTAAAAGAACTTACGTATGAATTACACATTAAAACTTAAAGTCATATGATTAGAATATAAAAGCGAACTACGCACTTTTTTAAAATAAATATAGCACTTCAATTAAGAATATTTATTCATATCTTAAAATGAATCCATTTGGAATATATATATTTTGTAATATGATAAATGTTATTCATGCTTAGATACAAAATCAAATGAACCCTGAGATATAGAGATCTTAGCATATAAATTGTCTATTGGTAGAAATCATGTTTAAAATAATTAATGATAATGATATGTTAAAAGGCATAGAGAACTGATATTAATGACAGTTAATATAAATGTAATAAATGTGTTGGTTAGACTGATAAATGTGTCCTGTTTTCATTTATTAAAGATCAACCTTATGGATTATACAACACTATTACTTACATAGTTTTCATGAACACCAACAAATAAATTAAAGAATTAGTATTCATCACTTCTGAGTACACAATTAATACATGAGTTTCATACTATTCATTTCACAACTACCAATAAGAGTTAAAGTATGACACCCACAACTTGGGCACATTAAATTAGTGTTAGCCTACAGGTTATATGTAATTCTACTTTAGTAAAATTATATATTATTATTATTATTATATTAATCTGAAATTTTGTTTCCTGCAATTTTACTTACTACATTTCAATACATCGTGAACTTGATACTAGTCTTAACTACTGCATCTGAACATCGCAATGGTGTCGTATCACATCTAATAATCTGAATCACATTTACAATTTTGTTGTGATAAAGTTTCTAATAATGGTAACAAATAATCATTAATTTGAAATAATGATCCTTAATTAATTACTTTGTCTAACCTTATTTAACCTTAACTTTACTCTTACTTTAGTAAAAGGTGGTATTGAGCGGATTATGTGATGAGTGGATTACAAGAAGACCTATACAAAACAGTTTTAAAGAAGAAGAAAATTCAGCCCATACTTTCACCAACTTTTATCAGATTCTTGTCACTCTCTTGTTCCTATAATACGGGGAGCTCACTCAACGGCGGAGGAAGAGATATCCCCAGTAATCAGTGAGGATGTAACAGAATGGGATCAAGCAAAGTTTCTTGGGATTCTAATGTCGAACAAAATATCTCTGGCTATTAGAACTGAGCAGGAGATATTCTTGGGTTTGTATAGCACTCACATCCATCCGGGAGGCCGTATTTCAAAGACTGTAGAAGAAGCAGAGGTTAGTGCAACTTTAGTTAGTGCAAGTCTCTAATACGACGATCACTTCCTTATTCTTATATCGATCACTCTGTATGCTTAATAGTGCCAAGTAAAGTCTTAAGCATATTATATATATATATAATATTATATTATAATATTATATATTATATATATAGATAATTGGCTGGAGGAGACCCTTGGTGAGGGCCTTCGGTATGGTTTCAGGAAAGATCGGTCAACGTTCGATGCTGTAAATTCAGTACTGAGTATTGCAATATCCGGGAATCGTTAGAAAGAAGGGCCCAAAAATACTATTTTGCGGTAACATTAGACATTAGCATGCCTTCAACTCGACGAGATGGGTCTGGTATTGAAGACACTAAATTAAATGAATTTTGTACCTAGGAAGTTGTTGGGCGACTATCTTAGTCACATGATCTTTATGTATGATTCAGAAGATAGTAACAGACGGATAGTGTTCAACAAGAATCGGTATTCGCCCCCTACTGTGGAACATCATGTGCGATAACCTTTTAAGATCAGGATTGTGTAAAAAGTACATTGCCGGTTACCGTTGGTAACGTCTGGAGAAAATTGTTAACATCTGTAGTAAGTCTAATGAAATTATTCGATATGTTAAAGTCGGGCTGGAACTGGCAGGGTAATAAACGGAGACAGAACTTAAACGAGTAGAAATAGAAGGTAACCATTTTTGGTGCACACCTCACCGCATAGGCGTAACTTGGGAGGGGCAAGGGGGGCACTCGCCCTCCCCCTAATGTTCCGAGCATTATAAAATTTTGTTTCCAGTTGAATATAAAAAAATACTAACAAATAGTCAAACAGTAGACAGTTTCTATTCATTGCGAGCACAGTAAGCACTATTTCTCAACGTCTGTGCTGTTATCAGACGACTAGTTGCCATAAATTTATTATTCTTATTTCTTTCGAAGAAACTTGTAAACTTGTTTGACAGATTTGAATGATATACGTCAAAATAATATTTCTGTTCGAAAAAAAACGCTAGAGACCTAATTAACTGGAATACAATGCGTGGCTTTTACACAAACAAAGACTTGCTTTGGAACACCGCAAGACGTCGATGGCTTTGTTCACGAATCTTAAAAGACGGTCGTTTGGAACTGTTATTTGTTAATGATTACTGATACAAGTGCGGTCGGTTACTCGGTCGTGTACGTAGTCCGTTAAAGTACACATCGCTTGTCTCTTTCTTAATTCGTTATTGTTTTGGTTTTTTGTGTTGATAAGTGCTGGGAAATGGGAGATAAGTAACGCAAAGGAGTAACACTAGTTAATTTCTTTGAAAATTGCCTGACTGGCAATTTGAAAATTTCTTTGTGTTGTGACTGATTCGGCTTACTGCTACTACTGCCGAGCATTTTGTGACAGTGTGCCTTTATGAAGAGGATGCGTTTATGAAAACTGGGTATAAGAATTGGAAGAACTGAAATTGTTTATGTTTATAGGCCTACAGTATATTTGTTCTAGGTAAACATAACTGGAAATACAACTTATGAAGAAAGGTTTGTTGATCATTAAAAAATGAAATTGTCCCTCGTTTACTAACTAAGAATTATTACTAAACTTTCTAATTTTGTATATAATATATTTTATTAATTTTATTATATAGATGGTCTCACTACACACTTGAATTTATGAAGCTTTACCCTGCCCCCCCCCCCAAAGTTAGGCCCCAAGTTGCGCCCATGCCTCACCGTGTCACAGCTGTACAGTCTTTATCTAGATAAGGATTGTATCTATTATCAAGATGTGAGAATAAGATTCAGAGACTGCTTGATTCGCGGATAATGCCTGATGTGGGGGAGGGCCAAACAAATGGGAGATTGGCTACTGGCTTCCGTTGTGTTCTCTGAATCGCAACATGATTAATTTATAAGTTAGGCCTACACATAACTATGTAGCCTATCAATGCATATTGACAATTACCGGTATTACTTTTCCGTCTTGTGACTGTTAGTTTCGTTTTACTGTTAGTTTATCGTCAGGTTTTATAAAACTAATAAAACATCAATCAATTAAAAATAGGTCGTCGAATATTTTATTAAAACATCACAATTTAAAACAATGTTTAAGTAATGTTACAGAAGTTCACATTACGACACAGTTTGGTAAGCAAAGTCACGCTGCTGCCGATCGGCATCTGTGCGTGTGCCTACATAAGTGGCGTAAATAGGCTTTTTGGCGCACGGGGCGAGGAGATCGTCGGCCGCCTCACCATCACAATTAAAGGGCGACAAAAGAGCAAAAATTAAGGCGCGTCCAGTAAACAAAGTACTTAATAAATGCAAATGTGTAGATTTTTTAATGAAAGCACGTCCACCAAATGTCTTAACAATATTTGTTAAGTCTAAAATTAAGAAATTACATATTAATTACATATTACTGCTATTCAGTTTGTATACATTTATTATTAACAAATATAGATTATAAATATCGGTATGGAGAACCATACATGATCCATGTTCAAAGCTTTATATTTAAAATCATTTTCCAAATGAAATATTTCCATAGAAATTACTTCTTTCTACTTATTGCTTCAGCCTTAACCACAGTATTGTAGTCACAAACGTATACCACGTTAGCGCACTCGATTTTCACTGATGATGGCAGTCGATAGCACTGCCGAAACGTCTGGTTTTGTACAAAACATTGGACCACGGCCAAACAGCCCGGGAAGGAATTTTAACAACAAAATACTTCTTTGTTGTGGATAACGTAGTACACATGACATATAAATAAAAATTATCCCCTCCCACTTCAACTATCATTTTCATTTATAGAAAATTACCCCACCCCCTTCAACTAGCCTCTTCATTTATAGATATTCCATCAACGTTTCTACAGTGGATTATTATGATCTTCTTATCAGGATACTTTATTTATCAAAATTAAGTACTTTACTCTTGCTAAAACATAAAATGTTGCAGGTAAACTACCCTTTCCGGTAACCGATCTTCACCAAAATCAACAGGCCTTGGATTTTCTACAATTCAGGAACGTACACACACAAAAATTTGATTCTGTTTGAATGTGCGGCAGTTATCGTTCGTCATAGAAAAAATTACCGTTGTTAAAACATAAAGTGTTGCTGGTAAACTACCCCTTTCCCATAACCGATCTTCACCAAAATTAAAATATCTTGAGTACTTAACATTTCAGGAACGTATGCAAGAAAATATTTGATTCTGTTTGAATGTGCGGCAGTTATCATTCGTCATAAGAAAAATTACCCTTGTTAAAACATAAAATGTTGCAGGTAAACTATCCCTTTCCATTAACCGATCTTCACCAAAAACAACAGATCTTGAGTACTCTACAATTCAGTGCTGTATGCAAAACATTATTTAATTCTGTTTGAATTTGCGGCTGTTATCGTTTGTCAAAAAAAAAGTTACCGTTGTTAAAACATAAAGTGTTCCAGGTAAACTACCCCTTTCCCTTAACCGATCTTTACCAAAATCAACAAACTTTGAGAACATAACAATTCAGGAATGTATGCAAAACATTATTTGATTCTGTTCGATATTTCGGATCGAACCTGTCATTATTTTCATTTTCCGAAGTTGGCACTATGGCTTTTGTAGGGCTCATACATGCAATGGAATTGTAGCCTTTGTCGCACGCCAGCCATCTTAGTGTCAACATCCACGGGTCGGGTCTCCTCGGCAGGTAGAACTCCGTACATGTAACCTATCCTTTTCCCAACCAGTCTATCCTGCCTGAGTGTCAGGATCTACCCAGTCGTGAGATACGGTAAGTCATTTTTATTATTTATGTCTTGTTAGCAATTCTGCATGCTGCTGCTATAGAGCTCACCAGAGGCTATCAAATTATCAAGTGAGAAAGCCGTCTTACTTTCAATCTTTTAAAATATTATCGTACATCTATTTACTACCAGAGTAATTCATGAGGTTGCTAGCTTTTCAATTAAATTGCTTGCCGTCACGACTGGGAGCACGTGTTTCGTAATTTTGTGCATGTTGCTGCTGGTGCTTCGAGATTCAGTAAATGGGTTATAAGTCAGTTTTGGCTGCGTGATTTTTATTTTAATTACCAACGTGCCGTGCCGTTTCGTTTTTTGTGCCTGCTCGTGGTTGTTTTGCATGTCGTTAATTTTTCAAATTTCATGAATGTTCGTCATTTGCATGCTATTGCACGAAAGCACGTTGGTATAATACGTACGCATGTGAACTACGAGTTTGCGTTTCAATGCTGTTGCTTGTGGTCAGCAGTGTCGTCGTGTGTGCATGGCCAGGTGGGCAAATTTTGTGTCAAAATTTTGCACCTTGTTTTTTGGGTAGTCGTTTAATTACTGGGTCAAGTCTGGTGAAGTTTGTTTTCGTCCTGTTACGATTTGCGTTCCACGTGAAATTGTGCGCTACGTGTTTGCGACTGTCAGGCGTAAAGGGAACGGTTTTAGGTTATCCGGATTTCAGTATAGCCTGCCTTTGTATTTAATTTTTTCGGCATTGACCATTACCTTTAGGTGCGGTTTATATTTTGCACATGCGATATCCTGTCCATACACGCCGTGTTGACCATCAATTTTGGCATTTAATGTGTCCCAGTTATTGTGGTTAGTTCGGTAACTGGTGAATTGTTGTACATTGTACTTTGCTGTGTTTTGTGTGTATTTATTCTATTTGGTATTATACATGTTTGTTTTTGGTTGCACTTTTGTGTACCATTATTTTGCACCGTATGTGCTGTAATCTTGTGCAACTTGTGTTTTTGTTGTCGTGCTTTTGCATTGTAAATCAATTTGTTGCGTGTTTGATTTATTGTGTTTGGTATTATTTGCCTGTTGGATTGTGTAAGTTGTATTTTGCCTTGCACTAATTTACTTTTGTATTTATCTTGCTCGGTATTGTGTATGAAAAGTAGTTGTGTCAGACGCCTAGTTATCTCGATCACTGTTAGGCTAAGTCGGGTCGTGATTATTGTTCAATTTCTAATTCTCTTGTTAAGGGTGGTTGTCGGTGGCGTGATATTTTTTAATTCAGTATGCCTGCTAAATTGTCGCTGGCAGCTTTTGACCGGACCACTTCGGTGGGAATACTTGCGTTGCAGCATTTAATAAATAGGTTGGAAGGGTTGCCGCAATTAAGGGTCGTGGATCAACATGAAGCCGGTATCTTGGCCTCCAGGTTGTCCGAAAAATATCAAGATCTTCTAGGTAAGGTGGATCCTTACCTATCGGCAGAGTCATTGCCCGAGGGATTGGACGAGGACCACATTTTTTCAGTGGTAGCGCAAATTGAGGATATTTATGTCCGGGGTAGCATTTTAGCTTCAAAACTAACAAAACCAGAGATACCGGTTGGTTCCGGTCGGTTCTCATCGGCAAGTGGCGGGCACTCAGGTGTTCTCGTTCATGAGTTGCCGAAGCTTTCGTTACCTTGTTTTGATGGCCAGGCCAAATGTTGGTCCGAGTTTTGGTCCGAGTTCACCACATTAGTGGACGAAAGTCCTGCCCTCACCCCAAAGCAAAAATTGTTATATTTACTGACTCATCTTAAGGGTGAGGCTTATGAGAAGGTTGCCGCGCTTCCCATAGTTGATGATAGTTATTCACTCGCACTGTCAACTCTTAAAAGTCGTTATCACAATCCTCGTTTGGCCGCTCGGGTTTATTGTACCAATCAGCTTCAGTTACCAGCCGCTTCTATGCGATCAGCTGCGTCTATTAGAAAATTGGTGGACAGCTTCAATGCTAACTTTTCAGCGTTGTCAGCTCTAAACATTGCTGATATATATCAAGCAATATATGTGTCTTTTGTATTGTCTAGGCTGGATCTATCATTGCGTGAACGCTTTGAGGCGTCTGTTACGGACAAAGAGAATCTCCCTGCCCTAACAGAAATTATGACATTTTTAACCGCTATGGCGGAACAGAAAGAACAGGCATCTTTGGAATCGGCTTTACCTGCTCTTCCTAGCACTAGCCACCAGAAAACCCAGAAGGTTTCTTTTTCTAAGGCTACTCCTCTTGCTGTGTCTACGTTATCTGCGGAGGTTACGCAACGGGATGCATCTAGTTCACGTTGCCTTCATTGCGATTGCCGGACCCATGTGCTTCTCAAGTGTCCGGCGTGGCTGAGTAAGGACCCTAGGGCTCGATTTCAAAGTCTTAAAAATAAAAAATGTTGTCTTTCGTGCCTCCAACATAAACATTCGGGCTGGTGCAAAAATAGGTGCAAAACGTGTGGCTCTAAGTACCACCACACTTTACTTCATTTCAAAAATGCCCGTCCGTCTCTGTCTCGTTCACAGATTTCTGACACAGCTGAACTCAAGGCTTCGGGGTCATCGCTTGTAGACCAAGTTGATCTGTCGAGCACTACTCTGACCTTGTCTCTGCCCCATCCTGCAGGGGTTCTGTTAGCCACCTGTTTAGCAGTCTTGTCGTCTCCGAATGGTGGTTATATTGTAGTTAGGGCCATCCTGGATAGCGCGTCCCATGCTTCCTTCATAACTGAAGCATGTGCATCTCGCTTAAAGTGTGCTTGTTTTGACGCTTCAGTAAGCGTCAATGGGGTAGGTGATATTGCCACCAAAGCAAAAAAGGTGTGCCATCTGTCCTTGGAAACTTTAAAACGCGAGGTTGTGGCGTCTAACCATGCCTTTATAATTCTTTCTAAGATCTCGTCGGACTCACCTAGGTTCCAGGTGTTGCCTGAAGTTAAGCAGGCTACAAAAGATCTTTTGTTAGCTGACCCTACCTTCGATGTAGCAGCCCCAATTGATGCGTTGTTTGGAGCCGATATTGTAGCGGCTATTCTTATGGGAGAGACTATTCCTTTGGGTGCAGGTTTACCTGTTGCAGTTAGGACACGTTTTGGGTTTGTGATTATGGGTAGAGCCCCAATTTCACTTAATTGTGCATTGACTTGTGCTAGCGGTCTCACTGGCCTTCCTTTGGATCTAGTATCTGCACATCAGCTTCACTGTCATTTCCACCGCTTTTATCCTTCCGTCACAACGTTATCAACGGATACATCAAACCTATTTGAGCAAGTTCATCGCTTTTGGGAGGTTGAAGAGCCTCCTGCTGTACCCCACCAATTATCTGAAGAGGATCACTTTGCTGAAAGGTTTTACATGGAGTCAACAAGTCGGTTGCCGTCGGGTCGTTACTAGGTGCGCTTGCCGTTCTTCAAAAACTCTTCTCACATTTTGGGAAATTCCCTTAAGGGAGCCAGGTCTCGGTTTTTTGCGTTAGAAAGGAAATTTGCGGCGAACAGTCAGTTTAAGAGCCAGTATGTACAATTTATAACGGATTATGTCGCTCAGGGGCATATGTCATTGGTGTCTGACCCCAGTTTTCCAAAATATTTCATCCCTCATCATGGTATCTTTAAAGTTAGAGGTGATACTTCAAAAATAAGGGTGGTGTTTGACGCCAGCATGAAGACGTCCTCTGGGATTTCCTTAGATGACGTGTTATGTGTCGGCCCTAAGCTGCAGACCTTACTGTCCGACGTTTTGACTTTGTTTCGGCGGTTCAGCCATGTTTTCACGTTCGACATCGAACAGATGTATCGCCAAATTGCTATGCATCCTGATGACTCGGCGTACCTGTGTATTTTATGGCGTGAGGAGGTTACCGCCCCACTAAGGGTTTTCGCTTTGCGTACCGTTACTTACAGGCTGGCTTGCGCCCCCTTTCAGGCGTTGCGAACCTTGCAGCGGCTGGCTCAGGATGAGGCAGTTAATTTTCCTGCGGGAGCGGCTGTACTTAGCCGTAATATTTTTGTGGATGATATTGCTGCTGGCGCTGATTCAAAATCAGAGCTTTGCAAATTACAACGGGAATTAATTCTGTTGTTGTCTTCAGGAGGGTTCAATTTGAAAAAATGGTGTACTAATCAACCCGACTGCCTACCTGAATCAGCCGCTCCGAGTGATTCCGTCGTTGCTCAGGATAAGGATATTCTGGGTTTAAGTTGGGACCATTCAACCGATTGCTTCTCATTTCCTCCTTTGGCCTGTTGCAGCAATGCTCAGGTTCAATTTACCAAACGTGTCGTGTTATCCCAGATGGCACAATTATTTGACCCATGTGGTTGGCTTTCGCCAGTGATTTTCAGGGCCAAGGCTTTTTTCCAAAATCTCTGGGCTGAGGGCTTGGACTGAGATGCTCCTCTAAGTGATGAATTAAATGATTATTGGAGTCAATTCCTGTCCTCTTTGAATCATCTTTCGGTAATTACTATTTCCCGGCCATTCCTCCCTAAAGGTGGGCATATTGAAAGGGCTATATTGCATGGTTTCTGTGATGCTTTCCAGTTGGGTTACGCGGCCGTCCTCTATCTGTCCATTTATACTGACTCTGGTCCTCCGGTGGTTTCGTTGGTGTCGTCTAAAACTAAAGTGGCACCTCTTAAAACTTTATCAATCCCACGTTTGGAGTTGTTGGGAGCTTATCTTTTAGCCAAACTTGTTCGTCATTATGTTGGATTATTCTCGTCATGTATTCAATTGAGTCAAGTTTTCTTATGGATGGACTCGACGATTGTCTTGGATTGGCTGAATATGCCTACTTTTAAATTGAAGACGTTTATTGCTAATCGGGTGGCTGCCATTACCGAGTGGACCGATACTAAATCTTGGCGTCATGTGCATGGTGTTTCTAACCCCGCTGATTTAGCCTCTAGAGGCACGTCACTCTCCAGCCTCCGGTCGTCGACATTGTGGTGGTCAGGGCCAGATTGGTTAAAGCTTGATGCTCTGCACTGGCCCCCTATTAATTATCGCCCGAATCACGACGTGCAAGATGTTGCCTTGGAGACCAAGGTCTCTTCGTTTCTCACTCAGGAGCCCCGGGTGGAATTGTTTGAGCACTTGTCCTCGTGGCCCTTAGTGGTGGGGGTTACCTCAGTCATCTTAAGGTGGGCTATGCCTTCGCGGATTGAAGCTTCCACAGCCATGGATTGGAAGAAGTTGGCTGTTAAGGATATTTTACGCTACATTCAGCGCAGCGTGTTTGGACAGGAGCTCGCGGCTCTTCGTTTAGGTAAGCGGCTCCCGGTCCGCATTCAGCGCCTGGTCCCGTTTATAGATGATTTTGGCCTCATTCGAGTACGCGGTCACTTGACCAACTCTGCGGTTACTAGAAATCGTTTTCCGATTTTATTGCCCAAGCATCACCACCTAGTAAGGTTGCTAATCCATCACACCCATGTGTGGTTAGGTCATGCTGGGCCCTTGCAAGTTCAATTTCAGCTTGCCCAAAATTATTGGATTTTGTCCGCACGTCAGGCAATAAGAACCATAATTTGGAAATGTCTTCCTTGTTTCAGGGCGCGTCCGCGCTCCACCAACCCGTTAATGGGGGATTTGCCAATCCCTAGGGTTAATCCGGCACCTCCATTTTATTCTTCCGGCATGGATTATGCTGGCCCCTTTTTGGTACGGGCTTACGCTGTTCGGAAGGCACCTATCGTCAAAGCCTATCTATGCATTTTCATCTGCTTAACCACTAAAGCAGTTCACTTTGAAGTGGCTATGGATCTTTCAACGCCCCAGTTTATTGATGTTTTGAGCCGGTTTATTAGTCGTCGTGGCGCTCCGAAAACACTGTATTCGGATTGTGGTAGGAATTTTGTGGGGTCGCGCTCCGAACTTAAACGGGAGCTCAGAAATTTTCTTTCCAATCCTGACCTGTCAGCTCAGATAACAGCTTTTGCTTTTGACAATAACATTGAATTTAAATTTATCCCTCCGTCTGCCCCTCATCAGGGTGGCTTGTGGGAACGGGCTGTCCAGTCGGCCAAGTTTCACATGAAACGCATGATTGGGACCAGGTCGCTGACCATAGCAGAATTTTCGTCGTTATGCATTCGCATTGAGGGAATCTTAAATTCCCGTCCTTTGACTGCCCTATCCTCAGATCCAAGTGATTACCAGGCTCTAACGCCTGGTCATTTTTTGGTTGGCCGCCCCATTACCGCGCCCCCGGAAGCTGAAGTCTCATTAAATGAAGGGACCGTCCGTCATTACAAACAAATTGCCGCTTTGCTCCAAGCCTTTTGGAAAAGGTGGCGTTTGGAATACCTGACGGCACTTCATGCCAGATCGAAGTGGTCGTCTAAGGCAAGAAATTTAATGGTTGGGGACCTGGTGGTTATGGAGGAACAGAATTCTCCCCCCCTGATGTGGCCTCTTGGACGAGTTTCAGCTGTGTTTCCGGGGAGCGACGGGGTTGTTCGTCGCGCTTCAGTTAAAACCTCCACAGGTTCTTTTGAACGACCGGCTATTAAATTATACCGGTTGCCTATATCTCTATATCTTCTTGATTGAATTTATCTTGTTTTTTCGGGTGAGCAGAATTAGTTTCAATGATTGTTGTGGACTTACTTGACACTTTTCTGGGATTTCCCAGGTGATTCCGTCCAGCTGTTGTCCGCAGTGAATTTTACATTGTGGAAGGTTTCTGGCATGGTGTTGTGCCAGTTTATTGGGAGTTATGGATGCTCAACAAATCAACAACAACAAAATAAGTAAAAAAAAAAAAATGATAAAAAAAAGGGGAATAAAGGGAACAAAAAAAAATATAAAAAAGGAAAAAAAATGTAAAAACTAGGGAATACTAACTAAATTGATTTGCTGAGTTTTACATTGTGTTTGGCTGGGCCATTGTTTATTGTATGTTATTGGGTTTTGTCTGCTCTACCCGAACCTTTTGGATTGCTCGCCTGGTCGATGCGCCCGCGGCGGAGTTATTCGGCATGGTTTTCTAATTAATTGCATGTTTTGCATGGTTTTCTGTATGTTTGTATTTTCTTGTGTTTGCGTGTGACCAAATGTTGGAGGGTAATTTTCGGAGAGTGTTCCTGTTCACCAAAAGCCAAATTTTTGTAATGTATTTTGGCCATGTCTTTTGGTGTAGTTGGTGGTAGACCCATTGCGATCAACGGGGGCCGGTGTTCGATATTTCGGATCGAACCGGTCATTATTTTCATTTTCCGAAGTTGGCACTATGGCTTTTGTAGGGCTCATACATGCAATGGACTTGTAGCCTTTGTCGCACGCCAGCCATCTTAGTGTCAACATCCACGGGTCGGGTCTCCTCGGCAGGTAGAACTCCGTACATGTAACCTATCCTTTTCCCAACCAGTCTATCCTGCCTGAGTGTCAGGATCTACCCAGTCGTGAGATACGGTAAGTCATTTTTATATTATTTATGTCTTGTTAGCAATTCTGCATGCTGCTGCTATAGAGCTCACCAGAGGCTATCAAATTATCAAGTGAGAAAGCCGTCTTACTTTCAATCTTTTAAAATATTATCGTACAGATTCTCTTTGAATGTGCGGCAGGTATCATTCGTCATAAGACGAAATATCGGTATGGAGAACCATACATGACTTCCATGTTCTAAGATTTATATTTAAAATCATTTACGAAATGAAATGTTTCCATAGAAACTACTTCATTCCATTTATTGCTTCAGCCTTAACCACAGTACTGTGGTCACTAACGTATACCACCACACGTTATCGTACTCGATTTTCACTGATGATGGCAGTCGACGGCACTGCCGAAACGTCTGGTTTTGCAGAAAACATTGGACTACGGCCAAACAGCCCGGGAAGGAATTTTAACAAAAAACTACTACTTTGTTGTCGATAACGTAGTACACATATAAACATTATCCCCCCCGCTTCAACTATAATTTTCAATTATAGAAAATTACCCCCACCCCATTCAACTAGCCTCTTCATTTATAGATATTTCATCTACGTTTCTACAGTGGATTACTAAGATCTTCTTATCAGGATACTTTATTTATCAAAATTAAGTACTTTACTCTTGTTACAACAAAAAATGTTTCTGGTAAACTGCCCTTTTCCCGTAACCAATCTTTACGAAAATCAATAGGCCTTGAGTATTCTACAACTCAGGCACATATGTAAACAATTATTTGATTATGTTTGAATTTACGGCAGTTATCGTTCGTCATAGAACAAATTAACCTTGTTATCTCATAAAACGTTGCACTTAAACTACCCCTTTCTCTCAACTGATCTTCACCAAAATCAATAGGTCTTGAGTCCTCTACAATTCAGGGATGCATGCAAAACATTATTTGATTCTGTTTGAATGTGCTGCAGTTATCGTTCGTCATAGAAACAATTACTCTTGTTAAAACATAAAAGGTGGCAGGTAAACTACCCCTTTCCCTTAACCGATCTTCAACAAAAACAACAAACCTTGAGCACTCTACAGTTCAGGAACGTATGCAAAACATTATTTGATTCTTTTAGAATTTACGGCAGTTATCGTTCGTCATAAAAAAATTACCCTTGTTAAAACATAAATCGTTGCTGGTAAACTACCCCATTCCCATAACCGATCTTCACCAACACCAAACATTTTCGATTCTGTTTGAATTTGCGGCTGTTATCGTTTGCCATAGAAAAAAATTACCCTTGATTAAAAAAATGTTGCAATTAAACTACCCCTTCCCCTTAACCGATCTTCACAAAAAACAATAGGTCTTGAGAACTCTACAATTCAATGCTGTATGCAAAAAATTATTTGATTCTGTTTGAATTTGCGGCTGTTATCGTTTGCCATAGAAAAAAATTTTACACACAGACAGACACACACACAGACACTTTTCGAAAAATGACTTTTTTCATGATTTGACGGTAGTACAATAAAAATCTGCAATTATCTGGAACACGATTTTTTCGCCATTACCATACTTCGATTTCCTTAAGGAACACATGGAAATAAAAAACGTAGTAATATAAAATATCGGTATGCAGAATGGTATGACTTCCATGTTCTAAGATTTATATTTAAAATCATATTCGAAATGAAATATTTCCATAGAAACTACTTCTTTCTACTTATTGCTTCAGCCTCAACCACAGTACTGTGGTCACTAACGTATACCACCTCACGTTTTCGCACTCGATTTTCACTGATCATGGCACTCGATGGCACTGCCGAAAAGTCTGGTTTCGCAGAAAACATTGGACTACGGCTAAACAGCCCCGGAAGGAATTTTAACAAAGAACTACTTTTTTGTTGCCGATAACGTAGTACACATATAAAAAATTCTCCCCTCCACCTTCAACTATAATATAGATGATGGCAGTCGATAGCACTGCCGAAACGTCTGGTTTTGTACAAAACATTGGACCACGGCCAAACAGCCCGGGAAGGAATTTTAACAACAAAATACTTCTTTGTTGTGGATAACGTAGTACACATGACATATAAATAAAAATTATCCCCTCCCACTTCAACTATCATTTTCATTTATAGAAAATTACCCCACCCCCTTCAACTAGCCTCTTCATTTATAGATATTCCATCAACGTTTCTACAGTGGATTATTATGATCTTCTTATCAGGATACTTTATTTATCAAAATTAAGTACTTTACTCTTGCTAAAACATAAAATGTTGCAGGTAAACTACCCTTTCCCGTAACCGATCTTCACCAAAATCAACAGGCCTTGGATTTTCTACAATTCAGGAACGTACACACACAAAAATTTGATTCTGTTTGAATGTGCGGCAGTTATCGTTCGTCATAGAAAAAATTACCGTTGTTAAAACAAAGTGTTGCTGGTAAACTACCCCTTTCCCATAACCGATCTTCACCAAAATTAAAATATCTTGAGTACTTAACATTTCAGGAACGTATGCAAGAAAATATTTGATTCTGTTTGAATGTGCGGCAGTTATCATTCGTCATAAGAAAAATTACCCTTGTTAAAACATAAAATGTTGCAGGCAAACTATCCCTTTCCATTAACCGATCTTCACCAAAAACAACAGGTCTTGAGTACTCTACAATTCAGTGCTGTATGCAAAACATTATTTGATTCTCTTTGAATGTGCGGCAGGTATCATTCGTCATAAGACGAAATATCGGTATGGAGAACCAAACATGACTTCCATGTTCTAAGATTTATATTTAAAATCATTTACGAAATGAAATGTTTTCATAGAAACTACTTCATTCCATTTATTGCTTCAGCCTTAACCACAGTACTGTGGTCACTAACGTATACCACCACACGTTATCGTACTCGATTTTCACTGATGATGGCAGTCGACGGCACTGCCGAAACGTCTGGTTTTGCAGAAAACATTGGACTACGGCCAAACAGCCCGGGAAGGAATTTTAACAAAAAACTACTACTTTGTTGTCGATAACGTAGTACACATATAAACATTATCCCCCCCGCGTCAACTATAATTTTCAATTATAGAAAATTACCCCCACCCCATTCAACTAGCCTCTTCATTTATAGATATTTCATCTACGTTTCTACAGTGGATTACTAAGATCTTCTTATCAGGATACTTTATTTATCAAAATTAAGTACTTTACTCTTGTTACAACAAAAAATGTTTCTGGTAAACTGCCCTTTTCCCGTAACCAATCTTCACGAAAATCAATAGGCCTTGATTATTCTACAACTCAGGCACATATGTAAACAATTATTTGATTATGTTTGAATTTACGGCAGTTATCGTTCGTCATAGAACAAATTAACCTTGTTATCACATAAAACGTTGCACTTAAACTACCCCTTTCTCTCAACTGATCTTCACCAAAATCAGTAGGTCTTGAGTCCTCTACAATTCAGGGATGCATGCAAAACATTATTTGATTCTGTTTGAATGTGCTGCAGTTATCGTTCGTCATAGAAACAATTACTCTTGTTAAAACATAAAAGGTGGCAGGTAAACTACCCCTTTCCCTTAACCGATCTTCAACAAAAACAACAAACCTTGAGCACTCTACATTTCAGGAACGTATGCAAAACATTATTTGATTCTTTTAGAATTTACGGCAGTTATCGTTCGTCATAAAAAAATTACCCTTGTTAAAACATAAATCGTTGCTGGTAAACTACCCCATTCCCATAACCGATCTTCACCAACACCAAACATTTTCGATTCTGTTTGAATTTGCGGCTGTTATCGTTTGCCATAGAAAAAAATTACCCTTGATAAAAAAAATGTTGCAGGTAAACTACCCCTTCCCCTTAACCGATCTTCACAAAAAACAATAGGTCTTGAGAACTCTACAATTCAATGCTGTATGCAAAAAATTATTTGATTCTGTTTGAATTTGCGGCTGTTATCGTTTGCCATAGAAAAAAATTTAAACACAGACAGACACACACACACAGACACTTTTCGAAAAATAACTTTTTTCATGATTTGACGGTAGTACAATAAAAATCTGCAATTATCTGGAACACGATTTTTTCGCCATTACCATACTTCCATTTCCTTAAGGAACACATGGAAATAAAAAACGTAGTAATATAAAATATCGGTATGGAGAATGGTATGACTTCCATGTTCTAAGATTTATATTTAAAATCATATTCGAAATGAAATATTTCCATAGAAACTACTTTTCTACTTATTGCTTCAGCCTTAACCACAGTACTGTGGTCACTAACGTATACCACCTCACGTTTTCGCACCCGATTTTCACTGATCATGGCACTCGATGGCACTGCCGAAAAGTCTGGTTTCGCAGAAAACATTGGACTACGGCTAAACAGCCCCGGAAGGAATTTTAACAAAGAACTACTTCTTTGTTGCCGATAACGTAGTACACATATAAAAAATTCTCCCCTCCACCTTCAACTATAATTTTAATTAATAGAAAAATACCCCCACCCCGTTCAACTAGCCTCTTCATTTATAGATATTTCATCTACGTTTCCACAGTGGATTATTATGAGCTTCTTATCAGAATACGTTATTTATCAAAATTAAGTACTTTACTCTTGTTAAAACATAAAACGTTGCTGGTAAACTACCCCTTTCTCTTAACCGATCTTCACCAGAATCAATAGACCTTCAGTCCTCTACAATTCAGGGATGCATGCAAAGAAATATTTGATTCTGTGTGAATGTGCGGCAGTTATCGTTCGTCATGAAAACATTTCTCTTGTTACAACATAAAATGTTGCAGGTAAACTACCCCCTTCCCTTAAACGATCTTCACCAGAATCAACAAGCCTTGAGTTCTCTAGAAATCAGGAATGTAAGCAAATAATTATTTGATTCTCTTTGAATTTACGGCAGTTATCTTTCGTCATAAAAAAATTACCATTGTTAAAACATAAAATGTTGCTGGTAAGCTACCCCTTTCCCTTAACCGATCTTCAACAAAATCAATAGACCTGGAGTTCTCTATAATTCAAAAAGGTATGCAAAAACGTAGTTGATTCTGTTCGAATTTACGGCAGTTATCGTTCGTCATATAAAAAATTACCCTTGTTAAAACATAAATGTTGCAGGTAAACTACTCCTTTCCCTTAACCGATCTTCACCAACACCAATAGGTCTTGAGAACAATACAGGGCTGTATGCAAGACATTATTTGATTCTGTTTGAATTTGCGGCTGTTATCGGTTGCCGACTCTGAGGTTTCACAGTGTCTGGCAGACAGCACAGAATCCCACAGTCAGCTCCTGCTTTGCCGTCTCGGCTGGGCTGAAACTCAGAGCATGGGAAACCGCGAGGTGTGCAACGCCTAATTGCGGGATCCATTCTTCCTGACGTGGCAACCCGTTTCGGACGACTCGCCTCCGGGCGGTCGAGCCTATCGACCACGCCAAAGCGTCTCTAATCTCCTGCGGGCTATGTCGTAAGAGGGCCATGGAGGCACGCCTCAGGCCTGGCGACTGACTGGAGCATAATAACCAGAAATGCCCCCACGTCATACGTGTACCGCACCATAACACTTCGTGCCGAGTAAACGACCGCGCTGAACTGTTTGAACCTGGCGTTCATCGGTCTCCGCCCTGGACAACGCAAACAAACCAGGGAGCGAGACACCCCGTACATCTTCTGTCTGTCTATCTACCTCGGTAAAATGAAATAGTACTATGATGTATCATTTTTTATATAATATTTATCCTTTAGATGATCCACTGCTCTTATAAAATTGTTATAATTCAAAACAACTTGAGGACAGGACATCACTCTAGCGAGTCTCACGTGACAGGCTTAGTATTGTCAAATGTGACTGTCAGATCAAATAGATGGTTATAATATTGTTTATTTGCTCTCAAATCAAACCTTCTACTGGCTTCCTTCTTTACATATCCTTCCTAGAGAGCCTATGATTTGCTTCTTCCTATTTTCATCTTAGAGCCTGTTGAGAGATTCATCCTCGAGAACCTGTTGGTTTTATCTTAGAATAATAAAAAGATATTTTCACTGTAAATGGAAAACAACTCTGTTATCCAAACAATTGGAGACCAAAACAAGGGTAATTAGTGTACCAGTGCCACAGTGTAATAAAAGAAAAGATTAAAATCAACTGTCAAAAAAGACAAGAAACACGTCTCTTGTCTTTCTCAAGACTACATCTGAGCTATACATTGAAGGTTTGGAATGTTTGCCAGTTGTTAGTATCTACTTTAAAAAATTAATAATTTTGTTGCCAGGTAATAAATATCGGTATGGAGAACCAAACATGACTTCCATATTCTAAGATTTATATTTAAAATCATTTTCAGCCAAACAGCCAGGCTGTGTCTTACCTGCCTTTTTATTGCTGTATTAAATGAAAAATATTATATTACATTAAAATGAAAAAATTATAATTTTATTGCCTGGCAACAAAATTATTTTATTTTTAACAATTACCATTGTTTCAAAAAGTTTAAATAAATTTTCAAGTACTTTACTCTTGTTAAAACGTAAAAGGTTGCAGGTAAACTACCCCTTCCCCTTAACCGATCTTCACCAAAATCGAAAGTCATTGAGATCTCTACAATTCAGGGACGTATGCAAAAAATTATTTGATTCTGTTTGAATTTGCGGCTGTTATCGTTTGCCATAGAAAATACGCTTGATAAAAAAACGTTGCTGGTAAACTACCCCTTCCCCTTAACCGATCTTCACCAAAAACAATAGGTCTTGAGTACTCTACAAATCAGGGCTGTATGCAAAACATTATTTGATTCTGTTTGAATTTGCGGCTGTTATCGTTTGCCATAGAAAATACACTTGTTAAAAAAACGTTGCAGGTAAACTACCCCTTTCCCTCAACCGAACTTCACCAAAAACAATAGATCTTGAGAACTCTACAATTTAGGGCTGTATGCAAATAATCTTTTGATTCTGTTTGAATTTGCGGCTGTTATCGTTTGCCATAGGAAATACCCTTGTTAAAACATAAAACGTTACAGGTAAACTACCCCTTTCCCTTAACCGATCTTCACCAAAATCAACAGATCTTGAGAACTCTACAATTCAGGGCTGTATACGAAACATTATTTGATTCTGTTTGAATTTGCGGCTGTTATCGTTTGCCAAACAAACAAAATTACCCTTGCTAAAAAAAAACTGTTGCAGGTAAACTACCCCTTTCCCTCAACCGATCTTCACCAAAAACAATAGGTCGCGAGTACTCTGCAAATCAGGGCTGCATGCAAAAAATTATTTGATTGTGTTTGAATTTGCGGCAGTTATCGTTTGCCATAGAAAAAAAATCTACAGACACACACACAGACACTTTTCGGAAAACGACTTTTTTTCATGTTTTGAGTGTAGTAGAATCAGAATCTGCAATAATCTCGAACACGATTTTTTTTGCCATCACCATACTTCCATTCCTTAAGGAATATGGAAGTAAAAATAAAGTCATTTTGATTATAAAATATAAATATTTACAACAAGAAAAGAATTTTCAGTTTTCAAAATTTAAATATATTTTTATAAAACAATGAGTTCTTCATTGAGGTGGGGACCATGTCACTCACTCCATCTCAAGCCTCTCCCATTTTGCAGAAAAAGAGGACCCTGTCAAGGCTGATACTTTGACGACAGTGACAAGGCTTTCCACCAAATTCAGCAGAGTGACAGGTAGGCCCAACTCTGATTGGCTCCTCAGATTTCCCCAGCGTTAGTAGGTTCTATGACAATATTTTATTTCAAAAATGATTTTAAATATAAATCTTAGATATGTTTTATAAATCTCATGTTTTATGTTTTAACATGGGTAATTTTTTATATGACGAACCATAACTGCCGTAAATTCAAACAGAATCAAATAATTTTTTACATATGTGCCTGAGCTATAGAGAACTCAGTGTCTGTTGATTTTGGTGAAGATCGGTTACGGGGAAAGTGCAGTTTACCTGAAACATTTTTTGTTGTAACATGAGTAAAGTACTTAATTTTGATAAAGTATCTTGATAAGATCTTAATAATCCACTGTAGAAACGTAGATGAAATATCTATAAATGAAGAGGCTAGTTGAACGGGCTGGGGGTAATTTTCTATAAATCAAAATTATAGTTGAAGGGGGAGGGGATAATTTTTTATATACTCGTATGTACTATGTCATCGGCAACAAAGAAGTAGTTTGTTGTTAAAATTCCTTCCCTGGCTGTTTGGCTGAAAATGATTTTAAATATAAATCTTAGAATATGGAAGTCATGTATGGTTCTCCATACCGATATTTTATTACATAGTACAAAAAAGTATAGGCTCATTTATGCATGTGTTTTAAGCTTCAATTATCTTGATTAGCTCGAATGCTCTTCCACACGTACAAGACCGTAGTCAGAACTATCTATCGGGGGGGGGGGATTTTCTAAGAGGGGCAAAACACTTTCGAGAGAAAAAAGAGCACATTCCTATATTTTCCTTTAGATATATACTTTGTATGTAATGTGTAAGTTATGTAGATTAATACGTAGATTAGTTTGTAATTCGTCTAACATCACTGATGAGCTTTGATCCGTGAAATATGAATGGGAAGTATTGAATATGTTTGTGATATACAAATATGTATAAATCTCTGGCGAAACTAATTATATTTTTGTTATAAATGTGATAAACTGAAGAATCTCTGATGAGTTAAACTTTTTAATATTGTAACTAATGTTTCTCTTCGTACTTTGTTTTATAAATAACACTTGTCACACGTTGCTCGACTCTGAATTTAATTCAACACTGGTTCGTTAAATAATTTTTTAATCAATAATTAATTATTTAATTGGTTCTGTTTAAATACGATATCTGGTTTAAATAATTGTTGTTTATTTATATTTGATTAATTAATGTTTGTAAACCCTGTTAGTTGAATGTAAACAGTTTTGTAGACCTCTTGAAGTTCGTTCGCACTTCCGTTGAATTATATCGTCTGTGTAAGTTAATGTGTAGTTTTAACAAAGTTATTTATATAATTCAAACCTGCACGTACCTTTAGTGTCGTACTAGAAGTTCAGTTGGTCTCAGTTGGTTTGTAAACTGTTAAGTTTTCATAAAACAGTATGACTGCACTGTTTGTGTTTAAGTGAGCATATTTGAATTTTATCTGGGTGCCATTAAAGAATTCCTGGTTAGTATTCCATAAAAATAATTTATTTGAATAATAGAATAATTAAATTTTGACTGAATTTAAGTTGAGTGATTAAAAGAATATCTTGAATTAATTTACTTCTTATCTATTTATTTGATTTTATCTGTTGGCGGTTCACTCGTACAAATAGCCAACTTAACTGGTTGCTTGCTTTGAAATTGCAACTCATTAATCGTTAAATAAGAATTAATCAGTGGCGGCTGGTGGTTGAAAATTTTGGGGGTTGCAGTTGTGGGTTGGATGGTATTAAATTGTTTAAATAGAAAATGCAAAAATATCACTAAGTTTATATGACTGAACGATAAAGTTAGTATTGTTTTATTTAATTCAAAATTATGACTTATATGGTAATATAACATTTTCTGTGTAACAGCATCCAAAAAATGTATTGAAATTATTTTGAAATTAGTTAACGTAATAACAGGCCTATTTATTTTAGTATTAATTCACTTTAGATAAACTATTTTACTGTGTAGATATAATTAATATTGAAAAATATAGTTATACTTGGGAATAATTTTGTCACTTACCCTTATTTGAAAAGAAAATCCATCTGCCTTTCTTTCAGACTGGCAAATTTTTCAATCACCTTCTGATTGAAATCAGGAATTTCCATGATCAGGTCCCTTTCTATTGAGAGCATGGCCAATGCAGACAACCTCTCTTGTGACATGGTGTTCCTTAGAAATGTCTTTATTCTTTTAAGTGTCGAAAAACATCTTTCTGCTTCAGAAGAGGTCATTGGTATTGTAATCAAAATTTCTAAGAGTTTTACAGCTTCACTAAAAGTTTCTTTGAAAAAAGAGTACAAACTAACAGCCCCTGACAGTCTTCTAAAATCCGTTGCACTATAGATTGTTGCAAGTTCCGTACAGAGTTTTTTAAAATTGAGAAAATTGTAAGCGTTGCATACAGTTTTTACAGTGTCTTCTGGAAATTTAGAATCATAATCTGGAAACTTTTCTGACATGAACAAAGATGCTCCTACGAGATGGCTCGTGAATCTAAACCGTTCCTTTATTTGGCATATAATCACATCACATACTTCCTTCGCCTGTCTCTTCCACTCAGTTTTGTCAATCTTCCTTTTCTTTGGAGGTGAACTTTGTGATGACTGTTGTGGCTCTCCAGTGTCTGTGTCAGTATTATTTCTATTATTTCTGATTTTCAACACATTTTCTTCAAAACTTGTAAGAGACCGTTTTATAACAGTGAGATCAATATCTACTTTCTGGAGCTGATTAAAGAGTATGTCAGTAAGTGGCATAATTTTTCTAAAAAATGAGAGCCAAAAAATAAAGTTTTGACTTACTAAAACTTTTAAGTGGCAAGAAGCCTGTGAAAGAGTACTGTCATTTTTTATGTGATAAAAATCTAATATTGTTTTCATGCACTGTATTAGGTCCTGCCTGTGATCGTAAATTGTTGTGACACTTCTCGATTGAAAGTTCCATCTGGTAGGTACAGATCTGGGTAACCACTTTTTTACTACTGCATCTAGTATTGATGTTCTTTGCGGACTAACTGAGAAAAAAGCGCAAAGACCTTGAACATTGGCAAAGAAAACTCTAACTTCCCTGTTTATTGATGCAGCTTTCATCACAACTAAATTCAGCTGATGTGCATGACAATGAATATATTGGGCATCGGCATAACAATTTTTTACAATTGCATGTACACCACTAGAAGTTCCAGCCATTACAGATGCTCCATCATATGTCTGTGCAATGAGCTTTTGGGGAGTTTCATTTATTTTGTGGTGTTTTAACTCATCAAGAATACATGATGCTAAGGCCCTGGCATCATGACGAGAAGGGTTAAGAAAAGTCCAGAATCTTTCTACAGGTCTGTTTTTTGCTATGTACCTATAGATAACAGCTACTTGGTATAAATTAGACACATCGCTGGTTTCATCAGCAATAACAGCTAAAAAATTTGCTTGTTTAATTTCATCTGAAATTCTTTCGTGACAGACTTCTAGCATTATTTGTAGTAATTCATTTTGAATGGTTTTAGAAGTACCCCTAAATACTGTTGAAGTTTCAAGATGGTTTTTTAAAACTGTATCTAGCTCTGCACTAAAATCTATTAACCCTATAAAAATTCCTGGATTATTTGATTCTTGAGACTCATCGTGGCCTCTTAAAGCTAGTTCAAACACACCACAGAAACGAATAGGCTACAGTTGATAATAATACTTAGCACATATCTATTCTGCTTAACTTGTTCATTGTGAGCTACAATATTTCTCGTATAAGCTGTATCTAGTTGTTCTGCTATGTTAGTTGTTCCTAACAATGCTAACTGTAAACTATTTTTTATGTGGGTACCTGAAGCCTCATGTTTTTTAGTTCTGTCATTAAAATGGTTTAAGTCTTTAAATCCAGTCTTAGTCCAAGTCTCCTCCCCTCCAAACAATATACAAGGAAAGCAAAATAATGCAATTTTAGTGTCACACCCACATAACCAGGAATATTTATTGTATAAGTCTGTTGTAAATTTACGATTAAAAATTCTATTACCTGAATTTACAGTTTGATTAAAACTTGAAAGATCTGATGTAGGTCTACCTACTCTCTTAATTTCAATTTTTTCCTCAATTGGACGTAAACTGAACGGTGTTTTCGTTAAGTTTTCGACAGAATTCATTGCGTCCTACGAGTTGTATATAACGAATATCTTACACTATGACGCCTTAATCCTTTAATATGCACTATTATTTATATTTAACAATGAATTGTACTAACACTAACAATAAACTTCACAAAAAATTCGACCGACACTAATGAACTGAACTAATAAAACAACATAACCATAGAAATTCGAACTGTCGCAGCACGTGTTATTTACAACATACTGGTGGCGCCGTGACTGACAAGCGGAGTTTGCAGTCCCTAATCACACCAGGCAAAGCTATAGCGAAGTAATAGGAACATCCTAGTGTAGTCAGCCAGAACACAACTACATTGTGTTTCTCCATATACCAAGCGCGTCACAGCTGGTGTACATACCCGTAGTACACCGCGGCGAGAGCGTGTACGGTTTTCATTAAGTGCTCTGCACTTTTCAATCAACAAATGATTAATTACGATTATTTAGCTTGAAAACACTTATTAATTATTGTTTTTTTCATAATTTTATAATTTAAAATACAGTTTATGAGGGATTTACAGGATTTAATGGGAGTTGTGCAACCGTGCAACCTAAGCACGGGCCGCCACTGGAATTAATCACTTGTTTAAATAATTGCTGACAATGTTTGTTAGTTCACAATTCATTTGTTTATTACCCATTATGTACTCGTTTCAAATTAATACATTCAAATTAATACTACTAACGAATTACAAATCATCCGGCTTTCAACCTTTTTAACTCAGTTGGTTTGCAATGACAACTCTAACATTAATCGATTGTTTGTTTACAAATATTTGATACCTCAAGGGTGACTTCTTTTAAGTTACAGGATAAAACGCCAATGCCTTGCGGTACAATGCTATTACAAGACTTTAAATTAATAGGTTACACACCTTTAATCATTGAAATCAGTTGACGAAAAGTTCGTTTAACCTTGACACTTTTGAGGTTAATTACGGTAACGCTAATACATGAATTCTTATGTTCGGAATTTATAATTCCTCTAAATAAAATAAAAACAGTGCTTACTATTTATGATATTATTGTTTTTTGCGTTAGTAAACAGGTGTATTATATGTTATTCTTCTAACAACTTATTCATAAACAATGTAAATATATTGCACAGTACTCCCTGAATTATAATCTCATGGATTATTTATTAACACACTTCACTATCTGGTACACTGATCGTGATTTCACTGCACTATTTACGCGTATGAACGATTATATTTTCTTCTTGAATAATAAATTTACTTGGTTAGGTAATGCACCTAACCTCGTTCTCTTAAATCGCACTTCTGGTAAAGGTATCACTACTGATTTCGATTGACTTTACTATTTTTAAACTTCTTCCTTCTTGTTGATTATAAAATTTTGATGATAATTTTGGTTTGGATTCGTAGTTGCTAGTTGAGTGGTAATTGACAAAATGTGTTTTGTTTACTTGGGCGTTCGTATATATACTTTTTTTAGATCGCCGCTAGGCGGTGTTGACTGCTTTCTAAGGTAGTTTCTGATTGGTAGAAAATGATGTCATGATGACGTAATTCTATTTATAGCCATTACATAATTGTATTGTAAGCATCAGTGTCGTTTTTGATATTATTTCTTGTACAGTATTTATTCGAAATTCACAAAATTTATGATGCTAACGTTTATATCTCAATTATTACAAGTACAAATTAGGTTCTACTATTAGCATTGTATAGCTTGTTTCTTTCTCTTTATTTTGACATGAGTTGATGCCAGTTTGGTTATAGTTTTCATTAACAATTTCTATTCTAATCTAAATAATGCATTGTTTACAGGAGTAGTCTGCTAAACGTTGCAGATCCGACTTTTAACTTTTTCCTTATTATTTGTTTAACTATCCTTAATTTCTATTCTGAACATAATTATTTGGGTGAAAAGAACACATTATTATTTATAAATGCTGTATCCAGCTTAACAATATTAATTATTAGTACATATTTGTTGATTATTGATTATAAACTTCCTTATTTGACTATTCTTAATTCAACATTTTCTCTTATTTCCTATATTTATACTATTCCTCATAGTAGGGTGATTTACACCTTTATTGTAATTAATATTATTATATCTCCCTCTGTTTTGTAGGGTCTCTACATGATTCTTATTTTCATGATTTATTTGTGTCATCATTGGTTTGTTATTATTTCATTACAAGGTTTTGTTCCTTGACTAACAGTACTTCTCTTTACATATTTTATCTTCTTATAACATTATCTTGATACACTTAGTGGTTACATTGAGTGTTACCATTAGCTCATTTCATTATTATAATTCATACAATTGGTTCTCTTATTATTTTTCATAGTTCATGGTTAACAATAATATCTTGGATTTCGTTGTCCATGACGTGTCCGTTACTTAACTAAACATCACTATTGTATTAACGACTCGGAACACTAAGTTTTTTATAAGTAAAATCATAAAGTTTTACCTTATAGCCTAAACCGGTTTTCTCCTTTAAAAGGCTTCTTCAGAGGCTGCCGTAGGTAGCGCTGTCCGTCTTGTTGTTGGCGACGGGATAGATTTTCGAAAGATCGATGCTGTGTGTGTTGGGTGAGATGTGTTCGAATAATGCGTGCGAATTGAATTGTGTCTGTTCGTTTAGGATGTCGTTTTTATTTGTTTTTGTGTGTTTGTATATTTCTAATTGTTCTAGAGTGTCTAGTTTTCGGCCTTTTGTGTGTACGTGTAGAAGGTTCATGTTATTGTCGATGTTTTTATATGTGTGGTTTGCTTCAATGAGGTGGTTTGCAAAGGTAGATTCTGTAGTGGTGTGGAGTGCTTTTGTGTGTTCAATGTATCTCTGTTTGAAGCTACGTCCTGTCTGGCCTATGTAGAATTTATTGCAATTTGAGCAATTTAGCTTGTAAACACCGGGTAGATCAAATTTGTTTTGTGCTTTGTGCGTGTGTTTTGATAGTGTGTGTTCTGTTTTGTTAGTAGTTTTGTAAGCGATTCTGTATCCTGCTTTTTTGAATTTGTGGGCTATTTTTTCAGTTTGTTTGTTGATGTATGTTAGTGTTATGAATTTGTTGTTTTCTGTCTTTGTCTGTTGTTTGTTTTGTGTTTTGTGTAGGAGTTTACTGACTATTGTTCTGTCATATCCGTTACATTCTGCTAGATATTTTATCGTGTTTAGTTCGTCTTTGTATTTTTTTTCATCTAAGGGGATGTTGTTAAGTCTATGTATCATGGTTCTGAAAGTTAACCATCTAGTTTGTGTTGTATTGGGTGATTTGAGGTGTTGTGTATTAGTGTGTCAGTTGTAGTTGGTTTTCTGTATATACTGAATTTGTGCCTGTGTTCTAGTTTTGTGATGGAGAGGTCTAAGAAGTTTATGGTATTGTTGTGTTCGTATTCGGCAGTAAAGGTTATGTTTTTATGTATTTTGTTTATGTGCGTTAGTAACTGTTCACATTGTCTTTTGTTTCCCTTGTATAGTAATAGAATGTCATCAACGTATCTGTGCCAATATAGTATTTTATGTGAGTGTCTGTCATTGTTTGTGAGTATTTTTGTTTTTTCTAAGTGTTGGAGGAAGACTTCTGCTAGAATGCTGGATATGGGGGGGCCCATAGCTAAGCCATCGTTCTGTGTGTTGTATTTATTGTTATAAGTACAGTAGTTTTGTTTTGTGATAATGTTCAGAGTTTCTGTTATTTCGTTGATAAGTTCGTCTGGTGTGTTGTTCTGTTTGAGTTTGTTTTGTAGGATGGTGATTGTTTCAGAGGTGGGGATGTTTGTGTACAGGTTTTTAATGTCAAAGGAGGCTAATGTGGCATTATGGGGGATGTGTATCTAAACGTCTGTCTGTCTAAACGAACAGACACAATTCAAATCACACGCATTATTCGAACACATCTCACCCAACACACACAGCATCGATCTTTCGAAAATCTATACCGTCGCCAACAACAAGACGGACAGCGCTACCTACGGCAGCCTCTGAAGAAGCCTTTTAAAGGAGAAAACCGGTTTAGGCTATAAGGTAAAACTTTATGATTTTACTTATAAAAAACTTAGTGTTCCGAGTCGTTAATACAATAGTGATATTTAACAATAATATCTTTCTTTATATTTGTCCTTCAAATCAGTACTTTGACATTATTCAGCTAATGTGCTATTTCTAATAATAATACATGTTACAAATATCATTCTTGTCATCTTTTATCTTATTTATTTTATTTGGCTTGGTTTATTTAAGGTTTTACTAAGCTCACTTAACAGTCTATTTGGGAAACTTGTCTTGTCAATTCGTCTCTGTCAATTTGTCTGTTTATGTTGTAGTGTCATATTATGCAGATAGTGGATTTACCACTGTTCACTTGAAGGTCTTATCTCCTTTCATTCTTTAATGATTTATAATTTTAATTATTACATTTTCCCTTGTTACTTATACTTGGTTCTTACTTATATTTATTTAGTATAATTCACTCTTCTGGTGTTTTCAATATTATGGAACGTTTTGTGACGTTACAATATAAATAATTCAATAGTTCAATGTCGATCTTATTCTTTGGTTTAATTTTATTCTCATCCTCGGATAGACTAACTATGGTCTTGGCTTTTTCCTTATTTCTAAGATTTTTTGCAAGTTTTGATAATCGCGGGTATTCAAATTGATAGAATGTTTATCTCTGTAAACAAAAATGCCTGCTGTCAAAATTCATACACTACAGCAAAATGCCTAGTGTACCTAGTACCACAGAGTACTACAGCTATTTAATCCATTATATCAAACAGCTCCAAAACGATGGTTGTTGTTTTGCTACGGAATGTCATGAGTTCATTCAATTGTTTAGATTTTAGAATCAAAATTTCGTTGTTTGTGTTCGTGGCAGGCATAAGCTACTTACTTGGTGACGTTAATGTTGCATCTTCATGTTGACAAACTAGCGTCCTAGTGTGTGTGTGTGTGTGTGTGTGTGTGTGTGTGTGTGTGTGTGTGTGTGTGTGTGTGTGTGTGTGTGTGCGCGCGCGTTGTCCCGGTCGCGGCCTGGTAAACGCCAGTCTCCTACGGCGCAGCGCAGTCATACCTTCACAGAATAAGGGCGCTAGGATGGGGGTGTCCCTTTGCACGATAAGGGCCGAGCAAGTATGGACTTGCGTATATGGATTGTTCCGGCGTGTAGCTCGGAGGCTCTCTTAAGACTCACGTGCAGGAGCGAAAGGCCGTACTGAATGGGCGGTACGCGAAACCGTCATAAGGCATCGCGTCGGAACGATGAGCTACCTCGCCAAGGCGTATATGGTTCCCGTAAGGAGGCACTTACATTTCCTCGCAGTTTCCCGTACTAGCACGACAATGTAACATAGGCGGCTCGAGTTGTTTATGTTCTTTGTTACTGATGGAGACGCTGGGTTAGCCAACCGTGGGGAAACTGACTGGCGTGTGGCAGACAACGGATCACATGAGGTTAGGAAGGATTCATTCGGAGGTCATGTATGGTCTGTGGTGGATCGTTCAGTGTCCGAGAGTGATGCGTTGTCCGTGCCGTTAGCTAACGGATGTGAGTGAAAGAGGGTTCTCGACATTTGCGAACAAATTAATTACCAGGGATGGTTCATATTCTTCAGAAAAGAAACACAGAAGCCTCGATGTGGAATATCATTTCTGACATACCACAAGGTTCTCGAGAGGAAAGTTGCCAGTCAGAACGCTTATTGATGGACGACAGGATAGGTACCACGTGGGAGCAGAGTACGTAATTACTGTTCACAGGACCAGCAGATACCAGTAGCGTTAACTGCCGGACCAGCAGGGCCAGTAATGCGGGGGGCCTGAGGACTGGAGGACCCACGCAAACATTTTCTTTAATTTTTTACGAGTGGGTATAAACCATTGAAATTAAATAAAATTTTCCCGTATTTATTTAACATCAAAAACAAATAGGCCTACACTTATATTTTTACTATTATTTTACCAGTACCTCCAGTACCTACTTATGTATTTGGAGAGTATAAATTATTTGGTTGATTGCACAGTGTCCATTTAAGAATACACCGAGGCCAGTTGAGAATTGCATTTCAAGTAATGTTTTGAAATACAAAAATCCTATTTTTGTAAAATAAAATATCTTTATATCAGAATATTTTTCCAGTGCCAATATTAGTCCTATACTAAAATTACTGCAAATTCTAGAGCTATAAGCAGATGACAGAAAGTTTTAAAGGTGAAGTAGATTTCTGGTTTGTTTGTTTAAAAATAGGCCTATGAGATTAGTTAATAAAGTGTACGATACGATGTAAAATTCAATATAACGTTCACTGTCTTAATGAATTTAAATTTAATAAACTTTAAACAGGTTGCATATAAATTCAATAAATGACAAAATTATAAATGGTTACTGGTGTCATTCCTGATAACAATCAGTATTTTTTTTTCACATTAGTTGAAGACGTAAAAGATAGTAAATAAGAAATCTAACTACTAATTGAAATAAAAGTTATATTTTATTAATTGAACGTAATCATACAAGAAAGAATAGTTATTCTGTTCATATTATATAATTTTAGTAGGTGCTACTAGCTACAAGGAGGGATTAGTATTCAAGAGGGAACAATGGCATGAAAGTAAGTGTAGTAGGGAGGCCCACTAAGGATTCCTGCGGGGAGCCCACTGGCAGAAAAAAGAGTTACGCCACTGGCAGATACAATGATTTTTTGTGTGCAGACAGACAGGCGGTTGTTCCACGAAAGTATGGGGAAAATTCAGACGCTGACGAATCGAGCCTTTTTTTTGGTTATCAGTCATGTGGTTGTTCTAACCGAACGCCCAGGTACATAACCGATTCGGTCCACTGAATTGATCTCCCCTCCAAGGAGAGGAATTAGCATGAGATAGTGAACATTCGCGTAAAGCAAATCGCTTCGAATTTATCCATATAGATATGACTTACGCAGCCAGTCCGGAAGAGCGTACAGCTCGCGTTGTACCATTACGCTTGTCTATCGAGGTGACAGAGAGCTGTAATGGAACATCATCTCGTCAGCGAAGAGAGACAACGTGACGCCGAGATACACTGACAGGTCGTTCGGGCACACGAGATACAGAACAGGCTGAAGACAGATCCTTGAGGAATGCCTGCGGCGACAAGGCAAAATCGTGAGCACACCCCACCGACGCTTATCCTGAATGTTCAGTTGGTTAAATACGATACTAGAATAGCAGCAGTTGTGTATACAGGCCAGTAGGTCTTCGTGCCAGACTTTTTCGAAGCCTTTGCTCACGCCCAACAGGACAGCGCGCCCTTGGCGTCCAACAGGATGTCTGCTAACTGGGCAACAGCCTTCACTAGCTGAAGAGTAGTCGAGTGACCCTTCGAACTGCTCCTCGCGGATGATGTCATCCACCAGAAGCCGGATACAGGCTAACAGAGTCGATCCTGGCTTAAAGATTGCTGGCAAAAGTGATATCGGATGGTAGCTCCCAGGAAGCATTGGCGGTTTATTGGGTTCGGAATAATAGTACTGTTCGCGGTCTTCCACAAGCGGAACACTATCGTCCTCTCTTCATGTTTGTAACATTTGGTCTTCAAGGTTTGAAACTACCTGCTTCGTGTTCTATTCTATAATTCTTGTTTAAGGACAAACGTGTCTCAATAACCGTGAAACTTCAATTTCAGGTTCGCAATTGTCCAAATGTCACATTTACAAATCACAAAAACTATACAACTTCTAAAATAACTAACATCACTTCTATTCTGAGTTACAGAAACAACTTACACAGCAAACCCACGTTTAAACTGGTAGCTACACTAAAAGAGGCCACACAAGTTCACGCTACAGAACTTCGATTATTTCATCACTTAAATCAATCTATATATATAAAAGAGAAATACCACTGACTCACTGATTCATCACGAAATCTCCGAAACTATAAAACCTAGAAACTTGAAATTTGGCATGTAGGTTCCTTATGTGATGTAGGTATCCGCTAAGAAGGGATTTTTGGAAATTCGACCTTTAAAGGGGGAAAAAGGGGGGGAAAGTTTGCCTGACTAACTGACATAGAATCAACGTAGAGCAAAAACTACTGAATGGATATCAATGAAACTTTGAACATAGCTTCATCATAGGTCTTAGGTGCTCACTAAGAAACGGTTTTAAAAACTTTCACTCCTAAGGGGCAACCCCCCCCCCATTGTATGTATGTATCTATGTATGTATGTTCCACATCTCCTCCTAAACCACTGGACCGATTTCAACCAAACTTGGCACAAATATTTTACGCGACGGGAGAACCAACATAGGTGAGGTGCTTTTTTCGATGGGGTCCTTTGGGGGGTTCTTTGGGGTCTTCCACATCTCCTCCTAAACCGCTGGACCGATTTCAACCAAACTTGGCACAAATACTTTACGCAACGGGAGAACCAACATAGGATAGGTGTTTTTTCGATGGGGTCCTTTGGGGGTTCTTTGGGGTCTTCCACATCTCCTCCTAAACCACTGGACCGATTTCAACCAAACTTGGCACAAATATTTTACGCGACGGGAGAACCAACATAGGATAGGTGTTTTTTCGATGGGGTCCTTTGGGGTCTTCCACATCTCCTCCTAAACCACTAGACCGATTTCAACCAAACTTGGCACAAATATTTTACGCAACGGGAGAACCAACATAGGATAGGTGTTTTCTCGATGGGGTCCTTTGGGGTCTTCCACATCTCCTCCTAAACCACTGGACCGATTTCAACCAAACTTGGCACAAATATTTTACTCAACGGGAGAACCAACATAGGGTAGGTGTTTTTTCGATACGATCCTTCGGGGGGTCCTTTGGGGTCTTCCACATCTCCTCCTAAACCACTGGACCGATTTCAACCAAACTTGGCACAAATATTTTACGCAACGGGAGAACCAACATAGGACAAGTTTTTTTTCGATACGATCCTTTGGGGGGTCCTTTGGGTCTTAAAGACTATTAGATCTGGTTACTATGGCAACCCAATAGAATAGATTCTGGTTACCATAGCATCGGTGGAAGTCTCCCGCATAGGAAATAGCGCGGGAGTCGTCCGACGGGCCTTCCCCGGAGTTCATCCACGGAACCCGGGGAGTCTTAGGTCGGATCCCGCGAAAGACGGCGGGGCCAGAGTCCACGGTTCTTATAAATAAAGATATAGGTTATGATATCAAAGGTGGTGTATGCATCTTAAGAAACTTCTTAATAGTGTGTGAATTCAGAGTTATTTCAGTTCGAATTTAAAAGTGGATAAGTTAAGATCGAAGTAAGTTATAAGCGAGTATAAAAAACAAAGTTTTGATAGCAAATGTATTCAGATCATAGTGTTCAGATAATATAAATACACTTGCTTCAGTTTGAATTTAAAAATTGATAAGCTGAAATCTATAGAGGTATTGTATTGTTAGAATAAGTTTAGGAGACACTAATTTAACAAATGCCTTATTTCAACATTAACACAATGAATTATAAAAGACAGTAAATACGCAGCGCGTGCAAGTACTGTAGACATTTTATTGAAAACTAATTTAGCTGTTCGCCCTCTCCCAGAGTTAGAAATCGAGCAGGAGCATCACGCGCAACAGAATTCTTCTCCAGATATAAGAATACAGTTTATGACATGTTCTTAAACAGGTGCGCTACAGAGTATTCCTCCAGTGAGAATGCGAACGTAACAATATAAGGAAGATTATACAATATACAAGTAATATAACGTTAGAACAAGAATAGGTGCCTATGAGCCTATGAATAAATTATGAACCCGAGCAACGCTGGGTAAATCGGCTAGATATAGATATCTATATAAGCCAAATACCACTGACTGACTCACTGATCACGATATCTCTGAAACCACTGAATGGATATCAATGAAACTTTGAATGTAGCTTCATCATAGGTCTTAGGTGTTCACTAAGAAACGGTTTTAAAAACTTTCACTCCTAAGGGGCAAAAAACCAAAAATGAAATTTATCGCGGGAATTACATACTTTGTAAATGAAGTGGTTGACATCTCAGTTTATTGGAAACTCCGAATACATTTAGTTCTGAGTTTTTAATCATTGTTTTAAATTGAAAAACTTCGTTGTTTGCAGGTTCTTATAGTCGAGAAAATTTCGAAGTTCAATTAATTAATAAATGTATGTCCTTTTTTTTCTCGGAAACGGCCCTAACGATTATTTTCTCGAAATAAATAATAAATAGCTGTTGCTATGAATGTAAATAAACAAACTAAGAGTTGAGAATTTGTACAATCTATCTAATCCTATACTATTAAGCGAGCAATAATTGTATAATTACGTACAACGTGAAACTCCGTAGCGAAGCACGGGTATTTTGCTAGTAATATTATAATTCGCAATTTTTCACAATTTTTCGAAATTAATTTGATGAGATTTAAAAAATCGGTATGGAGAACCATACATGACTTCCATGTCATAAAATTTATATTTAAAATCATTTAAATATTAACTAAGTGGATGCTTGAGTTCTGAAGAAATGACGTATCAGCTAAAATGGTACCCCCATGTCAGGTGGGTGCAGACTATCCTCAACCTTCGTGAGGAAGGACTGTACTTTTGAATAAAATGTTTGTAGGTCGAACGAAGAGCTGGCCAAAGGGAGCTGCGATCTGATTCCTGTAATGAACTTAGGCTCTCGCTGCGAGTTATCGGCCGAGGGTGAATGATGTCTATAGTGTTATCAAAGTCTTTCCTGTTAATACAAACTAGCCATTTTTCTTTTTTAAAATCGAGTCTTTCTTTCCATTCGTCTTCTGAATTCCAGAACGACGATTCTGTTTACCCGTATAATTATAAATTTCTCAGCAAAACATTTCTTCCTTAATACGTTTGTGTCTTCTATTTAACACCCACCATTCTGATCCGTGTCATAACGCTATATTCCACAAAGGCTAGTAAATAACTGGTCATCAGGGAGGTCAATATATTTTCTAGGAGAGGCAAACAATTTTCCAGAGGAGAAAAATATTTATATATTTTTCATACATACACACATGCACATATTAGTTTGTAATTCTTATATTATAACAGAAATAAGTACACAGATTGTATTAATTTATTAAAACATTTATTGATTAAAAATATTCATAAAATTAATGGCTTGTAAAAGTTAATGTTTTATCTCCATTAAGTAGTGCTTAAGTTTCCAAAGTTTTAATATTATTATGTCCGTAATCAAAACATCAGAGCAGGTTTTAGTGTGTATGAGGGTACACCGTGGAAAAAAATTCAACATTCCCTATGTTGCTCAGAGTAAAGCTGCGAATCTACAGTGTACGTTTCACAGAACAAACGCGGAAAAGAAGGATCGCTCCGAAGTCTCTCATGGACCCTGAGCATCTTGCAGAGGGTTCACTCCCTAAAGGCGAAAAGTCTTTCTATGAACCGTTCCTCTGTAAACACGTGCAGTTACACTGGTGAGCGATCCACAGGAAGCAAATCGCTGTCCACGCTGCATTATGGATTATGTCCATATATATTATGTCCATACTGTATTTTCGGCTTGCACACGTTGTGTTGATGTGGGTTTCGGCATTTTCCATTTAAAAAGCGTGCAAACGTAAAAAAATAAAAATGAGTGAGGCCAGAAATAACGCGAATTGTGTGTGTGTGTGTGTGTGTGTGTGTCCTGCCTGCCTTTTTATTACAGTAATGACAATAATAAAACTTTGGGAACGTAAACATTACATAATTGAGATATGCTTGCCTGCCAGGAACGATATGATTTCACTCATACATGATTTAAATTAAAATGAAAAAATATAGAATTTTTTTAAAGTTAAATGAAACGTTTCCATAGAAACTACTTCTTTGTTGTCAATAACGTAGTACACATATAAAACTTATAAAAATTTACCTCCTCCATCATCAACTACCATTTTAATTTATAAAAAAAATTACCCCCTCTCCCCTTCAACTACCCTTGTCATTTATAGATATTTCATCTACCTTTCTACAGTGGATTATTATGACCTTCTTTTCAAAATACTTTATTTATCAAAATTAAGCACTTTACTCTGGTTAAAACGTAAAACATTGCAGGTAAACTACCCCTTTCCCTTAACCGATCTTCACCAAAATCAATAGGCCTTGAGTCCTCTAAAAAAAATTATTTGATTCTGTTTGAATTTGCGGCTGTTATCGTTTGCCATAGAAAAAATTCCACACAGACACACACACACACACACACACTTTTCGAAAAATGACTTTTTTTCATGTTTTGATGGTAGTACAAACAGAATCTGCTATTATCTCGAACACGATATTTTTCGGCATAACCATACTTCCATTTCCTTATGGAACATGGAAGTAAAAATTAAAACGTGAATCGAAATTTGTCAAGAATTTTTTTAAAAAAACGCCTTTGATGAGAAAAATATATTCACGGGTGGGCGGCGGCCCCCTCCTATTGGTTACAGCCATGCACACAAGAACTGCATTTTGTGTACGATCCAGTATTTCTCTTGCAGATAATCTATAATTGATCTCATCTTGAACCCCTGTTTTGGTCCCCAAGAGATAGCAGAGTTGTATTGTCATTGCATTAAAAATATCTTTTTATTTCCTCCCAGTGGTCATATGACTTTATATTATTGACTTTTTTTAGATTACAAAAAATACTGAAGTGACATCTCTTGTAAGATTCAGGGTTGGTTCAATTGTTCAACTAAAATAATTCATAACAGTTCTGTCAAAAAACATATAAAAATGTTTATAAGCATATTTTCTTCAAGGTACTCATTATTGTTCTCTTTCGGAGTGAAAATGACTTGTTAAAGAACTGACTTGGTTTTAGTGGACGATATGGTTTAGTCTTTGATTGTTTTGTAGTATCAGAAAGAAGAATTATTTCGTAAGAATATATCATGATGTTATGATTCAGAGTATATCATAAAATCCATTTATAATTAAACAACAGAAATAAACAGGATGTATTGAGGTTAAAAAAATATATTTTATATACAATTGTGTGTGTGTGTGTGTGTGTGTGTGCACGTGCGCACAGGCGTGTTTAATTATTATATATAATTTTCAGTAGACCTACATCCTATTTTAATTCATAGTTCAGACTATAAGTTTTTTACTAGGCCTACAGTTGCAAGATGTTTAAAAGATAACACTATTTCTTTATTTAAAATATAACCAACTCATCCCAGAATCATATCTTAATATAAATAAAAGTCATTGTAGCTATGTATGTATGTATGTATGTTCCACATCTCCTCCTAAACCACTGGACCGCTTTCAACCATACTTGGCACAAATATTTTACGCAACGGGAGAACCAACATAGGACAGGTGTTTTTATCGATACGATCCTTGGGGGGGGGGGTCCTTTGGGGTCTTAAAAAAAACTATTAGATCTGGTTACCATGGTAACCCAATAGAATACATTCTGGTTGCCATAGCATCGGTGGAAGCCTCCCGCGTAGGGAATAGCGCGGGAGTCGTCCGACGGGTCTTCCCCGGAGTCCGTCCACGGAACCCGGGGAGTCTTAGGTCGGATCTCGCGAAAAACGGCGGGCCAGAGTCCCAGCGCCTCGCCCGGCATGTCGGCGGCTTTCTCGGGCTTCGGAGAACCTTCCTTACCCCGGGGAGGTCTCTGACCAAGTCATAGCGCGGGAGTTCGACCGGCGCCTGGATGCCGGAAAAAGCAGGCGGTGTCCCGGCATAGGTGGAAGCCTCCCGCGTAGGGAATAGCGCGGGAGTCGTCCGACGGGACTTCCCCGGAGTCCGTCCACGGAACCCGGGGAGTCTTAGGTCGGATCCCGGGAAAGACGGCCGGGCCAGAGTCCACGGTTCTTATAAATAAAGATATAGGTTATGATATCGAAGGTGGTGTACGTGTCTTAAGAAACTTCTTAATAGTGCGTGAATTCAGAGTTGTTTCAGTTTGAATTTAAAAGTGGGTAAGTTAAGATCGAAGTAAGTTATAAGCGAGTACAAAAAACAAAGTTTTGATAGCAAATGTATTCAGATCATAGTGTTCAGATAATATAAATGCACTTGCTTCAGTTTGAATTTAAAAATTGATAAGCTGAAATCTATAGAGGTATTGTATTGTTAGAATAAGTTTAGGAGACACTAATTTAACAAATGCCTTATTTCAACATTAACACAATGAATTATAAAACGACAGTTAAATACGCAGCGCGTGCAAGTACTGTAGACATTTTATTGAAAACTAATTTAGCTGTTCGCCCTCTCCCAGAGTTAGAAATCGAGCAGGAGCATCACGCGCAACAGAATTCTTCTCCAGATATAAGAATAAAGTTTATGACATGTTCTTAAATAGGTGCGCTACAGAATATTCCTCCAGTGAGAATGCGAACGTAACAATATAAGGAAGATTATACAATATACAAGTAATATAACGTTAGAACAAGAATGTGCCTATGAGCCTATGAATAAATTATGAACCCGAGCAACGCTGGGTAAATCGGTTAGTTAAAAATAAAAATGCAATGCACAGAGAAGGGCATTGAAAATGCTTCAATAAATCTAAAAAATATATATATATATATTTATGTTCATTTAACAATGTACAGATTATAAGTTAAATGTAGTCGCATTCATAAGCGAAGTTTTATATGTGTACTACGTTATTGACAACAAAGAAGTAGTTTCTAAGGAAACTCACCGGTTCCCATTTTCGATCACGCACCAGCGATCGGCCGCAAATGTCCTTATAAACATTTTCAATGTTAAAACATTTTGTAATTTATTAGTTACCAGTATCACTTTATTTAAAAAAGTGGGAATTAAACACCTAGCCAAACAAGTTTGTGTAGCAAAGTCTATTAACAAAAAGATGTGTTGTCATGGTTACGTTAGCAGTTCTGTCTTCTTGACCAATTAACATCATTGTAGTGAATTGTGCAAAAATACCTCACATCATATTAGAAATAACAAGAAAAAGTAATACAATAGGTATTAAGAGATTGATATTTTGAATTACAGTGCTAGGAAATATCATCCAGAATTACCCATAGACAGTGTTGATAAACCAAGTTTTAGTGTTGATACCCACGGACAGCTGTTCTAGTGTTGATACTCATGGTTAACATTTTGATAAACATGATTGGAAGCAAACAGATGCCATATGTTTTTTGTAGTGGTAGCCCATGTTTTTATGTGTGGAGTTTGGTGGAAAGATAACACTAAAGATAATCACAATTCAAGATCATTAAAGATTCATTAGTTCAGTTGATAAATATCTACTGTAAGTACCTAATTCACAAGTAAATTAATTAAACTGTAGTTTCAATCTTTGTTTATAACACAAAGTAATATGACCTGTCAATAATACACAAAATTATAATCACACAACATGCTACAGAAAAGTATAAACTAATGCTGACAAAGCTTAATAGGCATAAATAAACCATAAAAACGTGTTCATATTCAGAAATCTCTCAGTCTTTGCACTGTAACTTTAAAAAAGACCACCACTTCTATCTCAGAACACCTGCCTTCAATGTAAAAAAGAAATATTTATTCAAGTTTTCCATCATATTTCTATATATCTGCAAAGTATGAAGAACTTTTGTCATTACATAAAACTTTGAAAGGAACCCTCTCAGTAAAAAATGAACTTAATATTTATTATATCAAAGTAAAATTATTGATTATTATATTTAGACACATATTATAGCCAGCTTTTCTTAAACACAGATGCAGCTGGTAATCTAAACTGCAAAATAAAACTGAAGAAACCACACTCACATACAGCAACAGAAATGCCATATGTAAGTAATATTTTTTTTAAATATAATTAACTGTATAAAATAACAGGATCTATCACAGAAAGTGAAGAATATATTTGTGATTATTAGAATGCCGAAATATTGTCAGTAATCAGAAAATCTCAGTAGTTTTCAAACAGATGTACATAACAACTTTAAAGTTGTAGATTTCTTAACTGTAAATTCATTCAGTATTCTCACTTATAAATTTCTTGAGAGATTTGTATAATGATTTTCTTTTAAATACCTAAGGTAATAAACTTAATTTATTATTATTTAAGTTGGGCTCCCATGTTTCTCATATGGTTGATTAAGAAGATACTATATGAACTGTTAGGCAGTGCACATTTATCCAAGTAATTTAAATAACAGATAATATATTATACAATACCTTGATAAAATAAAAAAGTTAGTCAAATGTACCACTAATTGTACATGAACCTACTACATTAAAAATAATAAATTAAACCTGATTTCTGTATGTGACTTTACCAAACCCTAGAGCCCGTTTTATTATTCAGGATTGGCTTGTTGGACCTGTTTTCACTTGCCAAGCAGATTATTGGTCTGTTCTTCCACTTCTTCATGTAGGCTTTTCAGAAAAAATTGTACAAATTTTACATAACCACCTCTTCCTTTGATAACCCATATTATCTCTGTCCATTGGCCTACAATGAAACAGTACTCCTGTCAGTTTTGTTGTATGAAAGATATTCTTCTGTCTCTATGTCCATTATATATTTATTGTATTTTGGGGTTAGGATACGGTCAAATTGCCATATAAGAAAGCAGGTACAGAGCTTTTCTTTAATTTACAGTTTTGATCTGGACGCCTCGTACTTGAAGAAATTACAAAAAAAAATTCCAATCACATGTGACAATTTCTAATTTTTCTGCTTCACTCGTGCTATTGTAATCTTCACAAATAGCAATGTATATTTTACACCACAAATTGGACTGTCATTTAAGAGTCTGTAATATCTCCCTTTCCTTAGATTCATGTAGTTACATACAACATCATATCACTGTATCACTGTTGTTATGTTTATGCATCATATCACTGTCCTATATCTATCTCCACTCTGTATATGATCTTTCAGTTTCTACTCTATATTTCTTTATCTTTTTCTTTATCTTTTACCTGTACTTTTTATTATATCTAATATCTCCATTATATTTTTTAGCTTAGAGTGTCATTTAACTAGTCTCAAAACCCTTATTTAAAAAGGTTAGTTCCCACTTACATGTTCTGTGAGGAAACCCAAATCGTGTGCCCCGGTGTAGGACACAAATACTGTTGTGATAGTTTATTGATGTTTAATCTTGTTTCTTTTTCAAATTACCATCATGTTGTAATTAGATTATGTAAGAGACTTGTTCATTTGCCATAGTGTCAATGAATCCAGCAAGCCCCTATTTATAACTGGGTAGTCTGGACAGATGTTCAGGGGCACACAAGGTTAAGGATAATAGTGAATAGACAGAATTAACAATATTTAAATTTTCTTGTACCCATTGCCAAAAATTTAATCACCTTGTTGAAGATGTTGAACAGTATGCAAATAATAAGGATAGAAATTCTCTTTCTTCAGTTTTCTCTAGACTTAAATATGAGGTATGCCTCTCTATATAAATCCTTTTGGTGCTGAGTTGAGGACTGCGCTGTATCATTTAAGGGGCATCTTTACAGGGGAGGGGGGACAAACGGGACCAGACTCCCCCCCGATGGTTGAAAAACTTGATAAATTTTGTTAATCTCGTAATTTTTAAGCTGTTTCATTGTATTTTTTCTGGCTGTGTACGCTACTATAGTAGCAGCTCTTTCTTAAATATACAAACAGGTTTATTATACTGCATTAGGGTATACGTCTGAAATATGAACCTAACAAACATAAATTTTAACCAAAAAGAAATATCTGTTTTAGAAAATTCAACAAAAACAACATAATAATTAACAAACATACAATTGAAAATTTAATCGTAGAAACTGAAAATGCTATAAATCATTTGGAAGAAAATATACAAGACAAAATAAGAACAAAAGCAACTATAGAAATTACTAAATTTATAAATAAATTCAATAACAAATCTAAAAAACATCAAAACAATAAACATTCACAAATTTTTTTATAGAGAGGGAAAATTCGTTATACACCAGCAGAGGAGGCCATGCTTCCTCTGGTGTGTGGGACTCTCACCCACTAAAAAGCCCACCTCTAACTCAGCCATTCATATCCATCCTGGAACCACTTAGCGCATTACTTCAGGATGGAGCCTATTGCACCCTTATCGGACTCCTTCTAGATGTTCCTCATCTTCTACTGCCTTTTGGGTGCAAGTTGGACCTGTCTTTTTTTTCTAGTAGGACCCACTGAATAAATGCATTGATGTGGTCCCATTCCACCTCACCACGAAGCATAAGTGCAACTACACTTTTGGGCGTGAACTCCACGAGCTCTATTTCCAGTACCATCCTCTGTCTTGTGATCTGCAGCATTTGAAAAAAATTTCTGTATTGGCATGGTGGGCTTTGCACCTTTCCCATTCTATGGAGGTAGGCATTCAAATTGCCACGGCCACTGAGCAACTAGGTCAGGTGGTAGTTGACCTCACCGTGTTGACAGTCCATCTTTTGGCAATCCATTTCTTCAAGTTTGGTATGAGCCTTGCATTCCATCTTCCTCTATCCTCTCTATCCCAACGATCTTGCCAGTGATGGAGAATGAGTTCCCTGGTTTCATGCTTTGCAGTATCCTTTCCAATTTCCTCTCTTCTTTCAAATAAATGCCAACAGGTCTCTTCTTTCTCTCTAGAGCCAACAGGTCTATGGGGATCACTCCCGCTATAACCAGGACTACTGCCTCTGGCACTGTCTGGTAAGAGGATCCTACTCTGAGGGCTCCTCTTCTCTGCACTGATGTCATACATTTTCTGTACTTCTCCGTCTTTAGTGCATCAACCCAGATTTTGCAACCATACAGAAGGATGGATTCTGTGACCACCATCAACAATCACCTCTTGCTTGTAGTGGGACCTCTTACATTGGCCATAAGTCTGCTGAGCTTGGTTGTAACGTTAGCCGCCTTATCAGCTGCATACTTTATTTGCTCCCAATAGGAGAGATTTGAGTCTAGTCTCACTCCTAGGTATTTCACAGGGTTCTTTGTAAATACTCTCTCAGCTCCCACTTGCAGAGGTATGATAGTGGCAACCCGTCGCCGGGTGAGCAGTACTATTTTGGTCTTATCAGTGGCTAGATCCAGGCCATGTTCTTCAAGCCAGGAGCCCACTCCTCATTACCTGATTCAGGCTTCTTTGTCCATCCTCGGTGTTTTGTGCTACAATCACTGCCGCGATATCATCTGCGTAACCTACCAGGAAAGTGTCTGGCAATGTCTCCATCCATAGAATTCCGTTGTAGGATATGTTCCAAAGGTGAGGGCCCAAAATTGAGCACTGAGCAGCCCCGGCATTGATCTTCTTCCTATGAGGTCTGTCTGTCGTATCATAAATAAGTTCCCTGTCACTCAGATAGCATTCTATTATACGCAGGATATACTGTGGGATCCAGAAGAAGTGTTCCAGAGCCCTAAGCATGTCGCTCCAGCTGGCAGAATTGAAAGCCTTCTCAATATCCAGCATCACAAACAAGACTACACTTCTTGAGTAATTATTTCCCTTTTGGGCCACATGGAACGTCTTTACTACCTCCTCCAGTGCTCCAAGAGTTGATTGGCCTTTCCAAAAGCCGTACTGTCTGACAGGTCTCCCGTGCGTTGAATATCTGCTAATATACGTGACTTTAGTAACCTTCCAGACACTTTCCAGCAGTATCCAGCATGCACAAAGGTCTGTATTCTAACGACGTGCCCAGGTCACTCTTACCTTTGCTGACAAGCAGCAGCCTCTGCACTATCCACCACTTGGGGAAGTATCCCTTCCTGAGGCAGCTGTTGTACATATTAAGGAGTATCTGTGGGCATGAACTAGCAATCTCCTTCAGAACTTCTGACAGAAGACTGTCAGGTCCTGGGGCCTTGCCACTCTTCATCAAGCCTGCAGCCTCCTTCAGTTCTTCATCATTAAACAGCGGGACTTCGTCTTCTGCAACGGGTCATGGCTCACGGACATTTACTGGGTGGGTCAGAAAGAGTTCACCCACAATAGCATCCATACGTGGTGCATCCATGATTGGGCTAGTCAACTGTACCCAAAGCTTGTGCATTATGACCCTGTAACCTAGCCTACAGAGGTCACTATTCACCTCAGCCTTTAGTTCCTCCCACTTTTGTCATTTGCTACTGATAATAGCCTTTTTAAGGCCTTGTCTTGCTGCTCTGTCTTCTGCTATTTCTTGTTCTGCACTGTCGCCATTCCTTTTCCTCCTGGTAACAATTCGCCTGAAAGAAACACATCTCCTCCTCAGAGTAGAGATCTCCTCAGTCCACCAGTAGACCGCTTTTCTTCTTCCAGATTACTTTCTTTGCTGAGACATTGAATGTCGCAGGTCTGGCGTATCAGCTTCATTGTGGTCTTGACTATATGCTCTGTGGGACTAGTCCTCTCCCCTCTGTATTTCTGATACAAGGGTTTCTACATCGAGTTTGCCAACATTCCATTTACATCTTTTCCAAAACTTTTCACCCACCTGTCTCCTTTTGTCATGGAGGCTAAAGACTATGTACTGGTGATCACTACTTTCCATCCAACAATTTTTGAAGCTAGAAACTCTGACACAAGTGTAATATCCGGAATAGCCTCTGCATAGCTGGGTCTTCTAAATGTCAACACTTTCCTGCTAAGTGTTTGATCACGCTAAGTGATAACTGTGAAGCCAACTCAACCACCTGTTTTCCCCTTGAGTCTGTGTTTGACATACCCCACTCCACTGCCCTGGTGTTGAAGTCTCCAGCAACAATGATGTTTCCTTTCTATTCCCACAGAATATCCTCCAGTCTGTCCAGTTTTTCTTGAAAGTCATGTATACCCTTGTTTGGGGTGAAGTAGCAGCTCACAAAAGCAACCCCCTACTTCTAACCCAAACAAATCCTCTATAAGAACCATGGCTCCCTACCAAGACTCTCCCCATGTCTGGTATCCAGATAGCTGCAGTACCTATTATATTGTAATACCATCCTGGTATATCTCTATCTTTGTACTGTTCACTGATGAAAATCAAATCAGCTTTGGTGTCCTGCTGAGTCTTAACAAGAATGTCATCCACAACCCTGCTTCTATGTAGATTTCGCTGGAGAAACTTCATATCCCTTGATTCTTTTTAGGCTCATCTGTTGCCTGTCCCTGGGATATGACCCATCTGCTCTGGAACTAAATTCCTTTCAGTACACAGGAAGTACTTTGGTCGGTTTCTACAGTCCCTGTTGGTTCTTGTGCCCTGGTTCTCCCCACTGTATACACAGCCCCATCTGCCTTCTGTCTGGTCCCTTGAAGTTAGTCTGCTGATGACCATAGCCAAAGCATATGTAACAGCATATAACCTTTACCCTACACTGAGCTCTGCAATTCACCCAGCCAATTTTTATGTGCTGGGACTTCAGCAGCTCTTCCATGCCTTTTACATTTATATCTATGATGGCCATCTTTTGTTCCCTTCTGATGGCACCTGTAACTATTACCCTCAAGTCCCCTACAAGATCCCCGACCTCTCTCTCTTAATTGCCTCAGTCGCTTCTTCTGTGGTGGTGAGGCTATCAAGATCTCTTATTTCGAGAGTCTCCTTTGGCTCCAGCTTCCAGACAGTGGCAGTTGACCCTAAGATGGGCTTCAGGGTGTCACAGGATGCTGCTTTGTCCTGCGACTTTTCACCCAACTCTAGTAGGACTCTCCCGGGACCAGCCTGTCTTATTGCTCTGACTTCAACCTGAGAGGCTTCAGGATTTGCCACACTACAGATAAGGTCAAGTAGTTCAGCATAAGTTTTGCCTTGTGAAGGCTCAATCAACAGAGCCTCTAGACATGGCTTTGATAGTTTCCTCTTTTTCCGAACTCATGGGGTAGAATCAACCCCACACTTATCTGAGACTTCAGATGTTTCTACTATTTTTACCTTCCAAGGCCTATTCTTGTTTTTATTCCAGACCTTTGCCCAGGCTTCCAAGGTTTCCACCTTTTTCTTCTTCTTTTTCAGTCTTGCCTCTGCTGGGCTTGAGGTTCCCCTTTTAACCCCAGATGGTTGAGAATCCCCAGATCCCTTTCCTTTCAAAGGTGACTTATCTCTCTTAGAATTGGACCACCAGCAGAGACGGTCGTACTACTGGCCGTTGACTCAGTGTTCCCCTTTCCTGTTGGCTGCTTCTGGGCCTTTTCCTCCATCTTCAGCCAGTTAGCTCTGCAGTGAGTGATCACATCTATGGCTTCCTCCAGTTCTTTCAGACCAGTCTTCACATCCATGGAGACGTTTCTCTGCCTACTGATTGCAGTCTTCATACTCATCCAGTGCTTTCTTGAACACCAGACTATTGCCTGTCTCTGGGATATGACCCATATGCCTGGGACTACATTCCTTTCAGTACACAGAAAGCACTTTTGTCGGTTTTTACAGTCTGAGAAAAAAAATAACTGAACTGGACCAAAAATTCAGAAAAATGTACAGGCTCCTGGGGTGAGTAGATTAGGAGATAAATAAATCACCTTGTATCCGTCGTGTGACTTCGTTGTACGTCGATTAAAATGACGCGTTTCGGAACATATGCTCCATCATCAGATTAAATCACTCTATTGAGGTCGCTAACAGTTAAAATCACATGTTACACATCATTGTCAACTAATGTAACTCACTCGCTTTCTAAATGGTGCGCACCACAGCGAAGCTGATCGGACACTCAAATTTTGATTTGATTTAATTTTAAGATTTTGATTTTAACTGTTAACGACCTCAATAGAGTGATTTAATCTGATGATGGAGCATATGTTCCGAAACGCATCATTTTAATTGACATACAACGAAGTCACACGACGGATACAAGGTGATTTATTTATCTATAATCTACTATTCCTACGTGACTTGGATACCAAGAACCAACATGCATTCCTGGGGTGACATTTTGAGTTATCTATACTTAATAAACTATTGGTATATAAACAAGCCCTTAAACCTGTCTGGACATATGGTGTATAACTCTGTGGATGCACAAAGAAAAGTAACAGAAAACTATCCAGATATTTCAAAATAAAGTACTGAGGTGTATTGTTAATGCCCCATGGTACATACGAAATGAGGACATCCACAGAGATCTGAAGATTGCTTCAGTTGAAGATGAAGTTTAGCGATTCGCCAAGAAGCATGACAAACATCTGCATAAACACCAGAACATTGAGATGCCGCAACTTCTCGACAATACTGAACTTGTGCGATGGCTAAATAGAATGAAGCCATTTGATTTAGTGTAGTGTGTCAAGTGATAGGCATCACATGAAGAAAGTGATTAGTTTTTAAAGGAGTGTACCATAGGACACCCATCCTACACCATTACACCGTGTAAATTGTTATGAGATGTAAATTGATAGATGGGCTTAGCCCAGACTCAATTTAAAAAAAAAAATACTCCCGATCACTGTTCTGCACTTCTGGAGCTGTTCGGCTTCCTCGCTTCTCATCTTCTCAATGTATTTCTTCAGAGGAGAACTCCTAGACCCTATATGTTCCTTGTGTCTAAACAAACTACTGATGAGTGCTGACAAATAAGCTTTCATACTGATTATATTAATATGCACAGCTCTATTTAAGTACTATTCTATGAAATGTTTATAAAGAATTTTTATCAGCTGTGGATCTTGAAAGTAAGAATTGTAAAATTGCAAGGAAGATGATAAAATAAGGAGTGATGACTATACTTTTGTGAAGTCATATACTTATCAGTCTGTAGCATCTCAGCCTAAGAAAAATGTCCGGGGTAGTAAAAATCTAACGAAACAGAAAGTTTGCTGTTTTTGTCTTTGTTCGCCTTTATCATGCTGCCTTTTGCCAGGGCAATTTTGTGTTGTGTAATGTGTTCAAATAGTATGAATGATTAAATTGTGTTTGTTCATTTGGGATGTTGTTTCCATACGTTTTTGTAAGTTTGTATATTTCCAGATGTGTGTGTGTGTGTGTGTGTGTGTGTGTGTGTGTGTGTGTGTGTGTGTGTGTGTGTGTGTGTGTGTGTGTGTGTGTGTGTGTGTGTGTGTGTGTGTGTGTGTGTGTGTGTGTGTGTGTGTGGAATTCCCATGTTGTTGTTAACGTCTGTGCATGTGTTCTTTGCATCAATGAGATGGTTTGCAAACGTGGATTTGATGGTTGAGTGTAATGCTTTTATGTGTTCATAAACCTTTGTTTGAAGCTGCGTTTTGTCTGGCCAATATAGGATTTGTTATATTCTGAGCAGTTTAATTTCTTAAATGCCTGGTAAATGAAATTTGTTTAGTTGTGTGTGTATTTCATGACAGGCCCAAAATTAGACACATTTGTACAATCAGAAAGATACAACACACAAAAACGCATGGAAACAACATCCTAAATGAAGAAACACAATTTAAATCACATATACTATTTGAACACATTACACAACACACACACACACACCCACAAAACATCAGCAATGATCTTTTGAACAACAGTGCTGTCATCAAAAATAAATACAGACAGCGTTCCCAGCAGTAGCCTCTGATGAAGATCGCAATGAGTCAAAAACTGGTTCAGACAATAAGTAAAATTTTTTTCAATTTTACCTAAAATACTTGTGTTCCATGTCATAATAGATATTGTAGTTCTTCAACTTGTACAAATACTTTATACTGTGCATAAAATAATTTTGTGTTACTCATAAAATTGTTCTTTATATAAACATTTTTAGATTTGAAGAGACATTTTAAAGAGGTTACAAGAGGTTACATTATTTGTCTTTACCAAGCTGCACTAACACACTGGTTTTATCTGTTGTGATATAATAAATTGCAGCATAGTTAATGCTATTGTATTTGTTCGCTGGTTAGTGTCAAATCAATCAATTTCCTTCTACATATTGTCAGATAGCAAACTTACTATTGTTAGTTCAAGTTTTTTTTTAATGAAGCAGTTGTATAGTTTTTTCTATAAACAGGCAATTAGTTATGAAGAACCAGTCCATCAAATTCGACATGGTAAATACTTAGTAATAATTATCACACACACCACTGAAAACATAAAACATCCCAGTGGGATAATTAATACCAGTGGGGAAGTTACATGGAGGCAATTGAGGCAATGCCTACCCTAAATTTCTGTAGAATAAAAATTATAAATACGTATGAACTACATAACGTAAAGATTATACATTGTTACCGCGACTGTCGAATTTATTAGGCCAAAACGTGCTTTACTGAGCGACCGCTAGATGGTGACAAGTGAGACTCGGCATAGTTTGTTTAAAGCGAATGAGGCAACCTGAACTTGCCTCAGCGTTTTTTGTATACATCATATGTAAGCAATGTGCCAGAGTGATAGGGAAGTGAAGGGAGGGGGGATTGTCCCGTGCTGTACACATAGAGCGTTGAGGCATGCCTCACTTATGTGGTCCAAACATTCAAGTTAAAGCCCACTGTGTTGTTTATAAGTGTGTTTATTTTATGCGGTTATTAAAAGTGTCCCTGTTATTCCGCTGAACTAACAGATGATCAAGATTGTTATTTGAATTATTTGTAACATTAAACATATATATAGAAACTAATCAAGTTTAAAAATTTGAAGTTCAATCAGTTGTATTATTGTGTATGACTAATACAAGGATTGTTCAATAGAAACACGTATAGAGCTGTAAAGCATTTTTTATTCAACGATTTTAAAAGAAGTCTCCATTAACATTAAGACATGAGTTCCACTGTTGCACCAACCTGTAGATTCCCTGCTAGTAAAATTCTTACGGCTGTTTGTGGAACCATTCGCTTACAGCAAACTCTACCTCAGCGTCCGATTTGAACCACCATCCTTTTAGTGATTCCTTAAAAAAATTTAAGATAAGATTTTTGCCTACCCATTCATTAACTACTAGCTTTGCCACTGATTAATACAGCATTTTTTCAGATCTCAAAGTTTCCAAAAGAAAGTGACAGTTTTGAAAATCTATCTACAATTGTGAAGAAAAATGATCTGCAAGCAGTTTCTGATTTCATACAGAATGAACATACTAGACTTATTAGTGAGTAGCGAACAGCAAATTAAACTCATTTGTGCTGTCCTGTGTTCATGACATTATTCATAATTTATTACATATAATATTTTAAATTAATGTTTCACATAATTTACTTTACTGATGTCAGCTGTAATATTAACAACAATGAATTCTTTTATGTAGTAACTTTGTAGCCCTATAATTACCTACAATTAAAAGTAAGATAAAGTTCCTATCTAAAATTAAGATAGAGGTCAGCTCTATCTTAAAGTAATTAAGATATATACATATATGTTCATTCTTTATTTTCACTAAATTCATACTTTCAGATTTCCCAAGAATTTCAATAAGTTTAATTAAGTACACTAGTCTGGTTGACACCAGATTAATGCACTCAGCTCCATAATCAATAGCATCTCTTTATAGTGCTAACTCAAGATTAAAATTTTAAGGGATGTGCTCAATAAAAATTGTCAAATAATGAATATTACAGCTTACAGTATACCATCCTGTACTTACAGACACAGTTATATTTATATATCTTGAGTCATTCAGTTTGAATAAATTTGCTTCACAAAAATAACGCTGTCCATTTTGAAAACACACACACACACTATATATATATATATACTATAACACAACAAATTGCAAAACAAATGTAAATTAATTTGTGCTGTGCCAACATGTATCTAACATTACTGTTAATATCTACCAATTACTGGGGTTTGGGTGTAATCATAATAAGAGTAGTCATTTATTGAATTTTAACAAGTTTTCATCGATTTATTAAAAAAAAAAGCGTTTTTTAAAAATCTCATTTGCTTTGCTATAAACCTTCATTACTGTTTGCTTAACATTCAATCGTTGCCGTACATTTAACATAAATGAATCTTATATCTTACAGTAACAAAATTATATTCTGAGTCTTTACTTATTAATCTTAAAATTTTGACTGCTCAGTCTGATTGTGTGCTTTTACTGCAGATTTGTTTTATTTTCTTTACATAACTTCAAACTACGTTACGGTATGCATTGCATACCCTCTTAATCATTTATTGCTTTACAAACTTTAAATAAAATCTAAATTTACTAAATTAATTTTTAATCATCAAAGCAAAGATTTATTGAATTTAAATTAGATTCTCTTATCTCTATCTACATTTCACATAACTTGTATTTATTTTTAAATTTTAAAGTGTCTTTTCAATGTCTTTATTCTCTCATTTACGAATCATAAATTGATTATTTGTCACCTCGATTCTGTAGATCGTACCCATGTCCTCCGTTGATCCGTAGGTCCTCTTCTAATGGAGTTCCCTGCACGTTCCTCCGGTTCCACTCATCGTCCTCCAGTTAATCATCCCTCATGGTCCCATCTGGTTGCTGTAGTGTAAAGTGATGTCTCTAGTAGATGTCTCTATTGTTCTGCCTAGCGTTCCTCTGCCTGATGTGACCTTGTCACTTGTCTTGAGTGATGAACGTTTGTGGGTGTAGACATTGTCGAGTATGTTCTATAATCGTATTTGTAATCAAACTAAGAGTTATTCATAGTTACCTACATTTACCTAAGAAGTTCCCCAATAATAATGTATCGCATTACGCTTCACTTGTAGTTCTCGTTGATCACTTTCTCGAAAAATGGTAAATATTCTGCCCATTTATTGTGCTGATTATGGCAGTATATCCTTAAATATTTACCTAGTTCTTTGTTAACCCTTTCTGCAAGGTTTCCTTGAGGATGTCTTATGGATGTGAGTACAGGTTGTATTCCATTTTCTCTCAAAGTTCTCTCCCATCTCTCACTCTGGAATTGTACACCCTGATCACTGTGTGTTTTCTTCATTTTTCCATATGTTGGAATATATTTCTGCAGTAGTATCTTTAGAACAACCTTCGTTGTGGGTCGCATAACTGGGTACAGATCAATACAAACCAATATGTGCTTTACTCCCTGACTTGATCGCGGTAGTGGTTCCAGAAAATCCACTGCAATTAGCTCTCCCTTATTTTACTTCTGGATACTCTGCATTTCAACATATGTGTGTAAATTCGGTCCTTTCGCCGTTTGACACTCATAACATTTCTTCACTTCACTCTTGATTTTTCTAAACATATTATTAATAGTAAAATCTTCTCGCAGACTCAGGTAGCATTTCAGAGCAGCAGCATGCGCTAAGCTCTCGTGTGCTGATTGGATCAACTTATGCAACATTTCATTAGTCAGGACTATCTTCCAATCTTGTCTCACTAACTTGAAGAGAATTCCATGCAGTACCTTATAGTGATCCGGTAGCTGTTCTCGATCTTTCATCTCCCTTATGGTAATGTCCAAACTTTGTTGTTGCACTAAATTTTTTAGCATCTGCTTTATCTCATCATTTGCTTTAAATTTAATTGGTAGCAATTGTACTTCTTTATTCTCATTCTCGTAGACTTCTTCACATTCCTCTGTGATGTATCAGCTTAATGTATCAGCTACAATATTGTCTTTACCTTTACAATACTTAATAGTGAACTAGTATTCGCTGATGGCTAGAATCCACCTTAATAATCAGGCATTTGTTACCTTGCATTTCAATAGAAAGGATAATGCTTGATGGTCTGTGTGTATCTCGAAGTGGGTACCAAAAACATAATATTTGAATTGCTTAAGAGCGTATACTATTGCGAGGATCTCTTTTTCTGATGTGGAGTAGTGTCTCTCTGCTCCTTTGAAGACTCTACTGGCGTAGGCGATGACTCGGTGATCTCCCGTAGTATCCTGTTGATACAGTACACTCCCTACGGCGTAGTCACTGGCATCAGAGTAGAGTATGAATTTTCCTTCACGTTGAGGATGATGTAGCATAATATTTTCCATGAATAACGTTTTCACTTGGTTGAAGGCATCTTGGTGTTTCTTCTCCCATTTCCACTTCTGTCCTTTCTTCGTCAGCTCCAGTAACGGTTGTGTGTTCTCTGCATATAATGGTGAGAATCTTCTGTAGTACTGCGTTATTCCTAAGAATGCTCTTAACCCTTTTAGATTTCTGGGTATAGGAAAGTTAGTTATGCTGGATATTTTTGTAGGATCGGGTTGAATACCAGAGGAAGAAATAATGTGACCTAGGAATTGAATAGAGGATTTGATAAATTCACATTTGCCTAGGTTAAGGGATATATTCGCTTGCCTAAACTTGTGGAATATCGTGCTTAGATATTCTATATGTTCGTCTAGTGTTTTAGATACTACTAGAATATCGTCTACAAATACTATGATGTAAGGTTCCACCTCAGGTCCTAGTGCTCTTTCCAGACACTTTACTATTGCAGCTAAACTCGTGCTTAGTCCGAAGGGTACTACCCTGTGTTGGTAGCATTTATTCTTATAAAGGAAGGCTGTGTACTTTCTGTCCTCTTCACGAATTGGAATCTGCCAGAAACTTGAGTGTAAATCCAGCTTCGTCAGATACCGTGCTCCTTCACACTTGGAAAATAACTCATCCGCAGGAGGCGCACAGTCATACTCTTCTAACACAATGCTGTTCAGCTCCCTCATATCAAGGCATAGACGTATCTCACCACTCTTCTTCTTCACCACCACTAGAGGATTCAGGAAGTTGCTGTTTGATCGCTCGATGACACCATTTTCTATCATGCGACGAATTTCTAGTTCAACCTCTTTCTCATACCACATTGGGATAGGATACATTCTCCTTATGACTTTCGTAGGGTCTGACACAACTATAGAGTGCTCGTATACTGTCGTCTGCGTCGGTACTTCACTAAATACTTCGCTGTACTCTTCTATTAATTCGTGCAGTTTCTCTTCTTCCTGTGTTGTCATCCCTTCATCTTTCACATTCACATGTCGAGTTGGACCATAATGTATTGGTGGTTTGGACAAAACAATAGGTATTTCACTCACCTTACAATCTTCTTCATTGCTATTCATGTTTAACTCATATTGAACATCTTTATATTTACACATAATCTTATTACCATTAACATCAATATTAGTATTTATCGTATTTAATAAATCAATACCTAGAATTCCATCATAAATTAATTTATGCATAATTATCATGGGGTATGTTAATTCTAAAATTGTATATGTTAGAGTTACATATGCTTGTTGCTTAACCCTTTCTTTTTATTGGTAGCTGTCGTGATATTCATATTATTTACGGGTAAAATTGCAGTATTCTTTAAATGTTTCTTATTATGTTGTACCCAAGCAGTGTTAAGAACTGACAGCTGGCTTTCCGTATCAACTAACATTCGTATGTTACAGCCGTTGATTTGTACGTTAACAATGGGACATTGTTTCGTTGCCATATAGTCACCGAACTTAACCATTTCCGTCTTGCATTCCTGTCTCGTTAAAATTCCATTGTATCGCTACGACCGTGCGATCACCTGATGTTACTGCATAACTTATCTCTCTCTTTCTCTCTGCGTTGCCCCTCTTGTCGAGCACACTCCTTAGTATTTGTATGTGGCCTACATAAACAGTTGAATGTATTTTTGTGCATCGTTTATGATAATCTCTGTAGTTTTTATAATTATAGTCCCACTTATTGTTATTATAATTAACGTTCGCTTGATACTCACTGTGCGTTTGCTCGCCGTAAATGTGGTGTTTTGTTGCGTTACACATATTTTCTCTTACGTGATTTAATACTGTGTGTGTACCCTACTAATTGGATATTCTTGCTACACAGGTACGATTGCTTAATTTTTATTTTGCATTCTTCCTTAATGTTAATTACTTCTCTAGAATTATCATTATAAATTACGAACATCTTTTCTTTTGTATCTTCAATTATTATGGTTTGTTCCCATAGCATTGTTTTACATATTTGTTCTGTTTGTTTATCAATTATTTCATATATATTTTCTGTGAGAGTGTCAATATGTAAGTTCATATCAACAACCTTTTCTGTTAACTCTTTTAACTTCTTCGTTATTTGTATGGTGTCTTGTTTAAAAATTTCAGACTGTTGTTCTAATTTAGTATTTAAATTTTCAGTTTGTTCTTCTAACTTATTTTTTAAACTTTCTGTTACTTCGTCGAATTTAGCATTCAAATTTTCTGTTTGTTTATTTATAATTTCTGTTTGTTTCTCTATTATTTCATCTACCCAAGCACGCATCATAGTTTGAAGTGCTTCCATATTCAGGCTTTCTGGTGCTGCCATAATGAATATGATGTATTTAAATTTATTTTTAGAATTATTATTATTGTACAACCGTTTGCTACTTTTACTGGTTTACTTGTTTATTTTTATTAGTGGTTATTATTATTACTCTTATTACACTTACACCTGTTATCATGTACAATCACTGGTATTGGTGGGCGCCAGTTGTGTCATTTCACACAACAAAATAAACAACATATAAAAATATTCATACATAAACATCAATTATTATACATAAAATCCTATGCACACTTTTAACAATAGAGCATACATTTATTTATTCAATGTAGGCGCGTTGAGCCACACGTAACATGCGACAAAATGTATAACAAATCTAAATTAACTTGTGTACAAATTTACATGTAATTTAATTTGTATAGCCCCACAACTTGGAGCCCAAAATGTATAACAAAACTAATTGTCTACACAGATTGCAAATACAAATTTATTTGTGTTTGAGGAGCCCCATGTTCTTGGGATGCCAAAATGTATAACACAACAAATTGCAAAACAAATGTAAATTAATTTGTGCTGTGCCAACATGTATCTAACATTACTGTTAATATGTACCAATTACTGGGGTTTGGGTGTAATCGTAATAAGAGTAGTCATTTATTGAATTTTAACAAGTTTTCATCGATTTATTAAAGAAAAAAAGAGTTTTTTAAAAATCTCATTTGCTTTGCTATAAACCTTCATTACTGTTTGCTTAACGTTCAATCGTTGCCGTACATTTATCATAAATGAATCTTATATCTTACAGTAACAAAATTATATTCTGAGTCTTTACTTATTAATCTTAAAATTTTGACTGCTCGGTCTGATTGTGTGCTTTTACTGCAGTTTTGTTTTATTTCTTTACATAACTTCAAACTACGTTACGGTATGCATTGCATACCCTCTTAATCATTTATTGCTTTACAAACTTTAAATAAAATTTAAATTTACTAAATTAATTGTTAATCATCAAAGCAAAGATTTATTGAATTTAAATTAGATTCTCTTATCTCTATCTTCATTTTACATAACTTTTATTTATTTTTAAATTTTAAAGTGTCTTTTCAACGTCTTTATTCTCTCATTTACAAATTATTATTTGATTTATTTGTCACCTCGATTCTGTAGATCGTACCCATGTCCTCCATTGATCCGTAGGTCCTCTTCTAATGGAGTTCCCTGCACGTACCTCCGGTTCCACTCGTCGTCCTCCAGTTAATCGTCCCTCATGGTCCCATCTGGTTGCTGTAGTGTAGAGTGATATGTTGTTCTGCACTCACTGCTGTTATTCCAGTAGACGTCTCTATTGTTCTCCCTATCGTTCCTCTGCCTGATGTGACCTCGTCGCTTGTCTTGAGTGATGAACGTTTGTGGGTGTAGACATTGTCGAGTATGCTCTATAATCGTATTTGTAATCAAACTAAGAGTTATTGTTTGATACTTAGATGAACATATCGTCCATCTGACTTTGTAGTTCAATTAACAAAATTTACAAATCGCATCGATGCTGAACATAGCGTCCTGCCACTTCTGAAGACTGATTGAGAGTAATTTGGCTTCATTCGTGCCTTATTTATATTCTAGCATCTTACTGCACCTGCTGGGCCAGAATTCAGCATGTCAGAAATTGTTTGGTGGCATCAGTTCTCCCACTATCGTCCACTTTCATATTTTCGCACATTTCTGCCAATTGCAATATCTAATGTGGATTACAAGGCGCTCTGACGGTGTCTGATTTAATTACACATGTTCAATGTAATTACCATTGTTATCGCATAATTCGTGTAATTACTATGCTCTTAAAATCGCACTGAATTCGCACTGCACATGTGTATTAATATTTAGAAGTCTTTGCAATTTTTCTATCATTTATGGTTTTCTTATAATTAAATACAAACTATAATTTAACATCTACTTGGGGTGAGATTGCAAACTTTCAGGCTTGAACCGGCCTCACGCACATTATTTACTACTGTACACTCTCTCAGCGACAATCGCATTATCGTGCAGCTCGAGTCCTGCGTACAAACTCAGCTTTCAATCTCACACCTGAATTATTTATTACATATTTCTAAATTTAATCTAAAAATTTATTTTATCTTATACATGCACATTACAGCACATGTTTGTATTGTCGCATTATTCCTCTGCTTGTTAAAAAAAATTTAATAAATTTATTTATTAACATTTTTTTTCTTATCATTAGACACCTCATATTTTTATATTTCATACTACTGATTTCTACACTTATTCATATAATACAAAACAATAAAATAATGAATAGTAATTATTTCAATTCACCCTTAGTTGGAGGGTTGAGCAAGTAATGTTCCCCTCCCCACACAGGTGTTGCTGACACGTTAGTCGTAGCTCCGCTTTAATAACTATATTGTTATCCTTTAAACTAGTTCCACTGACCTATTTATTTTACGTGTAGAACTTTCTAAATGAGTTGGCATGGTACTTGCCAATTTCTTTCTTCTTCACGTCATCATATACAATAAATGTATGTCTCGCGACTCGCTGTTTTACTGTATATGGTCCATTATACAGTCTAAAGAATTTGTTCGCTGTATTATCGCTTCGTTTTCCAACTTGATTTGCTTTTACTAATACTTTTTCTCCCACGTTGAATTGTTGTAGTTTGTGTGTTCTGTTAAATCTCTCCACTCTCTTGTTACCCCTTTCTATTATCCGTCGCTTTGCATACTCAATCTTCACACTTATTGGTACAGGTACATTCTGGTTTTATTGGCACTGCACATGTGTTTATGTTTACTACTGTACACTCTCTCAGCGACAATCGCGTGATAGTGCAGGTTGATTCCTGCATATAAACTCAGCTTTCAATCTCACACCTGCTTATTTATTACATATTTCTAAATTTAATCTAAATATTTATTTTATCTAATATATGCACATTACAACATATGCTTGTATTGTCGCAATATACATATATACACATATACATATACATATATATTATAACACCCTTTTTTCTATCAATCTACTTTCTATATATATAATGATAGAACAAATGTTACTTACCCGTGACTTTTTCTTTACCTGGGCGCCAGAACAAATCCCAGATACAAATGACACGGATTCAGCTTAGCTCAGAGCATAGAGACACCCTATCTCAGGATTCGTTCAGTGAGTGTGGAATTTAAGGGGAATCGTTACAAATAACACTTAAAATTTGTTGAAGTTTGTTTAATTAGCAATTCTGTTATTGTATTAATTTCTGTAAAAGCTAAGCTAATGACTTATTGCTTACCTAAATCTTATTGTTTAATGAGTGTGCTTGAAAAGAGAAGATTAAAACGTCCAAACGACCAATTGCTCTTATCTGGTTTATTTAGGGAATTTATATCTCCCAAACCAGTGCTAAAGAACGGGTTTTCAATAATTTGCACGTTCAATACTACACCTCACTCTCCATTCAACACTCCTATATTACGTTATATCTAATCTTAATAATTAAATACAAAATTTGAATTTATATAGTGTCTTTTTTAAAAAATGTTTATTGATTTAATTATTTAGTTTGTTATTTATGTTCATTGATCAATGAATATATTTCTTATCTGATTGATGCGTCGACCGTGAATAGTAATCAGTAGAGATACTCCTTTTGATGGTTCGGCTCAGAAGAAATAATGTTGACCAATAACGTTGACAGTTGATCCTGGACAATTACAGATTCTGTGGCTACTCTGGTGCACAGGTCACTTCACTGTTACTTACTTATTAATTAATTAATTATTTAATTAATTAATTTGTTATTACGCAGCAAGATTATTTATTGAACCTTACTAGTTCCTCTATTACTGCGGACCACTTCGCGAACTGTTTATTTAAATACTTTGCGTTGTTTGTGCAATTTAGCTCGTATTTAACACACGTCTTGCTTATTTAATGCCCGAACGAAGAGTGCTCAATTCCCTCATTCTGAGTTGGTGTCTCCTCTAAATACAGGATTCTGATTGGTTGTTCCAAACAAATCATGCGTTTTCCACTTGAAACAATATCGAACAAGTTGGTCAAACGCCCCTTAACAAGTTTGAGATGGTAGAGAATTACTGGCTAATTTCATACTTCCTCTGTTTGCAATTCGTTTGATTACAGGTATTTGCAAACGTGATTTCAGAGATCTGACCACAGAATATTATTGCTTTGGTCTTTCTCCGTATGTGTGTGAAAACACCTAATTCATACCTAGCCTAATTCTCTAGTTATATCTCTTGGCGTTCTTCTTCTGTATAACTTCTTTAAATGTTAATTATATTAGTTGATATTTTGGCTACTTACAGAGTTTTAATTGCTGAACACTATGCAGGTTTCAGAATTGCCATATATTTATTAGTTTTGAAGATATTGCAGTTTTAATACATAAAATTAATTGAATAAAATTTCATGTCTGTGCCCGCATCAGTAGTAGCAGTGGCGATGTTAGACAGAGATGGCTGCGATTATTCCCTCTCTCTCTTGCTTACGCCGCTATACTAGCACAGTTTGACACTTTCATATAACGATCTGATAGGTCGACTATATGAATCGTTATAATATATATTGTAACTACTAAAAATACTCGGTCATATCTGTAAAATGTGTACACCTGTTTTTTATGTGTAGAAAGTGTTAGTGTGGTGTGTTCGTCTCACACCTGTCATTACATTAATGGTTGTTGCTACCGAAGTCCGTAGCGGGGTCTCAATTATCAGTACAACCTACCTGTTTATTCATAGCGGTTGCGAGTCCCGGGTGGCGCCAAATTGTTTATTTTAAAACAATTAAATTTGTGAATTAACTAGTTAGATTGGTGTTATCAGCATTGACAGCTGGAGCGTTCAAATGATTCCCGCCTCTGTACAGCTTATTGTATTGCTCACTTGGCAAGAGTGCTAGTTGTCTGCTCAGTGAACTTGCTAACACACACATATATTATACAACTTCCTATGAAATAAAACAATGGTGATACTCTGTACTGTAATTTTAATTATGGTTTGGTCATTAATCAATATGACAAAAATATTATAAATTAGTTTTCAATAAAATTGCTCCGGCTTAGAACATGAAACATAAGTCTCTAGGCTGATGAAATTGATTTTGAAATGGTTTATACTGAGGCCGACATGGCGTCTGTTTGTATACTATATATTAGCCCGTTCAAAATCTGGTGTTTTTGGATTATAAAGAAAACATAAAAGATGATTACATTAAAAAAAGTACACTACCGTACCTTATCCGTACTTAAATGGTATAAAGTGTGTTTACAAATTGTTCGGCAGTGTAGTAATAGTTGTTACAAATTTCGCACACTAGTGTGAGGTTATTTCAGTTTAGTATTATTCAATCCTTGAAAGAAAATTAATTTTACTTGATAGTGAGAATTTTTTGATAGATATGAGAAATATTTAAAGTGCTTTTATTCCTGGGATTATTGCATTTAATTGATACTTATCGGTTCAGAAGGTTGCGATATGTTGTTGTTCTGGGGTAATGGAAATTCATCAATTTTGGGGTGACTTAGGCTGCTGGCATTTTCTTCTATTTTGTCTTGGGAATTTCTGCTATTTAATTTTGTTTATTTGGTTCCTGGACATCTGTTAATATTTGAAACTCTTCATCTCCTCGTCACTGGTTCTTGCTGTTGACTTCTAAATGTTTTTCGAACTTTTTAAAATAAAATTTCGGTCATCTCAAACTTGCATACCTCTTACCCAAGCGTCATTTTTCCAAGTAAGTAAATTTAATGGAAAATTAGTAACCAACGGCCCGTTTCTATGGTAACAGAAACCCTTTGATTGGTTAAGGCCTTGATTATATTTGAAATTTTTATTCAAATTTATTATACATTTTCTGATTGATTTTATTCTTCTGTCTTCCCTTTTGGGTAATAAATATTATCACTATTGTATTTATTTCCTTTCAAAGATTAAAACAATACCTCATAAGGTCATGTTCTATTATATATTAACTTTTGTCTAATTATGTTGACATTTGATAATTACATAACTCTTTTAATTTAAACTCTTATAGTAACATTTTTCTTTTAAAATGATTTATATATAATTACTGGCTAGTTTCTTGCCTTAGATTTGTAAATTTCCTTGTTAATTTGTTATAATTTGTATTTGTGTGTTTCTGACAGTTAGGCATGTTCATAGGCCTAAGTAGCCATTATGGTATTTTACTTATTTCATTTAAATTACATTTCATTTCAGCCTGTTGGGCTTTGTTTTGTTATTATAATTGGTTGTGTTGTGTTTTGAGTCTGTTTGTGTTCTGATTACATGTCAAGATTATTTTCTACATCTTAATATTTAAAACATAACAATTAGGCCTATGGACTGCAAGCTTCCTTCAGCCATATCCTATTCATAACATTAAAACGAACAATTCTTTATAAGTTATTAGTTACTGTTGGTTTAACATTCATTTCATTCCTTTGAGTGAGAAATATCATCACTTCCTTCAAACTTATTAAATTTATTTTCCCTTCTAACATTGGGTGTTTTTTAATTATATACTTAAATTCTTAATTCATTACTACTTCTTTTCTCCATTCCATGTTAACACAAACTGTTTTTACATGGGCTTTCTCCCTGAATAACATTATATCCTTTACTTATCTCTACTTTAAATACTATTTCTAACTATCCTTAATTATATAATTTTCTATAAGCTCACTCTTAAATCATTTACTGGTTCATCAATGATTTACTAAGTGTTTTCTTATCTATTACTACCTTTTTATTATTTATAATATCTTTTTCCACTTATCACTTTCACCTTTAATTAATTGGTGTTTATCACTGATACACTCACTATTTTGGGGTATTTACACATTCACTATTGCACTTTTTCACTGTTTATATTAAGTGTTTTTTAGTGGGTAATCCCTTCAATTATTTCTCTTTCTCTTTCTCACTATTTCTTTCATTATAAAATTATACATACTATTAATGATATTTTGCTATATATTTCACTATATCTAACTCTAATATTTTGGTTAGTGTACTTTTCTTTACTAGGTTACTTTTTACTGTTTTTGTTTAAAACAGGTATATAAATTATCTCATTTACCATAATATTTATTTCCATTATTGGCTAATTATTGGGTTTTATTTACAATATTCTATATTTGAGCGTCCCATTTCTCCCTTTTATATGTGGTGTTTCTTATTTCTTGGTTTCACCTCGTTTTCTCTTCATTCTTCCTCTTCTTCTTCTCCTTCATCTTCTTCATTTTCAATTGTCTTCATTTTAATTCGGTTCTCCTCTTCTCGTCTGGTTTAATTTCATTTAGTTATAGGAATTCGTTCACTTCCTTCAATTGTCTTGAAGGATTCTTTATTTATATTACCTTTTAATTTAACTTTTAACAGTGCTCTTCATGGTCATAAGATAGTTATATCGATTGTACAATGATGAATCGATTGGTTAGTTGACTATTCCTTTTTTTAATACAAATTAAATATAATTCTTGGATTTCGTTGTCCATGACGTGTCCGTTACTTAACTAAATATCACTATAATATTGACGACTCGGAACACTAAGTTTTTTATAAGTAAAAACGTAAAGTTTTACCTTACAGCCTAAACCGGCTTTCACCTATAGAAGGCTTCATCAGAGGCTGTCATTAATAGCGCTGTTCATCTTGTTGTTGGCGACGAGATAGTGTTTCGAAAGATCGAAGCTGTGTGTGTGTGGTGAGATGTGTTCGAATAATGCGTGCGATTTGAATTGTGTCTGTTCGTTTAGGATGTCGTTTTTATTTGTTTTTGTGTGTTTGTATATTTCTAATTGTTCTAGAGTGTCTAGTTTTCGGCCTTTTGTGTGTACGTGTAGTATGTTCATGTTATTGTCGATGTTTTTATATGTGTGGTTTGGTTCAATGAGGTGGTTTGCGAAGGTAGATTCTGTAGTGGTGTGGAGTGCTTTTGTGTGTTCAATGTATCTCTGTTTGAAGCTACGTCCTGTCTGGCCTATGTAGAATTTATTGCAATTTGAACAATTTGAACTAATACATCACACAAATGAATGGACAAAAAAACAAATACATAACATACAGACAAAACACGACAGAAAAATAAAAAAACCTGACACCAATCAAAACAGATATAATTCCCTCGCACAAATTCTACCCAAGCTGACAAAGGCAACACGACTGTAATTATCCCCACAGACAACCTACACAAAAAAGTACAAGACTTCATAGAACAGAACAACATCACAGAACTAAAACACGACCCCACCGACAGATACCAAAACTTAGTAAAACAAATAGTCAACAAAGCCAAACACATTATGACACATAAACAAAAGCCCTACATGAAACAAATCCGACCATCAGCACCTACACTCCAAGCGCTTCCCAAAATCCATAAAGAAGACATTCCGATCCGCCCCATTATCAACTACCGTAATGCCCCTGCACACAAACTGGCAAAATATCTAGACAAAATTATTAGACAACACACACAAATAGACAACAACGTTGCAGTAAAAAACAACACTGACCTAGTAACAAAAATAAAAGACATACACATCCCCCATAACGCCACATTAGCCTCCTTTGACATTAAAAACCTGTACACAAACATCCCCATCTCTGAAACAATCACCATCCTACAAAACAAACTCAAACAGAACAACACACCAAACGAACTTATCAATGAAATAACAGAAACTCTGAACATTATCACAAAACAAAACTACTTTACTTATAACAATAAATACTACACACAGAACGATGGCCTACCCATGGGCTCCCCCATATCCAGCATTCTAGCAGAAGTCTTCCTCCAACACTTAGAAAAAACAAAAATACTCACAAACAATGACAGACACTCACATAAAATACTATATTGGCACAGATACGTTGATGACATTCTAATACTATACAGGGGAAACAAAAGACAATGTGAACAGTTACTAACGCACATAAACAAAATACATAAAAACATAACCTTCACTGCCGAATATGAACACAACAATACCATAAACTTCTTAGACCTCTCCATCACAAAACTAGAACACAGGCACAAATTCAGTATATACAGAAAACCAACTACAACTGACACACTAATACACAACACCTCCAATCACCCAATACAACACACACTAGCTGCTTTTAGAACCATGATACATAGACTTAACAACATCCCCTTAGATGAAATAGACTACAAAGACAAACTAAACACGATAAAATATCTAGCAGAATCTAATGGTTATGACAGAACAATAGTCAGTAAACTCCTACACAAAACACAAAACAAACAACAGACAAAGACAGAAAACAACAAATTCATAACACTAACATACATCAACAAACAAACAGAAAAAATTGCCCACAAATTCAGAAAAGCAGGATACAGAATCGCTTACAAAACTACTAACAAAACAGAACACACACTATCAAAACGCATGCCCAAAGCACAAAACAAATTCGATCTACCCGGTGTATATAAACTAAATTGTTCAAATTGCAATAAATTCTACATAGGCCAGACAGGACGTAGCTTCAAACAGAGATACATTGAACACACAAAAGCACTCCACACCACTACAGAATCTACCTTCGCAAACCACCTCATTGAAGCAAACCACTCATATAAAAACATCGACAATAACATGAACATACTACACGTACACACAAAAGGCCGAAAACTAGACACTCTAGAACAATTAGAAATATACAAACACACAAAAACAAATAGAAACGACATCCTAAACGAACAGACACAATTCAAATCGCACGCATTATTCGAACACATCTCACCACACACACACACACACACACAGCTTCGATCTTTCGAAACACTTTCTCGTCGCCAACAACAAGATGAACAGCGCTACTAACGACAGCCTCTGATGAAGCCTTCTATAGGTGAAAGCCGGTTTAGGCTGTAAGGTAAAACTTTACGTTTTTACTTATAAAAAACTTAGTGTTCCGAGTCGTCAATATTATAGTGATATTTAGTTAAATATAATGTTAATTATCTCTTATCTCAGGGTACGTGTGATTCTTTTAACGATTAGTAAGGCCAGGTAATGCAAAATTAAGGTTACTAAGTATTACAAAATGTTATTAGTTCTTACTGTATTAAAATTAAATATAAGCTGGTGTTACCGTACTGGACGATTCTCAAGGTAGCTGTGCTTGTTTGCAAACGGTTGAAGATTTACAGTTGAGGTTACGTTAATCCATAAAAGGTGTTCAGATTATTAATAAAATTGAAGGGGTGATGTCCTGGAAGGCAACGGGAACTCTTCTAATCTTCGTTCTCCTTCACGAACCTTGTGGTTGTCGGTCCCGGTGGAATTGGTGTCGTATTATAATTTCTTTCTTGAAAGTGAGGTTTATTTCTTCAGTAACAAAGGTTCTTGAGTATATTTTTTCTATAATTCCCTTAATTCAGACTTTTTATTCCATCAATGAGTCTCCTGGTTAAATGGGAAATCGAGTTCAACACTAATTCCAATGGAATTATCTTGCAGAGTGAAATAAGAATTCCTCGACCATTTGGAGGTATATGGGTATATTTTTGAAATCTAATTCATTGATTATTCATCGGTTTAGTTTACAGGAATTGGTTTTTACTTTAATTTATTAATTTTTGTTCATTTTATGTTAATTTATGTCCTCTTTCTTAAATTTGTCTACTCATCTGAACTCAATAGCATATAACAATCGAATAATTGAAAATCAACAAGATTTTTTACATTTTAGTTACCCTAACAACCACTACTTTCTGTCATTGGATAATATTTGATATCCTAGAGCCAGAATTATAAAATATTACTACTCTTTTTTTAATAAAATACTCCATGCTTGGGATTATACCAAATTACCTAAAACTCTCACCCAATCTACCTTATTAACCCGTATATATTTTACTATAGTTTCATTTGACTGGACTTATTAAAAAGGTATTAATTTCCTTTTACAAATATTAAATTTAGGCCTATAGGTTTTCTTACAACTGTTATAATATTGTTTTTGTTTTTAACTTAATTTTTCTTTACTGTACAGATAGTCACTGGTTTATGGCCACTTACATTAATTTATATTTCCTGGTTTTAATTCATTATATTAATTAGTTCATCCTTGAACCCTTCATTATTTTATAATATAACTATAAGAACTACTTGCCAACTTTTTAACACTTATTGCCTTCCTGGCCAAGTTTACAAACATTAATTCAAACATCTTTATTAATCAATTACAGTAAATACATTCAACATAATATAATACCTAACCCATGTACTTATACTTAATTATTCAAATACAATTTTAACATAAATAAAAGGAGTACCGCAGACTAAGTACTTCTTTAAAGCAACAACTCCACTCTTACTATCCACAAAATATAAGATAAATATTCTGTAAACACTACATCATGTTACAGCATAACACCAAGTACATTTCATAACATATTAAATATTAATTTGAATAGTATTTTATACTTCATTACTACACATTAAACTCCTCCCATTTAACACAATGTTTATGTTTTACATCCCATATTATTTATTACATTTTTTAGATTTAGGTACTCTTTAGATGTTTCAATTACGTAGTAAACTTAACATGTACCTATAATGTATTCTTCAGGTGATATGGGCCCTCTCGTATTCAATTATAACCGGCTTTGAGTATTGTTCTAAACCATATTTACTTCGTTTTTTATGTAACGTTGGGGACCTCAAATCTGTCACGTTACATAACACTCCCCCTTCTAAAGAAGTTTATTTTGGCTCAATGTAGTTTAGTTAAAATAAACTTATAGGTCGTCTATGATAAGGTTATCTTCTCTTTCTATCCTTCAAACTTTTAATTGCACCGGAAAACTGTGTTGATACTCCTGGTATATCTTGTCATTAATTCTCTACTGGTACCTCCCTCAGTTGTAGACCTGTCCTTTTCTCTGGAACTCATAACTTCGTCTAGCTTTTTGCGCTATCATTACTTATTATCATTTTTATATTTATTACCTCTCTTGGTGCATAATCCCTAAAATACTATATTTCCCTAACATTTTTCCCTAATATCATAGCTGGTACGGAATCAGAGGGGCACTGTTGGCTTCCATTACTCTGCCGTTTTCCTAACTATATCTTCTGAGATCAGAGGAACTTCATGTCTGTCCAGAAACAAAAATAAACGTTGCACTATCACAACACAATACATATAATAAAATTATTACCTATAAGGTAGCTCCTTCGCTACAAACTTATACTCAAGGGATGATTACTATTATTTCTGAGGTATCCTAATACTTTTCTTAAATTATTTATCTCGTTGTTCTGTAGTTCCATTTATGACATTATTCACCAGTATATTAGTTAAAGCTGTTCAATATTCATTTTAAATTCTTCTTAGTTCCGTGCTGTCAATTAATTATTCTTTAGCATACGTATTTTACTATTTTTAATTCACTCCCATTTACTTCTGCACTTAAACACTGAATCTCCTCCTTATCATAAATTGTATGGCATATTCTTCCTTCATTTAACTCATTTCTAACTCTTCTTTCTCTTCTTTCATTTTTATTAGTTTAAAATAATTTATTCTGAATTATATAGTAAGGTGTTCTTACTCATTTTTTGAATTTTGGGGTATAGGATATGATTTCCGGTTAAAGTTAATGGGTTGTTTAAATGACAATTCACAAATAAAATTCTTGGCCTTTCCTGGCAAATCCGAAAATACTTTTTTATATCTGTTATAAATCTTTATTAATTGATTCTTTTGTTCAGGTGTTACTCCATTATTATTACTGGCAGTTTTAAACAAATAAATCTCTTGCAATTTTTCCTTCCATTCATCATTCTCCTTAGTACAGGCTAATTCCTCAAAAGGTGTTCTATATTCCATTTCATCATCACGCATTAGAGTAAAAGAATGTCGTTGGTGAGTGGCATTTTTATGATCCACTATTTCACTTGACCATTCTCCATTTTCATGGTACAGGGTTATTCTTCCTCTGCCCATATTAATAATAGCTGAGTGGCGCCGCAGCGTATCACACCCTAGCATCGCTTTAAATGGTAATCCTTGAGCTACCATAAACACCATAGGAACAGTTTTACCTTCACTAGATACTTCCATCATTACTTGCTGCCGTATTGTTTTATTTGGTCTGCCAGTAGCACCTATAATTACCATGTTATTAACTGGTAATGTTGGTATATTTTTCTTATACATCTCCCTTATTCGGTTATATTCTACCTTGTCCAGGAGTGACACGTTTGCGCCGGTATCAATCACCATCTCTGTCATAACTCCCTGCAATTCTGCCATTATATATATAATTTGATTGTCAGTTTTATTCTCTGACTGTAACCCTTCTTCCGTTAAATCATTTCGTATGTCCTTTAAATAATTGTTCCTTGTAATGTTTATAATTTGGTTGCTTTCTTTTTGTGTTCGTACATACCCTTCCAATCCCAGCAGCGAGGGGTTACTTGATACTTCCACTGCTGTACTTAGTTTTCCATCCTATCCTGCGGACGATCGTCCCTCGCAGCGGTTCCTGGGTTGCCATCATCGGGTCTAAACTCTCTATGGTTTTCTTGGTGTCTAGGTAGATCCTCCTCTCGACTTCTATTACTGGGTTGATGTCGTTGGTCGTTGTTTGTACGGTTGTTATTCCAATACTCTCTCCCATTATCAAAATTTCTGCGGCCTGCTCTGTATCGGTTGTTATCATAATTAATATAGTGATTACTTGGGTAATGATTGTTGCGATAACGATTATTTATAAACTAGTCATTCACCCTTTGGTGATAATTATTATGGTTAAATCGATTTGTTCCTGGACGCGACTCTTGATTTGGCTCCTCCCTTCTATTGTTGGAATATTCACTTTGCTGTCGGGACCTTTGATAATAGTCTTCCATTTCGTAACTGGCCAACAAGGTTTCCATTGTTTCTACTGTCTTCATTTGTCCACTGCATCTGGCACGAACTATCTCTTCTTCAAAATGGTAAGATAATTTATTTACCAAACATTCCTCTGGTATTCGCGGTTCCAAATGACACGCCAAACACACCATTCCCAAAAAGTAAGTAGTTGGTGACTGCTCTTGATTAAAATTGAATCTCCCGTTGGTAATGTTATCTCTAATCATGTTCTGTACGGAATCCGACCAGTATTTTGACTTAAAAGTCCTTTTAAACTCTTCATAATTACTAAGTTCATTCCGGACTGCTGACCACCAATTATCATTTATACCTTTAAAACACTCATCTAACAAACTTTTTATTATGTTCCATCGGGTTACCTTAATCCTGCTAAACCATTCATCTATTCTCTCCAGAAATTTTATAGGATTTCCTCTATAAATTTTAAAATTAATATTTTCTTTTTGCTCAGGGGCTATGTGATGCGCCAGATACATTGGTCAATTTTGTAAAATTTCTATTGATTCTTTTATATTAATCAATTCCTGGTTTTTCATATTTTCTACAGTTTCTTTATTTTGAACCACTTGGGTTTTTATTTGTGTTATCTCGTTATTTACTATTTCAATTCTCCCAGCTATATTAATTTGCACTTCGTCCAATTTCTCTTGGGTTTCTAATTGTACTTACTTTATCCTAGTTTTGTTAGTATTTTCCCCTTGGTTAATTTTGGCCTCTACTTCCACTGCGAGTTGTACGATGGTTTCATCTGTCTTTTCCAGACCCACCTTAATTTCAGTTATTTGCTGTCTTACTTCCTCTTCACTATTATCTACCCTTTTACTGAGTGTTTCATTGACATTTGCAACCCTTTCATTGAGGACTTCCCTCAACGCTTGGTTTTGTTCATTTATAATTTGCCGTAACTCCTTATTACTGTTTTCAATTTTCTCGTCTATTTGTTTGTGATTTTCCAGAATCTGTTTTAAGCTCTCATCGTTCCTGTCAAACCTATCATTAATTTGGTTTAAGCTTTCATTTATTTGTCGGTTATTTTCATCAGTTTCCTCTTTATTTTTGTCAAACTTCTCATTCATTAGTTTGATTAAATTCTCACTCAAAATTTCGTTTTGTTTCTTTGAGTTTTCATTGATACTGTCTATTTTGTTTTCCAGCTTTTCTGAATTTTCATTTATACCGTCTATTTTATTTTCCAGCCTTTCTGTAGTTTGCTTTGAGTTTTCCTCCTGTTTCTTAAATTGTTCTGCCATGAACTTCATCATGTCTTGCCAATTAGGTTCTTCTCTGGCTACAGCTTTATCTGGTTGGTCCCCTTGGGCATCCTCTTTATCGCTCGCCTGTTGTTCCATTTCGGTGTCTGTAACTACCTCTGCTTCTTCTTCCCGTCTATCCTCTTCCGTTTCCTGGTCCTTCGCAATCCTTTTAGACACACCTCTCATATGCATTCCTGTGCCTCTAATAGTTGCCTGCTCAAGTTAAGTAATAATTACGACGATTTTTTACTTAACTAAAGCCCACTCATTGAGCGCCATTTTTAATATAAAACACGTTATGTGGGTGTGTTACAAATATATCTTATACAGCTCTGTAAATTATTTATTTATTTATGTAAAAATTTTCTTCCTCAGTATTAATCTTCAGCCCCACTGTTGGGCTAGTCAATTTGATATACAACAATTAAATGAGAATAGTTGTTCTTATTGAATTATATTATGTTCTTACAGGGTTTAATTAAGCTCCACGTTAGTATGCGCCAATTTGATACCCAACGTGCAAATAGAAAATAATGATGTCACACTGTAGTGAGCGCCAATTTGAAATAAAATCCTTTCCTGTCAATGTTACGTGTGTAGCGAGTGTAATACTGTTACGGGTTTCTTGCTAATGCGACCCTGTATAATGAACCAAGCTGTTTTTAAAGAAAATGTTTATTATGTAAGTCTTATAGGTGACCTCCTGTAACTCAATTTTAATAGACAAGTTTATTTATTATTTTGTTATTGCAACTTTTATGTAGACCATAACACGGTTTTACCTAATTACTCAATGTTTACTCAATGTTAATTCTATATTTCATGTATTTTAATTAATAAATTGAGAATTCTCTCCAACCCTAGTCAGTCCGTATTATGTAAATCAATTCAAAAATTGTGCAGGAAACACGCTAGTTCGGCAATCTCACGTTCTACCAGCTGTCGACTATAAGCGCTGTTATTCGTAATTGACTTACGCTTCTAGGTTAGCTTGTTCACCAGATTTTAATCACCCTTTTTACCTGTAAATTACTCCACCAACAAAATACAATACCTATTCTACAATAATATAAAACATCATCATATACAAGAAGAATTCTTTATTTATATTACCTTTTAATTTAACTTTTAACAGTGCTCTTCATGGTCATAAGATAGTTATATCGATTGTACAATGATGAATCGATTGGTTAGTTGACTATTCCTTTTTTTAATACAAATTAAATATAATGTTAATTATCTCTTATCCCAGGGTACGTGTGATTCTTTTAACGATTAGTAAGGCCAGGTAATGCAAAATTAAGGTTACTAAGTATTACAAAATGTTATTAGTTCTTACTGTATTAAAATTAAATATAAGCTGGTGTTACCGTACTGGACGATTCTCAAGGTAGCAGTGCTTGTTTGCAAACGGTTGAAGATTTACAGTTGAGGTTACGTTAATCCATAAAAGGTGTTCAGATTATTAATAAAATTGAAGGAGTGATGTCCTGGAAGGCAACGGGAACTCTTCTAATCTTCGTTCTCCTTCACGAACCTTGTGGTTGTCGGTCCCGGTGGAATTGGTGTCGTATTATAATTTCTTTCTTGAAAGTGAGGTTTATTTCTTCAGTAACAAAGGTTCTTGAGTATATTTTTTCTATAATTCCCTTAATTCAGACTTTTTATTCCATCAATGAGTCTCCTGGTTAAATGGGAAATCGAGTTCAACACTAATTCCAATGGAATTATCTTGCAGAGTGAAATAAGAATTCCTCGACCATTTGGAGGTATATGGGTATATTTTTGAAATCTAATTCATTGATTATTCATCGGTTTAGTTTACAGGAATTGGTTTTTACTTTAATTTATTAATTTTTGTTCATTTTATGTTAATTTATGTCCTCTTTCTTAAATTTGTCTACTCATCTGAACTCAATAGCATATAACAATCGAATAATTGAAAATCAACAAGATTTTTTACATTTTAGTTACCCTAACAACCACTACTTTCTGTCATTGGATAATATTTGATATCCTAGAGCCAGAATTATAAAATATTACTACTCTTTTTTTAATAAAATACTCCATGCTTGGGATTATACCAAATTACCTAAAACACTCACCCGATCTACCTTATTAACCCGTACATATTTTACTACAGTTTCATTTGACTGGACTTATTAAAAAGGTATTAATTTCCTTTTACAAATATTAAATTTAGGCCTATAGGTTTTCTTACAACTGTTATAATATTGTTTTTGTTTTTAACTTAATTTTTCTTTACTGTACAGATAGTCACTGGTTTATGGCCACTTACATTAATTTATATTTCCTGGTTTTAATTCATTATATTAATTAGTTCATCCTTGAATCCTTCATTATTTTATAATATAACTATAAGAACTACTTGCCAACTTTTTAACACTTATTGCCTTCCTGGCCAAGTTTACAAACATTAATTCAAACATCTTCATTAATCAATTACAGTAAATACATTCAACATAATATAATACCTAACCCATGTACTTATACTTAATTATTCAAATACAATTTTAACATAAATAAAAGGAGTACCGCAGACTAAGTACTTCTTTAAAGCAACAACTCCACTCTTACTATCCACAAAATATAAGATAAATATTCTGTAAACACTACATCATGTTACAGCATAACACCAAGTACATTTCATAACATATTAAATATTAATTTGAATACTATTTTATACTTCATTACTACACATTAAACTCCTCCCATTTAACACAATGTTTATGTTTTACATCCCATATTATTTATTACATTTTTTAGATTTAGGTACTCTTTAGATGTTTCAATTACTTAGTAACCTTAACATGTACCTATAATGTATTCTTCAGGTGATATGGGCCCTCTCGTATTCAATTATAACCGGCTTTGAGTATTGTTCTAAACCATATTTACTTCGTTTTTTATGTAACGTTGGGGACCTCAAATCTGTCACGTTACAATATAATAACAATATATATATATTGTAACGATTGGTTGAGGACATCCGTCTCGTTTAAGCCCCACGATGGAAGTCAATCTGTAACGATTAAACGTGGTCGTCTCTGTAAAAGTGTATATGTTGTGTGTTCGCCTCACACTGGTGTCGTTACATCTATGTGTTGCGCTAGTGATTTCCGTAGCGATCCTTCAATTACCAGTACAACGTGAGTGGAAACCTTACCTGTTGTTTCATAGGGGTTTTATAATCCCGGGTGGCGCCAAATTGTTTACTCAAAACAATTAAAATTAATAAATATTGTGGTTTAGCGATCTTTGTTGTGACGGCCTGGAGCATTCAAATTTGTACCCGCCTTCGTTCGACCTACTTAATCAAGCAGGTAGTTCGTAGATTTGGCGGCGTGAGCGCTTGCCGTCATCCTTGCTGGTCTCTGCTATACAATACACAATTTATACAATACACTTCCCTATGAAATAAAAACAATGGTTACACTCTGTACTAGTTTCTTTAATTATTGAATGGTAATTATTCAGTTTGACAATCAAATTATTTTTGGTTATTAACAATTTTGCACCGACAATTAAAATGAGTCTAATATCTTTAGGGTTCGGCGAAGGTCGATTTGAACGAACAATTCAGTCAAGTATGGTGACTGTTGTCTGTTTACGTTTATTATCGTTCAAAATCTGGGTCCTTGTTATTACAAGAAGAATATTAATAATGATTACAATAAAAAGTACACTACCTTACATTATTTGTACTTAAATAATATAAAGTGTAGCTACAATTTGTTCCTGCAGTGTAGTAAAGTGTGTTTCAAAAGTTCGCAATTTAACACTAGGTTATTTTCGAAGTTAATACATTTTCAGTGTTTGTTTATTTTACTTAATCTTTGAAAGAAATTATATTCAGTTTATAGTGAGAGTTCAGATAACTGTGAGAAATATTTAAAGTGAGTTTATTTCTGGAATTTGGGTAATTTAATGATACTTATCAATTCAGTAGGCTTGAGATAAACCGTTGTTCAGGTGAGATAGGATGGTCATCAATTTTGAATGATTTGGGCTGCTGGCATCTTTTTCATGTTAGCTGTGGTAATTTCTTCATTTAATTTTTATTCAAATTGGTCCTTGGCATCAGTTAAATGTTATTGTTCCTCATCTGCTTCTTACTAGTTCATCTTTTTGAATTTTGATTATGTTTTATACATTTTAAATTAAACTTTAGGTCATTCAAGATCTGGCATCTAATCTGGATGAACGTCACTTTGAGAGTACTATAAATTAACGGAAAATTCGTAACCAACGGTCGTTATGGTTACAAATTAATTCTGATTGGTTGATCATGACTTATAACCATTGTTATCAATTTTGAATTATTATTCAAAATTACTGTATATCTTCTGATTGCTTTTATTCTTCTGTCTTCCTTCCTAAGTATTAAATATTATCACTACTGTTTGTATTTCCTTTCAAAGATTATTTTGATATCCCATAAGGTTGGGTCCTTAAAAATATTAATGTTTGTACATTTATGTTAATATTTGTTAATTACATTACTCTTTTAATTTAAGTCCTTATTCTAACATTTTTCTTTTAATATGATTTACAAATTCTCCTTGGCTAATTACTCGCCTTGGATTTGTTAATTTCCTTGTTGATTTTTTACAATTTGTAGTTATTTGTTTTTGACAGTTAGGCATTTCATAGGCCTAAGTATCCATTGATTATATTTACTTATTTTATACAAATTATATCTCATTTTACTCTAATGTGTTTTGTTTTGTTATTATAATTAATTGGTTTATTTGTTGATGTGTTTTGGATCAGTTTTTATCCTATTTGTATGATTCTATTATTTTCTACCTCATGGCTTGTTAATTATTTCCTAACTGATTTTCTAGTGTAATTTGATCTGTATTGTATTACCTTCTTATTTATCTATTTTGCCCTTGTTAACAATATGGCTATTACTTACTATTAATACATAACATCTAGGCCTATGGTCTGTACAATTCCTTCAGCCATATCCTATTCATAAATTTAATTAAACAATTTTTTAACAGTTATTAGGTAATGTTTGCTTACAATTCATTTCATTCTTTATTATTTTTTGGGTGATAAACATCATCACACCATTTAAACTTGCTTAATTGATTATCCCTTATAACCTGGGGTGTTTATTGATTTCATTTTTAATTTCTTATTTCTTAAATAATCTCTACCTTCTATCCATGGTAACACTAACTGTTTACCTTCCATGGGATTCTCCCTTTTAAATACTATTGTATCCCTCTCTTACAATTAAACTTAATTTTATTAACAACAAGATTCTTTTTTAAATAATAATGTCACCATCAATTTTCAGTGTTCATTACAGATTATTAAGTGTTTATATCTAATACTATCATTAACAACATTCTTAATTACTAATATGGTTCACTATTAATCATTTAGTGTTTATTACAGATTATTAAGTGTTTATTCCTATTAATAGGGTTTCTAATTATTTTGGGGTTTTACACTTTCACTTTTGCACTCCTTAAATGTTTATTTTAAGTGTTTATTAGTGGGTAATCCCTATAATTACTTTCTCTTTGTCACTTATTAATGTTTACTTTCTCACTATCTCACTATCTCTTTCTTTACAAATATTATTTATACTATTAATAAGTTATGTCTTTATAGAGTTTTTTATTATATCTAACTCTAATTCTTGGGTTAGTGTACTCTTATTTTTCACATTACTTTATTGGGTTCTATCAAATATCATTTACATTTATCTTTCAATCGATAATAATACTTATTTCTTACGTTGGTTAGTTATTGGTTTCGTTTCCAATATTACTTTTGAGTGTACCATTTCTCCTTTTCATATTCTATATTATTGGTCAGTATTTTCTCATTTGGTTTCACTTTATTTCCTTTATACTCGGTTTGTTTCATGTTCATTTTCCTTCTTCTTCACTTTCATCTTATGTTGTTTCATTTTATTTTAGTTTTCCCCTTCTCATTTGGTTTTATTTTTCCCTTCTCCTTTGGTTTTATTTCATTTGGTTGTATGGGGTGGTCATTCACTTCCTTCAGTAGGTTTCTTGCTCATTTGGTTTCGTTTTTCCCTTCTCCTTTTGTTTCTTTTTATTTGGTCAATCACTTGGGTTAGGTCATGTCGTCGTTTGTCGCGTCATTGTCATTATATTTTCCTTATTTTAAACATTTTATTTTATACGAATTATTTTTTATATTGTTGATTCATCTTTTATATCCCTGGTATTGGGGTGGCTTATTTGTGTTGTAAAAAAAAATATATATATATATATATTTTCAATCACTTTCTGCTACAGTCTGTTTCTTGATGTATATAATACATTTAATATTTATAATTAAATTTACCTCAAGATGTTATTTTTCCTTTTTGGAACATGTTTTGAGAGTTCCCGTTCTCTCATCCTCAGTCTTTGTGATCCTGTGTCTGATGAAGTATTTGTGTGTTGGTTGCTGGATGCTATTAATGTTGTTTGTTGGTCTTTGGTATTTTAAAGTTGTGTTATTGTGTGTGATTGTGGTATATGTATTTGTATTTTGTGTATTTTCGATGTTGAGTGCTTTGAATATTGTGTCATGTTTTGTATTGATTTGTATTTGTTCTGGTATTAGTTTGTTTTATGTTTGCATTTGGGAAAATGTACAAATATACAAACATAAAAAACACAAAACAAACTAATACCAGAACAAATACAAATCAATACAAAACATGACACAATATTCAAAGCACTCAACATCGAAAATACACAAAATACAAATACATATACCACAATCACACACAATAACACCACTTTAAAATACCAAAGACCAACAAACAACATTAATAGCATCCAGCAACCAACACACAAATACTTCACCAGACACAGGATCACAAAGGCTGAGGATGAGAGAACGGGAACTCTCAAAACATGTTCCAAAAAGGAAAAATAACATCTTGAGGTAAATTTTATTATAAATACTAAATGTAATGTATATATATATATATATATATATTGTAACGTCTCGCGGGTAATCTCTCTAGGAGTCCTATAGACGTACTTTTTGGTTAATTAACTCTAAGTTTTATTTGCCCCACGTTGTTAGCGTCATCTTGTAACGTCTCGCGGGTAAACTCTCAGTCTTAAAATATACGTTTCCTAAAAAGGTTTCTTATCGTCTATTTATGCTCTTCGAAAATCTCGCTTTAATGAGAGTCACAGAATTTGTTATAATTTATGTTCAATGTTTCCAAAAATCGAGTGTGTGTGATTATGCAAATATTTCCCTTAGATTTTATTTGGGTGAAATCAATACCGTTGTTTGACCGTAGTTAGGAGAGAGAGTGCAAAAAGAATTACTCTCTTGGCATACGATTAATTAATTTAAATTTCTCCGCTCATGAGACCAGCTGATTGTGACATTTACAAACACATTTGAGGTTAAATTAACACCAAATGGTATGTAATATTTTCTGGTTGTCCGTTCTCTTCTCTGTCTCCAGACAATCTGTAACCAACTACCATCTACTGAAAATAATACACATTTTTATTCAAACAACAAAGTATTCATTGGATTTATTTAGCAAAATTTGGTTTTATCTTCTACCAAAACAGAAAGGTATAATCGATTCTTACTGACAACACAACATTAGTTCGATCTTATTTTTTTAAACATATAATGTATAACAAACATTTTTATTTTTTATTTCAGAAAACAATAAAGAAATAATTTATTAATTTCCCAGGGTTATTTTTGAGTTCTTTGTACTATGAGACGGTCAGAAATGAATATTGGTTAATACCAAGCTTTACATAAATTAAGTTAATATAATTTGTAGTATTTAGATTAAGTAGTTCCTTGGTTATCCGCCAGAGCGCAGATTATGTTTCTTCACTAAAAACACGAAATTTATTTAATGGCGGCAAGAAATTCACAGGAATCCGGTCTGCTGGTTTTTTGGTTAACAAAAATAATAAAGTTTGTTTTCACCTCTTTTCCTGAAGTGTTTAAAGATATGGTGCTGTTTCTAGTGTTATGAAGTTATAGTTGAGATGTAATTTAGTTAAATTTTACTTGTTAACGATCTCACCAAAATGTCGACTTTCTGTAGACTAGGCCTGGATCTCGGAGGTTGATTTATCAAAGTTTCATCAAATTACGGGCGTGAATGGTTCTATTCGAAAGAGTTCTGATATGTAGTGGACATCACTTGTCAATTTTATTAATTTTGCACTACTTATTCCAAATGGTATTCGTTAATTTCTCATATTTTTATAGGCATTACACTTTTCAAAACATTCACTTCCAAATCGTTTTAACAATTAATTCAAATCTTGTTAGTTGGTTACTCGTAGTAACCAAGATTTTTTTATGGTTTTTTATTGGTGAATCTATATACTTTTTAGTATATAGGCTATTATTAATTATTATAAATTTATTTCTTCTTTTTATAAAAATAATCCTTTTTAGATTTTATTTATAATCGAATTTAATTTCTTTAAGGTTTTTCTTTATATTTTTCCTTAAACTTGTACATTGGTATTTTATATTTTAATTCCTTTTAATTTGATTCATTTATGATTTATTATTTACTTAATGTATCCTTACTCTAAACTATTTTTCCTATGCCATCCATCTAACATAGTATTATTTTATATTTAACCCTGGGTTATCTTATATTTAAACAAAATCATTATTTTAAACACAAAGATTATTCCTAGGTACTAGACCTTTGTGGCCTACACAATACAAAATTACACAAAATACAAAACTTGTCAGCAGCAATATAGTCCACTGCTACAATATTAATAGTTTTTCATCTCCAGTATCAGTCTGTGAGATGCTCTTTTTAAAAGTTTACATTCTCACCAAGTACACTATATTTCACTTGATACACTGCACTTTTATTATATTGTTTACAGTGTTTTGTAGTACAAAGTTTTCTTATAGCTTGGTACATAATACCCATTTCTGACTTTTAGAATGGGGTAATTACTGGTTTTAACGATGGTGATTGTTATCATACTTGGGCGTGGGTTATGTAATGTTACATATAGCTCCCCCACTAGAACAGATTTCACTATATTATTGACGACTCGGAACACTAGGGTTTTTATAAGTAAAAACGTAAAGTTTTACCTTACAGCCTAAACCGGCTTTCGCCTATAGAATGCTTCATCAGAGGCTGTCGTAGGTAGTGCTGTTCGTCTTGTTGTTGGTGACGAGATTGTTTTTCGAAAGATCAAAGCTGTGTGTGTGTGGTGAGATGTGTTCGAATAATGCATGCGATTTGAATTGTAAGGTTTATCTTACACTGCTTCATTCAGCAACTGATGGTCCATTTCCTCATGCCTTTGCAATATTTAATTTTATTTCAGCCTTCTGCTGGTCTAATTTATTATTCACACCATTTATTTGTTGTTGAATGTTCTCTTTTAACTCAGTGTTCTGTTGATCCATTTTATCTTAATTCATCGTATAATTTTTTAGTAATAATTTTTCATATTATTTTGTCTTTATCAATAGTTAATCTAATCTTTGTTTAATTAGTTTGCATTGGTCAATACCCAGAAAATCAGTCCCTTTTTTCAATAGTGTTCATACTTAGTTCATCCGTTGTCAAATACATCAGTTATCCTTGTTGCATGGATTAATATTGTTTTCAGAATTATTTCTATCAACTTTATCACTACTACCTTGTATTTTTGATTTTTCTGCTGTGAAGTTTTCAGTCATTTCAAGGCCTACTATTGAATTTCCAATCAATTCTGTCCTAATGACATATCTTTCGATTATTCTGTACTGCAATTTTTTGAACACCAAATTTTCAATGGTATCTTTGCCTACTTTTATCACTTTATTATCTAGTTTATTAACCAAATATGTCACTGATACATCAACTACGGTATTAATGATATAGCTGACATTTTATTATTCCTTTCTTTTTCTGGTGTATTCATTTTAAATATAAATTTCCTTAAATAAATAATTGCTTATCTAATCCGTCGAGTGACTTACTTGTAATTCCGCTTGACGCGTTTCAGGGCATATGCCCCATCTTCAGAATAATTCCTCTTCACAGAACGTCAGACATTAAGATTAAAATGTAATAAATTTAAATTAAAATCCATGGTTAAAATATTAACTCGTCAAAATATTAAAATATATGAATGCACAGAGAAGCACGCACTATCACAACATGAGTTCACTTCGCGTTATAGCCGGTGTACACCGCCGCGATGTTAATCGCGCACTGACTGTCTGAGTAAACTGTTATCTGTGCAACGCATCTTGTATCTCAATGGCTGTGTCGTACAAGGGATTTGACTTGAAGTTAAGTTGGTCGTTTAATATGAATCCGCCGTCTTGTGAATTGTTCATCTTTTTAAATTGTTTAAAGGCCTTGTAAATTTCGAATTCTTCTAATGTGTCCATATATCTGCCTTTTTTGCAAAAGTGCAATGGTTTAAAGTTGGTGTCAAAATCAGTGTAGTTATAATTATTATTTACGAGGTGACGTGCAAAGTTGGATTTGAGAATGTGGGTGTCGTTTTTTGGTAAATGTTCCTGGAAGCGTTTTTTGAACGCTCTGCCGGTTTGTCCAATATAGAAGCTGTTGCAATCGTCACATTGGATTTTATAGACACCTGTCCTCTGTTTTATTGGTTTTGCAGCTTTATGGTGAAGAATTTTCTTAATGTTGTTATCAGTCCGGAAAGTTAAAGTTATATTCAATTTTCTAAAAATGTTGGTTAATGTATGGGGTAAAGTTCGGCCGTAAATAGAAGTCACGTACGTGCTGTCTCGGTTACTACTCGGTTTTGTTTTCTTGTTATGTAACTTTTTCTGGTGTTTTTTGATCAAAGCATCGATCATAGAGCACGTATATCCATTGGCCTTAGCTATGTATTTAATGGTGTTGACTTCCTCCTGAAAGTCACTGATTTCCAACGGTATGGTGAGTAATCTATGTATGAAACTGTTATAGGCGGCCATTTTTTGCGGAAGAGGGTGATGGGAATCCGCGTGTATAGTGGCGTCGGTGGTGGTAGGTTTTCTGTATATTTGGTATTGAAAACTATTGTCAAACCTTGTTATTGTTAAATCGAGAAAATTAAGTTTATTTTCTATTTCAACCTCGAGGGTAAATTGTATGTTCTTGTTTATATTATTTAAATAGTTTTTTAAATTATTGATCTGTCTTATGGTACCGTTAAAAATGATGAAGGTGTCATCTACATAACGTGTATATGATACTATCTTGTTATGCCATTTGTTTGCGCTGCTGAACATATGTGTGTTTTCGTAGTGGTTCAGGTATATGTCCGCCAATAATCCGGAGAGTGGGGATCCCATCGCTAAACCTTTCTTTTGTATATAGTATTTTCCATCAAATATAAAATAGTTTTGATTTAAAACAACTTCCAATAGAGCGGTTATCTCATTAATTTCATCAGGACTGCGTATGTTAGCTACAATAAGATTATACTTGAGAATATTTATTGTATCCTGGACGGGTATATTTGTATAAAGGTCTACTATGTCGAAAGATGCGATTCTGTAATTAGGTTTAATTTGGATGTTTTTCAGTTTGTCGATAAATTCAGTGCAACTTTTTGTGCTATGGTTATTCTTTAAGCTTATACTGTTCTTTATTATTTGTACTAGTTTTTTACTGATTTTGTAACTCGGAGCAGTGGTGAAGTTCACAAGCGGCCTAATTGGTACACTGGGTTTATGAATCTTTGGCAAACCAGTGAACTGGGGAGCCTCTGCATTAATAGGTTTCAATGAGTGACGTGTGGCGCTATCGAACAAGTGCGTACAACGATTAACTGTGTTATTCAGGGCTTTAACGAAATCGGCTGACGGGTCGGCATTTACCATTGTAATATTATTATTTTCAATGAATTGATTAACTTTTTGCGAATATTGGTTTTTGTCCATTATAACGATAGTGTTTCCCTTGTCCGCCTTTGTAATGAGTGCATCATTGTTAGATAATTTGTCTTTGATTTGTTTTAAGGTTTTAATTTCATTCATATATTTAAAGTTTAGTTTAGGGCTTTTTTTGTTCGAAAATTTATTGAGTTTGTTTTTAATCAAAACTCGAGCCTCATTTTGTAAGTTTATGTTTGGTATTGACTTTATAGCCGTCTCAGCGCAAATTATTTCATGGTATATGTGGTTTTTATTGCTGTGGGGTATGTTGTAGTTTAGACCCTTGTTAAGTACGTCCATTTCATTCTTATTAAAGTTTATCGATGTTAGATTAGATACGCGCACATAGAATTCGTGTTTACAGGTGACGTTATCTTCGTTTGGTTTTTGTTTACTTTTGAGAGTTCTAAGTTTCTTATCATGTTTTGTATATACACGTTGCATTACATCGTTAATGTATTTATTGCAATCATGTAATATATTGTCTAATTGTAATGCATGGACACTGTTAAGCAGCTTCAAATGGGACAAATATAATTCTTTGTTCAATTCTGTCTTTTTCCTATTTAAATATCTCAACTCCTCCTTTAACCACATCACCTGTGCACGCTCTTTGATTTTTGTGGCCGTCTTGGAGTTATTGTTTATTTTGATAGAGGCATACTTAGGTATGAAATTGTTTCTGATGCATTCTTTATTAAATTTTATATGGGAATTGGTTTTTAATAATTTAATCTTAATGTTCTGAAATTTGAATACTGTAGATGCTTGACTTGCTTCCAGTTTAATATTCATTTTTAAAGTATCCAAGTCACTGTATTAAATAAATAATTGCTTATCTAATCCGTCGAGTGACTTACTTGTAATTCCGCTTGACGCGTTTCAGGGCATATGCCCCATCTTCAGAATAATTCCTCTTCACAGAACGTCAGACATTAAGATTAAAATGTAATAAATTTAAATTAAAATCCATGGTTAAAATATTAACTCGTCAAAATATTAAAATATATGAATGCACAGAGAAGCACGCACTATCACAACATGAGTTCACTTCGCGTTATAGCCAGTGTACACCGCCGCGATGTTAATCGCGCACTGACTGTCTGAGTAAACTGTTATCTGTGCAACGCATCTTGTATCTCAATGGCTGTGTCGTACAAGGGATTTGACTTGAAGTTAAGTTGGTCGTTTAATATGAATCCGCCGTCTTGTGAATTGTTCATCTTTTTAAATTGTTTAAAGGCCTTGTAAATTTCGAATTCTTCTAATGTGTCCATATATCTGCCTTTTTTGCAAAAGTGCAATGGTTTAAAGTTGGTGTCAAAATCAGTGTAGTTATGATTATTATTTACGAGGTGACGTGCAAAGTTGGATTTGAGAATGTGGGTGTCGTTTTTTGGTAAATGTTCCTGGAAGCGTTTTTTGAACGCTCTGCCGGTTTGTCCAATATAGAAGCTGTTGCAATCGTCACATTGGATTTTATAGACACCTGTCCTCTGTTTTATTGGTTTTGCAGCTTTATGGTGAAGAATTTTCTTAATGTTGTTATCAGTCCGGAAAGTTAAAGTTATATTCAATTTTCTAAAAATGTTGGTTAATGTATGGGGTAAAGTTCGGCCGTAAATAGAAGTCACGTACGTGCTGTCTCGGTTACTACTCGGTTTTGTTTTCTTGTTATGTAACTTTTTCTGGTGTTTTTTGATCAAAGCATCGATCATAGAGCACGTATATCCATTGGCCTTAGCTATGTATTTAATGGTGTTGACTTCCTCCTGAAAGTCACTGATTTCCAACGGTATGGTGAGTAATCTATGTATGAAACTGTTATAGGCGGCCATTTTTTGCGGAAGAGGGTGATGGGAATCCGCGTGTATAGTGGCGTCGGTGGTGGTAGGTTTTCTGTATATTTGGTATTGAAAACTATTGTCAAACCTTGTTATTGTTAAATCGAGAAAATTAAGTTTATTTTCTATTTCAACCTCGAGGGTAAATTGTATGTTCTTGTTTATATTATTTAAATAGTTTTTTAAATTATTGATCTGTCTTATGGTACCGTTAAAAATGATGAAGGTGTCATCTACATAACGTGTATATGATACTATCTTGTTATGCCATTTGTTTGCGCTGCTGAACATATGTGTGTTTTCGTAGTGGTTCAGGTATATGTCCGCCAATAATCCGGAGAGTGGGGATCCCATCGCTAAACCTTTCTTTTGTATATAGTATTTTCCATCAAATATAAAATAGTTTTGATTTAAAACAACTTCCAATAGAGCGGTTATCTCATTAATTTCATCAGGACTGCGTATGTTAGCTACAATAAGATTATACTTGAGAATATTTATTGTATCCTGGACGGGTATATTTGTATAAAGGTCTACTATGTCAAAAGATGCGATTCTGTAATTAGGTTTAATTTGGATGTTTTTCAGTTTGTCGATAAATTCAGTGCAACTTTTTGTGCTATGGTTATTCTTTAAGCTTATACTGTTCTTTATTATTTGTACTTTATACAAATATACCCGTCCAGGATACAATAAATATTCTCAAGTATAATCTTATTGTAGCTAACATACGCAGTCCTGATGAAATTAATGAGATAACCGCTCTATTGGAAGTTGTTTTAAATCAAAACTATTTTATATTTGATGGAAAATACTATATACAAAAGAAAGGTTTAGCGATGGGATCCCCACTCTCCGGATTATTGGCGGACATATACCTGAACCACTACGAAAACACACATATGTTCAGCAGCGCAAACAAATGGCATAACAAGATAATATCATATACACGTTATGTAGATGACACCTTCATCATTTTTAACGGTACCATAAGACAGATCAATAATTTAAAAAACTATTTAAATAATATAAACAAGAACATACAATTTACCCTCGAGGTTGAAATAGAAAATAAACTTAATTTTCTCGATTTAACAATAACAAGGTTTGACAATAGTTTTCAATACCAAATATACAGAAAACCTACCACCACCGACGCCACTATACACGCGGATTCCCATCACCCTCTTCCGCAAAAAATGGCCGCCTATAACAGTTTCATACATAGATTACTTACCATACCGTTGGAAATCAGTGACTTTCAGGAGGAAGTCAACACCATTAAATACATAGCTAAGGCCAATGGATATACGTGCTCTATGATCGATGCTTTGATCAAAAAAAACCAGAAAAAGTTACATAACAAGAAAACAAAACCGAGTAGTAACCGAGACAGCACGTACGTGACTTCTATTTACGGCCGAACTTTACCCCATACATTAACCAACATTTTTAGAAAATTGAATATAACTTTAACTTTCCGGACTGATAACAACATTAAGAAAATTCTTCACCATAAAGCTGCAAAACCAATAAAACAGAGGACAGGTGTCTATAAAATCCAATGTGACGATTGCAACAGCTTCTATATTGGACAAACCGGCAGAGCGTTCAAAAAACGCTTCCAGGAACATTTACCAAAAAACGACACCCACATCCTCAAATCCAACTTTGCACGTCACCTCGTAAATAATAATCATAACTACACTGATTTTGACACCAACTTTAAACCATTGCACTTTTGCAAAAAAGGCAGATATATGGACACATTAGAAGAATTCGAAATTTACAAGGCCTTTAAACAATTTAAAAAGATGAACAATTCACAAGACGGCGGATTCATATTAAACGACCAACTTAACTTCAAGTCAAATCCCTTGTACGACACAGCCATTGAGATACAAGATGCGTTGCACAGATAACAGTTTACTCAGACAGTCAGTGCGCGATTAACATCGCGGCGGTGTACACCGGCTATAACGCGAAGTGAACTCATGTTGTGATAGTGCGTGCTTCTCTGTGCATTCATATATTTTAATATTTTGACGAGTTAATATTTTAACCATGGATTTTAATTTAAATTTATTACATTTTAATCTTAATGTCTGACGTTCTGTGAAGAGGAATTATTCTGAAGATGGGGCATATGCCCTGAAACGCGTCAAGCGGAATTACAAGTAAGTCACTCGACGGATTAGATAAGCAATTATTTATTTAAGGAAATTTATATTTAAAATGAATACACCAGAAAAAGAAAGGAATAATAAAATGTCAGCTATATCATTAATACCGTAGTTGATGTATCAGTGACATATTTGGTTAATAAACTAGATAATAAAGTGATAAAAGTAGGCAAAGATACCATTGAAAATTTGGTGTTCAAAAAATTGCAGTACAGAATAATCGAAAGATATGTCATTAGGACAGAATTGATTGGAAATTCAATAGTAGGCCTTGAAATGACTGAAAACTTCACAGCAGAAAAATCAAAAATACAAGGTAGTAGTGATAAAGTTGATAGAAATAATTCTGAAAACAATATTAATCCATGCAACAAGGATAACTGATGTATTTGACAACGGATGAACTAAGTATGAACACTATTGAAAAAAGGGACTGATTTTCTGGGTATTGACCAATGCAAACTAATTAAACAAAGATTAGATTAACTATTGATAAAGACAAAATAATATGAAAAATTATTACTAAAAAATTATACGATGAATTAAGATAAAATGGATCAACAGAACACTGAGTTAAAAGAGAACATTCAACAACAAATAAATGGTGTGAATAATAAATTAGACCAGCAGAAGGCTGAAATAAAATTAAATATTGCAAAGGCATGAGGAAATGGACCATCAGTTGCTGAATGAAGCAGTGTAAGATAAACCTGGCAAGATAATAGGAGTGCAGTGCAAGTTACCCATAAGAGAGAATGTGAATTTAAACAAGAAGTCATACCCAATACCCTACAAATTAAGAGAGCAAATAAAAGAATAAATCGACAAAGTATTAGTAAAAATATAATTGAAATAAGTCAGTCAAAACACACGAGCCTGTTAGTAGTAATTCCCAAGAAGGATAAGTCCTAAATATTGTGTTTGGATGAACGTCAAATTAATCAGGTGATAATTCCTGATAAGACATCACCAAAGAATATAAGAGTAGTTTTAAAACGTTTTAATAACGTCAATTTTTTTATTAGTCATGATGCTATACCTGGATATTGGCAAATAGAATTGCATCCAGAAAGCATAGAATATGTGAGTTTCATTGTGAACGGTATAAGTTATCATTTCAAGAGAACACCTTTTGGGCTGGTCAATAATGTGGCCATATTTATAAAATGTTTTGACGGAGTATTGGGCAAGGAGATTTTAGAAGTTACTACGGTGTATGTCGATGAGTTAGTAATTGCATTAAGCAGTGGGGAAGAACATTGTAATAGAATTAATAGGGTACTTACCAGATTGGGGAAACATAGAATGACACTCAAGTTAAATAAATTAACATTCATACCCAGTAAAATTAAATTTTTAGGCTTTATAGTAATCAAATACCAGGATGGAAAGGTTAAAGGGACCTACAATATTAATCAGCTTCGCCCATATAAATCAAGTAATAACTAAAAGAGAGTTAATTCTAAAATAAATAACACATGAACTTTATAACCAGGATTGAGAAGGTGAAAATAAATAGAAAAGAAAATAATATTGTATTCATGTTTTAAAATTTTTTAGCCATGAAATTAGGCAACTTGTGAAATCATATTTGTTATGTTTATGTAAAACCAGTTGGTTTAGATAATGTTATTTTAATTAGTGAGTGTATAAGCTACTATTATTAGTGGTAACGCTAAACCATATTTGTTATGTTAATGGAAAACCAGTTTGTTTAAAAAACTTTGTTATATATAATTAGTTAGTTAATCAGATATTATGAAGGTTAATGTTAGACCATAGTCGTGATAAGAAGTTAATTATTTCAAAATCTCTTATCAAATTATGTCAGAGATTATGAAATAAGGGTTGGTATTATGTACTGCTGTAAAAATGAACAACAGTACATAAGAATAAAATAATAATTTCAGAAAAATCAAAAGTATAAATTTAATAATATTTTGAACATATGGTAGAATTATTATATATATACAAACTTTCACTAGTGAACACTTACTTTTGGTTTTATGTCCCAAACGTTTCGACGTGGTGTCCGTCTTCCTCAGTGGGATTTGAAATACAGAGTGTCAGTACAAAGTAACCGTTATGGGTTGTAGGTGTGTGTGGTGGGGGTTGCTGGTGGGAGGGAATTGGCGCTGGGATTCAAAGTGTGTGTTTGAACAAGTGTATCAAAAAGTATATGTGATCTATAGTGTAATTGGTCGTTTAATATGTTGTTTGGTTGTAGTGTGTGATGTCTGTATATTTCATATTGTTCTGCTGTGTTTAGTTTTCTACTTTTAGGTAAGTAGTGTAGTATTTCCATGTTGTGTTCTATGTTTGTGTAACCGTGGTTTTCATTTTGTAAATGTGTGGCGAATGTGGAGTGTATGTAGTTTGTGGTGAGGGCTTTTAAATCTTCAGAGTATCTTGAGGAAAAAGATCTTCCCGTCTGGCCAATGTAGAACTGGTTACAATCACTGCAGTTTAATTTATAAACACCTGTTTTGCTGTATGTGTCTGTGTCTTTGTTAGTATTATTTATGTGTTTCCTGATAGTGTTGTTAGTTCTGTAGGCTACTTTATAATTGTGTTTCCTGAATGTGTTAGCAATTTTGTATGTGTTGGAATTGTAGTATGTGAGTGTGATGTATTTACTGGGTTGTGTACTGTTGGTTTTATGTGTTTTACTTTTTGTGTTTAGGATGCGTTTGTGTAGTTTGTTTATTAAATCGGGATTGTATCCATTTTTGACTGCTATATATTTGATTGTGGTGAGTTCTTCTTGGTAGTCGTGTGTGTTTTGGGGTATTGAAGTGAGCCTATGGAGCATGTAGTTGAAAGCTGAATGTTTGTGTTGAGTTGGGTGGTTGGATGAGTTATGTATGACCATGTCTGTTGTGGTGGGTTTTCTGTATATTTTGTATGTGTGTCTGTGTTGTTTGTTTTGGTAATTGTAAGGTCCAGGAAGTTTATGCTATTGTTTTGTTCTAAATCTAGTGTGAATTTTAATTTTTGGTGTATAGTGTTAATGTATTTGTGGAAATTTTCAATTTGTCTTTTGTTGCCGTTGTATAGGAGTAAAATGTCATCAACATATTTGTGCCAATATATGATTTTGTTGGTGTATTTGTTATTGCTTAATATGTGTTCTTGTTCTATGGTGTGTACGAATATTTCGGCAAGTATTCTTGATATAGGGGAGCCCATGGGTAGTCCATCTGTTTGTGTGTAAACCATGTTATTGTGTGAGAAATAATTTTGTTCGGTGATAATTTTAGTGAGATGGATGATCTCTTTTATGTGTGTTTCTGGTGTGTTATTTAGTTTTAGTAACTGTTCTAATGTAGTTATAGTTTCTTTTATGGGTACATTGGTGTATACGTTTGTTATGTCAAAAGAAGCTAGTGCTGAATTGTGTGGAATGTGGAGTTTTATTCACCAGATCTAAATTATTTTTGACGGTGGTGTTGTTTGTTAAATTTATGTTGTTTCTGATTAATTTATCTAAATGTCTAACTATTTTGTGTGAGGGTGCTTGTGTGTTGTTTATAAGTGGTCTGATGGGGATATTAGGTTTGTGTAAATTTGGTAGTGAATTCAGTATAGGGGGGTTTGGTTTAATTTGTTTCAGATATTTGATGTTGTCAGGTGTGATTATGTGTTTTGTGTTATTTATGATTTTATTTATTTGTTTGTGATATTTTGTGGTGGGGTCTTTATTTAATTTGGTTATGTTGTTTTCAGTAAAAAATGTTTCGATTTTGTTATTTAGATCCTGTTTTTCCATTATATAAAGAATTTTTACTTGGGGTGGTTAAACAAGTAATAAATTAATAATTAAAAAATCACTTATTGCCAAAATGTTTCAATTTCCCGGGCGCCACCTCATATCTACAAGGATGTGGATATAAAGGATTCATTTGCCAAACACACAACAACAATATTATGTCTAATGCTTATTTAATTAATTAAGTTGTAGCAAATTACAAATATAACACTCTGTATGGATATTTCCTTAAGTAGAATCACTTCTCTTATCTTAACAATGAGTATCTCTGAAATCGCGATTAATTAACATTTAATAATTTTCTAACACTTATAAGTGTAATTATAATCTACAATTGTATTTGGCAAATTTAGATTACTGTTTAGATATGATTTTTTAAGAATTTACTAATTGACGTTTTATTTCGCTTCAGTCGAATGCAGAGCACTGAGATGCAGTTCTCAAGGTTAATTAATTATTAGTGTGAGTTCTTTGACTTGAATGAATTGAGTTTATTGACTTAACTCTAAAGTACCATTAGTTTGAGAGCGTTGATTATTCGTAGTTCATACTCTCGGTGACATCATGTGGTCCTCTGTGTTTAGTAGTTGCTTGTCTCCGTAGTCGTTGTAGATTACGTATCGCTTCGCGGTCACTGCACCTCACGATCACTGTTTAATTATTGAAGAATTCTCGAACTGTTCACTTTTCACGGCACTCGTATTGTGTTGAATATGAGTGTCCTTAATTGATGTTGGTAAAGTTCATGTATAATGTTTTTTAAAGTAGTTGTTTAGATTGCTGATTTTATGTCTAATGTATCTGTTGTAGAATATGCACTGAGTCTCTCTGTTGATGTGTTCTGTATTATATAAAAGCTGCTGTAATGTTTATAGTTTCTTGTGAATTATTTGTAATTGTAGAATGTCTGTTAATTGAATTTGTCTTCACTTAGTATTGTACTGTGTATCCGTATTCTCCGACACTTTGTTTAAATTACGGTGAAGTTAATTAATTGTAAAGTCTGTTTTACATGTTGACTTCGCGTGATATTACTTTATACTAATAGTCTGTCGAACGCGATTAACTGTTCAACTCTCTTGCTATGAGTTTAGAATTTAGTGAGAATTATAACAACGAGTTTCATACGATTTGTTGTATTCACTTCATTGTTCACTTTGAGAAATTGAATGTTCGCACTGAAGTAACCGTTCTCAAGACTCTAGATATGCGCACTTCTGAAATTGTGTCGAACGCTTGTACTTGTTCACGCTTATGTAATGAATCGATGACTAAACATTGTTACCGAGTTAAGATGACTCGTGGTGATCATTTTTTAGATGAGTACTAGACTGCCGTTTTTCTGTTCTGAGATCTACCAAGTAAACTCTCCTCCCGCCTACCTCTGCTGAATCTTCCATCTGCTTGGATACTCTTATTGGTTCTTTAGCCAGTGTGACAAATTGTATATTCGTCATTGGTTTTCGAGTATCTCTGCTTTACACGTGATTCTCTTGTCGAACTACCATTCGTCCTGATTGTTCCTACAGCCGTTTTCTCTATTTACTAGGAATCTCATTCAAGCACTCCAGAATTCGTGAGTTTCACTTTCCCCTTGTAAATCAGGCGACATTTCTTTGTCTCTCGTGGCCGTCTCCTAGTGTCCAATTTCTGTTACGCTTTGATATAGATACAATACTGGTATTGTTCGATCTGCTGCACCATTGTTTATCTTCAAGTTGCACTCTGGCTTTGTTTTGAGTCTGGAACGAATCTTCCTTTGTAATCACGACTTTCGTCAAAATTCTACGTTGCAATTGTTCTGGCATCTAATGTTGTACCGTATCGAATTGACAAACTCTTTGCTTTCAGTCTGTGTCAAAGTTTTTAAAAAGGGTAGATTGGTTTATTGGGGGTTATGCCTTTCTTCACTCAGAGCAGCAGCCTGATGCGAAATACAACGTCTCACATACATCTAGTAAGTGTCACTCTTTTGTCAAACAATTAACTTTACAGCCGTAACACATCAACCTGTCTGTAGGTTACAATGCCAAAAGGACAGTCTTACAAACTTTCCCTTCACACACCCTCACATACGTCTTTGTCAAATATAACTGCTAGTACACATTATTTTTAGCTATTATTTACTACTTGTACAATTTTATAAATATTTTCAAAAATAAACGTTACATTGTCCTTAAATTTTTATTACTTGATGGCGTGTAACAAAATCAAATAATAAAATTTGTGCCCTTTTTAAATTAATTATGTAAATTTTAATTAATTAAGTATAAATATCTAATGAGTTACATTTATTGCTAGTGATGTAATCCCTTTAACAGGTTCGAGTGCGTTCAACTTGGTTTGTTTACGTTCAAAACTGTCTACAGTGTACCCTTGTGTCTGGGCTGAGATTTATGACCTCTCCCATTCATCCCCGGTCACTCTCTCATTCACACCTTGTTACTTGGCAAAGGGTCCTACTAGCGGTTTCACTTTTTCTGTTTGCTACTCTAACCTATACAATTGTTTACAATCCTACGCACTACCATCCATTCAGACCACTTATCTTCCTAACATATCATAATATAGAATTAACAACTATCTAATTCATTATGTACATCTGTTTACATATAATTATTCACCTAGATACTATTACTGTTTTTTCTTACTTTCTATTAGTTAAATATCCACTTATATATATTTTTCATTTGTCAATAATTTTCTACTTGCAAATGCATACAACAACAAAAAACTTCATAATATCATATTAATTATCACTTAGTTCTTATCATTACTTTCATTGTTAGTCATTGTTCAATGTCTTTGTTTTGTTTTTCTTAGATATACTTTTATTCTTATACATAATATACAAAATATAAATCTTTACTCTGATATACATCGTCAGTTGATAACCTTACTTCGATTATTACTTTAAAATTTTACAATTATTATACATAACTTTATTATATCATATTTATTATATGAGTGCTACAATTTGCTTACTCACGTAACCGATCGTTACTAACGCATTATTTCCTTTTACTGCTCTTCTTGTCAGGTAATATATTGCTTTAGCTGTCGGACATTGAAATTTCCTCTTGTTCCTTTCTTCTCGTCCAAATATTCTAACGTATAAGTAGCTTTACTTATTTGCTTCGCAACCCTATATGGTCCTTCGTACAGGTCGCAAAATTTCGCTATTATCTTATTCATTGCATCGGATATTGGACATGTTTTAACTAATACCAGGTCACCGATGGCGAATGTTGTTAGTTCTCTTTGGTTCATCTTATTTGCATGTCGCTCTCTCTTTTCTTTAATCCTTAAATAAATGTCTTCCGGCTTATAAGTAGTTGGTTCGGAAATCACACTTCTGTCAATAAATTTGGTCCACTCTCTGGTTGGTTTCTTTCCAAAGTGTGCCTCGATTGGACTCATCTCAATGGTACTATGGTATGTCTCATTTAAACAAATTTCAATGGCTTGGATATACTTGGCCCAATTTGAGTGTTTCTCTTTGACAAATACTCGAAATAAGTTGCCTAGTTGTCTGTTAGTTCTCTCGGCTATATTTGTACAAGGGTTCCGAATAGCGGTAAACTTCGGTTTAATTCCTAGTTCTCGTAAACTCCTTGTCCATATATTAGTAGTGAATTGGGTCCCATTATCAGTGACAATTGATAACGGTTTTCCCCATGACACTATATATTGTTTGAGTCTATTTATGGTAGCACGAGTTGTAGCTCTTTTCAACGCATAAAGTTTGACGTACTTTGTGAAATTATTGATGATAACAAGAATGTATTTAACACCTCCAGTCGATGTAATTAGGGGTCCATAGTAGTCCATACTGATTAACTCCCCTTTCTTCTTTGGCAGCATCAGTATGGTTTCTCCTACATTATTCTTGTGATGATCCTTACATCACTGACATGTATCGCACTTAGTAATGATTTGATGTATCGTTTTGTTTATTCTGTCTCCAGTAAAGTACTCTCGAAAAAGTCTTTCGGTTTTTTGTATGCCGCAGTGTCTGTATACGTGTAATTCTTGAATTAAATTTTCTTTCATGTTATTCGGTACATATATTTTCCATGACTTCTTGTCTTGTCAGTATAGGATTTTTTTAACATATTGATATTTATTACTTAATTTAGAGTCTTCCTTACTTTCTAATTCACAAATAATTTTGTTCAATTTAGGATCTTGGCGCTGCAATTTCTCAATATTTTTTATATCCTTCATTATTTTCTTATCCAATTTCAAGGTAATACGATTAATTTCCATCTCTTCACTAAAACTGACATCACTGCTGTCCATAGCGTCCTCTGGGTTTCGGCTTAGTATGTCGGCTACAATATTTTCTTTGCCTTTACAATGCACAATGTCGAAATCGTATTTTTGGATGCTCAGTATCCAGCGGGTAATTCTAGCATTTGATAGGTGACATTTGTGTAGGAATGTGAGAGCTTTATTATCTGTTATGATTGTGAATCTATGTCCTAATAAGTATATCCAAAATTTCTTCAAACAATGTATGATACTCAGCAGTTCCTTCTCGGTTGTGTGATAGTTTAATTCAGCACCTTTGAAAGTTCTGCTAGTAAAAGCTACGACGGCGATGCGTCCTTCGTCATCATATTGAAACAATTGCCCTCCTAGTGCGTAGTTGCTGGCATCCGTTTGTAAATAATATTGCTTCTTGAGATCTGGGTGTTTTAAAATTACAGTATCTATAAATAATTCTTTGACTAATTTAAATTGTCGGTCGTGCTGCTCCGTCCACTTGAAGTTGCGCTCCTTCTTTAACAATTGTATTAATAAAGATGTTGTTTCAGCATATCGACTGGTAAATCTGTTATAAAAAATTGTAAGTCCTAAAAACCCTTTTAGTTGCTTTTGATTTCTTGGACGTGGAAAATTTTGGACTGCCTTTACCTTGTCTGGCATAGGACTAAGGCCTTCTACTGATAAACAGTAACCAAGATAATTATTTTCTCTACGGAAAAACTGTGATTTTTTGAAGTTCACTGTGATGTTTGCTTCGTATAAATTGGTCAATAATAGATCTAAATGTGTGAGGTGTTCCTCCAGACTGTTAGATAGACATAGGCAGTCGTCTACATATATTATCGTAAATTTCTTGACTGCATCTGACAACACAGTATCCAATCCTCTCGTCAGGCTGGCCAGACTTGTCTTTAATCCAAACGGTGTGACTGTGAAGCGGTAGGTCTTTCCTTTATATAGAAACCCGGTGAAGTCCCTGCATTCTTGCTTAAGTGGTACCTGCAAGAAGCTGGAGCGTAGATCGATCGATGACATATATTTTACTCCTCCGCAATTAGCAATGAGCTCGTTGATTGGTTGTGCCCCTTCGAAGTCAGGTATCATCACCTTGTTTAACTTCCTGGCGTCCAAACACAATCTTACGCTCTGGTCCTTTTTTATAACTGTCACCATGGGATTGATATATTGGCTGCTCGCTCGCTCGATCACTTCGTATCGTAACATTTTCTGGATCTCCTCTTCGACTTTGTCTTGATAGGCAATTGGTATAGACCATCCCTTTTGGAAGAAGGGGGTGTTGTCCGTGATACGTAGTTCATGTTCATATCCATGAATTCGGCCTGGTTCTTCTCAGAATAGATTTCTATTTTTCATTAATATTTTAGTTAATTTTTTCTTCATTTCTGTATTTATATTAGTTAACTCTTCGACAGCTTCTTGAAAGTTAATAGATTCCTCATCGGCCGTTTCTTTATCCAAAGTGATCTGATGTATATCAATTAGGAAAATTTCATTAGGATCCTCTACATTTTTCTTATAATTTCTATTTTTAATATGCATTACATTTTGCTGGAAATCTATAGTACACTCACCTTCCTTCAACATATTTATTCCTAGTATACAGTCTTTATTCAGTCCAGGGATGATAAAAAATACTAAGTCAAATTTATAATTATCAATCTCAGCTTCTAAAAGTACTTGTTTTCGTATTAATTTTGATTTATGTCTGAATGCACCTTTTATATTGGTATTCGATCAGTTTAATAGCTCGATTCTACCTAATTTATCTTTATTATGGTTGAACCACGTTTCGGCAATGCCGTTTAATTGACTCCCCGAATCAATTAGTGCAGTTACTTCTACATTATTTAATTTTATTTTTATTTCCGGACATTTATTGTACGGGAAATTAGTGGTTTCTTCTTCTTCATCCATTTTATCCAATTCTTCATGAATATCAATATAATCTAATGCTACGTCTAACTGGTTATTTATTTTTCTACTAGCTAAGTATTGTTGCCGCGACAGTGGGTTGGCTGGTCGTTTTTTGTACGTGATTCTTGTGAAGGGCCAGGTTGTTGACGCTCAATTGTTACTGTGTTGACAATGGGCTGTTTTGTTCCCCTCTCCTCTGTACCAAACGTTTGTTTATTGCGCCACCCAGGTCTGTGACCCTCGTGTTCAGTCTCCACTTTCATACCCTTCGTTTTATGATAGCCATTGTTAATACGTCTTCCACCATTGTCAACCGTTGTCTGTTGTGGCTGCCGATACGATCCTCTCATTTCTCGTTGTTGAATGGTAGCAAACTCATTTAATAAGCTTTCAAATTGATCTACTTGTTGGACGCCTCTAGTTATGATGGCAACTTCTATTTCCTTACCATAGTGGCGTGCAAGTTTGCGAATTAGATGCTGGTCCGAGATTGGTGGAATCAGTTGTCTGCACTGTAGAATTTTATTCTCGAGGTATTGCACCATAGTGAGTTTACCATTCGGATAATAACATCCGTACTCCAAGCTGTCCCGGATGTTTTCTTGAATTTGTTGACTCCAGAATTTCTTGGTAAACGCCTCCTCGAATTGTTCAAATGTATGTATTTGGGATTGTACGATTCTCCTCCATACTGTTGCTTCACCCTCCAGATGCCTGCTAATCCACTTAATACCTCCGCTGGGGTAATATATTTCTTTAACCTATTTTAATTCTTTTAGAAATTCCATGGGGTAGGCGTCTCGTCCGTTGTACCGTACCTCCTTTAACTGTTCTTGGTTAGCCACAATAGTATTTTGGTTGTTTACCATTGGTCTTGACTCCAACTCTGTTAATTTTCGTTTTAATTGCTCTTGATCTTCTTTCATCTCGTCGATGCATCGACCCTTTTCTTCAGCTAATTTTCTTAATTGTTCTTCCATTTCTTCTTTGTTTACGGTAGAAATATTTCTGACTTCTTCTCGGACGACCTCTTTCGTTGTTTTTATTTCTCTTCTCACTTCCTGATTGATTCGATTTAAATTTTCAAAATATCACTATAATATTGACGACTCGGAACACTAAGTTTTTTATAAGTAAAAATGTAAAGTTTTACCTTACAGCCTAAACCGGCTTTCACCTATAGAAGGCTTCATCAGAGGCTCTGATGAAGCCTTCTATAGGTGAAAGCCGGTTTAGGCTGTAAGGTAAAACTTTACGTTTTTACTTATAAAAAACTTAGTGTTCCGAGTCGTCAATATTATAGTGATATTTAGTTAAGTAACAGACATGTCATGGACAACGAAATCCAAGAATTTAAATTTTCACTTAAGTTTTTAGTAGTTTTTTGTATTTCACACTTAAATTTTTCACTTTGTTGCTGTACCACCTCGCCAAAATTATGCTCAGTCTTATTCAATTCTTCACACCATGTTTTATTCACTATTTGAATATCACCAACTAATTTGTCATGCAACGTGTTCATATCGTTTTTTATCTCCTCTCTTAACTTAGTGTGCTTTACTGTAATATCCTTAATAGCTACTTCTAATTTATTCTGATTTACTTCAACTTTTTCTTCTAATTTCTTCTGATTTACTTTAACATCTTGAATGTCTTCTCGTATCTTCTTATTGTCTTCTTGTAATTTATTCAGACTTATTTCTAATTTATTCTGTAATTTCTTGTTATCTTCTTTCATCAATTCGTATAGCATTTGCAGCTCACTTTTTGGCTGTGGTCCCTCTGCCCTGATTTGTTCCTTCTCCGTCTGTGGTACTGTCGCACTTACTTGTTCAACTTCTGCGCGTGGTCCTTCTGACCTTATATTTTCAATATCCGTTCTGATTTCTTCCTCCATCATTGCTATGACTTGAGGATCTCCCATTTGGTTATGTATCTCCATCTCTTCGCTCTCTTCAGCTCTCCTTGGTGCTTGTGTTTCTTCTTCACTGGCCATTGTCGTATAAGGTGTTTCTTTTTCCATTTTGCGTGCCTTACTTCGCGTCAACATATACCGTATATATTCGAACCGTGACTAAGCAACTGTAGTTACAATTACTAGCCCTATGTTCTTAATGTCTACTCTATTTATTAATACTTTTATTTTATTTCTAATTCTCAGTTTAGTTAACTTATTTAACTCAATTCATTCATCCGCCTTTTTGACAAATCTAAATTTAGATTTGCCACGCGAGTTGGGCGACAAATATAAAGAATTTATACTTGGGGTGGTTAAACAAGTAATAAATTAATAATTAAAAAATCACTTACTGCCAAAATGTTTCAATTTCCCGGGCGCCACCTCATATCTACAAGGATGTGGATATAAAGGATTCATTTGCCAAACACACAACAACAATATTATGTCTAATGCTTATTTAATTAATTAAGTTGTAGCAAATTACAAATATAACACTCTGTATGGATATTTCCTTAAGTAGAATCACTTCTCTTATCTTAACAATGAGTATCTCTGAAATCGCGATTAATTAACATTTAATAATTTTCTAACACTTATAATTGTAATTATAATCTACAATTGTATTTGGCAAATTTAGATTACTGTTTAGATATGATTTTTTAAGAATTTACTAATTGACGTTTTATTTCGCTTCAGTCGAATGCAGAGCACTGAGAGGCAGTTCTCAAGGTTAATTAATTATTAGTGTGAGTTCTTTGACTTGAATGAATTGAGTTTATTGACTTAACTCTAAAGTACCATTAGTTTGAGAGCGTTGATTATTCGTAGTTCATACTCTTGGTGACATCATGTGGTCCTCTGTGTTTAGTAGTTGCTGGTCTCCGTAGTCGTTGTAGATTACGTATCGCTTCGCGGTCACTGCACCTCACGATCACTGTTTAATTATTGAAGAATTCTCGAACTGTTCACTTTTCACGGCACTCGTATTGTGTTGAATATGATTGTCCTTAATTGATGTTGGTAAAGTTCATGTATAATGTTTTTTAAAGTAGTTGTTTAGATTGCTGATTTTATGTCTAATGTATCTGTTGTAGAATATGCACTGAGTCTCTCTGTTGATGTGTTCTGTATTATATAAAAGCTGCTGTAATGTTTATAGTTTCTTGTGAATTATTTGTAATTGTAGAATGTCTGTTAATTGAATTTGTCTTCACTTAGTATTGTACTGTGTATCCGTATTCTCCGACACTTTGTTTAAATTACGGTGAAGTTAATTAATTGTAAAGTCTGTTTTACATGTTGACTTCGCGTGATATTACTTTATACTAATAGTCTGTCGAACGCGATTAACTGTTCAACTCTCTTGCTATGAGTTTAGAATTTAGTGAGAATTATAACGAGTTTCGTACGATTTGTCGTATTCACTTCATTGTTCACTTTGAGAAATTGAATGTTCGCACTGAAGTAACCGTTCTCAAGACTCTAGATATGCGCACTTCTGAAATTGTGTCGAACGCTTGTAGTTGTTCACGCTTATGTAATGAATCGATGACTAAACATTGTTACCGAGTTAAGATGACTCGTGGTGATCATTTTTTAGATGAGTACTAGACTGCCGTTTTTCTGTTCTGAGATCTACCAAGTAAACTCTCCTCCCGCCTACCTCTGCTGAATCTTCCATCTGCTTGGATACTCTTATTGGTTCTTTAGCCAGTGTGACAAATTGTATATTCGTCATTGGTTTTCGAGTATCTTTGCTTTACACGTGATTCTCTTGTCGAACTACCATTCGTCCTGATTGTTCCTACAGCCGTTTTCTCTATTTACTAGGAATCTCATTCAAGCACTCCAGAATTCGTGAGTTTCACTTTCCCCTTGTAAATCAGGCGACATTTCTTTGTCTCTCGTGGCCGTCTCCTAGTGTCCAATTTCTGTTACGCTTTGATATAGATACAATACTGGTATTGTTCGATCTGCTGCACCATTGTTTATCTTCAAGTTGCACTCTGGCTTTGTTTTGAGTCTGGAACGAATCTTCCTTTGTAATCACGACTTTCGTCAAAATTCTACGTTGCAATTGTTCTGGCATCTAATGTTGTACCGTATCGAATTGACAAACTCTTTGCTTTCAGTCTGTGTCAAAGTTTTTAAAAAGGGTAGATTGGTTTATTGGGGGTTATGCCTTTCTTCACTCAGAGCAGCTGCCTGATGCGAAATACAACGTCTCACATACATCTAGTAAGTGTCACTCTTTTGTCAAACAATTAACTTTACAGCCGTAACACATCACCCTGTCTGTAGGTTACAATGCCAAAAGGACAGTCTTACAAACTTTCCCTTCACACACCCTCACATACGTCTTTGTCAAATATAACTGCTAGTACACATTATTTTTAGCTATTATTTACTACTTGTACAATTTTATAAATATTTTCAAAAATAAACGTTACAATTATGACATTTATGTTACCTTTATCTGCTTTAAGTATGGTTAGGTTATGTTCTTGTAATTTACGTTTTATATTTTTTAGTGTTTGGATTTCGTTATTATGGTGTTTTTGTTCGTGTTGTTGTGTGTGTTGTAATTTGCGTTTTATGTCGTGTCGTATAGTGTCATGGTCATTGTTATGTGTGTGTTGTATGGCCGTTTCAGCATCTATGATTATGTCGTGTATATACCTTTTATTATTGTTGTTATTGATTGGATTGTTTCTTAAATTGTGTTTTAGGCCTTTATCTAATAGGGTTATTTCTGCTTTAGTGAAATTGGTCTTTGTTATATTTACTGTACGTGTGTGAAATTTGTGTGTCGGTGTAGGGACTGTTTCGTTTCTGCGTGTTAAGATGCTATTGATTTTCCTGTTTTGTCTTTCTTGTATTTTTGATTGGAGTTTCTCTATGTTGTTCCGTGTATGTTGTATTATGTTTTCGAGTTCTATGTGGTGTAATATTTGTGTAAGTTTTACGTGTAGGTTATATGCTGTTTTGTTTAGTGTATCTTTTTTGTAGTATAAATTGTTGATTATGTTGTCCAGGTGTATTATTTTGGCTTTACGTTTAGTTTGTAGTGCGGTGTGTGTGTTATTTTTTATTGTAATATTATGAAATATGTGACAAATTTAGTGAGGTATCAATATGGCAAATGTAAATTGTTATGATTGAATTGTTTTTTAATGTAAGAAAATTTGTTTAATCTAATTCAATTTTTCATCTTATACATATCTCAGTGAGAGTTAAAGTAACTCAATTTGTATAAATAATAAAAAGAAAAGAATTAATATTGTAATCTATCTTGGATCAATAAGCCAAAGAAAAATAATTTACTTTGAATTTGTAATGAAGTGTATAAAATATTGGAATTAAAAGAAGTTTAATAAAGAATAAAAATAACAGAAGATTTTATTAGTAAACATTGGAACTAATTTTATTAACAAAATAATCCTATTAAGAGCGACATCTATGCTGGTGACAAATGGTAAAGGAACTACAAGAGTACAAGACTTGAACCTATTGCAGTTTTGAAAAGCTGAGATTTGAATGATTCGCATGTCCACAGTACATTATCTTAATATTATTTCTTCAAATTTTGTTAACAGGAGTTATTTGGTACTGACTAAAGAAAGTACTTAATCATTCCCAATATTAAATAATATAAATCGAAATATTAGTTGTCTACCCTGAGATAGAGTTTTTCATGATCATATGTTTAACGTAAACAACACATAAAAAATTATTAAAATAATATAGACAATGGGTACTGATCGCCCAAATAAAGGGGCAATTACTATAACAGACAGAAACAAATATAACTAAGAAAAAATATCAGTACAATATCCATAATTTCTTTGTAAGTAACTCAATGAGTTTCTTGCAGTAGTATTGTATAAATTTTATATTATCAAATTATAATTGCTTTGCAGTTAGTTGTATGTTATTTTTTATCGTTTTAATTGACCTGTTGCACATTTCACTGACAATGAAACATGCGTCAGGTAAATTAAAAAGATAAAATATTGGTATGGAGATCCATACATGACTTCCATGTTCTAAGATTTATATTTAAAATCATATTCGAAATGAAATACTTCCATAGAAACTACTTCTTTCTATTGCTTCAGCCTTAACCACAGTACTGTGGTCACTAACGTATACCACCCATGTTGCAGGTAAACTACACCTTTCCCTTAACCGATCTTCACCAAACATAACAGGTCTTGAGTACTCTACAATTCAGGGCTGTATGCAAAAAATTGTTTGATTCTGTTTGAATTTGCGGCTCTTATCGTTTGCCATAGAAAATACACTTGTTAAAACATAAAACGTTGCTGGCAAACTACCCCTTTCCCTCAACCGATCTTCACCAAAAATGACAAGCCTTGAGACCTCTACAATTCAGGTCTGTATGCAAAATATTATTTGATTCTCTTTGAATTTACGGCAGTTATCGTTCGTCATAGAAAAAATTACCCTTGTAAAAACATAAAATGTTGCAGGTAAACTACCCCTTTCCCTCAACCGATCTTCACCAAAAATTACAAGCCTTGAGACCTCTACAATTCAGGTCTGTATGCAAAATATTATTTGATTCTCTTTGAATTTACGGCAGTTATTGTTCGTCATAGAAAAAATTACCCTTGTAAAAACATAAAATGTTGCAGGTAAACTACCCCTTTCCCTTAAATGATCTTCAACAAAATCAACAAACCTTGAGTTCTTTATAATTCAAAAGGTATGCAAAAACGTAGTTGATTCTGTTTGAATTTGTGGCAGTTATCGTTCGTCATAGAAAAAATTACCCTTGTTAAAACATAAAATGTTGCTTGTAAACTACCCCTTTCCCTTAACCGATCTTCACCAAAACCAACAGATCTTGACAACTTTACAATTCAGGGCTGTATCCAGAACATTATTTGATTCTGTTTGAATTTGCGGCTGTTATCGTTTGCCATAGGAAAAATTACCCTTGATAAAAAAACGTTGCCGGTAAACTACCCCTTCCCCTTAACAGATCTTCACCAAAAACTATAGGTCTTGAGAACTCTCCAATTCAGGGCTGTATCCAAAACATTATTTGGTTATGTTTGAATTTGCGGCTGTTATCGTTTGCCATAGAAAATAAACAGCCCGGGAAGGAATTTTAACAAAGAACTACTTCTTTGTTGCCGATAAAGTAGTACACATAAAAAATTCTCCCCTCCCCCTTCAACTATAATTTTCATTTATAGAAAATTACCCCCACCTTGTTCACCTAACCTCTTCATTTATAGATATTTCATCTACGTTCCTACAGTGGATTATTATGAGCTTCTTATCAAGATACTTTATTTATCAAAATTAAGTAGTTACTTTAGTCTTGTTAAAACATAAAATGTTGCAGGTAAACTGCCCCTTCCCCTTAACCGATCTTGAACAAAATCAACAGACCTTGACTTCTGTATAACTCAAAAATGTATGCAAAAGAGTAGTTGATTCGGTTTGAATTTACGGCAGTTATCGTTCGTCATAGAAAAAATTACCCTTGTTAAAACATAAAATGTTGCTGGTAAACTACCCCTTCCCCTTAACCGATCTTGAACAAAATCAACAGACCTTGAGTTCTGTATAACTCAAAAATGTATGCAAAAGAGTAGTTGATTCGGTTTGAATTTACGGCAGTTATCGTTCGTCATAGAAAAAATTACCCTTGTTAAAACATAAAATGTTGCTGGTAAACTACCCTATTCCCTTAACCTTATTCTACGCCAAATCCAGCAGGTATTGAGCAATTCAGGGCTGTATGCAAAACATTATTTGATTCTGTTTCAATTTGTGGCTGTTATTGTTTGCCATAGAAAAAATTACCCTTGATAAGAAAAATGTTGCAGGTAAACTACCCCTTCCCATTAACCGATCTTCACCAAAAACAATAGGTCTTGAGTACTCTACAAATCAGAGGTGTATGCAAACATTTATTTGATTTTGTTTGAATTTGCGACATATATCGTTTGCCATAGAAAATACCCTTTTAAAACATAAAACGTTGCTGGTAAACTACCCCTTTCCCTTAACCGATCTTCACCAAAAACAATAAGTCTTGAGTACTCTACAAATCAGGGCTGTATGAAAAACGTATTTGATTCTGTTTGAATTTGCGGCTGTTATCGTTTGCCATAGAAAAAAATTACCCTTGATTAAAAAAAAACTGTTGCAGGTAAACTACCCCTTTCCCTTAACCGATCTTTACCAAAAATAATAGGTCTTGAGTACTCTACAAATCAGGGCTGTATGCAAAAAAGTATTTGATTCTGTTTGAATTTGTGGCTGTTATCATTTGCCATAGAAAAAAATCTACATATAGGCACACACACTTTTCGAAAATATCGGTATGGAGAACCATACATGACTTCCATATTCTAAGATTTATATTTAAAATCATTTTCAGCCAAACAGCCAGGCTGTGTCTTACCTGCCTTTTTATTGCTGTATTAAATGAAAAATATTATATTACATTAAAATGAAAAAATTATAATTTTATTGCCTGGCAACAAAATTATTTTATTTTTAACAATTACCATTGTTTCAAAAAGTTTAAATAAATTTTCAAGTACTTTACTCTTGTTAAAACGTTAAAGGTTGCAGGTAAACTACCCCTTCCCCTTAACCGATCTTCACCAAAATCGAAAGTCATTGAGAACTCTACAATTCAGGGACGTATGCAAAAAATTATTTGATTCTGTTTGAATTTGCGGCTGTTATCGTTTGCCATAGAAAATACGCTTGATAAAAAAACGTTGCAGGTAAACTACCCCTTCCCCTTAACCGATCTTCACCAAAAACAATAGGTCTTGAGTACTCTACAAATCAGGGCTGTATGCAAAACATTATTTGATTCTGTTTGAATTTGCGGCTGTTATCGTTTGCCATAGAAAATACCCTTGTTAAAAAAACGTTGCAGGTAAACTACCCCTTTCCCTCAACCGATCTTCACCAAAATCAATAGGTCTTGAGAACTCTACAATTTAGGGCTGTATGCAAATAATCTTTTGATTCTGTTTGAATTTGCGGCTGTTATCGTTTGCCATAAGAAATACCCTTGTTAAAACATAAAATGTTACTGGTAAACTACCCCTTTCCCTTAACCGATCTTCACCAAAATCAACAGATCTTGATAACTCTACAATTCAGGGCTGTATGCAAAACATTATTTGATTCTGTTTGAATTTGCGGCTGTTATCGTTTGCCAAACAAACAAAATTACCCTTGCTAAAAAAAAACCGTTGCTGGTAAACTACCACTTTCCCTCAACCGATCTTCACCAAAAACAATAGGTCGCGAGTACTCTGCAAATCAGGGCTGTATGCAAAAAATTATTTGATTCTGTTTGAATTTGCGGCAGTTATCGTTTGCCATAGAAAAAAAATCTATAGACAGACAGACAGATAGACAGATAGACACACAGACACTTTTCGGAAAACGACTTTTTTTCATGTTTTGAGTGTAGTAGAATCAGAATCTGCAATAATCTCGAACACGATTTTTTTTGCCATCACCATACTTCCATTTCCTTAAGGAACATGGAAGTAAAAATAAGACACAACTGCATAAGTATTTATAATTTTATTTTTATATTGCGATATACAAGTGTTCCATAGAATAAGTAGTCAAGATATATGTTATTGGAGTGAAGTGGATTTATTTTCTGGCAATCTACTATGCTTTTAATACAGTTGATATTGCTGATCTGATGATGAGCTATGAAGCTTAAAAGTGCTAATCGGAATAATTTTTCTATAGTGGTGTGCAACAGTGTTAATTCTGTTTGTGAAAATAACTATTGTCATCAGGTATGTCTTTTTATTATGAACAATCTGATGCAAGTCCCATCTCAATAGTTATTTAAATGAATGTATTTTTTATGAATATCCTGTAAAATAATTACATACTCTCACACATACACCGTGCATGTGCAGCTTAGTATCCTTATGCACCATTTCCAGCACTTAAAGTTGTTTTACAAGTCTAAAAATACTTAAAACGAATATTTTTTATAATGTTCCTTATCAACAATTTTACAATGTTCAAATCTGCAATCTCTATTTATTCATATAACGTCTTTATATGCTATCATATGCTTTATTCTCTGCTACATTCCATATGCAATTAGAATGTCCATTACAATATATGTTGAACAATATCCCAAGACATCCAATTAGAATGTCCATCATTCATTTGGACATATAGAGTGAGGGGAAGGAGGGAGAGGGGGAGAGAGAGCAAGTAATAGATAGTTTATCTGTAAATTTAATGTTTGAAAGAGAAATTAAATCGTATGATTTTTCTGAAATGAATTTATCTGTTACTAGTTCATTAAAATCCAATATCTCACAAACCACTGACACTGACAATATTGCCAAAGAAGTTAACCTGTCTTCTCTCATGGTGTTTCTTAAGTAGAATTCGATTAACTTCAGAGTTGTAAACACTGCTGAGATTTAAACAAACAAATATTTACAATTTACAACATTTCAAAACAACTAGTTATATTTTCTTCTGGCACTTCTGACCTCAAGTAAAAAATTTCATGTTCAGTCATATGAGAATTTTTAATTAACCATTGGAAATACACTTCAGAACTTTGTAATGTCATCTACCAGGAGACCACCCTTTTAAACTCATTGAGGCATTCAGGGTAAAATATTTTTGCTCCATAAAAATGATTTTTTCATGAGAATCAATTTTTTAAATTGAAACACAATTATTGTATTGCACTTTTTTCACTAATAAATTACCCATTATTTCAGGTAAAGCCTTTTTATAGGTCCTTTTAAGAATTCTTTTCTCTAATCATTCTTCTTGTGTATTGCACACAAAGGGTTTCTTATTTCTGACTCCAATTATAGGTTTATGAAGTCATCAATAGCAGTCTAAATTCTCACTGGAGTGGTTTACAGAACTGATTAAATAACATATTAATACAGGCCATTATTGTCAAGTAAATACTATAATGTAAACCAAGGTTACGTAATATGATGTATTATTATTTAGACATAATTAATAATGTAATATGTGTATTAAATAAGAATTAAGCAATTTTAATGTAATTGTAATAAGAACGAGACAAATGAACGTCTCCTGGTTATATAAAAAGTTAATATTATACAGGTGACAGTGTGGAGCTAGCAGTTTTAAAAATGTATTGTATGAAACAGCTTTCTAATGTCATAAAGATACAGAATGCTTTGTTTGCTAAAAGTCACAAAAAATGACGGAGTCCCGTTAGGAGGGTGGCAACTACAACCTTGAAAGTACAATAGATCACGCAGTAAAGAAGTGAAATCATCAGAGAAAGTTAGCGTCAGTTTTACGAATTAACATTCACGAGGGAAATTGCCGCTCGTGCAATGTTGCAGCCAACCAGAAAAAGCGTCTTTTTGTAGCGCGAACTTTTAGCTGTTACTGAGTGGGTAGATTTGAAATTACCAGCAAAAAACGAAATAGATAGCCAATCGGGGTATTTTTTAGTGTGACGGTGGAGAGAGTAAAGGAAGCGCCCGTATAAATATTACCCTGGGAGGAACGAAAACTCTCTTATTATCTCTTAATCAAACTCTCTTACGTTTACTTAGTCAGTCTCTTTTAGTGAAACTTATTCGAACGCAAACATTCTTATTACAAAGTTCTGAATCAATCGCTTTTAGTTTATATTAGTCAAGCTTTATGTGACAATCATCTTATTCCGTATAATGGAATTAATAGTTCAACGTAACATTCAGTGATCACGTAATTGTTGGAATTAACAATTCAAGTATAAACTGATCATGCCAGTACGAAGAAAAGATCGCGAGTGAATAACTTTTATGTAGTGCGACATCAGGATTGAAGAAGTTTATATTGATATGTGCGGTAATACGAAGTAAATACAGACAAAGTATATTTTATCTGGTGCGCGTAAGTAGAACGGGGTATGTTGAGACAATATTAATTAATTGCCAATATATAATCTTACTCTTACCTTCGAATTTCGGGGTCCAAAGTCGTTCAGCCGAAACCAGCTGCAGACAGGTTACTTAGGTTGGCGTTACGAAATATACTAACACAGTTTATTCTGGCTGAAAAAACTTATTTGGATTTTATTTAATATAATGTTTTACAGTTATACAATAACGAATCAAATTTTATGCTGGTTGGTTACTACATTGGTAAAAGTTTCGTTTTTTGTTTTGTTGAGCGTAAACAACATATAAAGTTATCAGTACCGGTATGTCAAACAATAATGAAACAATTCTTATGATTATTATTCTTAAATGGCTATAACAATTTGCTTAACCTTAATAATGACCCAGTACTTTGTCGCACTCTCTTTCATTCTTTTTTACATTTTTATTTTTAAACCCCTGTTAATAGAGCTCTGTATTTATGTTTAATGTCTGTATTTAGGGAATAGTTCTGATAGTTAAATGTAGAATACTTAACCCACGGCGTTAATCCGTTCCATTACCACCTTGTGTTGTAGGCTGTTTTTAGTCACAAAGGTTATTTCCACAGTTCATAACCTTCCGCACTACCACTACAGACTTCGTCTTGTTTAATTCACTTTATTTGAGTTTAGTTTTAATTACACTTTGGTAACATTTTGTCGGCCGACTTTATGTTGCTCGAGCACTTAGGAGATGACCGCGCGGTCAGAGTTTCAGTTGAACTGGCGTTAGTTCGCTAAATTGCACACCGTGTTTTTTGGTCACGTGATCGTGAATATGTGCTCCCATTGGTGCTGTTAAAAGAGCGCCTTAACGTAGGCGGAAAGTTTAGCAATGTTTTTGCCGCCTGATGCAATCTGGAGTTACATTACATTCTTCCGTGATTCACGGCTGATGCGAAGTTAGGTGGTATTTCATAATCTGTCTACGCTGCTTGAGTGTGGAGACAAAACATAGGCGTTTGGTTTTGTAATAAACACAGCCGATTTGGTTGACTAACTCGGGGTTCTACAAGGGTGAACAATGACTGCATGGAATATATAATTTTTAAAATGTTATCTTGACCCTACAATTTCGTACCGTTACAATACCCCCCCAATAAGAGGTTGAAGGCCAAAGCGTTCAAACTCTTATTGCCTAAACCCTAAGAGGTTCAGTGAGGATATTGCGCCGCAACCCCCCTGAATACTCTACTGAAATCATGGGTTCTTACCACCCTAGTCTGGCGACTGTGGCAGCACCCATCCGATCTTACGGGACTTCTCTACTCGAGATCCCACCACCATAAGCTCGGACCGATACCCACCACAGTATCGCCTGACTTTGGAACATTCAATGAAAAAATCGACAAACGGCCTTCCATCACTCCATATCCCACCACTGATTTGTTTCCTCTTAGCCATAAAGGCTCATTCTTTGCAAAGTACTGGTTCCGCTTATACAAAGTACTGGTTTGGTTTAAAATTAATAATATAACCTTACAGTCTACTTGCAGTTCAATCATATAAACTAAATAATATTCCCCGTATAATATTACCCAATCAAAATGACACATTAATTATGCAGGATTACATTAACTCATAGGAATCGTACCTAAAATACAAATTATGTCCTTACTTGCCTACTATATGTATATAGAATAAGCAATTTTTTTTTTCTGCCCCCCTTTTATCCCTTAACCCCTGATACCCGTTACATTCTACTGTGTGCAGCACTAGACTTCTTGGCCCTCGCAGACCTCAATCTAGCCGTAATCACATCTCCCTCGTGACCTGTAACTGGGTCACCGCCCATCCACACTCACTATTACCCCCCCTAGACTCTAGCGTCTAGTTGCTTTCACAAGGACTGATGCGGAAGGGGTGGACATTTTTTCTTTTATTCCACCCCATCCTTGCTTCGGCGTTACAATAAAATTCGGTATTACACCTACTATTCTTGATTTATACACCCCTAATGGACTACCACCCCATCTGGGTGAAAATAGCCCTGTTCCAAAATTAGTAGATTCCCCAAAAAATAACCCCCCTACTAAGTCTAACAAACCACCGGGTTAACAAAATAAAACAAACCACAAGCCGGTTATATCAAGTAAAATTTATGATTTGCCACAATTAACTACTTTCACGGTCATGATCCGGTGAGGTCATGACCGCACTTAGGTGGGGAATCTACAGTTAAAACATAAAACACAGATTGTCACTTTATAAAAATTACTTGAACAGTTATGTAAACCTCTAATTTTCCAACCATTATCTCAACCTGAACATTTTTTATTATACCCATACAAACTTGCCTTCAGTTTTCAGTTTCAAATGAATATTTTAACCATTATTTACATCAATTAACATTTACTTTATAATTCCAATTTGAATTTGAATGAAAATAAAGTTAAGTTCATTATTACGAGTTCATTATTAAAATCATCTTTTCAATTAATTTAATTGCCAAATTAATTTAATTTTATTTAATTTCTCAAACTCTAAGTTACAGGAATTACCTCATTATTTTGTCTGTAAAAATTTAATTTCAATTCTTCTATGTCACAATAAGATTTTACTCAAAATACTGATTCATCAAGCTACAACAGTTATCAGCTTCCACACCTGGCTATACACATTAGTCAAAATATTCACCACACCTGTTTACATAAACAGTCGTCTGCCAGACTGGTTTTATAAACACTCTCAGTTTCAACATTCATGGTTACATCATATAGTGACATATATACTTCCTTCAAATTTCTTGGTTTCTATAATTCTTTTTTGTTAACATATCTATCAACTGGTACCAATTCAAATCAGAATTAATTTTGCTTCATTAATAAAATTAGCCCTTTTAAATTATTTGTTTAACTTGAAAAATCTTTAACAATCTTCACTTAAAACAGTTTAACCTTGATTACAGCTATATGAAGTTAATATATAAAATTACAATTTCAATTTAAATCACAATGAAGTTAAACACGTCACTAACCTTCATATTATTAAGTTACTCCAGGGACAACTCCAATTTAATTTAATCTCTTTGTCCATTCAAAACAATTTTAGTTACTTTAATTACGTTTTATCAAAAAGATTCTAATTAGTCTAATATTTCAGTTTTTCTTAATACTTCAATAAATTTTACAAACATTCCATCATTTGTTTCAAATCTCTTTTCAACTTTTGTCACCATCACGTTCTATATACCATTTATCCTCTACTCATAACCTAACATAGCAGGTACCACAAAATAATTATTAAACCTTTTGGTTGCATAGCTTTTACTATAAAATGTCTTCACAAAAATTTTTTTTTTTTTTTTGTATATATATTTACCTGTAAATAGGTTGTGCTTTATATGTACAGAATCATTGTTTACCGAGATGTGATTGAAGACGAGCAGAACCCCACTTCATGAGTTTAAATAATTACCTTTTTGCAGACCTCAGATCCTTATCTGCCACTTGTTTTCCAAATTAAAAACAAACCACAACCACTAACCTACGACCTCATCTCCATAAACAATAATTCTATTAGCTTATACAGAAAATTTTATTTCGTTTGTCTACTCGGCCACAAAACTTCTTTACTACTTACCTGATTAAGGGATGGGTTTACAATTCGTAAACACCAGTTTATTTAATTTTGAGGATTACCCTAATGTATTATTCAGAATTAAGGCAATCAAATGGTTCGAAAAAGTGTGTCAATTTGTGTGACTATTGTTATGTTTACTCTAAGGGGAGGGTTAAGGAAATCAGGAAGATAAAAAGGGTGTAAGGATTATTAAAAGGTCAAGAACTAGGACTAAAGGTAAGGACAAAGCTTCCTCCGGAAATAAGAGGAAATGGAGAAAACCAGAGCTCGCGTGGGCAGGGGCGTGTCCCTGAAATAGACGAACCCCACTGGGACAAGTGGGGAACATCTACCCGCTACCACTTACTGTTTTATGTTAATTTACTAATTTTATAATTTAGGTTATATTTAATTACAAGATTTAATGTATTGTTTTGTTTATTATTATTTCATTTTGACCAATACTTTTTTAAATTGGTGGCATTATGGGTACTCACTATTTCCCCAGTCATTTGGTTTCGTAGAACGTAGGCGTTATCCATTTTGATTTCAACTACAGTGGAAATTGTTTAACGCGAAAACGGTTACCACAAAATATCGGTTAACACGAAATACCACTCGGGTACCGATCGCCGTTTGTTATGTACAGTGTACTATTTGTACGGTTAACACGAAAGGTTTACCTGAAAAATATCGGTTAACACGAAAAATTTTTGTTAAAAATAATTTTTTTTTGGCTGGCTTTTAAGTAACTGCATACAAAATAAAGCCACACAAGTACGCCCAAAAGCTTGTTTTCGATGTAACGGAATCCATTCTTCATCTCTCAAAGAGAAAGAGCAGGTAGTGACCATAGTTTGTTTTGTCTACCTGTTTTGTTTTGTCTTCAGTACCAAGTTCTATTTACAGTACATACTGTATACAGTGTATCGTTGTTTACGAGAAACCATAGCCTCTCCTTCAGCACCAAATGTGTTGTTCATTGACCGCAAATAAACCGTTATCGCTTACATTAACTACCTACTTTATAGGGTGTGGTGAGTTCAGTTCAGTTGTATTCTGTGCGTTTAGCCTACAGCGGTGGTAAAGTTTGCGGTACGGTACCGATAACATTTTATTGTAAAAAATTTACTCAGTTGTGAGGATTAACTGTTTACTTTTTTACTGTACAAACTTCTTAGTCTTTTACAGCCAGTTAAGTGACGTTAAGCGTGTGACGTGTACGTGTTAAGTGAAGTTACGCTTTCGTAAATTACGTTTTTGCAGTCCGGAAGTAAAATGGAGAAGAAAGTGCGTAAACAAAGTGCCCTCTCTTTAGAAAAAAAAGTTGAACTCCTCCAAGCTGTTAATGAGGGTATTCGAACTAAAACAGAAACCTGTAAAACATTCGGTATACCAAACTCGACGTTATCCACGATTGACACGGAAAACTTGACACGGAAATGATAGTGAAAATGTTCCTACCGCTACCGATATGCTTTCGTTGCTGAGCCGTGTTCGTCGATATTTTGAAGCCAACTCGGAAGGTGAAATGTTTGAACACGTTGATAAATTAGAACAATTTGTTGAAAATAAAATAGTGCAAAATTGTGTGCAAAAGAAAATAACGGATTATTTTAACCGGTGTCGAGTGCGCACTCACATCCGTGTACGTCGCTGTGTTTGTATAATATATACATAGATGTACTTTAGTGTCTCCTTTTAATGTTTTAACGAAGTCATAACTGACGGATTTTTTACTCTGATGATGGATTAAGTTTAATCCGAAACGCGTAAGTTGACAGAAACCAAGCGGTCACAATGACGGATTAAGGTAAAATAAAAAAAAAATAATTTAATTATAATAATTGTGACGCGGATACCAGTACAATGACTTTAAAATTGGAAGCTTATCAAGCAAAAATGGTATACAAATTCATAAACATTAAAAGTAAATTATCAAAGACCAACTTGCACATCAAGTTCAATAAAAACTGTTTGAAATTGAACGTTATACCTAGATACTGCACAGTACGCATTAATAACACAACGAAAGCTGCCACAAAAGTTAAACATATAGCAGAGATAACATGGATAAAAGAAGAGATCAAACAATTATATATTAAAAAGAATAGACTAAACTCACTATTATATAAAGCACATTTAACATTGTTACAAGAGATACACTCAATACTTTTGCCCAACATATTACAATTCATTAATCAGCATGTTACGAAGTCCACTTTACCGATCGTACACAAACATGATAAGAAATTAAATAAGTTAACTACAAGACAACACCACGACAAATTCACTGGATGTAAACATACATTTTATACTTCGTATTGTTTAAATTAGCAGCCATCCTTACTATTTCTTTTATGAATTTGCTAACTGCTATAATTTTTTATTGTTCGACTAAGCTTTTCGTCATTACTGACATCTTCAGGTCTTAAACAACGTTATTTAAAACCTGAAGATGTCAGTAATGACGAAAAGCTTAGTCGAACAATAAAAAATTATAGCAGTTAGCAAATTCATAAAAGAAATACATTTTATACCCGAGTTTCTAATTTAACTGATATTAAATTCGACGCACAAGAGATGAATATACTTAATAAAGGTTTCAAGTACAATTTACCAGATTTAAATAAGAACCACGTAACTAAAGAATTGATTATAACCGAAGTAGCCATAAAAAGTGTAACAGATTCACAGACACAAAACGAGTTGAGAGTTACAATCAACAGAAAAATAGACAGACATATACGAACACATGGCAACAACTTTAAACCATTATCTGACAGTTTAAAAAAGAAATACGCAAGTGAAATGAAAACCATTAAACAAATTAAACATAAACTAAATGAACATAAGGCCTTAGCCACTAAATCAGACAAGGGCAACACTATGGTTATTTTACCGATAGACATGCATCAACAAAAAGTATACGAATTTATCCATAGCAATAACATAAGAGCCATAGTTTCCGATCCCACAACGAAGTATGTAAAATATATCAACCAAACGATTAATAAATGCACACACCTTTTCGATGAAACCACACGCCGCCAGTTGAAACCCATAATCGCACATGCACCCATGTTCAACGGTTTACCTAAGATCCATAAACCAGGTATACCGATAAGACCTCTTGTTAATTACACAACAGCCCTGGGTTATAAATTATCCAAGAAATTGGTCCAATTGATAAAAAATAACATAACCATAGACAACAATCATTCTATAAAAAATAGCATTGAATTAATAAAACTAACTAAAGACCTTAACATTAATAGTCAGCATAAGTTAATCTCCTTTGACATAGTCAACCTCTATACAAGCGTTCCAGTACAGACAACCTTGAACATTCTAAAAGATAATTTAATAAGAACAGGAAAGTTAAATCTACAAGAAATAACAGAATTGTTACTTTTACTAGACGTAATATTGAAACAAAATTATTTCATATTCAATAACACAATTTTTATTCAAGAGGAGGGTCTTGCAATGGGTTCACCCTTATCCGGTTTGTTGGCTGATATTTTCCTGAATAACTTCGAAAATACATATTTGCTATCACCACATAATAAATGGCAACGTAACATTACATGTAGATATGTAGATGACACATTTGTTATCTTCGACGGGACAACGAGACAGGCAAACATGCTGTTACATTACATGAATAACATCACCAAAAACATACAGTTCACACTCGAAATAGAGTCAAATAACACAATAAATTTTTTGGATTTAACTTTTATGAAACACAATAATAAATTTCAATACAGGATATACAGAAAACCCACCACAACTGATGGGGTCATACATGCCGATTCGTTCCACCCGCACTCACAAAAAATGGCCGCGTTCAACAGTCTGATACACAGACTATACAGTGTACCCTTAGATCCAACAAACCATAAGGAAGAAATAGATATAATTAAACACATTGCAATTGCAAACGGGTACCGCAGCTCATTAGTTGAACAATTGATGCTTAGATACAAACGCAGAACTGACAACCCTCACCGTATCACGATGGACGTAATATATAGGGCGGTTGATTATACTAATAACTTCTCAATGCTCATTAGAAATACATTTAAAAAACATAACATCCATATCATATTTAGAACAAATAACAATATCCAAAAAATGTTAAATAATGCCACACAAACATCAATTGAAAGAAGAACGGGTGTATACAAGATGATATGTGACGACTGCGACATGCATTACATTGGTGAGACAGGCAGAGGTTTTTTCGAAAGATATAAAGAACACTTACCCACGAGCATTTCAAATATGAATAAATCAAATTACGCTAAACATCTCGCTTCATTAAATCATAATTACACAAATTTTGAGGCAAATTGCAAACCCTTACATATTTGCAAAAAGGGTAGATATATGGATGCAGTAGAAGAGTTTGAGATTTACCAGGCCTTCAGAAATAATCCTAATAATATACTAAACGAACAGTTGGCATTTAAATCACATACATTATATGATAAGATTATAGACAACATAACCATAGAGTACACGCCCCAACACAACAATAGATAACATGATAACACAAATAAACTGTGCAGTACGTCTTCAACCGGTGTCGAGTGCACACTCACATCCGCATACGTCGCTGTGTTTGTATAATATATACATAGATGTACTTTAGTGTCTCCTTTTAATGTTTTAACGAAGTCATAACTGACGGATTTTTTTACCCTGATGATGGATTAAGTTTAATCCGAAATGCGTAAGTTGACAGAAACCAAGCGGTCACAGTGACGGATTAAGGTAAAATAAAAAAAAATAATTTAATTATGATTATTTTAAATAAAGATAAACACGAAAACTACGGTAAAGTTGAAAGACATACAGTAGTCTATAAGAAAACCTAAATCATATGACTAAATTTAGAACAGCTAATAATAATTTTAAGAAAAATTAACAATAATAAACCATGAGGATAAATAAAAGGTTGTAGGCCTATTTGTTGCATTTTACTAGACAGTACAATAAATAATCTACAGTACACTATTTGTTCACTTCCTCATTTTGTTTCACTTTTTGTTCGCTTAACGCGAAATTCAGTTTACACGAAAAAAATAACTGGTCCCCGTCATTTCGTGTTAACCGATTTCCACTGTACTTCATACGGTCCTTCATACAACAAAAAGAATTTTTTAATCTCTTTATCTTGTGCACTTGATAAATCGTGTCTTCTTACTAATACCAGCTGACCTATCTTATACTTAATCCACTTACCTTTGGCATCATGAAGCCGTTTTCTTCTTTCTCCCTTCGTTAATAAGTTTTCATTTGCGAGTTGAAGTTTTACTTCCAGATCTCTTGGGTTGCTCTCCGGTGGAAAGTTGAACAGCTGTTCCAGGATCCTAGGTGGACGTTTTCCTTTGACTAGCTCGTATGGTGTGAACCCCGTTGATTCATGGGTGGTGCAGTTTAACCATTCTTCAATTCTTCCCACATAGGCTGGCCACTCACTATGTTTAGCATGGCGATATGCCTGGAAAATTCTCCCTAATTCTCGCATAACTCTTTCGGCTTGGTTCGACTGAGGATGATATACCGCCGTGTGTTTAGGTATAATACCTTCCCAGCCCAAAGTTTGTCGCCATATTCCGCTAATAAATTGAGGCCCGTGGTCAGATAATATTATTTTCGGTTTCCCGGTTTTAATCATATAATCCTTCGTTATTTTCTCACTTAGTACTTTATTAATGGCCCTCTTTACACTGTATAATCTTACAAATTTCGTGAATGTATCTAATACCACAAAAATATACATTACGCCTCCCCTTCCCTTTGGTAGAGGGCCAAACAAATCTACCGCAACTAAATCAAAAGGCTTTTCTACTTTAATACACCTCATCTCTCCCTCTAAACGGTAATTAACTACTTTTGACTTTTGGCATAAATCGCACCCTCGGAGTAAAGTTCTAACCCTCCGTTCCATATTCTTAAATAAACATGATTATTTTAATACATTTACACTTTTCCTAGCACCGAAATTCCATACCGAAAATGACAGTCCCATATTATCTTATCTACCAACCCTTCCGGTATAACTAACCTCCAATCACGCTCTCCCCCCTCTACTTTCTTAAACAAACTCCCTTGATAAATCTGGAAATAACGGCTATGCTCTAACTCATCTAAATCAGACTCTAAACGAGTTATTATTTTATTCAATTTAGGATCTGTCCTTTGCATGCTATTAATATCTCTCAATTCTTTCCCAAACAATCTATCTTCCCTACTAAGTCTGAAAATTTCTATTTCTTTTAAATCCCTCCCTGCTCTCATTCCCTCTATATCTACCCTAGATAAAGTGTCAGGTATTTTGTTTTCTACCCCTTTTATATACTCCCAACTAAAATTATACTCTTGTAAAGCTAGCACCCACCTGGTTATCCTGCTATGTGTCAACTTACAGGTGTTTAAAAAAGACAAAGCCTTGTGGTCCGTCCGGATGATAGTGGCATTTCCCAGTAAATAGGTTCGAAACTTCTTTACTGCAAATACTATACTGAGGAGTTCCTTTTCCGTGGTTGTATAGTTGCGTTCTGATGCTAACAACGTCCGGCTGGCGAAAGCAATTGTATGGTGTTCTCTTGCCTCGTCCTCTTGATACAATTCGGCTCCAAGTGCTATATTGCTGGCGTCTGTCTGTAAATAAAATTTATTATTGAAATTTGGGTGGTTCATTAAAATCATATCGGCAAACTTATTCTTAATTTCGCAAAACGCTTCTCTTTCAGTTTCCCCCCATTTCCATTGTTTATTCTTCTGCAGCACGGCGCTAAGTTTTGCCGTCATCTGAGCGTAGTTTCGTTGGAACTTCCTGTAAAAATTACACAGACCAAGAAAACTTTGTAATTGCTTGATGTTCTTTGGCTCTGGGAACGTCAGGATAGATTCTACTTTGTCCGGGTTAGCCCGTATTCCTCTAGGTGTTATTATGAAGCCTAAAAAATGTATTTCAGTCTGTAAAAATTTTGATTTATCCCAATTTACAGTTAAACCTCCCTGGTATAATTTCTCCAACACATACTCTAAATGTTCCACATGCTCCTCAAAGGTTCTGGAAGCTATCAAAATGTCATCTACATATATAGTCAAAAAATCTAAATTATTAGGCTGCAAAATTTCATCAAGACACTTAATAAAACTAGCTACACTAGTGTTCAATCCAAACGGCAAGCGAGTAAACTGATAATTTTTTCCGTTAAATAAAAATGCAGTATACTTGCGACTATTTTGTGCTAACGGTACCTGCCAGTAACCTGCCGTCAGGTCTAGCGACGTCATATATTTCACCCCACTAAACTTCTGAAAAATTTCCTCAATCGCCTCAGGGGACTTTCTATCAGGAATAATAATTTGGTTTATTTTTCTCGCATCAAGGCACAATCTAACTCTCCCGTCTTTCTTTATGACTACCACTAGAGGGTTAGAATAGGTTGATACCGACCTCTCTATGATACCGCCCTCTAACATTCTATCCAATTCTAACTGCACTGCCCCCCTTTTTGAATATGGTACCGGATAACTACGTTGTACATATGGCGCATGCTCCCTTACCTTTAGTTCACACTCATAACCTTTTGCCCTTCCTGGTTCCCCGGCAAACACTCCCCTATAATCCGCAACTACCCGCCACAACGCTTTACGTTGAAAACTCCCCATTTCGCCACCCTCACCACAAAATTTAACCTCTCTATCCGCCCATATTCTCTCCTCACTCTCTTCACTCACTCTCTCTTTACACATATGCATACTAAATTCCATATCCCATCTATGGCCTTATTTGGTATAACCCTTATACCCGAAATCTTTACTGTATCTAATACCCGTTCAAAATTAACAGTTATTTGTTTACCTTCATTGTTCAATTCTAAAATTCTCTTTTTAAAATTGATTACCGCATTGCTCCTGATCAGAAAATCATTACCTAGTATTACTTCTAAATTTAAACCCCTTACAACTAAGAATGTATTCTCATAATTTTCCCCATTTATTAACATATTCAACTGGACTTGTGTTGTAACTCGTTTACTTCTAACACCCGTAATCCCTACAATGGTTACCCCCGCAACTGGCAAGGATGGAATGTTTTTATTAGTTTCTCTTAATTTATTCAGTACATGTTCAGCTATTACGGATACTTCACTACCTGTATCTATAAGTGTCAAGGCTGGCTTACCTTCTATTTCCAATTTTACCTCCGTCAACCAAGCTTCTGGTCTCATCGTTACCGCCTCCTCTTCTTCCATCAATTCAGTAGCCATCTCCGTGTGAATTGTGTGATTCTTGTATTTACTTCTATGGACCCCGCAGTTATCCATCGACAATGGCCGGGCCTCCTCATCCATTGTCCTTATTAGTTTCCCGTCCTCTCAACCGCATTTCTAGGTATATACACTCTTCCCGTCTGCTGATTTCCCCCTTCATTTCTGGTATTCTCGGCTTGTCCTTCACCGTTTCTCTGCTGTGTATTATTATTGAATCTCGGCTGCATCCTCGGCTGATGACCGGGCCTCGCCCTCCTACATCTATAACAAAAATTACGGTCAGCATAATTTTCCCCCATACACCCATCACATTTCCACATTGGATATCGTCTGTTTGGCTCCCGACCCTCATGTGTAGTTCCCCCATTTTGTCCTCCTCTTGGTGCATAATTTCCTCCATTGTGCACATTAGGTTGTGGTGTTCGTCTGCTGTCTTCCTGGTCCTTAATATTCTGGAAAACATACAATAATTTTTCTAACTCATTTATGTCACTTACCTCTTTCGTCATTAGCGTGATCTGTACCTCCCTCGGTAAATGTTTGCTGACGTGTCGTACAAACGACTGGAATGACAACGGTGGTTCTAAGTATTTCGCTTCATTGAACAGTCTCATCGTATAGACTGTAATATTACGGTTGTCTCTCCCAAAGTTCCCTGTTCCCATTATTTGACTTCGCAAGATCTCCTGCTCCTCTTCCGACCAGTATTTATTACGAAAAGCTATTTCAAAATGTTCATACCTCTCCCATTCATTCCTATGTATCTCCGCCCATATCTCAGAATTACCCTTAAAGCATTTCACAATTTTTATGAGCTTAATTTCCCAACTACTATTACAAAACTGATTGTACTCTTTTACTTTATTTAGAAATTGCATGGGGTGTACCCCCCTACTATCACCAGTAAATAACTCTAACTCTATTTCGCTACTTAGGTCACGGGTCATAATTACCCTTTCCGTAACATTATTTATTTTCTGGCCAATTGCCATATTCAACTCATCTTTTACGTTAATAATACTCTGCTCAATAGACTCGAATTTATTGTGATTCACACTCTCAATAACATTTACTGTTTCTTGGATTAATTGAATATCTGTTTTACAAATATTTTCTATCTCATTTCTAACATTTTTAACTACTGCTACTTGTGATTCTAATTCACTACTACGGTTATCTATGACACGTATAGTGTTAGTCATGCACTGCATCTCACTCTCAATACCCTCAAATTTATCACCTACTTCACCTACAAAATTTTCTAATTTATCATTTACTGTAATTATTTGTTGTCCAAGTTCTTTTTGATTGAATTCTAACACATTTGTTTTAATGTCTACCACATACACACACACTCTCTCAACTCATCTGTTTCTCTTTTTGTTTCACTACGTATTTCATTAATTCGTACATCAATACTACACAATGAATTAGTTAATTCGTCAAGCTTTACGTTTATTATATTTTCACATCTCATATTCTGTTCTTTATATTGTTCAAATTTAGCATTTAAAACATCCAATTTCTTATTTTGTTCATTGAACTTGGTATCATTCATGTCAAAACGACTATTAAAATTATTGCTTAACATCATACTTTGTTTTTCTAACATTACTTGTATCATATTCACTATCTCGTTATTGTCATTTTGCTTGTTTTGGATAGGCGTTGAATGAATCTTAGCGCCTTCCATTGTCACTGATTCTGTTAGGCTTATTTCATTTATTACCGTTTCGGTTATTATTGTATTTACTTGATTGTCTGTACTTGTACTGGTCAATTCAATATTATTGACTTTATCACTGTTACTCTCCATTTTGAATAACTTATAAATGTATGCTTAGCAAACTACCCAATAATCGCCCTCACTTCCAAATAACCTGTTCTGCAGCTTGGTTAGGTCTGGCGGATATAAGTTATAAAGCCTATACTCGCGTCACTGTTACGGGCGCCAGTGAGACAATATTAATTAATTGCCAATATATAATCTTACTCTTACCTTCGAATTTCGGGGTCCAAAGTCGTTCAGCCGAAACCAGCTGCAGACAGGTTACTTAGGTTGGCGTTACGAAATATACTAACACAGTTTATTCTGGCTGAAAAAACTTATTTGGATTTTATTTAATATAATGTTTTACAGTTATACAAAAACGAATCAAATTTTATGCTGGTTGGTTACTACATTGGTTAAAAGTTTCGTTTTTTGTTTTGTTGAGCGTAAACAACATATAAAGTTATCAGTACCGGTATGTCAAACAATAATGAAACAATTCTTATGATTATTATTCTTAAATGGCTATAACAATTTGCTTAACCTTAATAATGACCCAGTACTTTGTCGCACTCTCTTTCATTCTTTTTTACATTTTTATTTTTAAACCCCTGTTAATAGAGCTCTGTATTTATGTTTAATGTCTGTATTTAGGGAATAGTTCTGATAGTTAAATGTAGAATACTTAACCCACGGCGTTAATCCGTTCCATTACCACCTTGTGTTGTAGGCTGTTTTTAGTCACTAAGGTTATTTCCACAGTTCATAACCTTCCGCACTACCACTACACACTTCGTCTTGTTTAATTCCCTTTGAGTTTAGTTTTAATTACACTTTGGTAACATTTTGTCGGCCGACTTTATGTTGCTCGAGCACTTAGGAGATGACCGCGCGGTCAGAGTTTCAGTTGAACTGGCGTTAGTTCGCTAAATTGCACACCGTGTTTTTTGGTCACGTGATCGTGAATATGTGCTGCCATTGGTGCTGTTAAAAGAGCGCCTTAATGTAGGCGGAAAGTTTAGCAATGTTTTTGCCGCCTGATGCAATCTGGAGTTACATTACATTCTTCCGTGATTCACGGCTGATGCGAAGTTAGGTGGTATTTCACAATCTGTCTACGCTGCTTGAGTGTGGAGACAAAACATACGCGTTTGGTTCTGTAATAAACACAGCCAATTTGGTTGACTAACTCGGGGTTCTACAAGGGTGAACAATGACTGCATGGAAAATATAATTTTTAAAATGTTATCTTGACCCTACAATTCCGTACCGTTACAATGTAACCGAGCTTCAATCGAGTGCATGACCGATAGAAGTTGTCGAGAGTGTGTAAACCAAAGCAGAGCAATAGTGGTAAAGTGTAATGTGTACTGACGTGAATCATTACAAAGGCAGGAGATGGATAATCACACACTCAAGTAACAGATTAATTTCAATTGTTTACTAATTATAAATCCCATGTAGTTATTAGCATCTTAACAGAAGAGTTATTATTTAATAACCCCTGAGATCTAAAAAATCTCTGGCGCCCAGCATATTAATAAGGCATTAATCATATTAAACATAATCACCATAATTAATATCATCACATATTAATTATAAAAAGTAATTATAATGCCAGAACTAGGAGCACGTTCTCCATTTATGTAATATTTGCCGCCAAACAATGTGGAGCTTGATTTAGCTCGGCAGAATGAGACGGGATAGACAATAGTTTAGTTAAAATAAGTATATGCTAGAACAACTATATGTTAAAATTAAATGATAACACGTAGTAAGACCAAACAATTAAGGAAATTTAAATTATCTAAAATAAGTGATACCAATATGGCAGGCAATAGTGAAAATAATGGTGGTAGTGAAGGAGAGTTTGATATCAATAATAAAATGGGAGAGAATAGAGGATGGAAGGGATCCACGGAAAACGAGAGCCCGATAGTTTCTTCAGAGGCAAGGGGATGACGGGAAGAAGAAAATGTCCGTCCAGAAACACAACAAACACAAACAAATAGTGAAACGCAACAAACTCCAACAAACCTAGATATCAGCATGATACTACAACACATTACACAATTAGCAGAAAACACTAGAAAGAGTGAAGAAAACACTAAACAATTATTAATAGACAAAAATAAACAAATAGAGCAGAACTTTAAACAAATTGAACAGACCTTCACACAACAAATGACAGAATAATAGATAAATGACAGAGAACATAACACAAATAGAAAGAAGAATAGACAACATGGAACAAAAATATACACGACAATTACAGGAACATAAGACACAGGTAGAACAACAGATACACCAAATCAGAAACGAAAATCAAGAAATAGCTACCGAATTACGGACAGAAGTGAAAGAAGTCGTCCGAGAAGAAGTAGAAATCGTCCGGTCAGAAGCGAGAGATCACCGGGAGAAATGCGAGGAATCTCGACAAGAGCACCATGCTGGTATCACACAGGAAATTAAAACATTATATATTAAGGTAAATAATAATAAAAAAAAGATGAACAGATACAACATTTAAAAGAATGTTATGAAAACAGCTGCACGACGGTGGACGGACAGCTAACACAAATTAAAGAAGACGTACGTGCGAGGATCGCTCAATTGAGAGAACGCCAAGGCAACAAGGGATGGTAATGGAGTACGCCAAAAACGTTAACTTTAACGGACAAGGTGAATATCCGATGGAGTTTGTAAAAGAGTTGGAAGAACTGCATAGGAAATACTACCAAAGCGAAGGGGTTAACTGGGTGTCAAGGCATTTGGAAGGAGAGGCCGCCATATGGTGGAAGTTAATTAGAAGTGAAGTGAATACCTTTTCAGAATTTCAGGAAGCGTTTACCGCTAAGTACTGGAATCAGATGATTCAAGAAAATGTACGTGATAAACTAGAGTTCGGAAAGTACCGACCGGAAAGCGGATTGAGTATGATACAGTATATGGAATGACGTATACTACAGAACCGTCAATTAATACCGCCAATATCCGAACACCTAATCCGTAAACTACCATGTCATTATAGCCATGAGATTGCAGTAGCGTGCATAACGAGGGGTGTGAACAATATAATGGAGTTCCAGGCATTGCTAATGGAATTTGCAGCATTGAGAAAGAAGAAAGACGAAAGCAGCGGTGGATACAACACACAGTTACAACTTAAGCCGGAATCCAAGGGTAGTATAGGAACACAATGGCAACACAATAAAAGTGAACGGCCGAGCACTCAGCGTCATAAAACACATTGGCAACAGGCGGATAATGAAACCGAACTGAGGGACAGGGAGAAAATGCCGCCAAAGCGTAGTTATGAGCCACAAGTCAATGCAATAGCTTCGACAAGCAGAACCCAAACAAACTCACAGGTAGTTAGTACTTCTAATACAAATACAAAAAACTACACAAGTTCAAAAAACTAAAGAAGCATTATGGTAGAAGTAAGTTAGATTGAGACATTAGAGATAAGGAAATTAGTACTACTTTCGTAGATATTAGAGATTCGTTGCTGGAAGAAGAATTAGACTATCAGGAAATTTGTAGAGTTAAGTGCCCGGAGGTAAACTTACAACTCAGTAATATATCAGTAGTTGCGTCACTCGATACCGGTAGCCAAATTAATGCTCTGTCTACCAAATGGTATCACAAAAATAAAAAACAAATGGGCAACATACATGTATTGAAAGTAACGAATTTGGTTGTAAAAGGAGCAGTAGGGAGAAAGTCCAAGCAAATAACACAACAAGTGATGCTAGAGGTAAGGATCGGTGAATATGTTACCGATGGTGTTTTTATCATAATACCAAATTTAATTCGAGATTGTATTATTGGGATCAACCTATTACAGGAAAGTAGATGTATAATCAACCTCATGGACAACCAAATAACTTTTAATAATAATGATAGTGGTAAGGTACCTGTATGTGCTGAAATATTAACAGTGGAAGTCGCTGAAGAAGAGGAGAAGATTGAAACAACAATTCGTGAAAAGTTGGAATAAACGACTGGTATCAGTTCACAAATAAAGAAGGAGTTGGAGGATATTTTATCCACAAACTACCAAGTTTTCCGTGAGTATCCAGGAAGGATAAACAGATACGAACGCCGATTTGTGGTAACTGACACTACACCTTATTGCATGAAAGGATGGCCATTCCCCCTAAAGTATCAAGACGCAGTGGATAAGGAGATTAAAAAGATGGAGGGATGCGGAGTCATCGAATGGGCTAATAGTCCTTATATTTATCCGATGGTGACAGTAGTTAAAAAGGACCAGTCAGTACGGTTATGTTTGGACACAAGGCGGATTAATGCAGTGACAGTTCTAGATTATGAAAGGGCCATACCGATGGATCAAGTGCTGGCGAGCTGCAGTAACATCAAGGTAATGAGCAGTATCGACCTAACCAGCAGTTTCTGGCAAATCCCACTGGCAGAAGACTTCCGGGACTTTACTGGATTCCTATATAAAGGAAAATGTTATAGATATACTGTTACACCATTTGGATTGAAGACGAGCCTAGCCAGTTTGACCCGTGGACTGGATCATGTTATAACAGATGAAGTGAAAAAGTTTACCATACTCTACGTGGATGACTGTCTGTGTATATCCGGAAGTATCGAAGAACACCTGGTGCATCTACGGTTATTGCTGGAAAACTTAAAAAAAAGAAAACCTCACTGTGAACTTGAAAAAATCAAAGTTCTTTAGAGAGAAGATCAATTACTTAGGTTAAAAATTGTCAACACAAGGCATCAGCCCCTCTACAGAAAAAATTGCTGCTATTATGGGATTCCCAAGACCGAAAAATCCCAAGCAATTTTTTTTCAAGTTTTGACAGTTTACATTACTGTCATCTTCAGAAATTTACAACGTTTTATATATATAACAATACAAATTACATTTTTTTAATTTATGTGTGGGTATAATGCAATTTAGGTAGCCCCATGTTCTTGGAGCGCCAAAATGTAACATGACAAATAGTAAAACAAATATAAATTAATTTGTGTTGTGCCAAAATGTATATAACATTACTGGTAAAGTGTACCAATTACTGGGGTTTGGGTGTAATAGTAATAAGAGTAGTCATTGATTGAATTGTAACAAGTTTTCATCAATTTATTCAAAAACCTAAGCATTTTTTAAAAATCTCATTTCTTCGCTATAAACCTTCTATTGTTTGCTTAACGTTCAATTGTTGCAGTACATTTATCATAAATAAATCTTATATCCTACAGTAACAAAATTATATTCTAAGTCTTTATTTGTTAATCTTAAAATTTTCGACTGCTCAGTCTGATTGTGTGCTTTACTGCAGTTTTATTTTATTTTCTTTATATAATTTTCACTACATTACTTTATGCATTGCATACATATTACTCATTGATTACTTTACAAACTTTCAATAAAATTTAAAGTAACTAAATTGAGTGTTAATCATCAACGAAAATATTTATTAAATTTAAATTAGATTCTCTGAATCTCTATATCTACATTTTACATAACTCTTATTTATTTTTTTTTATAATTTCAAAGTGTCTTTTAAATGTTTTTAGTCTTTCACATAAAGTTTATAAATTGATTATTTGTCACCTTGATTCTGTAGCTCATACCCATGTCCTCCGTTGATCCGTAGGTCCTCTTCTGATGGAGTTCCCTGTCCGTTCCTCGGTTCCACTTGTCGTCCTCCAGTTACTCGTCCCTCATGGTCCCATCTGGTTGCTGTAGTGTAGTGATATGTTGCTCTGCACCTGCTGCTGTTGTTCTAGCAGACACCTCTATTGTTCTGCATAGTGTTCCTCTGCCTGGTGTAACCTCGTTGCTTGTCTTGAGTGACGGACGTTTGTGGGTGTAGACATCATAGAGTATGTTCTATAATCGTATTTGTAACCAAATCAAGAGTTACTGTTTGATACTTAGATGAACATATCATCCATCCGACTTTACAGTTCAATTTACAAAATTTAAAAATCGCGTCGATACTGGACATAGCGTCCCGCCGCTTCTGAAGACTGATTGAGAGTAATTTGGCTTCTTCTGTGTTCGGACAGAATTCAGCCTGTCAGAAATTGCTTGAAGGCGTCACTTCTCCCACTATCATCCAATTTCATATTTTTGTACATTTCTGCCAATTGCAACGTCTAATGTGGATTACAAAGTGCTCTAATGATGGATAATTTAATTACACATGTTCAATGTAATTACCATCATTATTGCATAATTCATGTAATTACTACGCTCTTAAAATCACACTGAATTCGCACTGTACATCCTTTTCACGCCGTTTTCTCACTGCACATGTGTATCAATTTTATACATATTTAGAAGTCTTTGAATTTTTTTACCATTTATGGTTTTCTTATAATTACATAAAAATTATCATTTAACACCTATTTAGGGTGAGATTGCAAACTTTCATGCTTGAACCGGCCTCACGCACACACACTATTCACTACTGTACACACTCTCAGCGATAATCGCGTGATCATGCAGGTCGGTTCCTGCATATCTGCATGCAGTATTTTTAAAATCAACTCAGCTTTCAATCTCAGACCTGCTTATTTATTACATATTTATTAATTTAATTTAAATATTTATATAATCTATTACATGCACAGTACAGCATATGATTATACTGTCACAATATATAATATATATATATATATTCAATCACTTTCTGCTACAGTCCGTTTCTTGATGCATATAATACACTTAATATTTATAAATAAATTTACCTCAAGATATACCTTTTTTTCCTTATTAGGAACATATTTCGGGTACCATATATATAACTTTGTAAATTACTTGATTGCAATGGACATTATAATTGCATATGGAATGTAGCAGACAGTAAACCATATGATAGCATATAAAGACACTTTGTGAATAAGTAGAGACTGCAGGTTTGAACGTTATAAATTAGTTGATAAGAAACATTGTTAAAAATGTTGGTTTAAACAATTTTTATGCTTGTAAAACAACTTTTAGTGCTGTGAAATGGTGTGAAAGGATGTTTAGCAACATGTGTAGTGTGAATGTGTGAGGGTGTGTAATTACTAGTTTACTGTGTATTCATAAAAACCACGTTAATTTCAATAACTTTCATGATATGAGAATTTTTTAGATGGGACTTATGTCAGAATGTACATAATAGAAAGACCTAACTAATGACAATAGTTTTTTAAAAATCGGTATGGAGAACCATACATGACTTCCATATTCTAAGATTTATATTTAAAATCATTTTCGAAATGAAATATTACCATAGAAACTACTTCTTTCTACTTACTGCTTCAGCCTTAACCACAGTACTGTGGTCACTAACGTATACCACCTCACGTTATCGCACTCGATTTTCACTGATGATGGAAGTCGATGGCATTGCCGAAACGTCTGGTTTTGTAGAAAACATTGGACTACGGCCAAATATCCCGGGAAGGAATTTTAACAAAAACTACTTCTTTGTTGCCGATAATGTTGTACAATATATATAAAAAATATGCATAAAACTAATGGCTTTTATAAGTTAATGATTGATCTCCATTAAGTAGTGCTCAAGTTTCCAAAGTTTTAATATTATGATGTCCGTAATTAAAACATCAGAGCAGGTTTAGTGTGAATGAGGGAACACCGTGGACAAAAATTTTCAACATTTCTTATTGAGCATTGCTTAGAGTAAAGCTGCGAATCTACAGTGTATGTTTCACAGAACAAACACGTGAAAAAGAAGGAGCACTCCGAAGTCACTCATAGACCCTCAGCACTTGCAGAGGGTTCATTCCCTAAAGACGAAAAGTCTGTCTATGAATCGTTCCTCTGTAAACACGTGCAGTTACACTGCCCAGCGATCCACAGGAAGCAAATTGATGTCCATTTTTTCGGCTTGCACGCGTTATGTTGGTGTGGGTTTCGGCACTTAAAAAGCGTGCAAATGTAAGAAAATAAACATGAGTGAGGCCACAAATAACGCGAATTGTGTGTGTGTGTGTGTGTGTGTGTGTGTGTCTTCCCTGCCTTTTTATTGCGGTAGTCATAATAATAAAATGGAAACGTAAACATTACATAACTGAGATATGCTTACCTGCCACGAACGATATATTATTTTACACATGTATATTAACTCATACATAATTTACATTAAAAATGAAAAAAATTATAATTTTATTGCCTGGAAACAAAATTATTTTATTTTTAACAATTACCATTGTTTGAAAAAGTTTAAATGAATTTTCAAGTACTTTACTGTTGTTAAAACGTAAAAGGTTGCAGGTAAACTACCCCTTCCCCTTAACCGATCTTCACCAAAATCGAAAGTCCTTGAGATCTCTACAATTCAGGGACGTATGCAAAAAATTATTTGATTCTGTTTGAATTTGCGGCTGTTATCGTTTGCCATAGAAAATACCCTTGATAAAAAAATGTTGCAGGTAAACTACCCCTTCCCCTTAACCGATCTTCACCAAAAACAATAGGTCTTGAGTACTCTACAAATCAGGGCTGTATGCAAAAACTTATTTGATTCTGTTTGAATTTGAGGCTGTTATCGTTTGCCATATAAAATACCCTTGTTAAAAAAACGTTGCAAATAAACTACCCCTTTCCCTTAACCGATCTTCACCAAAAACAATAGGTCTTGAGAACTCTACAATTTAGGGCTGTATGCAAATAATCTTTTGATTCTGTTTAAATTTGCGGCTGTTATCATTTGCCATAGAAAATACCCTTGTTAAAACATAAAACGTTGCAGGTAAACTACCCCTTTCCCTTAACCGATCTTCACCAAAAACAATAGGCCTTGAGAACTCTACAATTCAGGGCTGTATGCGAAATATTATTTGATTCTGTTTAAATTTGCGGCTGTTATCGTTTGCCAAAAAAAAAATTTATCTTGATAAAAAAAAACCGTTGCAGGTAAACTACCCCTTTCCCTCAACCGATCTTCACCAAAAACAATAGGTCGTGAGTACTCTACAAATCAGGGCTGTATGCAAAAAATTATTTGATTCTGTTTGAATTTGCGGCTGTTATCATTTGCCATAAAAAAAAAAAATCTACAGACAGACAGATAGACAGACAGACAGACGCTTTTCGGAAAACGACTTTTTTATGTTTTGAGTGTAGTACAATCAGAATCTGCAATAATCTCGAACACGATTTTTTTTGCCATCACCATACTTCCATTTCCTTAAGGATATGGAAGTAAAAATCAGTGACTAAATGTATGCATATTTTAAGTGAAAAGGTTTTATGAATATAAATTCAGTCGTATGAATTATCAGGTTTATCTGTTTATCTTGTCCAAGAAGGCTTATGAATAGAACAATTCTGTCTGAAAAAAACTTGTTTAATAAATATGACATATATTATTAATGTTTAATATTAAAAAAAATAATGTGAGCAATTATGAACTATGTGTGTTTAATATTTAATACTATTTTTCATTCAAGATTTATTTTTCCTTACTTGGTACATGTTACAGACATCAAATAATTTACCCATCTTCAGCCCTCATGCTTTCGAGTCTTGTTGAATGCATGTGTCTAGGTTGGTTGTTGCTATGGGTTCCGGTTGGCTGGTTCCATTTACACTACTGTTATTGTTGTAGGTGTGGTATATAGTTTTGCTTTTTGAATGTTTACAATGTTTAGTGTTTCAAAAATTGTGTTGTGTTTTGTGCTGATTTGTATTTGTTCTGATATTAGTTTATCTTGTGTTCTATGTTTATATATTTGTAAGTTTGCCTATGAATTCATTATTGTGCCTTTGTATAGTATGTGTTTATTAGTGTCATGATGGTGATGTCTGGGAATTCATGTCCTGTATTTATTGCTCTCTATAGACGTCTATTTGATGCCCAAACATGTACCAAGTAAGGAAAAATAAACCTTAGATGAATAAAAAAAAGTAAAAAATTTTTTAAAAACGCTTTTATTTAAAATTAACAAAATGATCAATGTACTAAAAAGGATAAAATAATTTATCTTATACTAAATACATTAACATAATTTTTTTTTACTTTTTTTTATTTTACACTTTTTAGTAAAATTTTATAGATAAATTACATTATTAATTAATTATTCATTAAATATTTTGTAGTAAAAGTAAATTTTAGCTAATTTGAGTTTACAAGTAAAATTGTAAGTTTATTGTAAATTTATTACTTAAATATTTCTTACAATAGGCAAAACGACATAACTTCTCTTTCATTGGAAAATTTCAAAGTGAAACGTTTTGTACAAAGTAAAATTACTTACCGTTATTTGTTATCACGTAGACAGTTTCACCAAACTGATTTTAATTTTGATTGCTCCACTAAGCCTAAAAGTATCCTGCCCCCCTTACAAAAATGTTTGCCGGCCGCTGGTACAGATGACACAGTAAGTTTGTATTAACGTAGATACAGCAAGTCAAAAACCAACTGCCATTATTCATTTTTCATTTCACATACATATTTCCAACGGTTGATACTGAAGGTTAAAGTCTTTAGTTATACGCATTGTTTACAATTAAGGACTTGGAATCGAACAGCAGACGGGTTAGGTGTACAGTGAACCGAAGTAAAATTATAATCCAGTGATAAAACTATATAGTGAATTGTTAAAGTAATAATAAATGAATTATATAGTGGAAACCAAAAAGGAATATAAAAGTGTGAATTTAAAATGGAAAGTATTGTGATATTAATCAAATTTAAAAAATTTTTAACGGTCACAAAAATAAACTAACCTGTCACACTATATACACTAGCCAACTATTTTTTCACAAACACTGAACTATCACACAATAACACTGTTGTAATTTTTTTTTAGTTGTTAATCATTATTTTTGTGTATTTAATTTTAAGAAGTGTAATATTCATTAACCTAAAAAAGACCGTATCTGAGATTGAAAACTTTCAATAGTGCCATATACCAAGCCAGGGTAATTCATATTAAGAATTATTTATTTATTTTAATTTTAAAAGAGAAAAATTCAAAGTGAAACGTTTTGTACAAAGTAAAATTACTTACCGTTATTTGTAATCACGTAGACAGTTTTAACATTGAAAATGTTTATAAGGACGTGTCGCACATTTGCGCATGATCGAAAATGGGAACTGGTGAGTTTCCATAGATACTACTTCTTTGTTGTCAATAACTTAGTACACATATAAAACTTCGCTTATGAATGCGACTACATTTAACTTATAATCTGTACATTGGTAAATGTATGTATGTATTTTTTTTTCATAATATTGTATTGTCATGTGATTCAAGTGTGTATGCAAAATTTCAAGTCGCTATCACATCGTCGCTATCACATCGAAGTATGCGAAAATTCGATTTGAAAAATCCACTTTAGACCGACGGGAAAAGTAAGTTAAATAAAAGCGTTTAAAAATAGTACTAAATATTGAATAATGTTTCATTTCAAGGAAAGGGCTGTAGCAAGAATTATTTGAATGTATATACACATACACAAACTATAATTGATCTCCATCTAAAAAAGTATGCCTAGTCTAAATAATACTTATTATTTCAATAATAATATTATTTCATATTATTTCAGTATATTAGAGTATATTCCTTATTATAAGTAACTTTAATTTTAGGATTTTTGGATAGTTTTTTATTCACACACAGAAAACATATACAATCTAAAAACTTAAAATAGGTAACCTTACTTCCACATCAATATTGATACAACTTCTTACTTTTCACTTATCAGCATGAAATTAATAACAACAGAGGTTTGACGATTGTGAGCTTATTATATGTACTATTACAGACAAGACATCTTTGATTTAATAAATTCTTTTTTAATTAATTATAGACTCAAAAGGCACGACAATTCTTCACATGGCAGCCTGCTGGGGTGAAACAGATTTAATGGTTTTATTGCTAAAGAATTCAAGGTGCAACAGTTTAATAAACACCACTGACAAACTTGGAAAGACACCATTACACTATGCAGTAAAACATAAACGTTTTTCAATTATGCGTTTGCTATGTGATAATGGTGTAAATGTTACCTTGGCAACATTCCTTGGAAATACTGCTCTGCATTATGCTGCAGCCATGGATTCTGATGAAGCAGCTCTGATTCTTTTTAATTATAACACAACTAATGAATTTGTCAATTCAGTGAACAGTGAAGGCAAGTTTATTTATACAATATTTTATAACATTATGTTATAGTAAGTAAGTAGCAAAGCTCTAAAAAATCAATTATACCATTCTTTTTTTTTGAACTGTTAATTTTTCCATCAGAAAGCATAAGCCAGAAAAGGTTACTCCCCTTTTAAAAATTAAAATCTATCCTGAAAACAGTTGTATTTTTCAAAGCAAACTAATTATTGGCTAATAAGGGATGATGTATTTTATCAGAGGCGTAGCTAGGGGGGCCAAGGGGGCAGCCGCCCCGGGCAACTTAGCCAGGAGGGCAGCAAAGTGAGCATCCACTTGAAACAATTGTTTTTTGTAAGTACAAACAACTTGTTTCTTTGATATGACTATTTCTTTCATAAAAGAAGCATAACCAGCCAGGTTGCTGTTGTCCTACCTTGCGTAATAAACAATATTAGTCTGTTTGTACTTAAGAATCGTAATTATGGTTCATTATGACAACAAATTACGCTGTAACAGAGGTTCTTTGTCCCTCTCTGTACAATACAGTATTTCATTCTTCGTGTTCAGTATCTTAGTTGGTGACAGATGTTTAGTCTATGCAGTTCCTTATCTCAGTGTTTTTAAACAGTGCATGCGGTTTTAAATGAGTTTTGTTATCTTGCGTACGAGTGATGAGTAGACGTATAGTCAGTACGGTTTTTTATCAGTGTTTATGCTCTTTGTATTCACTTGCTGTCTCCAATATTTTTAGCAACTTTGTTGTGAGTTGTTGTGCCGCAAAGGAAAACTGATAATCATGCAGTATTAGCTTTGTATAGATATTCTTAATTGTTATTCATATATAGACGAATACATTATTTATAAACGTATAACAAAACATTACATGGGTTACATATGTGCAGTTCTTCCCGGTTCAACACAGCGAACACATTGATTATCAGTTGTTTATGAGTATCTTGAGTTTGCGGATTGTTTTTGGTTTGTCCGCTTTTGGGTGTATCTATACTGTAATACTTCACGTGTATATCATCATACTAATACTATTTTTGAAAATCAATTTTTTTGAATTTTATTTGAAGCTGATATGAAACAAAGTAAACTCAGTGGCGACCAGTTTTGGAAGAGGAGGGAAGAAAGATTAAGAGCTACAAGTTCCAAAGAGTTTATGAAGTCTTTTATTCAAAGAAAATCAAACGATGAGTGTCAAAATATTACAATTAACAAGGAATCAACTTGCAATCATAAAATGGATGTTGTTAGCGATGAGGCTGTTAATAAGTACAGTAAAGTTAACAACGTGAATATTTCAAACTCTGAAAGTGTCAAAGTACAGTTACGAGATTCAGTTGGTTCTAGTACCATGGTTGATGTTGCATCGTGCAGTCTTGAAATTACAGGCGATGAAGGACAGAACATTACAAGCAACAATGTAGACCGTGTTCTCGGTGCTGCTCTACAAGATATGGGAGTTTGGCCAAGCGATATATCTCAATCCTTCCGAGATATAATGGTGAATAGAGGAACATGTCAGTTGCAGAACAAGGACAGCCATTTTCCTGAAGATGAAGATGGATGATCTTAAACAAGTACTGGTTTGATAAAAACTTGCAAAATGGAGAAAAGATAAATTGCACTTGGATGTGTTTTTCTCTAACTAAAAAATCTCTATTTTGTTTTTGTAGCACTTTATTTCCACAAAAAAAATATCAAAGAAGCCAGTTCAATAGTGAAAATGGGTGTTCGTTGTGGCAAAAGTTAAATCCCCGTATTCAGGATCATGAAAATAGTCCTGCTCATTGGTCTGCATTTTTGGAATGGAAGGAATTGTAACGTTCTTTATACAGAGGGGGACTTATTGATGATCTGCTTCAGGAACAAATGAGTAAATCAGCTAAGACATGGAAAGAAATCCTCGAACAGTACAGTGCCACAGTACAAACTCTTGCACAACAAAATCTGGCACTGAGAGGACATCGTAAGTCAATTACTAACGATCCAAATTCTGGAAACTTTCTGGATTTGTTAATATGCTTGGCTAAATTTGATCCTGTCATGCAATCTCATTTGGATTCAGTCTCTCATAAATCTGGGAATCTGGGTGTATATCGTATCTTTCGCCAACTATTCAAAATGAAATAATAAGCCTGTTAGGAGAAAGAGTGTGCAAATATATTATTACTGCATGTAAGAAGGCGAAGTACTTTAGTATTATATTTGACATAACATCAGATGCTGCACATGTAGAACAAATGTCTCAGATTATAATATTTGTTGAAATTAAACACAATTCTGTTGATATCAAGGAAGCCTTTATAGATTTTATTCCTTTAGAAGTAAAAACAGCGGAGGGGATCACAGAAGCTACTACAAGTAAACTTGAGAGAATGGATTGAATCTTAGCGATTGCAGAGGCCAGTCATATGACAATCAAGCAACAATGGCTGGTATCAATTCAGGAGTTCAGAAGAGAATATTAGATTTGAATCCACTAGCTGTGTTTGTTCCCTGTGACAACCATTCACTTAACTTGGTTGGAGTTCATGCAGCTCATGTAAATGTTCAGCCAGTGACATTTTTTGGGACAGTAGAACCCTTCTTTTTGGGAATTCACCTTCTTTTCCTGTTCCACTCATAGATGGAGTGTTCTTAAAGACTTCGTAAATATTACACTAAAAGGACATTGTGATACCAGGTGGAGCTCAAAAGCAGATGCACTGAAAGCAATCCGCTCAGCTGGATGAAGTGATTGCTGCATTGGAGAAACTGAGGGATACACTGACTGAAACAATCGATACGAGGGACGATGCAGCATTAATAATTAATGCGATAGGAAACTTTAATTTTGTGACCTTTCTCTTTTTCTGGACAGATATTCTTTCTTCTATGGACAAAATCCAGAAAATCTTGCAGACCAAAGGAATAAGCTTTATTCAAGCATTGACACTTTTGGAGATGCTAACGGTTAAATTAAAAGTTTGGAGGAATGAGCTGTGTGACAATGTCATTTCTAAGGCAGAGCAGGTATGTAATGAAAGGATAAGAAAAAAAATGCACGATGCCTGGGGAGTATGCAGACGACTCTGCATTAACCATTCAGCAAGAAACGCGACGTTCTTTAATAGAAATTTTGGACAAACTGTCAGTTGAAATCTCAAGCTGTTTCTCTAACATAAAAGAGTTAGAAAAACACTTTGGGTTCCTCTGTAAATGTGAGGCATACATAAATGATGGAGATATACATTTTAAGGAACAGCTTTCCCAAATCATTACAAGTGCACAGCGCTTGTAAAACTGTATCCACAAGACCTAAACAGTGAAGAATTGTTCAGTGACTTGAAAGACGTGCTTTTATTAAAAAGGGCAAAAATTAACGGAGAAAAATGGACTTTACACCTCAGGGACTGCTACAATACAATTCTTCAATGGGATTATAAGCCTACAAAACACTAGCAACAGTTTTAAAAAAATTTCTTACTTTACCGGTGACTGTGTCTTCTTCTGAAAGATTGTTTAGTAAACTTAAATTGATTAAGTCGTAGCTACGATCAATAATATCTCAGGACAGGGTATCAAATCTACCGATTCTTTCAACTGAAAACAACATTGCTTCGTCTTTAGATTATAGTGATTTAATAACTAACTTTGCAGCAATTAAGACCAGGAAAGTTACATTTTAGAACGTCTCGTTTTAAATATTTATTAAATATTAAAAATAAATATTAAGTGTTTATTAATAGAAGATGGAACCATTAACCTGTAATGGTAAGTGATTTATTTTAATACATTTAATGTAATTCTTTGTTTAACTTTATGTTGCTTTAGGATATTGTTTTGACATGCGCTTTAGACATACAAGGAATTTGCATATTTATTAGAACATTTTTATGTTATAAATTTTGTATATTACAACATTTTTTATAGTCTACATTTGTTGCTAATAAATTTATATAAATTGAATACCGGTAATAATCAACTTATAATATGTAATTTCTTAATTTTTACGTAACAAATATACTTAAGACCTTTGCTGGACGTGCAATTATTTAAATCGTTCAGCCATTAAGCAATTGTTCAAAAAAATTAATTGAGATCAATCTGACATTAATGTGTGTAGAAAGTGAATTAATCAGCTTTGTATTGCTGTTATGTTTTATTTGCAAGTATTCCTACTGAGGCATAAATAACGTTGTTAGACCAAAAGAGAGCTAGTAGGAAAGCTGGAAATACTATAAATGTATCTAAGTTATACTTAGTAACAACTAGACACAATATATTTAGTTCAGTTAATGCTTTAAAAACAAAATTACTAATAAAGTGAAGAGACAAAATTTTACTTGCTTGGAAGAAATTCTTATCTCACAAATTTATTCTGAAAAAATTAAGTACATTCTATTACATCAAAAGGTTGAGATTCTGGAGAAATAAGTAATTTCAACTCTAACATACATTACTCAGACATGTTTTTTTTAATAGGAATAATTTGTAGAAACTAATAATAATATAGAGAGGAATGGAAAGAAGCATTCTATATATTTTGAAGGTACAGTGTATCTCCTGTACATTGATAAGGAGGCTAACTTGAATGACAGACATTGTACATACTGTCAAACAACAAACAACTTAGATGGAATTGGTCTGGTCATGTTGCAGGAATGAAGGATGGAAGATGAATAAAAGTATTTTCTGATTGATGGCCAATGCAGTGGAAAAGTGACTGACAACCAGTTAGGAGAGACACGATCTGCAGAACTGAGACAATCCACTGGAACAAACAAGCAACTGCTCTCGAGCAAAATAAACTAAAAGTATTTACTAGGTGAACAATCTGGCAAAGCAATTCTCATAACAATGTTTTCAAAAGAATAAGCAACTTATATAATCACATAAAATTTACTACAGAAAAAGAAGTTAATAATATAATATACGGTATAAGTGTTTCACATATGTGTAGAAATCATTTTGTTTGATTTATGAACTATTATTACTGTGATAACATATTCTTTACTATGATAGTTCAAAATTATTGTTAATTAATTTTATTGTCAATGTTTGTATCTTTTTATATTATACATGTGGAACTAATAAAGGCTGGAATTATTATTATTATTATTATTATTATTGCGCAACAAAGCAAGTTCTCAGTTTTAACTCGGCCATTTGGCGTTTTTTGGTCTATCTACTGTATCTGTCTATCTGTGTACAATATCAGGATATTGATTACCCCAGTGTAACAAATTTGGGGTTATAGAATGATAACTTTTGAACCCATCAACTGATTTTCATAAATCTTGGCATGCCTGTCCACACTTTTACCCTATGAGCTCTCTTGTTTTTGCAATTGTTCCCCAAAAAATAAGCGGATGGAAGCAAAAATATGAGGATCAAAATATTTAAAAAATTGCAGAAGTCCATGTGGGGTATCAAATTAAAAGAAATGTTAACCAAAATGTAAATTTAGTGTTCATTTTTTTAATTTGAAAATTTTGAGACCCCTGGTTCAAAATTGAGTGAAAATTTTGATGAAATCACAAAAATTCATGTGGCATACCTGATTAAAAGGATTTTTAACAAACTGTAGTGTTAAGTTTTGAAAATTTCAAAATGTTGGGATGCCACAGCCCAAAAGTGAAGGCAAAAATTTGATAAAATGCAAATTCTGTGCAGGATATTAAATTAAATAGAATTTTAACTAAAATCTGAATATGGAACTCTATTCAGTTTTGAAAATTTCTTAAAATTTTTACACCAGGGTCCAAAAATTTGAGCAAAAATTTTTTAATTATCAAAATCCAGTCAGGTGTCATACTAAAGGGAATTTTAACAAAAATCCTGTTGTTTGGACTTGTTAGAGTTTATTGTATGATTGCCCTACAATTCTTACTTTACTCAATAAAAAATAGTAGTGTATTCGGGATTTTCATAATTTTTCTAATAATTGAAACATTAGCTAATATCAAAACTTACCCAACAATAAATATACTTCCTTCAAAATAGTGAGCAAATTTACAGCTCAGAAAGCATACAACAGTAGTTACTATTGAACGAGGAAAGTGAGTTCTCAGTTCTAACTCAACTGTTTGGCATTTATCTGTCTGTCTGTTTAGGGTATGTCTCAGGACAACCTTTGAATTCACCAACTGAATGATCATAAGTCTTGGCATGCATGACCATACTTTTACTCTAAAGAGATTGATCCCCCAAAAAATAGAAAAGTGGGAGGCAAAATATAAGGTGTCCAAATTATTAACACATACACACAAGACCATGGATGGTATCAAATTAATGGAAATTTTAACCAATATATAAAACTAGTGTTGCAAATAATCTGCAATGAGTAATACTTCATTTCTAAGTATACTTTAAGAAATTTAGGAACATTACTGTTTACCAATAATTGCAATGGTCTTATGACATGATATACTTGTCCTTGAATTTTAAAAATAGGCACAAAATTTCCTTCATGTATATTGAAAAACTGAATTGTACACCATAACACATTTAAAAATTGTTTTGATAAAAGATGCTCTCCACATATTAATGATTTTATAGGTTCTGGAGATAATAGAAGTATGGAATCTAATCCTACTTTTCCAGAAGAGAAACACAAACTGGCCAATTCACCATCCACTTCAAAGCTTTAGAGTGAGGACAAACAATATTCATCGATGTTATGAGAACTTCAGTTGATGGCCATCTTCAGTGCAGAAGGCTGCAACACACTGACCCAGGTTTTGCAGTCAGTGACTAAACTGTGGTTGAGGCGAGTGGCTGTGAGTAGGACACCCATATTTATAAACTTTTCGAGTCCACATGAAGCTGTTGTCTGACACCACCATCCCAATCAGATTGCGTCCAGGTGTCATGCCAACCAGGCAAATTCTTTTTGGTTTGCCACAACTTATGTTCAAAGAGCACTCAATGAGGAGGACTCACCCCGCTGATTCATTGCAATAGATGCATGTTTCTGAATCTGAACAGACTCCATATGCAGGCAAGGGATATACGCACTTGCCAGTGGCAGAAGCCTCATATCTACAAAGAGTATGTGATGGTCAGCATTGGAGAGTGCGTGCTCCGCCAGTGGTGCCGATCCCCCCCAAGCCCTATGTCGCTTCCCCCCCAACTCCAGGCTCGATTACTAAAAAAAAAAAGCTCTTTTTATATTGTACTGTGATTCGTGGATGGCTCATCACGTGATACACCATGCAGCCCCCTTAAGCAAATTGCGACCAGGAAATACGTTCTCACATTGTATTCGGTATTTTTAGTAATAGTAAATTTCATACAACAGTAAAAAAAAAAATCCCCCCCAAAAATTTTTCAAATGTCGCCAATGGCGAAACGATACACCCCTGTGCTCCGCTATAGAAGTACAATAGTTTAATTTTAAGAGGTTATGTCCTCTTGTATCAGTGAATTACCATGTTCGTATGGTTCTTTTAGGTAGCATGATACCAGGTACAAGATGTAATATTAATAATAATATAAAATGAACAATAATTAATAACAAACAAACAAATATAAAAATCGAAAATTAGTACCATATAACTGATAGTTATGGTATTATTGTACGCGGGAATGCGCACGCAGTCTATAGTACTCGTTTGACAATTACCAAGCTCGTTGGCTTGCACAGTTAAAATGTAATACTTTATTTTAATAATTCACTTTGAGAATTATTTACTTGCAAGAGAAAAGTTTATTAAAAAACTCTTGTTATTATTTCCATCTGGTTTGGATTTTACTTGAGAACAGACTTGTAACAGAGAAATTGGCAAGTTACCGTTACGATTCTAAGGTTATCTTATAACGGGTATTGTTATAATGGTTAATTATTTTTTAATATTTATTATTTCTTAGTCTAAATATAAACACATTATTCGTAATAGTTTTGATGTGTCATTATCAGTATTATATTTATTCTTTCGCATGAAAGTTAAAAACGTTTACTTTAAAATATCGAAATAAAATCAAGAAAACAACTTTAGTCAATTTAGCGACTATTGGTATTGCTCATATTTTGTAATAAATACTTCAAATATAATTCTTTTAATTATGATAAATAATTAAAATATTTATTCAACATATTTAATAATTGCGAATTAATACTTCCACTAAATCTGATAAATTCCATCATCGTTTTGATACTTCGCTTTTTATTGACTTGCGTAGTATCAACAATATTTATTTACAAAAATTTTGTTTCTGATTCAATTTTACTTAAATAAAAAATTGTACTCCCTGTTTTTATCTTTCACAACACTCGCAAGTACGATTGATATTATACACTAATCGTACTTAAATGTATACACTCCGCACATTTCACTCGTTTATATTGGTGTAGTTTACAGGTTATGTGTATGTTGATTTATTTGTCTCTGTCGCGCACAATTCAAAACTTAAACTTCTTCATATCGGCGAGTGACATGACCTCTCCGTAGAATGACTGACCGTGAACTGTGATGCTTCTTCGAAGCGTCTCTGGCTCGTCTGCCCAATGTTCATTCATTCGATTGGTTGAAAAAACTATAATCTCTAACCCAAAGCCCTTTGTTTTCGTAAAATATTTAATTTTTTACCAAATTTGCTCTTTGCGTTTGAGGCTTTATGACGTCAGCACTGGTACAAAACATAATTGAAAAGTTTAAAATCACAATAACTTTCTTAATCTATGTCTTATCGTTAAATGGTTAGTGTCAGTAAATTGTGGACAACCTGCGCTTTAATTCAAGTCTAAACAAGATTATTTTCCGTCCATTACTTCTATCACTATAACGATTTTATTAATTATTTATGGTGCATCTTATATTTATAAGTCTATTACACCAAATTTAATTATTTATACTAAAACACTTTTAATTAAACACTCTGAGTCCATATCTCAACTGGTTTAGTTCGAAACTTGGGAATTATTGTTCCCTAAACAATATCTCGTTATGGCGTCTTTGGGCGTACATATTTGATTTTTCATAAATGTGCTTAAAACTAATTTTTCTTATTTAATAACAGTAGTATTGCAATCTAATAATACTAGAAACATCTATTTACATAATTTTGTACTAGAATATATGTACATGGCTGTATTTAATCTACTATTTACATTGTTTTAGTCCTCTCCTATCTCTCTTATACAATTGTTACTTTATTTCTGGTTTTTTCTATACAATTTAGATCATGTACTAATTGTAATTAGTGTACACTCATTGTACCTAATTCACTACATATAATGGTTAGCTTTTAGCTATCTCAGAACCCTTCCAATTTCTTAGTAATGGGTCTGTTTACATTGTGTCATAGCATGGTAGTCATTTATTTTTGTTAAAACAATAACTAAATTGTTATTGTTACACTTGATTTGGGTTTCCAAAGTAGTATCAGACATTATTCTGATTCTTGATAACATTTTCATCTACTTTTAACTAAGTTTATATGTTACATTTTGCATATATAACTTGCTCTTCATCGTTTGTTTACATATGGATTCCTCCAGCATGGTCATTTGGTTTTTAATTATTTATATAGAAAATGACTGTTTTCATGGTCATAGTCTGTTCTCAAAGTAGCATTAGGTTTTCCTCTTACTACTGGTAACACTCTTAACAATCTTTGTTCAAGCTTTAATACAGTATTTTGCTTAACTAGTTGGTTATACAATGTTTCTGCTTACTTTTGGCTATGTGTTCTTAGTTAGCTAGTTTACAATATTTTTGTTACAAAACTGTTATTATTATGTTCAGAATCTGTTCTCACAGTAGTACCAGATGTTTATCTAACTACTGGTAATACTTTCATTAACATTGGTACTTGTTTTGATATTATATTTTGTCTAACTAAATTGGCATACTAGGCTCTATTTCTCCTATCTCTGTGCCATCATATTTGATCTGTTTTATTTACATTGTGTTGCAATATAATACACTGTCTATTAGGATATATTATTATTTATAACAAATTCTTGATTGATATCATAGTTGATGGTCATTTAATTACATTAACATGTATGATTTTCTGTTTCATAGGTGTCCTTCCTATGGGGTTATGTAACAATGTACAACATGTTTTAATGCAGTATTTTGCTACTACTAACATGACTTCAGTATGGTATCTTACTATAATATTTTAATTGTTTTGTTACACATGTTTACACAACTTCTTCTTAAACAATAACACAAATCTTTTTGTATTAATTACAATATCTCTCTGGTCATTGGTTGAATTTAATTCCTGTCACTTTGTTTGATACATAACAAAGGTTTTTTATTTATTGTCAGTTCTCTATGAACAATAATATAATTGTTCGATTTTATTCTATTCTGGTGGTCTTATGATTATCTATATTGATCACAACCTTTATTAAATTAGTCACACTAATTGTCTGTGTATATCTGACTATTTAATTCTTGCTGCTTTCACTATGAAATTAACATATTTTCTTACACTATAAACCTTATCACTGGAATTGTTTGTGTGGTTTATTCAGTTGAAATTAGTTAACTGGTCACAGGTTTCACATCTATATTAAGTATTCACTGTAATTGTTTGTGGTTCCTTAAATGTTAAACACTGTTTTTCTTTTCATATTTGATAATCACCATTCCTTTGGTTACTAATATAGTCTCTAGTACACTTGGTTTATGCTGAGTCCTTGCATGATCTATCCATTTTCTTCTCTCTTCATGGTACGTTTCCTTGTCCTTCTTCTTTCTTCTTCTTCACATTTTCATTGTAGTCATTATCTTCATTTGTTTCCCTCGCTGTTGGAGTTTATTGTTCCTTATTTTGTTGGTTCCCCTCACTGTTGGATCCTATTGGGTCTGGTTACTGATATTTTTGTTTTGGCTCATGGTCATTTTCTTTCTTCCTTTCGTATTTGATGTTGCTATGTTAATATTATCTTCCTCATCGTTGGATTTTTATACTAATATATTTGTAGATACACACTTTTATACACATAGGTTTATTTATCTAGACATACTTCCATGCTTTTCTCTTACTTGACGTTATATTAGCTTATTTTATGTAACTACCATATTTGGTAACGTTACAATATATGCCTGAAAAATGGAACATTAGCTTAACAGTACCTATTCTTAAAAAAGGGAATAAGTTTTTAGACTGCAGAAATTACAGAGGTATCTCAATGTTGTGTACAGGTTACAAAATATTCACTCAAATACTGCAGAAGAGACTGGAACCATATGTTGAAGGAATTTGGGGGAATATCAAGGTGGCTTCTGAAGTGGAAGGTCCACTATAGACCAAATCTTCACAGTCAAAATACTGATGGAGAAGATAAGAAAATAATGTGTACATAACACAAATCTTTGTAGATTTTAGGCAAGTGTATGACAGCATAGATGGGAATAAACTTTTTAAAATTATGCTGTACTTTCAAATACCCATTAAATTAGTACAACTGACAAGATACAGATGACAGTGAAAGCCAAACTGCAAACAGGTATGTCAGAACTTTTTAATATCATGAGAGGGTTGAAACAGGGTGATGGGGGAGCACCAACCCTATTCAACGTAGCATTCGAATATGTAATCAGAAAATTATCGATTGATAGGGATGCAACATCAGAACATAAAATGGTCCAGATAGCAGAATATGCAGACAACATTTATATTATGGCAAGATCCCAAGGAAGAGCAAAAGAGACCTTCCCGGAACTCAGAGGTAAAGCAGAAGAGATAAGATTACAAGTGAATACAGATAAAACAAAGGTTATGATTACCACTTGAAGGAAAACCAGTAAACCTGAACAGTTTGAAGTCAAACCACTAAACCTGGAAATAGTTAATCAGTATAAATATTTTGGATGTTGGATGCAGAAGATAATGAAGAAATAAATTAAATAAGGAAAAAGATACTGGCCACAAATAGACCATATATGCTTCGTTGACAACTCTATTCAAGACAAGGAATATCCACCATCAGTCCAAGGTCACATTGTATAAAGTTATGATTAGACCGGTAATAACATATGGCAGAGAGACTTTGACTCTGATTAAACAAGCCCCTAACATAGTCAGTATCTTTGAAAGGAGAATTTTGAGAATATATGGATCAACCCAAGTCAATGGGATATGGAGAATACGTCACAATGAGGAACTATACAAGCTATATAAAGACGATGATCCGCCCACCACCATCTATAAATTGCAATGGCAGAACACATCATTAGGATGGAAGGCATCCAAATACTTGGAAGGTACTATTTAGTCAAACCGAGGGTAGAAGGCCTGTCAGAAACCCAAGCATCGCTGGATTGACACAGTGGCAAGGGATGCTGATACTTTACTTAAAATAAAATGATGGACATAAATCACCAAGGACAAGAAAAAATTGAGCCGGATGATTACAGAGGCTTGACTCTGAACAGAGTCAGAGTTTGAGTTTGACTCTGAACTGTGACACCATAGAAGAAGAAGATTTAATGAGTGACCTCGGTCCATTACACAAAGATCTTGAAGTTGATAGTTTTTTTTTGCTTTGTTTGTAATACAACTGCTTTCTCTTTCAGATTATTGGCATTAATGGCAATTATCTTACTGGTGTGATTTCACTAATAAAGTCTATTTTGATTTTTGTTTAACTACAAAAACATCTTTCTCCTCCAATATAAGAAAATAGATTCAATACAAAACTCAACACTCAGCACTCCGAAATTATTCTACAGCAATCGAAACAGCGTCTTTTTCAACTAGTGTTCCTCTTCATTTCAACTTCATCATATACCATAAATCTGTCTTCAGTCCTCTGACTTTGCTACACTTCCTTCACATCAGTGAGTTGTTGTTACTCTTTCTCCTTTGGATGCATCTATTCTTTCTAACTGTGCATTTTGTTAGGCAAATTCTTTCTATTTGGAAACTTCTCCCATAGTTGCTTCTTCCAACTCGTAACCAACTACTTCCTCACACGAAGGCTCCTTTCATCTGTCTTTTCAGTCACCTTATGTATCATAACAATACTTTACTTTTCCATTCATCTCTACTCTTCATACCTGCCACTCTTCTTCTAACACTCATGACCAACATTCTGCAGCTAATTATCCTCTTGGCCAACACTCATAGCTTATCTTAAATTCACTATAAACCCACATATATTAATAATGGCTGTACTCAGGGCCGGACCTACAATTATTATTAGGGGGGGCAAGCTTTGCTGTTGACGCCCTCCCCGAGGGTACCCGATTTACCAAAAGGTCTAATGCTACATAAGGTTGAAAAAAAAACAGATTAGAGATTACAGTATTATTTTAATTAAATAGTAATTCTTTTTTATAACACATATTACACTAGTATTCAAAAAGTACCATAAATGAATAATAATTATAAAAAAAGGTTTGAGTATTTTTATAATTATAACGCATATACAGTTTTTAAAGTTTAATGGAAAAGAACAATAAAGTAAAAACATACTATTCAATATATTAATTAAACTCTTATCTTTCGAGCCTTCTTTGCTGCAAATGTGTTAATTATATGATCAAAAGAAATCGAAGAAGCCCTTTGATGCTCAATGGAAATAATGCTCAAGTTAGTAAGTCTTTGCTGTTTCATAGCATTTCTCAAATAGGTTTTTATAAGCTTCAATTTGCTGAAACTTCTTTCTCCAGTTGCTACAGACACTGGAAGTGTTACAAAGATTTTTAGAGCAACATGTATATTTGGATACCCCTCTTCCAGCTTGCTTTTATACAATATTTTGAGCATAGTTGCTGCTGTTGCATCTTCCAATCCATCTTCCGTGGTTAGAGCGTGAAACTTAAAACTCTCTATTTCATTTAAAAGTTCTTCTTCATTTAAATCATTTGCATAGGTTCTAGCTAACTCTCCAGCCTTACTTTTTAAAGTATCAACATCTAGTTTTTTAATTTGATCCCCACACAAGAAACTAAACTTGTCAGCAATCATTTTCAGTGCATCATACCTGTTGGTTAGCTCACTAATAATTCTATCACAAATTTAAAAAGTGATTTTTTGAACAGTTCTTCTGCCGTGAGATTTGATGCATCATCTTCACATGTTTCCCCTGGCATTTTCTTTTTTTTCCTCTTCCTTGTTTCTTTGTATTCTGTTGTTATGCCAATATTACTTGATAAGAATTTTGCCTCATCAATTGCCTCTGAAACAGTTAACTCCCTAGTTGAAGATAATAAATTTAGAAGACCATGTATGATTTTTGCAGCCTTGTCTACTGTTGCATCTTCTCTTTGTAAAAACTTGTTAACTCGATCAATTTTCTTGAGAATTGTATACCAAAAACATGTCATGACAACGCATTCGAAATTTTTCAAATTGCAGATTAGAGATTTGGCTTCAGATCTTGTTTCTGGAGATGAGAATTCATGAGTGTTCAGTTCTTCAAGAGCATAGAGCACTTTGTCCATATGTTTATATATAACCTCCATGGATTCAAGCCTTGCTGACCATCTTGTTTTGCTTTCTGATTTTAAACTAAGAGGTACATGTTTTTTTTAATACTTCCCACCTTGATGTTGAACCATAAAAGTAGTTGTAAAGACTGTTTACAATACCAAAATATGATTGGGCTTCAACACATGCCTCTGCTGAATGGACTCTAACTAAATTTAAGGAGTGGGCTGAGCATGGAACAAAATAGGCCAGTTTGTTCTCTTGGACTATCCTTGATTGTACTCCCTTGTATTTCCCAGCCATGTTTGCTCCGTTGTCATATGACTGGCCTCTTGGCCTCTGCAATATTTCAAATCTAGACCATCTTGTTTGAGCTTTTCAGCGATATTTTCAAAAAGACCCTCACCTGTCTTTTCACTCACAGTGAAAAAATCCAAAAAACTTTCACAAATCTCAGGCCCTTCCTCATTAAATTTAATGTATCGAATAACTTTAGTCATCTGATCATTTTTACTCACATCAGGAGTACAGTCGAAAATCAAAGAAAAATATTTAGCTGCTTTAATATCTTTAATAATGTCTTCCCTAATTTGATGTGCAATGAGATCAAGAAACTCGTCTTCTACTTTGTGGGAAAAATAACTGAGCTGCCCTTTCTTGTGGCGATCAATATGTTGGCGCAAGTTTTCGTTGTAGTGGGAAATTAAATCTATAGTGTTGAGAAACTTGCCACTATCTGGATCTGCAAAGTTACACGTTTCATTCGTCCCCCTAAATGAACTACCCTGTTTTGCCAAAAATAAGATAGCGTCTACTATACAGCGTAGCACTTCCCTCCAATGGGATTCCTCTTTTTTTATTTGATCTTGCAATTCCCTGTCGATCCCTCCTTTACCAAGGGAAGCTTCTAAGGCCTTCCATGAGACAAATGACATCTTATGACTCTGTGAGTTTTCATGTTCTGGTAACTTTTCATTAAGTTTTCTCCAATTTATGAAGCCCTCCTTTCTTGCTAAGTAAGACCGTTTAGATTCATGGTCTGTGATCAAGTGGGAAAAAAGCCTACATGGAACACAATACAAGGCATTCATTGTCTTGCTATAAGCCAAATAAGATCTTTTAACCTTTGAACCATTTTTCAAAATGTTAAAGAACCAATCCTTTGTAAGATTTCGACCCTCCCTACAACTTTTACTCAAGTCAGGATCATGATATTCTTTTTCATACCTATTTTGTGTTATGTAACATCTTTGATTATCACTAAGTCTAGCTGGCCAAGATCCAGGATCATTAAAATTGAAATTATACTCACATTCAGTTTCCTCATTATTAGGCCTTTTCCACTTTACACCAGGTAATGTTTCTTGAAGTGACATTGAAGTGTCAGTAGCATGGGACGTACTTGGTTTTTCACAAAGTAAGTCATTTTTATTCTTTTCCTCTGCACAAAATTCCATGAAGTCTTCTTCTCTAACACTGCTCTCATCCTCTTCCAAAGATTCCTCTTGAATGGATGGCTGATCGCTCGTGGCTTTGTCTGCAAGCAACAAACATGACTAATACATGACTGAATCATTACAATGTTAAGTATTAGTCCAGACTTATTTTTAAAATTCAAGTATGTAACTATAAATAAACACTAAGTTAATAAAGCATAAGTTTTATGAAAGGTTTATAAGGAGAAAAAGTTAATGCTTAATAACCATATAAGATTTTTTTTATTTTTACTTTAACTAGTAAGACAACCAGCATCAGTAGCCTACTTATAAAGTGTTCCATCATGAAATAAATAATTAGGCGAAATAAATAGTTGTGAATTTAAAACATTATTTTATTTACAAAGGTATTGTCAAGCCAACATTGCATAGCTAATAAATTAATAGCAACATGGAAAGTTAACAGGCCTAGATTTAAACTCTATTTTGCGATACTTCGCCTCTACAAAATTTTTAATTACTTTTCCATAAAAATTTATTCTTTTTGGAACTGAGTTATCATTGAATTGATAATAATAGGCTCCATAAATTACGCAGTGACGGGCGAGGAAGGTTACTGCCGCGGAGTGGATGGGTGTTGGCGGAGGAGGGGGCGAGGGGCAGGGTGAGTCAGTAAGTCACGTGTACAGGGAGTGAGGAGTATGTCGCCGACTGCCGCCCGCGGACCTGCCGCCCGCTGCACGCATCGGCTATCGCTCAATTCGTGTCCGCTTTCCTTCCGTTCAGTGTTTGTATCGAGACAAAGAAAAATAAAACATTAAGAACAACTGATAGCCTATTAGAAAGTAAAAACAAAAAACAAAACAGTTTAGTTTTTAAGCAGCTATTATGTCTCTCTTTAATATAAATATTGTTCTCAACAAATAATAACAAATTTTTATTTACCTTTTTCTTGTTCTTGGATATTTTGCAACCATGATGGCATAAAACTTGACGACTTCTCTGCCTCTTGTTGTCTTGCTTTCGCTTTCTTTCTGTTGAAAGCTGCTGACGCCTTTTTTGACATATTGATATAGTTTTATTTTTTATAAATACAAACAAACAAGATAGTCACTGTTAGAATATTCAGTCAGTCACTGAAGGTAACCCAACCTCAGCAGACTCATTGCTGACTGAGGCGAGACTGGCGACTGACAGTCAATCAAAACACACAGAGTTGCCAACAGCAACTCATACTGCGAGAATATCCCCACCCTGTTTAAGTATTTCTTACTATATTTAGGTAGATGTGGCTATGGACAAATGTAGCTTATTGGGAATTTGCACTAAAAATTTATAATTTATTGTTTCTGGAACAATATTGAGTAATTTAAACTTGACACTAAAACTTATATTTTTGGTTATGAAGCAGTTACTAATTTTTATAAATAAATTATTTTTTGGCGCCCCATCATTTGGCACCCCCCAAAACCTGGCACCCGGGACGCGTGCCCCCCTTGCCCCCCCCCGTGGATCCGGCCCTGGCCGTACTAAGCATGGTTATATTTGTAACGTATGAAAGCAACATCCGATGGTCAATCTTGAGTTGGCCCAGGTACAAATATACCATAACTTTTCCTAACACTTTCAAATTTCTTCCAGTAGCAAATCAAGAATTAGGCTGAAATCTGTTCACTGCATCAGGATGCATAATAGAGATTATGACACCCATGTCAATTATAACTGAATTTGGATTTTCTTGAAAGAATCTGTTGAATCAAATTTTTCCCAAAATGTAAAAACTGTATTATATGTATGCTACATAAGAGTTTGTTATTCCTTCACTTCATGTGTTCACAATCTGATTTATAATCTCCCAGTTATTTTGAAAAAAGCTTAATTTTTCATATTGATACTTCTCAGGCTTTTCTTCTTCATGTTCGTGACTTGGAAAATAGTCTTTTAACTTGCACTGTTGACCATGTTTATTAAGCTAGCAAACTAGTCATAGCAGACTGCTGACTTCTGTACTTGGTCTTCCAGCTTTTTTTCTTAGTAGCAGTCTGCACTTTTGTTAATAATGATATAAGGAACATTCAATAAAAACTCTCATACAACAAATTCTAATGTAGAGTTTGTTTTCTAGCAAGATTTACTACGGTTATATTGAGCAGTTTGCTCACTTAAAGTTTAAAGTAGGAGAATGGACTTTTCTTGATAAAACACAAGGTAGAAATTTTATTTTTGTGACACAAAGCAGCAATTATTTACTAAATTTGTTACTTCTCTGCAGTTTGTTCTACTCAGTCTGCTAGCTTAATAAACATCTGTTGACATTTTAGCCTGCCTCTACTAAATTATTTCTTTGTTTCATATGTTCTGATGATAATGAAGTAGTGGAGTTTTCTTACAAAATCTCAATGACATAAACTGATAGTAGAGAGAAACTAAGTAGACAGCCTATGAACAAGAGCATATTTACACCTGTATTTTCAAAGTTTATTCTTTTTGCACCCTGTAACTCTAGTCTAACTTAATATGAAAAATCAGGAAATATCAAATTAATAAGGTGGCCTATGTTGATCTCACTGGGAATGGTGTGTACTCTTGTTTTCAACGGTGTGTAGTTTATGTGGCACAGTATTCATTCCCATATCTAACTTCGAAAGCTTGGATTCACCCTAATTATTTTGGCTGTCAGACGTTATTTTGTGTAAGAACTACAAGAATTATGTAGTGGCTTAACACAGAGTCTGCACTCTCTAGGCTGTTAGTATTAAAGGGTAGTGACATTTATTGAAAGCTTGTTTCCTCTAATTGGGAACAGTTTGCAGAAGTTTTGAAACAATGGTTTGAGGATCAATCTCTCTTTTGTTTGTTGCTGGCTATTTTCAAGTGAATATTAACAGAACTATGTTTTATATTTAAATATTTTATATTATTCGTGCATCTATGCATGTGAATGCAAATATATAAATTGCTCTGGTCAGTGTCAGATACTGTATATGAAGTAACTGTGCTTGAATTGGGTTTTACTAGTGGTTGCTACCAATTGGGCTGTACATTGGTTATTTATATTTGGCTATATATGTTGGCTAGATTAGGTGGACATTTGTATCTTATGAATGTTTCCAGTATCTATTGCAAAAACTAAAATTAAACAATTAACTGTACATGAAAATATATGCCTGTAGAAGAAACAGAAAAATCAGAAACAATAAAAATCCAAGTGTGTACTATGAAATCACCTTTATATACTATGTGAAATATTTTTAAAAATGTATAAATATGAATATTAAAATTAACAACATAATAAACTCACTGGACCCCCCACCCAATGGTACATGGAAAGTTAATTATAATATGTGTGTGTGTGTGTGTGTTTCAAAGGTTATAATAGTCATAAAAATGAATTATTAAACAAAATACACTACACCAAATCATAAAGTTAGTAAAATAAAAAAATAATTTATCTTGACTTAACTATATGATGATCAAGAGACCATAATCAGTTACAACTATAGATCATAATTATTACGTACCCAATAGATCTGTGGATACCCACAGATGACCTGTGGGCCCACAGAGGCCCATTTCTGACTCAGATGCTGATTGGACAGCTTGTGGAGGTATGTGTCGGTGTGTGTTGGTTTCCTGTATACTTTGTAACCCAGGCTGACATTGGCCCTTCTAAGAACCAAGATGTCAAGGAAGGCCAATTGACTGTCCGTTTCTCTCTCCACAGTGAACTGGATCTGTGGGTGAACACTATTGAGGTGTGCCAGAAACCAAAACCGCTTATTATCTCACCTTGGAAATCTCATAAAACAAAAAAAAATATCTACCATACGTCTTCGTAGTTCTGCAAACAACAACCAGCAGTCAACTACATTGTTACCAATCAACAGTGAGAAGCACCTATGTACAATTCACAGAAAATGAATACATATAAATGCAACTGAGTACCTACACAGTCCTTGAAACATGTCTCAAATAAATTGAACACAAGTTAATTTTTACATCATAAATACATACCTCTAGTAAAATTTAATGTATGTGTGCACATGCATGCGTGTGTTATTTTATTATTTACAGTAAAGTTAATGAAATTTACCATTATATTTTCAATCAGTTTAACATAAATTATTTCTCAGTTCTGTTAACACATTGAACACCACAGCGGGCACCGTCTGCTATCTTTCCCATGGGGTCATGGCAGACACCAGTGTCTGCTATGCATCGTTTGTAGAAAATGTTCTCTACACCTCACATATCCGTTAATACAGTCTTTTACATATAAAATGTGTCTGCTTGGTCTCAGATTACATAGTGCTGCCATCAGTTTTCAATATTTACCTCGTATAAAAGTGTAGTACAAAATTATAACTTGCTTGAACGTTGTGTCCCCTGTGGCCTGGGGGGACAAAAATGTTTGCTGGTTTCTTATGAAGAGCATATAAAAATTTTGGCTATATAAAATTCTGTAACCTTATGAATGGATATAAATAGGTTAATACTAAATAAAAATCTGTTTTGCTAGTAACAAATGTAATATATTATGTAAATTCAAAATAATTTCATATGCCCTCTAATACACTGTCTGTTACTTTAAAATGTGTCCACTCAAGCTTCAGAGGATGTATTGCTGCCATCAGTTTTCGATACTTACCTCACATGAAAGTGAAATACGAGATTACATCTTACCTACATGTTGTGTCTGCTGTGGTGTGGGAAGACCAAATACTTTTGCTGGTTTCTTGCTGGCATCTTCGGCTATACAAAATTCTGAAAACTTATGTATGAAAGTAAATAGGTTAGTTTACAAAACAAAAATCTGATTTGCTAGAAACAGACCATTTATTTACAATATACATGTACATCTAATAAATTTATTTTTGTTTGTAGAAAGTATAAACATCGTATTTGAGTCTCTCATAGAAACATTCCAAGAATTACCTTGGTCTTTCAGGGCAGTCCTTACAAAATGTTGTAACATTTTTAACTTAGTTCTTTCAGTTTCTCTGCGAAGTTTTCTTTCATAGCAGATATGGCAGTATCTGTGGCTTCTCTTGCAGAAGCTATGTTTTGATATTATCTTCAGTGGTAGAGAGGAATTTTTGATTGTCTCTGAGTGTTCTGCATTACAACATCATCTGAACATCATCTGTATATGTCAACATTGCTTTTTTAAAATTTTTAATTGAAATTTTCTTCCTGGATATCTGGCAATACACAATATGAGCATTTATCAAGGCGGCTCCAAGAACAAGTTTGATTACTACCTTACGATACCACTTCAGTGAACGGCGTAGTGGAGTGCTGTAGCTGGATAGCTGATCCAAAACATCAATTGGTGACTTCCCAGCATTATAATCAATTATATCTTTGGGCTTATTTATTTCTGCACTTAAGTGTTCCACAAGCACTGTTTCATTACTATGCAGAATTGAAAGGACAAGGATATCCTGCTTGTTGCACCATTTTAAAACAGCGATGCCATCATCATTTTACACTGTAATCAACCCCCCTTTCTTTAGTTTCTTGTTTATTACACTTTTTTGGGTTTCCTTTCCTATTGGATCAGAGTATTCCCAAAATATTCATAGACTTTTGAAGGAGCTTTGTAGCAAGATCCATACTATTATAAAATTGTCAGTTACAATAACTTTTCCAGCATGTAGAAGGGGCAGCATAATGATATTACAACATCTTTAAGAATTGACTGCATACAGTCTTGTTGCTTTCCAGATTAAATTTTGAGGTTCCATGTGTACTCTTTACCAGAAGCACGATATAAACAGTACTGGCAGAAGCTATACACTGTGCTAAGGTGTGTACACCAGTGTCCACTCTGGCCCCAGATGACTTTCTTTACGGATGGCACCAGAGGAGACACTGGTGTCCACTGTAGGTTTTCTAATACAACTTAAACAAATCTTTTTTTTTTCATTTAAACCAAGACAGGAATGTTTCTTGTTTTACAAGTGAGTGAAAACCCATTTTCGCCCACAGAGAAAAATTTTTTAATTTGGCCTGGCAGTCAACGTGTTAATAGCCAGTCAATAGCCTATGCAAATTTATATAACACTATATAAATCACTATATTCATCACAGAATACAATGAACAAATCTGAAAAAGTTGCCTACAAAACAAAACATGCCTACACAAAAAATTAAGACTTATAATGAAAATGTGTGTGTGTGTGTGGTTAAAAAATTGCTTAATTCTTCTTACAGTAATTATAACACAATATTTAAAAATTAATTGTAAGTTTATGATGTGGTTAAAAAATTGTAATAATTCAAGACCACATAAGAGGCCTTTCCTTTCTATGCTAATTTCAGTTGAATGTAGTGACTTTAATGATCTTGAACACCACAGTACATAATTCTACATTTATTTTATGATTTGTTTTACCTGACAGCCATTAAAAATTGTGTTTTTCTTCGTTCAAATTTTGCATTCTGTTGCTCTTCACTTAGTTTTTGACCTTTTGCTTAGTCTCTAAAAATCTCTTTTGCTTGTTCAAACTGTTAGTAATGGAACATACAAATATAAATAAACTTTGTCTTCTTCCCTTAGTGGAGTTGTAACCAATTATGTATTCTCACCACTAAATATGTATCCTGATAAACAGAACATGCTTTGAAATGATATAAACAGCTTTAATTTAATTTACCAGTTTTGGACCATTTCCCTGATACTTTTGCTACCTACTTACATATTTATATATATTATACCATGTATAATATGGTTGTATATACAAACAATATAAACAAATTATATATTTATTATTTTGTTATTTCAGGAAACACAGCTCTAATGATAGCTATAAAACATGATTCACCTAGTGTGTCTGCAATACTTACAGCAGGAGCTGATTTTGCACAGTGCAACTCAAAAACTGAAAGAACAGGATTGCATATCGCTGCTGCCTATGAAAGACCAAGGATACTTCACAAAATTCTAAATTCTCATACCCATCCAAAATTTATAAATAAGACAGACAACCATGGTGATACTGCATTTATGATAGCTGTTCAATTAGGTTTTCTCAACATTATTCAGTGTTTTTTGAAGCTCAGAAAGCCACATTTGATACATGTTAACCAAAAGACTGCTTGTAGCACTTTACATATGGCCGTTTTCAAAGATCGTGCAGACATTTTGAAGCCTTTATTGAATGTCTTTACGAATGTATTAAGTTATGCTGATTCAAATGGCAGATCACCGATGTTACTTGCTGCAGAATTGAATAGTTTAAATTGTTTCAATTGTTTGTTACCTACTGAAGACACATACTCACAAAATGCCAGAACAAGAGAGACTCTACTACATGTCATAATGAGAACTAAAAACACATCACTCTTACATAAAGTCAGTCAACTTAAGACAATGAATTGGTTTCTTAAACAAAAGGACAGAAGTAAGCTTACATTTTACTGGACAGCAATAAAATATGGAAATGATGAATGTTTGAAAATGTTTTTAAAAAAAGGTTGGATTGATGTTAATGAATTAAATGATGATGGTGATTCTCTTATGTTTGTTGCAGTTAAGTATGGTCACTTGAATGTTCTGAAAGCATTGTTATTATCTAGCAAATATTACAGGTTCTGTAAAAAATATGAAAATAAATTTGATATTAATAATCCTAGAGTATTAACAGACGCAGAAGTACAAGGGGATATCTATAAAACAGATGTATTTATTTTATTAGGCATAAAACCTTCACAACAAACACATAGATGGTTCCCCAACAGCCTTTTCCAGAGAAATAAACATAACGGTAGAAATATTTTTCATGCTTGTGCTCTTGGATGCCACATAGACATCCTAGAATTTTTGTACTCATACTATACAGTATTTAATCTCCGCTTAAATTATTTCGATATGCCTTCATTCAATGGTGAAACTCCAGTAATGCTGGCTACTAAATGTGGACCACGAGCAACATATATAATCGAATTTTTTCTTAAACATGGTGCCAACATAGTAGCTATTGATAATTCTGGTCTCACTGTACTAAACTCAATAATTCTTCACATTCCAGATTCAACTGAACTTTTAGCAGACATGTTAAATCACTGTGTAAAAATCGATAAAACAGCAATTGGTTTGGAGGAAGAAAGTGGTGGTATGGAAATTGATTTAAGTTTATTGTGTCCTGCTAATGAGCCACAAATGAAAGTTCTAAAACTATTACATACTAACATGAAAAGTATAAATCGCAACAAAGTTCTACATCATCCTGTTATTAAAACATTTGTACATCTGAAATGGCTTGCTGTAAAAAATATGTTTATACAACGTTTTGCATTAGCATGCTTCTCTACGTTCCTTTTCACTGCCTTCCTAACAATGACAATAAACAAAGACATAAATCAACATTTAATATTATATAAAATGGGCAAATTAATTTTACTAATATCAAATATTCATGGAATAATCTTTTCTTTACCACTGTTAACAGTACAAGGGCTATTTTTTCTAACTTTCTTGAACATTGTACTTACAATGCTTCCATGTCTGCTGACTATTTTATACATTTTGCTCCATAAAGACACACTTTTTGCATCAGAGGTAGCTTCTATATCAGTTCTATTGTCTTGGTTGTCGTTACTGATTCACTCAACAGCAATCTTTACTGGTATAAGCCATCAAGTGGCAATGCTATCATTTATTTTGTACAGCATTGTTAAGTACCTATCAATAGTTATTATTATTTTAACTGCTTTCTCATTATGCTTTTTCTGCATTTTCAACAGTGACAGTAATTTTTCAAATCCACTCTCTTCCCTAGTTTATACTGTGCTTGTTATGCTTCAAGGAGACTTAGGACAATGCTTTAATTACTTTATGAATAAACAAATTAATGTTGACTTGACTAAAACCTCATCTCAGACTATTAAAACATACATATATATTCTGGATGTTTTCGTAGAAAGCATTATTTTATTAATATTCATGTTTGTTTGTATAATTGGGTTACTAAATATGTTAGTTGGTTTAACTGTTCGGGAAGGGCGATCATTGATTTTGGATGGACATGTGTTTCGTCAGTACTTACTTATATACTGGTGCCATAATTTGGAAGAGTTTTTTGAAACGAAATTATTTATTATTTTATCTAAGACAAAGTTAACTTATTTATTTGGAATACAACCACAGGTCAAAAATATGTTTAATGTCAAGTTAAGTTACACACCAATGGTAAAGCGGAGTAGCATGTTATTTTCTCAAAAATCTGTTAGTGAAATGAAAAAGGTAGGCTTCAAATCATCAGTGAAATACTCTTACTTGAGTACAGAAAAATATGAAGAAACAGAAGAAAACCCTAAAGATTTTATAAGATCTTTATCACAACAACTACGTAAAGTACAGAGTGATTATAACTTCATAAATGCAGACCTGAAGATTTTAAACACAAGAATGGGACTACTTGTAAACAAAAAAAAAACTATTTACACAGATTCACCCCATAATATTGTTACATGATAAAAAATTATTTATACAATTTAATAAATGATGTGCTGTAATAAATTTATATTACCTAAATTTGCATTGTTTGTATAATGGTACTTTTACCTTTACACTAATCACAGTAAAGGTACAACTGTGTTTGCGATACCGGTACATTTTGCTTTTTTAAGGAACAAAAACTGCTATAAATTGAAACACATTTTCTGCTGTATTCACATGAATATATGTAACTTACAAAGAAATGAAAAAGATTATGGGCATTCTACGTTGCAAATACACAAAATACCTTTTACTACAAAATAAAATTATAAATAATTGTAATGGTGTGTGTGTGTGTGTGTGTGTGTGTGTGTGTGTGTGTGTGTGTGTGTGTGTGTGTGTGTGTGTGTGTGTGTGTGTTTATAAAATTAAAATACAATTCAAGCAAATTTTGTATAAACAAGTGATTTCTGTAACTAAAAATTATAAAGACACAGACTAGAAACTCATGTAGGTACAGAAAAAACAGGTTTATAAGACATTATTTAAACAAAACCTGATCTTTCCTTTTATTTGAGAACAGAATACTACAATATAACTAAAAAACATGAATCAATAAATTAATGATTCCATGAATTAATAAACATTTATACAATCTTTAAATTTAACCTACAGTTTAAATCAGTGTCAAATTTTCTCTGTCTTTAGAACTGCTTTTATTATTCTCTAGATTAATTATACTGCCTCCGAATAACTAACACAATATCCATTTCAAAACCAGGTTAATCTATCGTTCTTAAAGCCTTATCTTTCAACATTAAATTAAGGAGTAAATTAAAACATTTTAACATATAATTTTTGTTAAAATACAAGAATGAAAAAAATTAATAATGTAGATAAAAAAGGAAGATTTATCTAATCTTAATATTAGTTTCATTGTAATTTTATAAAATAAAACTAATAATAATAATCATCATCATCATCTCTGTTCATGGATGTTAACTTGAAATGAGTAAAGCAACAAGTTTTAACAGAATAAAGGAGTGTATATAACACTCCATTATCAACAAGGCATTATAATTTCAAACAAAATATGTGTAAAAAGGAAGGCCAATAGAAACAAATAATGGCTATATGGAAAAAACGAAAGTAAGAAGTACCTATTTGGTTATAGTAAACAGTGATCATAACCCATTCAAGCTACATAATTACTAGCCAAAACACTTTTTTTTAGGTAAACAAACAATGCCTATTTCCACTGTATTCCTCAGATATAATTCTCCAAATTTTAATTAAATTCATGCTGAACAGTAAGTTACTTTCGTGTGCTCATGTAAGCAGCCTTAACATGCATGGCAAGCATGCATGCATGCACGCACACGCACATTTAAACAAGTAATAAATTATATGTTGTACATCAGTTACATCCATCTTCCTTCACTTTTTGTACAGAACAAAATTATTTTACCAATTTAGACTGTGATGTTATAAGGTTTTGGAGGAGAATACTATTTCATTTATTCAAAATCAATAAAGGCAATCCTTTATAATATACAGTAGAGCATCAATTATCCAAGCCTCTCGGGACGAGGGCCCATTCGGATAATCGATATTTTGGATAATAGATCGTAAATTAAAAAACATTATTTCTCTTAACAAAAACAAAGGTTTTTTATTACAAAATCATTTCTAACATACTGTTATATAATTACAGCATCCTGTATACTGTACTGTAATGTATTACTAAGGCTAACAATCGCCTACTTAAAACTGAATGTAATTAATAAAAACCAAAAGTTAATTTAAACAATATTAGAGTTTAATAACAAACACTGTACTATAAAAATAATTAAACATTAAAAAACAAAACAAAACATACAGTACCATAGGTTTAAACTTTTTTCAAGAATTGTTTATCACTGTCTGCTTCAAACCGATACCCCGTTTTCTCGCTGCTAAAGGCTGAAGTTATTTAAGATTCATAAGCTGAACACAATCTATCTCATCTTCTGTTTTGGCCCACTTTAGAATAATCTCAAGTGCGTCAAAAGCTTTTGCTGACATTTGGTGGCTTTGTATTAATAGCATTCCTTGTCGTCTTCATATGAATCTGTTTCGTTTTCATTATGTTCATTTAATGACTCAACTATCTCTTTATCGGTTAATAACTGAAAACTGGGATCGGCTTCATCCACCTTTAGCCAATTATTTGTTTATCGATTGTAAGGATGTATAGCTACAGCGTTTATTTATTACTGTACAGTACTGTAACAATTTATAGTATACAATTTTTTATGTTCAATAAAATCCAATACGCCTACACGTGTCCAATATATTACTGCACAGTACAGCACATAATTGTACTTTTTATTGAGTTCGGATAATAGATTGTTCGGTTAATGGATGTTCGGATAATTGATGCTCTACTGTAATGTAAACAGATATAGCCAATTCTCAATTGAACTGGTGAATGGAAAAATGGAATAACTACATAGAAGGCTACTTCTCAGGAAACAGAAAAAAACATTCTACAGCTTTTCTTGTTGGTTTGCTTTATACGTCAATGGGGAAAATGTTCACCAGTACTTATAGAATACAACTTTATATAACAACCTTTGCTTCATACCCTACTGTATACTGTGTATGATTTTTTTTTTTTTTTTTTTGAAAGTTATTCCCTTTTTCCACTTACTGATAATATCTTTTATTTTATTTGCTTTCCAATCTTTTCCCTACATATTTATTCTTTAAATATCTGTTTAAAATGTGAAGTAAGTTTATAACACTTCTCAGATTAATTTTTACAGAAAAAATATTGTTATTCTAGCTAGCTTTCAATTATATCTATAGTTATAATGGTGGACCTCAGAAACAGTATAAAAAAGGTTATGTTTGATCTTAACTTTCGATTATTCACCTCAATTGTCTATGCGGCCAGCATCTTCTTTGTCATCCTTAGTTTTCCAAAATAAAATACTGTTATCCAGTTCCCTACACTCCTCTAGAAAACATTTCATTATCTTCATAACCTTTTTCATGTTCACACACACTGTGCTGTCATACAGTTTACCAGATGGAAAGTTAAAATTAACTTTTAGTGAATGCAATGTCCACTCAAATAAATTCATAAAATTTTACTTATTCTGTATTATTATCACACAACACTAATCAATAATATTAAACAGACTGACCACACTAAAAGTGTGTACCTAAACACAAATATGTTAAATTTCACTCATTAACCAAACTGAATACTTCCACAGAATAGTGAAATAAAGCTGTGTACACAATAGCAACACTGCCAGCTGAGACTTAGCTGAGCCAGCCACTGGCACAACTTTAATGAAAAAAGGGACTACTTCGGCAGTTATTCCCTTCTTCCATTCAACACTGAGCAACCAGTAAATTTTGACTAGCTGGAGATATTAGTAACATTCTCTTTTTTGGCACTCTATTTGTGCCTATAATTGATGAACAAAATGGCTATATAAGTTTAATTTATCAAAAAATTATAGTTATTCCCTTTTTCCAGTTCGATTACCTGCAAGCAGATTATCCACTTTGCAGCTTAACAGTTATAAGTTCCTATCAAAAAGGACAGATTTGTATAATGAGCTCAATAACCTGATAATTACTCAAGTACTTACTGTTACTAAAATTGCGGTGATACAAAAACAAAATTAAAATTCCTTATTTATTAGCACAGCTAGCAATCAGCACTGCCTTCTGCAGGTAGATGAATCACTGAAACACCTGGAAAGCCCAGACGTAATGGAAGAGGGTAATATGCTTGTTGGTGCCCAGGTTAAAGACGTCTGTTTTGGATTTCTTACTCAGGTGGTCCAAGTATCCAGGTGCTCGGAAAGATACCCAAGCAAATAGTTACTACCCAATTTTGTGGCAGCTGATGGAAAGACAAGTTTGATGTATGTTATGGAAAGACATATAATGATGTTACGCAAATTACTGTTTTCCAAAAGAAAATATTTTTGCAGCTGAAAAGCAAAAATAAAATACTTCACACAGACAAAAATTATACTTTTTTTATTTTTTGCATTACTCTTTCAAATACAAATGCAAATACATTACAAAACATGATATATTAACAAGTTTAAGTTTAAAACTTCTGTTATGCCATCACTTATCCATTTGAATGCATATACTACAGAAATATTCTGTTTTAGATTCTTTATTTTAGTTACTAGTTAGCTATTCAGTGTGTTAACATCAATTTTTTATTAACCATGAGCACAGATAATTGAGAAGTGGCTGCATTTCATTTTTCTTATTATGCTCAGTGGATAAGACACTTTACAAAACTGCAATGTGAAATAGAGAAATGGGCAGTGCCAAAGCTAGTAGTTAATGAATTGGTAAGCAGAAAATCTTACATTAAATGTTTTTGTAGATACTGTAGTTCCACATGGTGAATTTTGCTGCTTGCAAATTGTCAATCACACAGTCCTCAAAAAGTTGATCACTCATCTGTTTCCTTAAAAGCTTTTATCAATGGTATGAAGCTAAGACAGTCAAGTCTCATTGGTCATTATATTGCACAAGTAGGTTTATTCAAACTCCTTTCAGAAGAAGCTGTGATCACAAGCAACATTAAAATCAAACAAATTAATTTGTAAGCTTCTGTATGCACTGGTCATTAATGACTGTATAAAATTCTTCTAGGAAACAAATGTTTTCCACGGTCAAACTAAATACTTATCAATTCGATTTCCAGTGTTTATTGAAAAAACTTGTAAACATCCAACTTATTTATAAGACTGTCCTACTTGGTACTCGCTTTGCAAGCAGTAAAGTGATTTGGATCCAGCAACTCATCAAACAGGATACTTTCAAAATTACCAAAACGTGCCTCCAAGTAACAAAAAAGTCAAGAAGTACATACGTTAAAGTTTTCAGCACTGTCTTCTCAATATATCTGTATTTTCCCTGCTACTTATTTGGTGGCATTTGTCAGTGTAAGAGGAACATGTGCTTGAGAGAACCTTTCGTTTTCTTAAGTATAGTGTTGCACATAACTATACCAGAAAGTTTTATGCTGCAGTACAAGAGATGGTCACTGTAGATCAGCAGTTGGTAAAAATTATTCCAGAAATGTGCAATAATAAAGACGCTAAGTAACTTAATGTTAATTACTAGTGTAATTAAATATGTGAGTGACCAGAAAAAAATTATGCAAACAATGATATCGCTCGTGCTACGAGTATGTTTACAAAATCGCGAAAATGAACCAAAAAGTGATTTGTAATTAAAAGGACGCTTTGCACGAAGTGACTATATCTTAACAGGTCGAAAACAGTCCTGGACTGGTCAGATCGCCGTCCAGTATAAATACCATCAGCAATTTTGGGGCGATCTGAGACTCAAGATATCTTCACACAACGTCACGCTGCTGGTCTGCCGACCGATCGAACATCTTTACCACACACACCAAGACTTATGGAGGAACTCTGGACCATCACAAACAACAAACTGTAGAGACAGAGAACACAGCATCAGCATAATCATCATCATCAAATTCTCAGGATTCAGGACACACACACATACACGCAACAGTAACATCGGCAGTACGCAGGTGATGAATAAACAATTATATTTTTTGTTTGTGAAAAGAACTCTTAAAAAGAAACTTATATATGAACAGTAAAGACTTAATGTTTTAAATACAATCACTGTACATAAATTTAAATGGTAGTTAAAGAAAATAATTTAATTTAACAAGAAAATTTAAAAATATTAATCTTCTGTTGTATGTTAAAATTTGGGTGTGTCAGTAGAAATAAATAATAGGTTGAAAGTAAAAGTATTTTTTTTTTTTTTAATAGCCACAATTAGTTTTTGAGATTTAATATTATTTTTGTTTGTAAATGAGTTGCTATTATTATTTAAAATTTGAGTCAAAGTCAGACACACTGAAATAAAAAGTGTTTAGATAATTGGTTTAACATGTCTGTTTAGCTAGTAAGATTATATGGTTGTTTATTTTTATATGTCATGAACAGCATAGAAGGTTATATTGTATTTTTGTAAACTTGTAAAAAGAATATTTTTTTATTTTTATAATTCGAAATTTTAATATTTGCATATTTTCTATTAATATTAATAAATCACAGAATGATTATTTTGAAAAAATATTAAATACTCCTTCCAAGTTTATTACTTCTTTTTCAATGCTTTCAGTAATGGTATTGTATTTGTGTCATTTTTTATATTACATTTAATATTTATAATTAAATTTACCTCAAGATGTTATTTTTCTATTTGGTACATGTTTCGAGAGTTCCTGTTCTCTCATCTTCAGCCTTCGCGATCTTGTTTCTGGTGAAGTATTTGTGTGTTGGCTGCTGGATGCAATTAAGGTTGTTTGTTGGTCTTTCGTATTTTAAAGTTGTATTATTGTGTGTGATTGTGGTATATGTTTTTGTATTTTGTGTATTTTCGATGTTGAGTGCTTTGAATATTGTGTCATGTTTTGTATTGATTTGTATTTCTTCTGGTATTAGTTTGTTTTGTGTTTATATATATAAACACTACATGTGTATATATATTGTAACATTACATATTGGCATTGCTTGATATCGTACCAGATTTAATGAAGATCATGGATAAGAAACTTAACAAGAAGAAACATATCTTTTAAAAATGATAGTGAAGATGAACAAATGACAAATTTAAACTGACTTAGACTATAACTGACCGTACCCAAATTAATGTTTAGGTAAAGTGATGTAAAATACCCTGATGATGAGATAAAATCCAAATAATTACAATAATAATACTTACAAAGCCAGACAGCATTATGGACCATTACCATCAGTAAACAAATTGTTTTGTTAAAAGTATCATAATATAATAATAATCAAAATACAAATTGAGGGATAATAGGCCCAAATACATTAGAATGTAAAATAATATAATACCAAAATGTTAACTAACCAATATAATTGAATAATACAAGAACACAATCATTATAGATACATGGAAACATAAATTAATAGTGTGAATAATGGTGGACCTAATGTTATAAAATAAATACTGTACAATCAAATAATAATTATCAAATGTATATAAGATGAAAAAACAGTAAAAGTACCTAGTACAGCAATGGCTGAACTGCCTAAGAAAAATAGAAAAAATAGAAAATCATCATTAAATGATTAAACTTTTTATTTAAGTGTTCAAAAGTAAGAATAAAGTTTTGTTTATGTTATTTATAGTTTTGTTAAGTAATGAGTGGATGATAAATATGTCTTATGCAGGATTTATGTAACCAGGCATATACAGATTGTTTGATCACAAAATGTGAATTATATTTTTTATGATGTTCCAGTGATAATTATTGTTGTAATTTTAAATAATAATACTAATAGAGTTATAGGGAGTAGTTTTGATGGTAGTTGCATAGTTAATAGGTATTACAATAACAGAAAATAGAAATTTAACATGTCAAGACCTAGGCCTATAAAAAACTTTGGAATTTTGTAAATTTTAGGAAATACATTTAGAATTTTATAAAACAAATGTTGTAATATGGATAGGTTTATAATTAATAGTATACACAGTAAATATGGAATCGAAATAATCAGTTTTAAATTATTTAAGAAAATTCAAATAGCAAAAATGTAACATCAGAATTTCTTAAGCAAAAATAGGCATGTTTGGTGTCTATGTGTCACAAATGTTAAAACCAAAATAATGATGCTATTAGTTTTAAATTCCCAATTAGTATAACAAAGTTATACTAATTTAAAAGTTTTGGCCAAGTTCATGCAATAAAACAATGAATTTGTATGACAATGCATATCTGAATCAACCAACCAGATTTCAAGTTTTACCTTAGCAACCGAAAATTCAGATAAATAAAATGGGACTTCTTTAACAACCATCATTGAAGACAGACGCGTTTTTAAAACGTCTTAACTAATTATATTTTAAACAGAGTAAACCTAAACCAAACATAGTAAAATGAATCAGGACAGTTATTGAAGAACATTATAGGAACCCAAGAACAACCAGACACCAATTCGCAAGAATTCGAATCCCGGAAGAAGAATTAAAAAAGATTTGGACCCCATCTTCGTCCTGAACGAATAAAAGAAGAGGATCTGGGTGAATCTGAATAATTTTATAACCTTATTTAACAACAACACCTACATACGAGCACACGAACCACTTAGAAAACTAAACAATAAAAAAAAATTTAAACCTGGTAGTCGTGGGACTACCGGTAGACATGGAATCATGGGCAGACTTGTGCTTTGGGAAGGAATGAAGGGTTGGTTAAATAAACAGCTACATAAGTTTCAATGTATTTTATTTATTCAGCGGCGGTACGTTGCCTTGTTTGAGACTTGCAACACACGTAGAGCACACGCCTTCCATATTACTCGCACTTGAGTACTCGTCCGCTCCGAACACTGTGGACAAGAGACTTATGTATGATGGTACGCACGGTCTTAGATCACTCTTGAACCACAGGCGATCGCAGATCCCACACACCGAGCCGAACGGATTGTTAATAAAGTGCTTAGAGAATTCATCGTCGACTCCTTTGAAGCGGCGACTTGGACCGGGCTGTTCTGCGCAGAGCATCGAGGGTCCAACGTTGTCGAAGCACAAGTTATTAATGTTCTCATCGTCTGTTTTCTTGCTAGCTAGCCGTACGCTCGATCTGAGTCGCTTTGGGGGCACGCCGGATGACCCAGGTATCGGAGATGCGGGCCGCTTGGGCGCTGACGGGGTTTCGTCAATCTTCAAATGGTTGCCATTTTCTAAGTTCACGGCCGATTTCTTTGATTTTAGTCTCAAACGATAGGCCTGTTGACGCTCTGCATAGGATTTGCCGGTTTTCGGTTTGAAATTTTTGGTTCGAGTTTTATCGAGATTTTTAGGTCGAGGCATTTCAAATTTTTTAGTTCAAATGTTGTTATTATTTTCTGTGAGTGCTTCTGGTACTCGGAATTGGTGTTATTGGAGAGATTTAGTTCTGAGGATCACAACGCACTTTGTATTTTTGCGATCGGACTTGTAGTTCCCGAGATATTTAAGTTTTAGTGGAGCAATTTAGAAATTTTCGGCGCAAAAACACCCTCACGCAGACAAAGGCTAGAGGCGACTGAAGTCAGTTGTCAAAATTCTCAGTACTATTGGTGGAAGGGGGCCGAGTGACTCGATCACCTGACACCTGGTTTGCTGGGATTGGTTGAGCGGTTCGTGAGATAGTGGTATGCCGAAAGTATATTTGAAACATAACGGTCGATTTTCGCGAAACGTGCGAGTAAGACATTACATACCTATGGATTCCATGTCAAAACCACATACAATATAATACACCAACACTAAAGAACACTTGAAGGTAACACAAATTGATAATTACACCTTTTTGAATACCATAAAACTTGAAAGACAACTAATAAATATCTAAAACTATTCATAACCTATAACTGTGAACAACACATACACGACTACTAGTTTGCACTATAAACATCAAAACCCTTTTATATCCTTATCTTGTAAAGTTTGTATTTTGATTTTAAGAGTTTTATTAATTGTTTAACCATAATATTCGAACCGAATACGCCCTGAGATTATTTTATTTAATAGAAATAAAACAACGAGCATCATTGTCTTGGCTGATTCCAGTACAGTTATTTAGTTACTACCAACTTATGAACAAAGACGACATAATTTGTCACAATTTGTATTTAAAATAAAGAAAAACGAGAAACGTAATTGATCAATCTTTCAATTGAATAAAGATTGATTGAAAGAGTACATCTGTTTGGTTTTATTTTGCATTATTAGGGTCGTTGGGGCAAAGTGAACTACGGGGGCAAAGCAAACTACCATGTTTAATTCCGAGACAAGTGTCGCGATCTATCGGAAATCTCGTCGAAACGTGTATTATACTCTGTTGTTATGTTAGTAAGAGTTTGCGCCATCTTTACGAATGACGCCTATCAGTTATTTAGAAAAGATTGATTTTTCAACCAACTGATGTAAGGTAAGTTCCATCTTTTAACTTGCATTAATTGATTAAAATACATTTTTAAATATGTGTAATTGTATGTATAAATATATCATTTAATGTAGAACTGATGTTGTGCTCAAATCTTTTGTTAAAATAGATGCACATGGATAACCTCACTTTCTGTTCTTTGTACCTAATTGGGGCAAAGTGAGCCACAGGTAGTTCAATTTACCCCGGACAAATTATATAGGTGGTTTACTTTGCCCCACTTATTTCTATGTTACTTTTATTATTTTTCTTATACCTTTGTATTTCTTTTTTGTTTCAGAGGTCAAATATGGTTTGTAATTATGAAAGAACTTCCACACAACAATCATGGTCGTCGACTTCAATGGAAGAAGCGATAAAGGCAGTGAAGAATGGTCAGATGGGTTATCTCAAGGCTAGTAAGACATTCAATGTTCCTAAAGCAACTCTGATTCGTTGTTGTAAAGATAAGTATAAACGTTTATCTGTTAATGAAAAAGGACTGAGTAGATATTCTCCTGTTTTTAATAAGGACCAGGAACCAGAACTAGTCAAGTATATTTTAGATATGGAGGCTCGACTTTTTGGAGTAACTCTGTTCGAAATGCGATCCTTGGCATTTCAGTTAGCTGAAAGAAATGCCATCAGTCATCCATTTGATAAAAATAAGAAGCTTGCTGTAGAGGACTGGGCATATGGCTTCAGAAAACGCCATCGTGAAATTTCATTGAGAAAACCTGAGTCAACATCTGCGGCAAGGGCCCAGGCTTTTAATTCTCAAAATGTTAAACAATTTTTTGATCTCTTCAAAAGTATAATGGATAGTACAGGAATAAAGACTAGTCGTATTTTTAACTGTGACGAAACAGGTTTAGGGACTGTCCCTAAAAGTAACAGCAAAATTTTAGCTAAAAAGGGACGAAAGCAGGTTGGGCGGCTGACTTCTGCTGATCGTAGCGGTACAACCACTGCAGTTATCTGTATGTCTTCCTCCGGTATTTACGTACCACCCATGGTTATTTTTGCTAGGAAAAGGATGAAGGTTGAACTTCAAGATGGTGCACCCCCTGGTACTGTTTTTTCGTGTAATGAAAGTGGTTGGATGAATATCGAAACTTTTACAAAATGGTTTGAACATTTTTTGAAACATTCAAAACCGAGTGTGGAAGACCCATTGCTTTTAATTATTGATGGTCATGCAAGCCATACCAAAAATATTGACATGGCACGAAAGAATCATGTACACATCTTATGCTTACCTCCTCATTGTACGCATAAGATGCAGCCTATAGATATTGGATTTATGGGGCCATTAGAGCGGTACTATGATACAGGACTAGAACATTGGCTTTACAACCACCCTGGAAGAGTGGTCACAGTGTTTCAGCTTTCAGCTATTTTTGGAGAAGCTTACTTAAAAGCAGCCACACCACTAAATGCTATAAATGCTTTTAAGAAATGTGGTATCGATCCTTACAACCCAGACATTTTTACCGACCTAGACTTTGCACCATCGCTTGTTACAGAACAAGATTTTGAAAACAGTCAAAAACAAGACAAAGAACAAGTTAACAGCCAGTCTAATTGTAGCACTAATCTAACTTCCACTCCATCCACATCTGTCACTTCAGCCATGCCCTTGTCATCCTCAATTTCTCATCCATCATCGTCCAGTCTGGCTCACGTTTCATCATTAGCTCCAGTGCATATCTCTTCCACATCTTCATCTGCTCTGACTTCTACATCAACATCCTCTGCTTGTACTTTTGGTCACATTCCTTCCTCTTCCAAGTTTTTTCTTCCTCCTACACCTTCCTCAAATCACAATGCTGAAGCAAGCATGTTGTCCTGCCAGTCCTTCTGTGTGAGTACACAAGATATACGTCCACTGCCAAGATCTGACAAACGAGTGAAGAGAGAAAACAGAAAGAAGGGTAAAACAGCTATATTAACAGCAAGTCCCTACAAAAAAGAGCTAGAAGCCGAATTGAAGGAAAAAGAAGACAAAGAAGCACGAAAACGCGAAAGAGCCAGAAAAAGACTTGCAATGGATGAAGTTCCTAAAAAAAAGACTAAAACTTTGAGGAAAAAGAAGGATGCAATAATTGAACCAGTTTATTCAGGCCTAAAGGAAACAAGCCAGGAAGAAAATGACTGTGAATGTTTTTATTGTAACGAATTATATTCAAATTCTGCAGCCGAAGAAGGATGGGTACGCTGTGCTAGTTGCCTTCAATGGGCACATGAGGCATGTGCTGGTATAGAACCAGATGATGCAGATGAGTTCATCTGTGAAATATGCAAAGATGTAATATAACATCTACAAATATTTTTTTACATTTTATTTTATGGACAATAATTGAAAACTTTTAACTTACGGTAGTGACTTTTTACTTTAATATATTATTATTAAACTTTTATACTTTTTATTTTTAATTATATTTAAGAAAATGTATTATCCAATGTTCTCTTTTTACTTTTTGAAAAATTAAATAGTACTCATGTTTTACTAAGTAAATAAATTTTTTTCTACTATTGAAGTAAAATATCGGTATGGAGAACCATACATGACTTCCATATTCTAAGATTTATATTTAAAATCATTTTCGAAATGTAATATTACCATAGAAACTACTTCTTTCTACTTACTGCTTCAGCCTTAACCACAGTACTGTGGTCACTAACATATACCACCTCACGTTATCGCACTCGATTTTCACTGATGATGGAAGTCAATGGCATTGCCGAAACGTCTGGTTTTGTAGAAAACATTGGACTACGGCCAAATATCCCGGGAAGGAATTTTAACAAAAACTACTTCTTTGTTGCCGATAACGTTGTACACATATATATATAAAATATATGCATAAAATTAATGGCTTGTATAAGTTAATGATTGATCTCCATTAAGTAGTGCTCAAGTTTCCAAAGTTTTAATATTATGATGTCCGTAATTAAAACATCAGAGCAGGTTTAGTGTGAATGAGGGTACACTGTGGACAAAAATTTTCAACATTTCCTATTGAGCGTTGCTTAGAGTAAAGCTGCGAATCTACAGTGTATGTTTCACAGAACAAACACGCGGAAAAGAAGGAGCGCTCCGAAGTCACTCATGGACCCTCAGCATCTTGCAGAGGGTTCATTCCCTAAAGACGAAAAGTCTGTCTATGAATCGTTCCTCTGTAAACACGTGCAGTTACATTGCCCAGCGATCCACAGGAAGCAAATTGATGTCCATTTTTTCGGCTTGCACGCGTTATGTTGGTATGGGTTTCGGCACTTTCCATTTAAAAAGCGTGCAAACGTAAGAAAATAAACATGAGTGAGGCCAGAAATAACGTGAATTGTGTGTGTGTGTGTGTGTGTGTGTGTGTGTGTGTGTGTGTGTGTGTGTGTCTTACCTGCCTTTTTATTGCTGTAGGCATAATAATAAAATGGAAACGTAAATATTACATAACTGAGATATGCTTACCTGCCACGAACGATATATTATTTTATACATGGAGGAGTTCAGTGACATACACACGTACAGAAGTCATCTTCAAAAATACTAGAAGTCGTCCACGCTTTTATGTTGGCAGTGTAACTTACAGGAAGTTTTTTGATGTTTTTAAAACATCTAGGATGCAAACTTTTCCCGATAAATAAAAGTTTCCTTTTTTCGGTTCCCGTCATGTTCGCACAAACAAAAACTGTAACTCTTTGTTTAGAGAGCTTCCCACCAAAGCACTTTTCATTTGTAAATTTGAAAGTCTTATCTGGAGTTAATTTATAAAAAATTCCGGCTTCATGTCCATTAAAGATGTCTTCATCTTTATATGATCGTCTAATTTCTGGCCAAGTGTTATGCACCCAATCGCCTGTAACGTTCAGATCTACGCATTTTGCCTCACCACAAATTTTTGCAAAGGAAATCGAGTGTCGGGCCTTAAATCGATCTAGCCATCCGTTGGAGCATGCAAAATGGCTGGCACCGGCAGTCCTGTTACAGTGCTTATCGCTTGCATACAATGTATGTCTGTAGCCATGGGCTAGCGCGCGCGCGCACATATATACGTTTATATGAAATTTAGAGTAAAATATCTGAGAAATATTTGACGCTATAACAGAGTAGTACAATATTTAGTTACGTTAAAACCGGGAATTTTTATAATGTTAAAGATATCAGTTTGACCGGACTTATGACAAAATAACGCTACACCAGAGTTGACGTAACAGCCGAGGCCGTAATAACCAAATTCCACTGTATATATAAAGATATTAACTCAAACATAATTTACATTAAAATGAAAAAATTATAATTTTATTGCCTGGCAACAAAATTATTTTATTTTTAACAATTACCATTGTTTCAAAAGTTTAAATAAATTTTCAAGTACTTTACTCTTGTTAAAACGTAAAAGGTTGCAGGTAAACTACCCCTTCCCCTTAACCGATCTTCACCAAAATCGAAAGTCCTTGAGACCTCTACAATTCAGGGAGGTATGCAAAAAAGTATTTGATTCTGTTTGAATTTGCGGCTGTTATCGTTTGCCATAGAAAATACCCTTGTTAAAAAAACGTTGTAGGTAAACTACCCCTTTCCCTTAACCGATCTTCACCAAAAACAATAGGTCTTGAGAACTCTACAATTTAGGGCTGTATGCAAATAATCTTTTGATTCTGTTTGAATTTGCGGCTGTTATCGTTTGTCATAGGAAATACCCTTGTTAAAACATAAAACGTTACAGGTAAACTACCCCTTTTCCTTAACCGATCTTCACCAAAAACAATAGGTCTTGAGAACTCTACAATTCAGGGCTGTATGCGAAACATTATTTGATTCTGTTTGAATTTGCGGCTGTTATCGTTTGCCAAAAAAAAAAATTCCCCTTGATAAAAAAAAACCGTTGCAGGTAAACTACCCCTTTCCCTCAACCGATCTTCACCAAAAACAATAAGTCGTGAGTACTCTACAAATCAGGGCTGTGTGCAAGAAATTATTTGATTCTGTTTGAATTTGCGGCAGTTATCGTTTGCCATAGGAAAAAAATCTACAGACACACACACAGACACTCAGACAGACAGACACACAGACAGACACTTTTCGGAAAACGACTTTTTTTCATGTTTTGAGTGTAGTAGAATCAGAATCTGCAATAATCTCGAACACGATTTTTTTTGCCATCACCATACTTCCATTCCTTAAGGAATATGGAAGTAAAATTATTAAGGTGGTCTACTTTACCCCACCACACCGGGGCAAAGTGAACTTTGGTAGACCTAAGCAAAAACTGATTTGTCAAAATTCCTGATGAAGAAAAAAAAATAATAATAATAGCCATAGGTACCTAAGGACCTACATTAAGAGTTACCACGATAAACATAAAGCATCACATCACTATTAACATTTTATGGCACTTGATTTCTTAAATAGTTCACTTTGCCCCAACCTCCCCTATTACTGTTAAAATTAAAAAATACGACAGCACAGCAAAGCGGACGGAGCGACAGTTGGCAGCTCCGCGTTACGTCACGGGTTTTGGTCGCCGAGGCGAGAGCGAACGGCGGGAATAGTGAACAACAAACGTAAACGAATTTATTATACTAAATAAAAGTTATTGGTACAAATTGACGCATCCAACGGGCGGAATAATAACTCGTATCCTTAGTTATTGTTACAAATTGGCGAACCAACGTGTGAGGCGATAAATTAAAATATAATTTATAATCAAACAATAAAAAATAAACGAAAATGAGGAAGCGAGAAACATCGCGCAAACGAGCGGCTGAAACCGAGAAAGAAAGCGAATTAAGCATGGAAGACAAGGAAGCAACACCGGTTGAGGAAGTAGAAACTATAATAAGGAAGGCTCAGGAGAAACAACCAGAAGAACTCACACAAACAGAAAGCGAGAAGACGCAAGAAATGATTAAACGTATGATGGAATTAATGCAGGAAACTGGTAAAAAAACGGAAGAGACTAATAAGAAAATGGAAGAAAGGATGAAGGAGTTAAAAAAGGACAATAAACAGTCTATGGAGGAAATAAAGAGTGATAATAAACAGACAAAGGAGGAATTGAGCAGAAAATTGGAAGAGACTAGTAAGAAAATGGAAGAAAAGATGGGAGAAATGAAAGAAAATAGCAGGAAAATGGAGGAGAAAATAGACGAAAATAATAGAGCATTGAGGGAAGAATTGAAGGGAAATTACCAGGAAACCATGAAAAAATTGGATGAACACAAAGAGTCATTAAAAGAAGAGTGGAATAACAAGATGGAAAGTAATAACCGGCAATTGCAGGAAGAATGGGACAAGAAGCTAGAAGAACCGGTGACCGAAATTAAAAGGGTAGAATCCGAGACCAAGGAAAAGCGTGAGCGGATGAACCAAGAGATACTGAGCGTCCGGGAAGAAACGAATGGACGAATAGAAAATATACAAACCAACCAATCAGTGATGGGAGAAAGATTAGAAAGCATAGGTACTAGTCTTAATCGGGTACAAGACCAAACAACTGCCCATAGACATGAAATCAACTCTATTTTGGTGACCGAAATTAAAAGGGTAGAATCCGAGACCAAGGAAAAGTGTGAGCGGATGAACCAAGAGATACTGAGCGTCCGGGAAGAAACGAATGGACGAATAGAAAATATACAAACCAACCAATCAGTGATGGGAGAAAGATTAGAAAGCATAGGTACTAGTCTTAATCGGGTACAAGACCAAACAACTGCCCATAGAGATGAAATCAACTCTCTAAGAAACAGACAATGTACCGGTGCCCATACCACATGTGAGGAAAACCGAGAAGTTATCGACTTCCAGAATTATAGAAAAAACCCCATGCTATTCCTAGAACGGGTAGAAGAAAAAATAGCAAAAACCGGAGAAGACAGATGGGTTGTAATTAGAAGTATGCGGGACGAAATGTTCAGAAAAGTCTATAATTGGTGGATGGCGATGCGGCCGAATATACAAAATTTTCAAGAATTTAAAAGACAATTTAAATCCAAATACTAGTCTGATGCAACCCAACACATGATAAGAAGTGACATAGGATTGGGCCGATATCATCTACACGGCAAACAAACCCCGACCGCATACTTTCTGGGTAAGATCAACATAGCCAGACATTTAGAGCCTGCAATTCCTACTGAATGTTTAGTGAGGCTATTGGCTTATCACTATGGTGGAGAAATTACGAGAGGCCGAATAAACGGACGGATACAAACCGTTGAGGAGATGTCGGCATTGTTAGGTGAAATGGAACAAGAGAAAAGCTTCCTCCAATACAGATGAAGGAGCGACGAGATGGATAGAAATAATGGTCGCCGCGACGCCCGATATGAAAACTACGGGAATAGACAAAATAATAATAATTACTACAACAACAACGGTAACCACTATCAACGTAGTTACCAAAATAGTAATAACAATAGCAGCTATCCACGGAATAATGCGATGAATAATAACAACAATAACAACAGCCACTATTACCGTAGCTCTCCTACGAATAATAATAACGGATACCAGCGTGCCAATAATAGAGATAATCATTACCAGAACAACCGAGGTAATCAAAACAATTACGATAACAGATACAGACAGAATAATAATGGCAATTATAACAACCAAAACCAAACATATCGAAGGCATGTGAATTATGTGAGCACCGAAGATAGAGATATGGGAAGACGTTCGTACCAGGGACGAATGAATTATAATGGGAACCGGGAGAGAAATTTTCAGGAGGAGAATAACCTACGCTACCGGGATGAACATAGGTGTAGTAGGAGCTGCGACGATGACAGGAATAATAGAAACTTAGTGACGTTCAATAATAACGCCATTGAGATACAAGAATTACAGAATACAGACAGACCCGGTCAACCAGACAACAGGACCGAGGAGATCAGCCCCGATTTAAACGGACCGCTGCAGTGAGAAACCAACAGGTCCCATCACTGAACCGACAATTTGGGTACTTACTAGGACGAGACAAAACGACTGACAATACAATAACAATAGTGCATAATCATTTTTTAAAAAATGTGATAGTAGAATTGCTAAACGAAGATACAATAACGAACAATAGTTCGAATAATGAGTTGCCTATATTATCGCTCAAGTGAATGGACTAGACACAAGATCCATGATAGATACAGGCGCAAACGTGTCGTAAATCGATAACAACGAATACCACAAAATTAAAAAATTAAGTAAGATCATCTTACCGACTCTACCAATCCAGAATATAATTTTAATTGGAGCCACCGGAAGGTAAAACAAGTCAATAAGAAAACAGGTATCATTAGCAGTGACCAGCGGAAATATAGCTATACCTATGATTTTTCTAATAGCTAGTAACCTACCGTTTAATCTACTAATAGGCTGTGATATTTTGAGAAAATACTCATCAATAATTGACATGAGACAGGCCATAGTGTCATTAAAAATGGATAATATAGATTGGACAGCAAAATTAGTAGAAAATAAAAATGTACCTTCATGCAATAGTATTAATAGTATAAGAAAATAATGGAATATAAGAAGAGAATACTTTGGGAGTGAAGACAGTTTATGGTTGGAAAAATTAGAAGAGATCCGACAATTTCGGTCAGAACAAAATGGATGTAATTTAACTACACAACAAATAGAAAAGTTAATATCAATACATAATAAATACCGCTATGTTTTCTCTGATATACCTGGCAAAGTAAAAAATTATCAATTTACACTACAATTCAAGGAGCCTGTAAATTTTAATAAGAAATCATATCCCGTTGCTTATGCATTAAAAGAAGCAGTGAGGACTGAACTAGACAAAATGATAGCAGAAGATATTATTGAGTATAGCTGTTCCCCATATACTAGTCCGTTAATAGCCTTTGCCAAGAAAGATGGCAAAGTACGACTCTGTTTGGATGCTAGAGAGATCAACAAGATCATAGTTAATGACAGAATATCTCCCGGAGAGATTGAGGAGATATTGAAAAAAATTTAAACCTGGTAGTCGTGGGACTACCGGTAGACATGGAATCATGGGCAGACTTGTGCTTTGGGAAGGAATGAAGAGTTGGTTAAATAAACAGCTACATAAGTTTCAATGTATTTTATTTATTCAGCGGCGGTACGTTGCCTTGTTTGAGACTTGCAACACACGTAGAGCACACGCCTTCCATATTACTCGCACTTGAGTACTCGTCCGCTCCGAACACTGTGGACAAGAGACTTATGTATGATGGTACGCACGGTCTTAGATCACTCTTGAACCACAAGCGATCGCAGATCCCACACACCGAGCCGAACGGATTGTTAATAAAGTGCTTAGAGAATTCATCGTCGACTCCTTTGAAGCGGCGACTTGGACCGGGCTGTTCTGCGCAGAGCATCGAGGGACCAATGTTGTCGAAGCACAAGTTATTAATGTTCTCATCGTCTGTTTTCTTGCTAGCTAGCCGTATGCTCGATCTGAGTCGCTTTGGGGGCACGCCGGATGACCCAGGTATCGGAGATGCGGGCCGCTTGGGCGTTGACGGGGTTTCGTCAATCTTCAAATGGTTGCCATTTTCTAAGTTCTCGGCCGATTTCTTTGATTTTAGTCTCAAACGATAGGCCTGTTGACGCTCTGCATAGGATTTGCCGGTTTTCGGTTTGAAAATTTTGGTTCGAGTTTTATCGCGATTTTTAGGTCGAGGCATTTCAAATGTTTAGTTCAAATGTTGTTATTATTTTCTGTGAGTGCGTCTGGTACTCGGAATTGGTGTTATTGGAGAGATTTAGTTCTGAGGATCACAACGCACTTTGTATTTTTGCGATCGGACTTGTAGATCCCGAGATATTTAAGTTTTAGTGGAGCAATTTAGAAATTTTCGGCGCAAAAACACCCTCACGCAGACAAAGCCTAGAGGCGAGTGAAGTCAGTTGTCAAAATTCTCAGTACTGTTGGTGGAAGGGGGCCGAGTGACTCGATCACCTGACACCTGGTTTGCTGGGATTGGTTGAGCGGTTCGTGAGATAGTGGTATGCCGAAAGTACATTTGAAACATAACGGTCGATTTTCGCGAAACGTGCGAGTAAGACATTACATACCTATGGATTCCATGTCAAAATTTAATGGCATACAATTTATCAGCACCTGGGATACTGTTTGTGGGTATTGGCAGGTGGAGTTACACCCAGATAGTCGAAAGTACGTTGCCTTTATTTTCGAAGGGAGGAACTACCAGTTCAAGCGACTACCGTTTGGACTGGTAAACTCAGTAGCTGTATTCGTAAGATGTATGGACCAGGTGTTGGGTCCAGATACTATTCCATTTACAACAGTCTATGTTGATGACTTGTTGATTACTTCAGTGAATTGGGAAGACCATTGTGACAGAGTAGGGCAAGTGTTACAAAAATTATCAGACAATAACGTCACCCTAAAGCTTCAAAAGTCCAAACTTATCGCCAGTGAAGTCCAGTTCCTGGGTTTTAACTTATCAAGACAAGGAATAACACCATCCAATGAAAAAATAGAAGCTATCCAGAAGTTCCCAAGTCCTAAAAATAAAAAGCAACTCCAGTCATTTCTGGGACTTTGTAATTACTATAGGAAGTTTCAGAGAAATTATTCTGAAATGACAGCGAAGTTTTCTCCACAATTATCCTCCAAGAACAAATGGTCATATGGACAGGAGCAAGACAACTTACTCCAAAGATCAAGCATAATTTCTTAAATTCAGTTATATTAAAACATCCTAATTTCGACCAACTGTTCTTCATGAACTGCGATGCCAGTGATATAAGTTTAGGATCTGTATTATATCAAGAAGATAGTGAGGGAAACTATCAGGTGGTGAGTTTTACAAGCAGAATACTTAATGGATGTGAACGCAATTATAGTGTAACGGAAAAGGAGTTATTAAGCGTTGTATTCGCTTGTGGAAAATTCAGAACCTATATTCTTGGATACCCGATAACTGTGAGAAGTGACCATAAGTCAATATCTTTCTTAAAAAATTGCAAGCTTAACCATGGAAGATTGACAAGGTGGATACTTGCACTACAGGAATAACTTACCATATAAATTGGGAGTATGTTCCAGGAAAACAGAATATTGCTGCAGATATATTGTCCCGGATTGACATAGAACAGCAAGCTTTTGAAGGGGAAAAGGAAACAATCGTCAAGGTATACACTATCATAAAAAACAAATCAGATTTGGAAAACCTCATGAAATCAGTATCGCAACAACAAACAGAGGATACAAAAATCAACAATTTTAGGCAAAGACTGATCCAACAGGATGAAAAAACTACTGCATATTACTGTCTACATGAAGACATATTATTTTACAAACCAAATAATAACCAAGGATCATGTAAGGTAGTGATACCTAAAGCTTTAGAAACAGAATTAATACTGGACTACCATAGTCGATATGGACATATGGGTGCATTAAAAGTGATGAAAGCACTTGAGGAACACACTTACATTAAGAATATCAACTGGAGAGTTAGAGAATGTATTCGGCAGTGCCACATCTGTCAGTTGGCAAAATGCAATAATGAGAAAACAGAAGGAATAATGCAGCCAATTACATCAACTGGTAAATTAGAGAGAGTATTTTTAGATGTGTGTGGACCGTTACCTCGTAGTGGAGGGAGGAAACAATATAAATTCATTATAATCATGTTCGACCATTACTCCAAATTTACAAAACTGTACCCCATTAATCGGGCAACTACAAAAAAGATTTTGCAAATAGTAATACAACAAAACATACCAGAGTTAGGAACTCCAAGGTCAATTATTACAGATCACGGGACTCAGTTCCGAGGAAGGGTATGGAAGGAGACTTTGTTAGACCTAGGTGTCAAGACATATAAAACATCTGTCTATCACCCAAATAGCAATCCGGCAGAAAGAGTACTGAGGGAGGTCGGCAGGATCCTCAGGACCTATTGTTTCGATAAACACCAGAAGTGGAGTGACTATATAACACAAATAGAAAGCTTTATCAACTTAGCTTACCATGAATCAATACAGGATACTCCATATACTATAATGCATGAAAGACTACCACCCCGAGAAATTATTGAAATAATCAACTTCCCAAACAACCCAGCTTACCAGTTCGACAACGTGAGATTCCACAGCAAACTGAATGAGCAAGTGGAGAAAAGAAGGAAAAAATACAAAATAGTTCAACAGAAGATAATCCAGTACAAGATTGGGGATAAAGTATTGTTAAAAAACCGCGAATTGCCAAGTTCTAAGGAAGGAATAGCAAAAAAGCTATTATTACTTTATAACGGACCATATGTTGTTGTAAAAAACAATAACAACAATACTTATGTAATCAGTGATGTGGAGACGAAGAAGATTAAGCGAACATACAACCAAGTTTCCTTAAAAAGGTATTGTGGAGCCAATTAAAACCATTTTTGAATAAATCTCAAAATTCAAACAAATAGTAAGGACAACTTACAGTACATTTTGATAATGTTATTTTGGATCAATTGAATAAACGAATTTGAATAAATTTCAAAATTCTTATCGAAATAAGCACCTCTTATTAAAGACAATTGCGAACTTATTATTTGAATATAAAAGAAAGAGACAACATCCATGAATCAGGAGAAACCAAAGTATTGTAAAATGAATAAGAAAAGACAAATGTAGACAATCGACGATGAAAATAAGACGAGACTAGAAACGAAATTACTATGAATAACCTATCATGATTGTGAGGGAATCAACAACTATAGATACAGATACTTGTTACGTTTTAAGTGAATAAAGATAGTGAATGAAAAATAAAGATTAAGCAGTACTGATAAAGAAGGAAAGAAGATAGTACCAATTAAAAAAAAAAATGTTATTAATATCGCCACAAGAAAATAAACATCTGAAGGAATCAATGGAAAGAAATATTTAGATCTGAGAATTTGAACTGAGTGAACCATCCCAAGTATATATTATTATATTATTTTTATTTGATTTAGTCGTGAATAGACTAGTTATTATTAAATGTGATGGACTGATGAGATAGCTCCAGCAATCAGTATTATTGATGTATTATGTATTATAAGGACAGCGGGGTATTAGGTCAAGAGAGCCCCCCGACTGATTCCAAGATATATGTGATAACGATTAATTTGTTAGGGAGGTAACATGTTCCAGGGATAGAACACTTATAATTAAAGACAAGTATACCAGATCATAAAAAGGATAACACGTGCTAATATGAAAGATAAAATAATTGATAATTTCAACAAAATATATTATTTTATTAAAATAATCAAATTTGGTGGCAGGGTATTATGTAACATTACATATTGGCATTGCTTGATATCGTACCAGATTTAATGAAGATCATGGATAAGAAACTTAACAAGAAGAAACATATCTTTTAAAAGTGATAGTGAAGATGAACAAATGACAAATTTAAACTGACTTAGACTATAACTGACCGTACCCAAATTAATGTTTAGGTAAAGTGATGTAAAATCTGTACGTTACCCTCCTTGATATTTTGGATGACTGGACCCAGCTCTTCGTCGTTTAACTGATGGGGTAACACATCAGTGAAGGCTAATGGAAAGTCTAATAGAACGGAACAGGGTTGCTCAGATTGGGCATCACTGGGCTGGGAAAACATGCGGGACAAGGCATCTGCAACCACATTTTGAGATCCCCTAATGTGTAGCACTGTGAATTTGAAGGATGAGATCTTTACCACCCATCTACCAATTTTACCCAGTTGCCGGGGATGAGCCAGAAGTCAAGAGAGAGCCTGATTGTCGGTCTCGAGCAGGAACTCAGCATGTTCCAGGAAACGCCTGAACTTGTCTAGAGCGTACACAACAGCTAAACACTCTAGCTCATAGACAGATGATTTTCGTTCTTGCTGGGTCAATGTCCGGGAAATAAAAGCCACAGGCTGCCTAGCGTCGTCTACAACTTGGGAAAGAACCGCCCCGAGCGCAACCGAACTCGCGTCCGTCTGCAGTATAAACGGCTTCGAAAAGTCGGGCATCCGTAACACCGGTGGGGAGATGATGGCTTCCTTCAAGGTGTCGAAAGCTTTTTGTTGGTTTTCACCCCATGTAAATTTGGCGCCCTTCTTCCTCAGTTCGTTGAAGGGTGCGGCAATCTCGGCGATGTTAGGTATGAAAAGTCGGTAAAAATTTACCATACCGACGAATCTCGCTATGCCCTTCGCATCCCTTGGGGGAGGGAAGTCACGGATGCCCTGTGTCCTCTCGGGGTCGACCGTAACGCCCCGGTGTGAAACTAAGTGGCCCAAGAAAGAAATACTCTCTTGGGCGAAACGAACCTTCTCGGGATTGACAGTGAGACCAGAACTCCTTAACCCATCACTTCTCTGAGATGACCCAGATGATCATCGAAGGTCTCGCTATATACCAATAAATCATCAAGGTAGTTAAACACGAACCGAAATTTCACATCGTGAAAAACGGTATCGAGAAGACGAGTAAGTGTCTGGGCCCCCACAGCCAAACCCATGGGAACCCTTGTGTACTGGTACAAATTCCAGGGTACACAAAAGGCCGTATATGGTCTACTCTCTTAGGCCAACGGAATCTGATGATAGGCCGCGTTAAGATCGATTATAGTAAAATATCTGGCCCCACTGAACCAATCAAAGGCCGAATGTAAATCTGGGAGGGGACAGAATCCACCTCTATATTGGAATTCAACTTCCGATAATCTATTACCATTCTTTGCTTGCCCCCAGGCTTTGGTACTAAAAATGCTGGACTGGCATAGCTCGAATGAGAAGGTTCAATTACCCCTTGTTCTAACAATTCTTCAAACTTCTCTCGCAGAATGGTCATCTTCGGAGGAGCGAATTTGTAAGGGTGTGACCTTACTATTTTGGAATCTGTTAGGCGTATCTTGTACTCCAGCAGGTGTGTGAGTCCCAAAGTAGGAGTTAACACCTCGGGAAATTCCTCACACAATCGGTCTAAGGCCTTCTGCTGGGATGGAGTGAGATGATCTCGTGCAGAATCGGGACAAGCTACTTCTTGGATACCCGGCTTTGCGCCCTGGTACACAAGGAACGGAATTAGAACTCCCCGATTAAACTTAAAGAAACATTGGTGCGCTTGGATGTCCAGCACGAGACCACTTTTTGCGATGAAGTCGGCACCAATTATACAATCCACTCCCAGAGAAGGAGAAACCAGAAAAGGCCACACCCAAGAAAACCCATCGATTTTAATTTTGAAGGTGATAACCCGGGAGATAGGCAAGATTTCCCGGGATGCAGTCCAGCATACTGCAGATGACAGGTTCGACTCCTTGATCAAGCCCTGCTTTTCAAGGTCCGCGTATACCCGAGATGAGATGATGGATCGGGCTGAACCGGAGTCAACTAAGGCTCTGAGCTGACCCCCTTTTACCTCGAGCGACAGAAAGGGGCATACTGAAAGGTGTTGCGAGGTAGTGGACCGGACCTTGATGTCGGAAGAGTTGGATGCTAACAATTGCCTGGAGGTCGTCGGAAGTTGAACAGATTTAGAGCGGGGGGAAGACATCCTCCGAAATATCTTCCCCTGTCTATCTAGTTTTTTGGTACTGGTCGAGACGAAGGAGGTGCTGGACGCGAGCGCCCTCGAGTGCAATTTCTAGCCACGTGTCCCGGGCAGTTACAATTGTAACAAACAACTGCATTCTTTTGCTCGCGATTTCGAACTGGCTGGGCCTGTCGGGGGAAGAAAGGCTAACTGGGTCCTTCCGATCTCTGAGGTCTTGGTTCTTCTCCTCTACCGTCTCCCCTCGCGTGGTCGCTCATCTGGATGGCCTTGGTCATGACGCACAGCCGGTCCAGGTCCGCAAACCACCGCGGCCGCTCTGCAAAAGCTAGACGCAATCGGTCCTCGGAGGAGACGCCTCGAGAATATTCTGGACCACTTCCTCCTCCGACATGCCCAGTCCCAGTATTCGAGCTACTTCTCGGATTCGTTGTACGAATTGGGCTAAACTTTCGCCCCGCGCCTACACTCGATAAAAGTGTCGATGTCGCAACTGCTCCATTAATCTACCGGGCACGAACGCCCCCAACACCACCCGGTGGAACTCCGCCACTCCACCACTACGACGCATGACCTCCGCCACCCTCTCAGCCATGGGTCCGCGACAATAAGGGAATATGAGTTCGAGCACCGTACGATCGGACATGCCCGGGTAGTCTACCAACTGGAAAACGGTCTTAAAAAAGGGTAATAGTTCTTCTACGTCCAGTCCATCCACGACTGGTAGTTGTTGGATGATGTGAGACAGTGGGTTGGGCAGCTTATGATAAGACGCCGCCCCCAAACCGGCGAGAACCGGGGTACTTGCTGCAGGTTCTATAGCTCTATACGAGGAATCTACTGCTGAGACCACGGACTCAGCAACTGGAGCCGGCGTAGGTGGTCTAGCCGATTGAGACCCCTGCAGGGTCGAGGTGATCCGCTATATTAGATCATTTATGTTATGGGCCGGCTCAAGTTCGCCGCCTTGTGCTTGAAGATTCTGCAGCCTGAGTATCACATGCTGCAGACGTTGCCGGATTCGCCGGACGCCGATAGAACACCCCGGCCCCGCCTCCAAACTTTCTACGCAGCGAGCTAACTCTCGCAGCTCCTCCCACTTCTCATTGCAAATTTCCCACTCGCTCTCTTGGTCAGCAATGGTGACCTTCGAGAGCGCGTCACCCGCGGCCAGAGCTTCTCGGAGCTGCCGTCGTAAAACAAGAACCTTCCCTCGAGGGTCTTTGCCCCGGGCCCGTAGCTCGAACTCTATGATGATGAGATAAAATCCAAATAATTACAATAATAATACTTACAAAGCCAGACAGCATTATGGACCATTACCATCAGTAAACAAATTGTTTTGTTAAAAGTATCATAATATAATAATAATCAAAATACAAATTGAGGGATAATAGGCCCAAATACATTAGAATGTAAAATAATATAATACCAAAATGTTAACTAACCAATATAACTGAATAATACAAGAACACAATCATTATAGATACATGGAAACATACAATTAATAGTGTGAATAATGGTGGACCTAATGTTATAAAATAAATACTGTACAATCAAATAATAATTATCAAATGTATATAAGATGAAAAAACAGTAAAAGTACCTAGTACAGCAATGGATGAACTGCCTAAGAAAAATAGAAAAAATAGAAAATCATCATTAAAAGATTAAACTTTTTATTTAAATGTTCAAAAGTAAGAATAAAGTTTTGTTTATGTTATTTATAGCTTTGTTAAGTAATGTGTGGATGATAAATATGTCTTATGCAGGATTTATGTAACCAGGCATATACAGATTGTTTGATCACAAAATGTGAATTATGTTTTTTATGATGTTCCAGTGATAATTATTGTTGAAATTTTAAATAATAATACTAATAGAGTTATAGGGAGTAGTTTTGATGGTAGTTGCATAGTTAATAGGTATTACAATAACAGAAAATAGAAATTTAACATGTCAAGACCTAGGCCTATAAAAAACTTTGGAATTTTGTAAATTTTAGGAAATACATTTAGAATTTTATAAAACAAATGTTGTAATATGGATAGGTTTATAATTAATAGTATACACAGTAAATATGGAATCGAAATAATCAGTTTTAAATTATATAAGAAAATTCAAATAGCAAAAATGTAACATCAGAATTTCTTAAGCAAAAATAGGCATGTTTGGTGTTTGTGTGTCACAAATGTTAAAACCAAAATAATGATGCTATTAGTTTTAAATTCCCAATTAGTATAACAAAGTTATACTAATTTAAAAGTTTTGGCCAAGTTCATGCAATAAAACAATGAATTTGTATGACAATGTATATCTGAATCAACCAACCAGATTTCAAGTTTTACCATAGCAACCGAAAATTCAGATAAATAAAATGGGACTTCTTTAACAACCATCATTGAAGACAGACGCGTTTTTAAAACGTCTTAACTAATTATATTTTAAACAGAGTAAACCTAAACCAAACATAGTAAAATGAATCAGGACAGTTATTGAAGAACATTATAGGAACCCAAGAACAACCAGACACCAATTCGCAAGAATTCGAATCCCGGAAGAAGAATTAAAGAAGATTTGGTCCCCATCTTCGTCCTGAACAAATAAAAGAAGAGGATCTGGGTGAATCTGAATAATTTTATAACCTTATTTAACAACAACACCTACATACGAACACACGAACCACTTAGAAAACTAAACAATAAAAAAAATTTAAACCTGGTAGTCGTGGGACTACCGGTAGCCATGGAATCATGAGCAGACTTGTGCTTTGGGAAGGAATGAAGGGTTGGTTAAATAAACAGCTACATAAGTTTCAATGTATTTTATTTATTCAGCGGCGGTACGTTGCTTGTTTGAGACTTGCAACACACGTAGAGCACACGCCTTCCATATTACTCGCACTTGAGTACTCGTCCGCTCCAAACACTGTGGACAAGAGACTTATGTATGATGTTACGCACGGTCTTAGATCACTCTTGAACGACAAGCGATCGCAGATCCCACACACCGAGCCGAACGGATTGTTAATAAAGTGCTTAGAGAATTCATCGTCGACTCCTTTGAAGCGGCGACTTGGACCGGGCTGTTCTGCGCAGAGCATCGAGGGTCCAACGTTGTCGAAGCACACGTTATTAATGTTCTCATCGTCTGTTTTCTTGCTAGCTAGCCGTACGCTCGATCTGAGTCGCTTTGGGGGCACGCCGGATGACCCAGGTATCGGAGATGCGGGCCGCTTGGGCGCTGACGGGGTTTCGTCAATCTTCAAATGGTTGCCATTTTCTAAGTTCTCGGCCGATTTCTTTGATTTATCGATGAGTCTCAAACGATAGGCCTGTTGACGCTCTGCATAGGATTTGCCGGTTTTCGGTTTGAAATTTTTGGTTCGAGTTTTATCGCGATTTTTAGGTCGAGGCATTTCAAATTTTTTAGTTCAAATGTTGTTATTATTTTCTGTGAGTGCTTCTGGTACTCGGAATTGGTGTTATTGGAGAGATTTAGTTCTGAGGATCACAACGCACTTTGTATTCTTGCGATCGGACTTCTAGTTCCCGAGATATTTAAGCTTTAGTGGAGCAATTTAGAAATTTTAGGCGCAAAAACACCCTCACGCAGACAAAGCCTAGAGGCGACTGAAGTCAGTTGTCAAAATTCTCAGTACTATTGGTGGAAGGGGGCCGAGTGACTCGATCACCTGACACCTGGTTTGCTGGGATTGGTTGAGCGGTTCGTGAGATAGTGGTATGCCGAAAGTACATTTGAAACATAACGGTCGATTTTCGCGAAACGTGCGAGTAAGACATTACATACCTATGGATTCCATGTCAAAACCACATACAATATAATACACCAACACTAAAGAACACTTGAAGGTAACACAAATTGATAATTACACCTTTTTGAATACCATAAATCTTGAAAGACAACTAATAAATATTTAAAACTATTCATAACCTATAACTGTGAACAACACATACACGACTACTAGTTTGCACTATAAACATCAAAACCCTTTTATATCCTTATATTGTAAAGTTTGTATTTTGATTTTAAGAGTTGTATTAATTGTTTAACCATAATATTCGAACCGAATACGCCCTGAGATTATTTATTTAATAGAAATAAAACAACGAGCATCATTGTCTTGGCTGATTCCAGTACAGTTATTTAGTTACTACCAACTTATGAACAAAGACGACATAATTTGTCACAATTTGTACTTAAAATAAAGAAAAACGAGAAACGTAATTGATCAATCTTTCAATTGAATAAAGATTGATTGAAAGAGTACATCTGTTTGGTTTTATTTTGCATTATTATTACTGTTAAAATTAAAAAATACGACCGCACAGCAAATCGGACGGAGCGACAGTTGGCAGCTCCGCGTTACGTCACGGGTTTTGGTCGCCGAGGCGAGAGCGAACGGCGGGAATAGTGAACAACAACCGTAAACGAATTTATTATACTAAATAAAAGTTATTGGTACAAATTGACGCATCCAACGGGCGGAATAATAACTCGTATCCTTAGTTATTGTTACAAATTGGCGAACCAACGTGTGAGGCGATAAATTAAAATATAATTTAGAATCAAACAATAAAAAATAAACGAAAATGAGGAAGCGAGAAACATCGCGCAAACGAGCGGCTGAAACCGAGAAAGAAAGCGAATTAAGCATGGAAGACAAGGAAGCAACACCGGTTGAGGAAGTAGAAACTATAATAAGGAAGGCTCAGGAGAAACAACCAGAAGAACTCACACAAACAGAAAGCGAGAAGACGCAAGTAATGATTAAACGTTTGATGGAATTAATGCAGGAAACTGGTAAAAAAACGGAAGAGACTAATAAGAAAATGGAAGAAAGGATGAAGGAGTTAAAAAAGGACAACAAACAGTCTATGGAGGAAATAAAGAGTGATAATAAACAGACAAAGGAGGAATTGAGCAGAAAATTGGAAGAGACTAGTAAGAAAATGGAAGAAAAGATGGGAGAATTGAAAGAGAATAGCAGGAAAATGGAGGAGAAAATAGACGAAAATAATAGAGCATTGAGGGAAGAATTGAAGGGAAATTACCAGGAAACCATGAAAAAATTGGATGAACACAAAGAGTCATTAAAAGAAGAGTGGAATAACAGGATGAAAAGTAATAACCGGCAATTACAGGAAGAATGGGACAAGAAGCTAGAAGAACCGGTGACCGAAATTAAAAGGGTAGAATCCGAGACCAAGGAAAAGTGTGAGCGGATGAACCAAGAGATACTGAGCGTCCGGGAAGAAACGAATGGACGAATAGAAAATATACAAACCAACCAATCAGTGATGGGAGAAAGATTAGAAAGCATAGGTACTAGTCTTCATCGGGTACAAGACCAAACAACTGCCCATAGAGATGAAATCAACTCTCTAAGAAACAGACAATGTACCGGTGCCCATACCACATGTGAGGAAAACCGAGAAGTTATCGACTTCCAGAATTATAGAAAAAACCCCATGCTATTCCTAGAACGGGTAGAAGAAAAAATAGCAAAAACCGGAGAAGACAGATGGGTTGTAATTAGAAGTATGCGGGACGAAATGTTCAGAAAAGTCTATGATAATTGGTGGATGGCGATGCGGCCGAATATACAAAATTTTCAAGAATTTAAAAGACAATTTAAATCCAAATACTAGTCTGATGCAACCCAACACATGATAAGAAGTGACATAGGATTGGGCCGATATCATCTACACGGCAAACAAACCCCGACCGCATACTTTCTGGGTAAGATCAACATAGCCAGACATTTAGAGCCTGCAATTCCTACTGAATGTTTAGTGAGGCTATTGGCTTATCACTATGGTGGAGAAATTACGAGAGGCCGAATAAACGGACGGATACAAACCGTTGAGGAGATGTCGGCATTGTTAGGTGAAATGGAACAAGAGAAAAGCTTCCTCCAATACAGATGAAGGAGCGACGAGATGGATAGAAATAATGGTCGCCGCGACGCCCGATATGAAAACTACGGGAATAGACAAAATAATAATAATTACTACAACAACAACGGTAACCACTATCAACGTAGTTACCAAAATAATAATAACAATAACAGCTATCCACGGAATAATGCGATGAATAATAACAACAATAACAACAGCCACTATTACCGTAGCTCTCCTACGAATAATAATAACGGATACCAGCGTGCCAATGATAGAGATAATCATTACCAGAACAACCGAGGTAATCAAAACAATTACGATAACAGATACAGATAGAATAATAATGGCAATTATAACAACCAAAACCAAACATATCGAAGGCATGTGAATTATGTGAGCACCGAAGATAGAGATATGGGAAGACGTTCGTACCAGGGACGAATGAATTATAATGGGAACCTGGAGAGAAATTTTCAGGAGGAGAATAACCGACGCTACCGGGATGAACATAGGTGTAGTAGGAGCTGCGACGATGACAGGAATAATAGAAACTTAGTGACGTTCAATAATAACGCCATTGAGATACAAGAATTACAGAATACAGACAGACCCGGTCAACCAGACAACAGGACCGAGGAGATCAGCCCCGATTTAAACGGACCGCGGCAGTGAGAAACCAACAGGTCCCATCACTGAACCGACAATTTGGGTACTTACTAGGACGAGACAAAACGACTGACAATACAATAACAATAGTGCATAATCATTTTTAAAAAACGTGATAGTAGAATTGCTAAACGAAGATACAATAACGAACAATAGTTCGAATAATGAGTTGCCTATATTATCGCTCAAGTGAATGGACTAGACACAAGATTCATGATAGATACAGGCGCAAACGTGTCGTTAATCGATAACAACGAATACCACAAAATTTAAAAATTAAGTAAGATCATCTTACCGACTCTACCAATCGAGAATATAATTTTAATTGGAGCCACCGGAAGGTAAAACAAGTCAATAAGAAAACAGGTATCATTAGCAGTGACCAGCGGAAATATAGCTATACCTATGATTTTTCTAATAGCTAGTAACCTACCGTTTAATCTACTAATAGGCTGTGATATTTTGAGAAAATACTCATCAATAATTGACATGAGACAGGCCATAGTGTCATTAAAAATGGATAATATAGAATGGACAGCAAAATTAGTAGAAAATAAAAATGTATTTTCGCTCGCGATTTCGAACTGGCTGGGCCTGTCGGGGGAAGAAAGGCTCCCTGGGTCCTTCCGATCTCTGAGGTCTTGGTTCTTCTCCTCTACCGTCTCCCCTCGCGTGGTCGCTCATCTGGATGGCCTTGGTCATGACGCACAGCCGGTCCAGGTCCGCAAACCACCGCGGCCGCTCTGCAAAAACTAGACGCAATCGGTCCTCGGAGGAGACGCCGTCGAGAATATTCTGGACCACTTCCTCCTCGGACATGCCCAGTCCCAGTATTCGAGCTACTTCTCGGATTCGTTGTACGAATTGGGCTAAACTTTCGCCCCGCGCCTGCACTCGATAAAAGTGTCGATGTCGCAACTGCTCCATTAATCTACCGGGCACGAACGCCCCCAACACCACCCGGTGGAACTCCGCCACTCCACCACTACGACGCATGACCTCCGCCACCCTCTCAGCCATGGGTCCGCGACAATAAGGGAATATGAGTTCGAGCACCGTACGATCGGACATGGCCGGGTAGTCTACCAACTGGAAAACGGTCTTAAAAAAGGGTAATAGTTCTTCTACGTCCAGTCCATCCACGACTGGTAGTTGTTGGATGATGTGAGGACAGTGGGTTGGGCAGCTTATGATAAGACGCCGCCCCCAAACCGGCGAGAATCGGGGTACTTGCTGCAGGTTCTATAGCTCTATACGAGGAATCTACTGCTGAGACCACGGACTCAGCAACTGGAGCCGGCGTAGGTGGTCTAGCCGATTGAGACCCCTGCAGGGTCGAGGTGATCCGCTGTATTAGATCATTTATGTTATGGGCCGGCTCAAGTTCGCCGCCTTGTGCTTGAAGATTCTGCAGCCTGAGTATCACATGCTGCAGACGTTGCCGGATTCGCCGGACGCCGATAGAACACCCCGGCCCCGCCTCCAAACTTTCTACGCAGCGAGCTAACTCTCGCAGCTCCTCCCACTTCTCATTGCAAATTTCCCACTCGCTCTCTTGGTCAGCAATGGTGACCTTCGAGAGCGCGTCACCCGCGGCCAGAGCTTCTCGGAGCTGCCGTCGTAAAACAAGAACCTTCCCTCGAGGGTCTTTGCCCCGGGCCCGTAGCTCGAACTCTATGATAATGAGATAAAATCCAAATAATTACAATAATAATACTTACAAAGCCAGACAGCATTATGGACCATTACCATCAGTAAACAAATTGTTTTGTTAAAAGTATCATAATATAATAATAATCAAAATACAAATTGAGGGATAATAGGCCCAAATACATTAGAATGTAAAATAATATAATACCAAAATGTTAACTAACCAATATAATTGAATAATACAAGAACACAATCATTATAGATACATGGAAACATACAATTAATAGTGTGAATAATGGTGGACCTAATGTTATAAAATAAATACTGTACAATCAAATAATAATTATCAAATGTATATAAGATGAAAAAACAGTAAAAGTACCTAGTACAGCAATGGCTGAACTGCCTAAGAAAAATAGAAAAAATAGAAAATCATCATTAAATGATTAAACTTTTTATTTAAATGTTCAAAAGTAAGAATAAAGTTTTGTTTATATTATTTATAGTTTTGTTAAGTAATGTGTGGATGATAAATATGTCTTATGCAGGATTTATGTAACCAGGCATATACAGATTGTTTGATCACAAAATGTGAATTATGTTTTTTATGATGTTCCAGTGACAATTATTGTTGTAATTTTAAATAATAATATTAATAGAGTTATAGGGAGTAGTTTTGATGGTAGTTGCATAGTTAATAGGTATTACAATAACAGAAAATAGAAATTTAACATGTCAAGACCTAGGCCTATAAAAAACTTTGGAATTTTGTAAATTTTAGGAAATACATTTAGAATTTTATAAAACAAATGTTGTAATATGGATAGGTTTATAATTAATAGTATACATAGTAAATATGGAATCGAAATAATCAGTTTTAAATTATTTAAGAAAATTCAAATAGCAAAAATGTAACATCAGAATTTCTTAAGCAAAAATAGGCATGTTTGGTGTTTATGTGTCACAAATGTTAAAACCAAAATAATGATGCTATTAGTTTTAAATTCCCAATTAGTATAACAAAGTTATACTAATTTAAAAGTTTTGGCCAAGTTCATGCAATAAAACAATGAATTTGTATGACAATGTATATCTGAATCAACCAACCAGATTTCAAGTTTTACCTTAGCATCCGAAAATTCAGATAAATAAAATGGGACTTCTTTAACAACCATCATTGAAGACAGACGCGTTTTTAAAACGTCTTAACTAATTATATTTTAAACAGAGTAAACCTAAACCAAACATAGTAAAATGAATCAGGACAGTTATTGAAGAACATTATAGGAACCCAAGAACAACCAGACACCAATTCGCAAGAATTCGAATCCCGGAAGAAGAATTAAAGAAGATTTGGACCCCATCTTCGTCCTGAACAAATAAAAGAAGAGGATCTGGGTGAATCTGAATAATTTTATAACCTTATTTAACAACAACACCTACATACGAGCACACGAACCACTTAGAAAACTAAACAATAAAAAAAAAATTTTAACCTGGTAGTCGTGGGACTACCGGTAGACATGGAATCATGGGCAGACTTGTGCTTTGGGAAGGAATGAAGGGTTGGTTAAATAAACAGCTACATAAGTTTCAATGTATTTTATTTATTCAGCGGCGGTACGTTGCCTTGTTTGAGACTTGCAACACACGTAGAGCACACGCCTTCCATATTACTCGCACTTGAGTACTCGTCCGCTCCGAACACTGTGGACAAGAGACTTATGTATGATGGTACGCACGGTCTTAGATCACTCTTGAACCACAAGCGATCGCAGATCCCACACACCGAGCCGAACGGATTGTTAATAAAGTGCTTAGAGAATTCATCGTCGACTCCTTTGAAGCGGCGACTTGGACCGGGCTGTTCTGCACAGAGCATCGAGGGTCCAACGTTGTCGAAGCACAAGTTATTAATGTTCTCATCGTCTGTTTTCTTGCTAGCTAGCCGTACGCTCGATCTGAGTCGCTTTGGGGGCACGCCGGATGACCCAGGTATCGGAGATGCGGGCTGCTTGGGCGCTGACGGGGTTTCGTCAATCTTCAAATGGTTGCCATTTTCTAAGCTCTCGGCCGATTTCTTTGATTGATCGATAAGTCTCAAACGATAGGCCTGTTGACGCTCTGCATAGGATTTGCCGGTTTTCGGTTTGAAATGTTTGGTTCGAGTTTTATCGCGATTTTTAGGTCGAGGCATTTCAAATTTTTTGTTCATATGTTGTTATTATTTTCTGTGAGTGCTTCTGGTACTCGGAATTGGTGTTATTGGAGAGATTTAGTTCTGAGGATCACAACGCACTTTGTATTTTTGCGATCGGACTTGTAGTTCCCGAGATATTTAAGCTTTAGTGGAGCAATTTAGAAATTTTAGGCGCAAAAACACCCTCACGCAGACAAAGTTTAGAGGCGACTGAAGTCAGTTGTCAAAATTCTCAGTACTATTGGTGGAAGGGGGCCGAGTGACTCGATCACCTGACACCTGGTTTGCTGGGATTGGTTGAGCGGTTCGTGAGATAGTGGTATGCCGAAAGTATATTTGAAACATAACGGTCGATTTTCGCGAAACGTGCGAGTAAGACATTACATACCTATGGATTCCATGTCAAAACCACATACAATATAATACACCAACACTAAAGAACACTTGAAGGTAACACAAATTGATAATTACACCTTTTTGAATACCATAAAACTTGAAAGACAACTAATAAATATCTAAAACTATTCATAACCTATAACTGTGAACAACACATACACGACTACTAGTTTGCACTATAAACATCAAAACCCTTTTATATCCTTATCTTGTAAAGTTTGTATTTTGATTTTAAGAGTTGTATTAATTGTTTAACCATAATATTCGAACCGAATACGCCCTGAGATTATTTTATTTAATAGAAATAAAACAACGAGCATCATTGTCTTGGCTGATTCCAGTACAGTTATTTAGTTACTACCAACTTATGAACAAAGACGACATAATTTGTCACAATTTGTATTTAAAATAAAGAAAAACGAGAAACGTAATTGATCAATCTTTCAATTGAATAAAGATTCATTGAAAGAGTACATCTGTTTGGTTTTATTTTGCATTATTATTACTGTTAAAATTAAAAAATACGACCGCACAGCAAATCGAACGGAGCGACAGTTGGCAGCTCCGCGTTACGTCACGGGTTTTGGTCGCCGAGGCGAGAGCGAACGGCGGGAATAGTGAACAACAACCGTAAACGAATTTATTATACTAAATAAAAGTTATTGGTACAAATTGACGCATCCAACGGGCGGAATAATAACTCGTATCCTTAGTTATTGTTACAAATTGGCGAACCAACGTGTGAGGCGATAAATTAAAATATAATTTAGAATCAAACAATAAAAAATAAACGAAAATGAGGAAGCGAGAAACATCGCGCAAACGAGCGGCTGAAACCGAGAAAGAAAGCGAATTAAGCATGGAAGACAAGGAAGCAACACCGGTTGAGGAAGTAGAAACTATAATAAGGAAGGCTCAGGAGAAACAACCAGAAGAACTCACACAAACAGAAAGCGAGAAGACGCAAGTAATGATTAAACGTTTGATGGAATTAATGCAGGAAACTGGTAAAAAAACGGAAGAGACTAATAAGAAAATGGAAGAAAGGATGAAGGAGTTAAAAAAGGACAACAAACAGTCTATGGAGGAAATAAAGAGTGATAATAAACAGACAAAGGAGGAATTGAGCAGAAAATTGGAAGAGACTAGTAAGAAAATGGAAGAAAAGATGGGAGAATTGAAAGAGAATAGCAGGAAAATGGAGGAGAAAATAGACGAAAATAATAGAGCATTGAGGGAAGAATTGAAGGGAAATTACCAGGAAACCATGAAAAAATTGGATGAACACAAAGAGTCATTAAAAGAAGAGTGGAATAACAGGATGAAAAGTAATAACCGGCAATTACAGGAAGAATGGGACAAGAAGCTAGAAGAACCGGTGACCGAAATTAAAAGGGTAGAATCCGAGACCAAGGAAAAGTGTGAGCGGATGAACCAAGAGATACTGAGCGTCCGGGAAGAAACGAATGGACGAATAGAAAATATACAAACCAACCAATCAGTGATGGGAGAAAGATTAGAAAGCATAGGTACTAGTCTTAATCGGGTACAAGACCAAACAACTGCCCATAGAGATGAAATCAACTCTCTAAGAAACAGACAATGTACCGGTGCCCATACCACATGTGAGGAAAACCGAGAAGTTATCGACTTCCAGAATTATAGAAAAAACCCCATGCTATTCCTAGAACGGGTAGAAGAAAAAATAGCAAAAACCTGAGAAGACAGATGGGTTGTAATTAGAAGTATGCGGGACGAAATGTTCAGAAAAGTCTATGATAATTGGTGGATGGCGATGCGGCCGAATATACAAAATTTTCAAGAATTTAAAAGACAATTTAAATCCAAATACTAGTCTGATGCAACCCAACACATGATAAGAAGTGACATAGGATTGGGCCGATATCATCTACACGGCAAACAAACCCCGACCGCATACTTTCTGGGTAAGATCAACATAGCCAGACATTTAGAGCCTGCAATTCCTACTGAATGTTTAGTGAGGCTATTGGCTTATCACTATGGTGGAGAAATTACGAGAGGCCGAATAAACGGACGGATACAAACCGTTGAGGAGATGTCGGCATTGTTAGGTGAAATGGAACAAGAGAAAAGCTTCCTCCAATACAGATGAAGGAGCGACGAGATGGATAGAAATAATGGTCGCCGCGACGCCCGATATGAAAACTACGGGAATAGACAAAATAATAATAATTACTACAACAACAACGGTAACCACTATCAACGTAGTTACCAAAATAATAATAACAATAACAGCTATCCACGGAATAATGCGATGAATAATAACAACAATAACAACAGCCACTATTACCGTAGCTCTGGATACCAGCGTGCCAATGATAGAGATAATCATTACCAGAACAACCGAGGTAATCAAAACAATTACGATAACAGATACAGATAGAATAATAATGGCAATTATAACAACCAAAACCAAACATATCGAAGGCATGTGAATTATGTGAGCACCGAAGATAGAGATATGGGAAGACGTTCGTACCAGGGACGAATGAATTATAATGGGAACCGGGAGAGAAATTTTCAGGAGGAGAATAACCGACGCTACCGGGATGAACATAGGTGTAGTAGGAGCTGCGACGATGACAGGAATAATAGAAACTTAGTGACGTTCAATAATAACGCCATTGAGATACAAGAATTACAGAATAGAGACAGACCCGGTCAACCAGACAACAGGACCGAGGAGATCAGCCCCGATTTAAACGGACCGCGGCAGTGAGAAACCAACAGGTCCCATCACTGAACCGACAATTTGGGTACTTACTAGGACGAGACAAAACGACTGACAATACAATAACAATAGTGCATAATCATTTTTTAAAAAATGTGATAGTAGAATTGCTAAACGAAGATACAATAACGAACAATAGTTCGAATAATGAGTTGCCTATATTATCGCTCAAGTGAATGGACTAGACACAAGATTCATGATAGATACAGGCGCAAACGTGTCGTTAATCGATAACAACGAATACCACAAAATTTAAAAATTAAGTAAGATCATCTTACCGACTCTACCAATCGAGAATATAATTTTAATTGGAGCCACCGGAAGGTAAAACAAGTCAATAAGAAAACAGGTATCATTAGCAGTGACCAGCGGAAATATAGCTATACCTATGATTTTTCTAATAGCTAGTAACCTACCGTTTAATCTACTATTAGGCTGTGATATTTTGAGAAAATACTCATCAATAATTGACATGAGACAGGCCATAGTGTCATTAAAAATGGATAATATAGAATGGACAGCAAAATTAGTAGAAAATAAAAATGTATTTTCGCTCGCGATTTCGAACTGGCTGGGCCTGTCGGGGGAAGAAAGGCTCCCTGGGTCCTTCCGATCTCTGAGGTCTTGGTTCTTCTCCTCTACCGTCTCCCCTCGCGTGGTCGCTCATCTGGATGGCCTTGGTCATGACGCACAGCCGGTCCAGGTCCGCAAACCACCGCGGCCGCTCTGCAAAAACTAGACGCAATCGGTCCTCGGAGGAGACGCCGTCGAGAATATTCTGGACCACTTCCTCCTCCGACATGCCCAGTCCCAGTATTCGAGCTACTTCTCGGATTCGTTGGACGAATTGGGCTAAACTTTCGCCCCGCGCCTGCACTCGATAAAAGTGTCGATGTCGCAACTGCTCCATTAATCTACCGGGCACGAACGCCCCCAACACCACCCGGTGGAACTCCGCCACTCCACCACTACGACGCATGACCTCCGCCACCCTCTCAGCCATGGGTCCGCGACAATAAGGGAATATGAGTTCGAGCACCGTACGATCGGACATGGCCGGGTAGTCTACCAACTGGAAAACGGTCTTAAAAAAGGGTAATAGTTCTTCTACGTCCAGTCCATCCACGACTGGTAGTTGTTGGATGATGTGAGGACAGTGGGTTGGGCAGCTTATGATAAGACGCCGCCCCCAAACCGGCGAGAATCGGGGTACTTGCTGCAGGTTCTATAGCTCTATACGAGGAATCTACTGCTGAGACCACGGACTCAGCAACTGGAGCCGGCGTAGGTGGTCTAGCCGATTGAGACCCCTGCAGGGTCGAGGTGATCCGCTGTATTAGATCATTTATGTTATGGGCCGGCTCAAGTTCGCCGCCTTGTGCTTGAAGATTCTGCAGCCTGAGTATCACATGCTGCAGACGTTGCCGGATTCGCCGGACGCCGATAGAACACCCCGGCCCCGCCTCCAAACTTTCTACGCAGCGAGCTAACTCTCGCAGCTCCTCCCACTTCTCATTGCAAATTTCCCACTCGCTCTCTTGGTCAGCAATGGTGACCTTCGAGAGCGCGTCACCCGCGGCCAGAGCTTCTCGGAGCTGCCGTCGTAAAACAAGAACCTTCCCTCGAGGGTCTTTGCCCCGGGCCCGTAGCTCGAACTCTATGATAATGAGATAAAATCCAAATAATTACAATAATAATACTTACAAAGCCAGACAGCATTATGGACCATTACCATCAGTAAACAAATTGTTTTGTTAAAAGTATCATAATATAATAATAATCAAAATACAAATTGAGGGATAATAGGCCCAAATACATTAGAATGTAAAATAATATAATACCAAAATGTTAACTAACCAATATAATTGAATAATACAAGAACACAATCATTATAGATACATGGAAACATACAATTAATAGTGTGAATAATGGTGGACCTAATGTTATAAAATAAATACTGTACAATCAAATAATAATTATCAAATGTATATAAGATGAAAAAACAGTAAAATTACCTAGTACAGCAATGGCTGAACTGCCTAAGAAAAATAGAAAAAATAGAAAATCATCATTAAATGATTAAACTTTTTATTTAAATGTTCAAAAGTAAGAATAAAGTTTTGTTTATGTTATTTATAGTTTTGTTAAGTAATGTGTGGATGATAAATATGTCTTATGCAGGATTTATGTAACCAGGCATATACAGATTGTTTGATCACAAAATGTGAATTATGTTTTTTATGATGTTCCAGTGATAATTATTGTTGTAATTTTAAATAATAATACTAATAGAGTTATAGGGAGTAGTTTTGATGGTAGTTGCATAGTTAATAGGTATTACAATAACAGAAAATAGAAATTTAACATGTCAAGACCTAGGCCTATAAAAAACTTTGGAATTTTGTAAATTTTAGGAAATACATTTAGAATTTTATAAAACAAATGTTGTAATATGGATAGGTTTATAATTAATAGTATACACAGTAAATATGGAATCGAAATAATCAGTTTTAAATTATTTAAGAAAATTCAAATAGCAAAAATGTAACATCAGAATTTCTTAAGCAAAAATAGGCATGTTTGGTGTTTATGTGTCACAAATGTTAAAACCAAAATAATGATGCTATTAGTTTTAAATTCCCAATTAGTATAACAAAGTTATACTAATTTAAAAGTTTTGGCCAAGTTCATGCAATAAAACAATGAATTTCTATGACAATGTATATCTGAATCAACCAACCAGATTTCAAGTTTTACCTTAGCAACCGAAAATTCAGATAAATAAAATGGGACTTCTTTAACAACCATCATTGAAGACAGACGCGTTTTTAAAACGTCTTAACTAATTATATTTTAAACAGAGTAAACCTAAACCAAACATAGTAAAATGAATCAGGACAGTTATTGAAGAACATTATAGGAACCCAAGAACAACCAGACACCAATTCGCAAGAATTCGAATCCCGGAAGAAGAATTAAAGAAGATTTGGACCCCATCTTCGTCCTGAACAAATAAAAGAAGAGGATCTGGGTGAATCTGAATAATTTTATAACCTTATTTAACAACAACACCTACATACGAGCACACGAACCACTTAGAAAACTAAACAATAAAAAAAAATTTAAACCTGGTAGTCGTGGGACTACCGGTAGACATGGAATCACGGGCAGACTTGTGCTTTGGGAAGGAATGAAGGGTTGGTTAAATAAACAGCTACATAAGTTTCAATGTATTTTATTTATTCAGCGGCGGTACGTTGCCTTGTTTGAGACTTGCAACACACGTAGAGCACACGCCTTCCATATTACTCGCACTTGAGTACTCGTCCGCTCCGAACACTGTGGACAAGAGACTTATGTATGATGGTACGCACGGTCTTAGATCACTCTCGAACCACAGACGATCGCAGATCCCACACACCGAGCCGAACGGATTGTTAATAAAGTGCTTAGAGAATTCCTCGTCGACCCCTTGAAGCGGCAACTTGGACCGGGCTGTTCTGCGCAGAGCATCGAGAGTCCAATGTTGTGGAAGCACAAGTTATTAATGTTCTCATCGTCTGTTTTCTTGCTAGCTAGCCGTACGCTCGATCTGAGTCGCTTTGGGGGCACGCCGGATGACCCAGGTATCGGAGATGCGGGCTGCTTGGGCGCTGACGGGGTTTCGTCAATCTTCAAATGGTTGCCATTTTCTAAGTTCTCGGCCGATTTCTTTGATTTTAGTCTCAAACGATAGGCCTGTTGACGCTCTGCATAGGATTTGCCGGTTTTCGGTTTGAAATTTTTGGTTCGAGTTTTATCGCGATTTTTAGGTCGAGGCATTTCAAATTTTTTATTCATATGTTGTTATTATTTTCTGTGAGTGCTTCTGGTACTCGGAATTGGTGTTATTGGAGAGATTTATTTCTGAGGATCACAACGCACTTTGTATTTTTGCGATCGGACTTGTAGTTCCCGAGATATTTAAGCTTTAGTGGAGCAATTTAGAAATTTTCGGCGCAAAAACACCCTCACGCAGACAAAGCCTAGAGGCGACTGAAGTCAGTTGTCAAAATTCTCAGTACTATTGGTGGAAGGGGGCCGAGTGACTCGATCACCTGACACCTGGTTTGCTGGGATTGGTTGAGCGGTTCGTGAGATAGTGGAATTGAAGGGAAATTACCAAGAGACCATGAAAAAATTGGATGAACACAAATAGTCATTAAAAGAAGAGTGGAATAACAAGATGGAAAGTAATAACCGGCAATTGCAGGAAGAATGGGACAAGAAGCTAGAAGAACCGGTGACCGAAATTAAAAGGGTAGAATCCGAGACCAAGGAAAAGTGTGAGCGGATGAACCAAGAGATACTGAGCGTCCGGGAAGAAACGAATGGACGAATAGAAAATATACAAACCAACCAATCAGTGATGGGAGAAAGATTAGAAAGCATAGGTACTAGTCTTAATCGGGTACAAGACCAAACAACTGCCCATAGAGATGAAATCAACTCTCTAAGAAACAGACAATGTACTGGTGCCCATACCACATGTGAGGAAAACCGAGAAGTTATCGACTTCCAGAATTATAGAAAAAACCCCATGCTATTCCTAGAACGGGTAGAAGAAAAGATAGCAAAAACCGGAGAAGACAGATGGGTTGTAATTAGAAGTATGCGGGACGAAATGTTCAGAAAAGTCTATGATAATTGGTGGATGGCGATGCGGCCGAATATACAAAATTTTCAAGAATTTAAAAGACAATTTAAATCCAAATACTAGTCTGATGCAACCCAACACATGATAAGAAGTGACATAGGATTGGGCCGATATCATCTACACGGCAAACAAACCCCGACCGCATACTTTCTGGGTAAGATCAACATAGCCAGACATTTAGAGCCTGCAATTCCTACTGAATGTTTAGTGAGGCTATTGGCTTATCACTATGGTGGAGAAATTACGAGAGGCCGAATAAACGGACGGATACAAACCGTTGAGGAGATGTCGGCATTGTTAGCGGAAATGGAACAAGAGAAAAGCTTCCTCCAATACAGATGAAGGAGCGACGAGATGGATAGAAATAATGGTCGCCGCGACGCCCGATATGAAAACTACGGGAATAGACAAAATAATAATAATTACTACAACAACAACGGTAACCACTATCAACGTAGTTGCCAAAATAATAATAACAATAACAGCTACCCACGGAATAATGCGATGAATAATAACAACAATAACAACAGCCACTATTACCGTAGCTCTCCTACGAATAATAATAACGGATACCAGCGTGCCAATGATAGAGATAATCATTACCAGAACAACCGAGGTAATCAAAACAATTACGATAACAGATACAGACAGAATAATAATGGCAATTATAACAACCAAAACCAAACATATCGAAGGCATGTGAATTATGTGAGCACCGAAGATAGTGATATGGGAAGACGTTCGTACCAGGGACGAATGAATTATAATGGGAACCGGGAGAGAAATTTTCAGGAGGAGAATAACCGACGCTACCGGGATGAACATAGGTGTAGTAGGAGCTGCGACGATGACAGGAATAATAGAAACTTAGTGACGTTCAATAATAACGCCATTGAGATACAAGAATTACAGAATACAGACAGACCCGGTCAACCAGACAACAGGACCGAGGAGATCAGCCCCGATTTAAACGGACCGCTGCAGTGAGAAACCAACAGGTCCCATCACTGAACCGACAATTTGGGTACTTACTAGGACGAGACAAAACGACTGACAATACAATAACAATAGTGCATAATCATTTTTAAAAAAATGTGATAGTAGAATTGCTAAACGAAGATACAATAACGAACAATAGTTCGAATAATGAGTTGCCTATATTATCGCTCAAGTGAATGGACTAGACACAAGATTCATGATAGATACAGGCGCAAACGTGTCGTTAATCGATAACAACGAATACCACAAAATTCAAAAATTAAGTAAGATCATCTTACCGACTCTACCAATTCAGAATATAATTTTAATTGGAGCCACCGGAAGGTAAAACAAGTCAATAAGAAAACAGGTATCATTAGCAGTGACCAGCGGAAATATAGCTATACCTATGATTTTTCTAATAGCTAGTAACCTACCGTTTAATCTACTAATAAGCTGTGATATTTTGAGAAAATACTCATCAATAATTGACATGAGACAGGCCATAGTGTCATTAAAAATGGATAATATAGAATGGACAGCAAAAATAGTAGAAAATAAAAATGTACCTTCATGCAATAGTATTAATAGTATAAGAAAATTCAATAATGATCAAGATGATTAATGGAATATAAGAAGAGAATACTTTGGGAGTGAAGACATTTTATGGTTGGAAAAATTAGAAGAGATCCGACAATTTCGGTCAGAACAAAATGGATGTAATTTAACTACACAACAAATAGAAAAGTTAATATCAATACATAATAAATACCGCTATGTTTTCTCTGATATACCTGGCAAAGTAAAAAATTATCAATTTACACTACAATTCAAGGAGCCTGTAAATTTTAATAAGAAATCATATCTCGTTGCTTATGCATTAAAAGAAGCAGTGAGGACTGAACTAGAGAAAATGATAGCAGAAGATATTATTGAGTATAGCTGTTCCCCATATACTAGTCCGTTAATAGCCGTTGCCAAGAAAGATGGCAAAGTACGACTCTGTTTGGATGCTAGAGAGATCAACAAGATCTTAATGACAGAACATCTCCCGGAGAGATTGAGGAGATATTGAAAAAATTGAATGGCATACAATTTATCAGCACCTGGGATACTCTTTGTGGGTATTGGCAGGTGGAGTTACACCCAGGTAGTCGAAAGTACGTTGCCTTTATTTTCGAAGGGAGGAACTACCAGTTCAAGCGACTACCGTTTGGACTGGTAAACTCAGTAGCTGTATTCGTAAGATGTATGGACCAGGTGTTGGGTCCAGATACTATTCCATTTACAACAGTCTATGTTGATGACTTGTTGATTACTTCAGTGAATTGGGAAGACCATTGTGACAGAGTAGGGCAAGTGTTACAAAAATTATCAGACAATAACGTCACCCTAAAGCTTCAAAAGTCCAAACTTATCGCCAGTGAAGTCCAGTTCCTGGGTTTTAACTTATCAAGACAAGGAATAACACCATCCAATGAAAAGATAGAAGCTATCCAGAAGTTCCCAAGTCCTAAAAATAAAAAGCAACTCCAATCATTTCTGGGACTTTGTAATTACTATAGGAAGTTTCAGAGAAATTATTCTGAAATGACAGCGAAGTTTTCTCCACAATTATCCTCCAAGAACAAATGGTCATGGGGACAGGAACAAGACAACTTACTCCAAATGATCAAGCATTATTTTTTAAATTCAGTTATATTAAAACATCCTAATTTCGACCAACTGTTCTTCATGAACTGCGATGCCAGTGATATAAGTTTAGGATCTGTATTATATCAAGAAGATAGTGAGGGAAACTATCAGGTGGTGAGTTTTACAAGCAGAATACTTAATGGATGTGAACGCAATTATAGTGTAACGGAAAAGGAGTTATTAAGCGTTGTATTCGCTTGTGGAAAATTCAGAACCTATATTCTTGGATACCCGATAACTGTGAGAAGTGACCATAAGTCAATATCTTTCTTAAAAAATTGCAAGCTTAACCATGGAAGATTGACAAGGTGAATACTTGCACTACAGGAATACCATATAAATTGGGAGTATGTTCCAGGAAAACAGAATATTGCTGCAGATATATTGTCCCGGATTAACATAGAACAGCAAGCTTTTGAAGGGGAAAAGGAAACAATCGTCAAGGTATACACTATCATAAAAAACAAATCAGATTTGGAAAACCTCATGAAATCAGTTTCGCAACAACAAACAGAGGATACAAAAATCAACAATTTTAGGCAAAGACTGATCCAACAGGATGAAAAAATTACTGCATATTACTGTCTACATGAAGACATATTATTTTACAAACCAAATAATAACCAAGGATCATGGAAGGTAGTGATACCTAAAGCTTTAGAAACAGAATTAATACTGGACTACCATAGTCGATATGGGCATATGGGTGCATTAAAAGTGATGAAAGCACTTGAGGAACACACTTACATTAAGAATATCAACTGGAGAGTTAGAGAATGTATTCGGCAGTGCCACATCTGTCAGTTGGCAAAATGCAATAATGAGAAAACAGAAGGAATAATGCAGCCAATTACATCAACTGGTAAATTAGAGAGAGTATTTTTAGATGTGTGTGGACCGTTACCTCGTAGTGGAGGGAGAAAACAATATAAATCCATTATAATCATGTTCGACCATTACTCCAAATTTACAAAACTGTACCCCATTAATCGGGCAACTACAAAAAAGATTTTGCAAATAATAATACAACAATACATACCAGAGTTAGGAACTCCAAGGTCAATTATTACAGATCACGGGACTCAGTTCCGAGGAAGGGTATGGAAGGAGACTTTGTTTGACCTAGGTGTCAAGACATATAAAACATCTGTCTATCACCCAAATAGCAATCCGGCGGAAAGAGTACTGAGGGGGTCGGCAGGATCCTCAGGACCTATTGTTTCGATAAACACCAGAAGTGGAGTGACTATATAACACAAATAGAAAGCTTTATCAACTTAGCTTACCATGAATCAATACAAGATACTCCATATACTATAATGCATGAAACTATTCTCGAGAAATAGTGCATGACTACCACCCCGAGAAATTATTGAAATAATCAACTTCCCAAACAACCCAACTTACCAGTTCGACAACGTGAGATTCCACAGCAAACTGAATGAGCAAGTGGAGAAAAGAAGGAAAAAATACAAAATAGTTCAACAGAAGATAATCCAGTACAAGATTGGAGATAAAGTATTGTTAAAAAACCGCGAATTGCCAAGTTCTAAGGAAGGAATAGCAAAAAAGCTATTATTACTTTATAACGGACCATATGTTGTTGTAAAAAACAATAACAACAATACTTATGTAATCAGTGATGTGGAGACGAAGAAGATTAAGCGAACATACAAACAAGTTTCCTTAAAAAGGAATTATGGAGCCAATTAAAACCATTTTTGAATAAATCTCAAAATTCAAACAAATAGTACGGACAACTTACAGTACATTTTGATAATGTTATTTTGGCTCAAGTGAATAAACGAATTTGAATAAATTTCAAAATTCTAAACGAAATAAGCACCTCTTATTAAAGACAATTACGAACTTATTATTTGAATATAAAAGAAAGAGACAACATCCATGAATCAGGAGAAACCAAAGTATTGTAAAATGAATAAGAAAAGACAAATGTAGACAATCGACGATGAAAATAAGACGAGACTAGAAACGAAATTACTATGAATAACCTATCATGATTGTGAGGGAATCATCAACTATAGATACAGATACTTGTTACGTTTTAAGTGAATAAAGATAGTGAATGAAAAATGAAGATTAAGCAGTACTGATAAAGAAGGAAAGAAGATAGTACCAATTAAAAAAAAAAAAGTTATTAATATCGCCACAAGAAAATAAACATCTGAAGGAATCAATGGAAAGAAATATTTATATCTGAGAATTTGAACTGAGTGAACCATCCCAAGAATATATTATTATATTATTTTTATTTGATTTAGTCGTGAATAGACTAGTTATTATTAAATGTGATGGACTGATGAGATAGCTCCAGCAATCAGTATTATTGATGTATTATGTATTATAAGGACAGCGGGGTATTAGGTCAAGAGAGCTGATTCCAAGATATATGTGATAAAGATTAATTTGTTAGGGAGGTAACATGTTCCAGGGATAGAACACTTATAATTAAAGACAAGTATACCAGATCATAAAAAGGATAACACGTGCTAATATGAAAGATAAAATAATTGATAATTTCAACAAAATATATTATTTTATTTAAATAATCAAATTTGGTGGCAGGGTATTATGTAACATTATATATTGGCATAGCTTGATATCGTACCAGATTTGATGAAGATCATGGATAAGAAACTTAACAAGAAGAAACATATCTTTTAAAAATGATAGTGAAGATGAACAAATGACAAATTTAAACTGACTTAGACTATAACTGACCGTACCCAAATTAATGTTTAGGTAAAGTGATGTAAAATACCCCGATGATGAGATAAAATCCAAATAATTACAATAATAATACTTACAAAGCCAGACAGCATTATGGACCATTACCATCAGTAAACAAATTGTTTTGTTAAAAGTATCATAATATAATAATAATCAAAATACAAATTGAGGGATAATAGGCCCAAATACATTAGAGTGTAAAATAATATAATACCAAAATGTTAACTAACCAATATAATTGAATAATACAAGAACACAATCATTATAGATACATGGAAACATACAATTAATAGTGTGAATAATGGTGGACCTAATGTTATAAAATAAATACTGTACAATCAAATAATAATTATCAAATGTATATAAGATGAAAAAACAGTAAAAGTACCTAGTACAGCAATGGCTGAACTGCCTAAGAAAAATAGAAAAAATAGAAAATCATCATTAAATGATTAAACTTTTTATTTAAATGTTCAAAAGTAAGAATAAAGTTTTGTTTATGTTATTTATAGTTTTGTTAAGTAATGTGTGGATGATAAATATGTCTTATGCAGGATTTATGTAACCAGGCATATACAGATTGTTTGATCACAAAATTTGAATTATGTTTTTTTATGATGTTCCAGTGATAATTATTGTTGTAATTTTAAATAATAATACTAATAGAGTATAGGGAGTAGTTTTGATGGTAGTTGCATAGTTAATAGGTATTACAATAACAGAAAATAGAAATTTAACATGTCAAGACCTAGGCCTATAAAAAACTTTGGAATTTTGTAAATTTTAGGAAATACATTTAGAATTTTATAAAACAAATGTTGTAATATGGATAGGTTTATAATTAATAGTATACACAGTAAATATGGAATCGAAATAATCAGTTTTAAATTATTTAAGAAAATTCAAATAGCAAAAATGTAACATCAGAATTTCTTAAGCAAAAATAGGCATGTTTGGTGTCTATGTGTCACAAATGTTAAAACCAAAATAATGATGCTATTAGTTTTAAATTCCCAATTAGTATAACAAAGTTATACTAATTTAAAAGTTTTGGCCAAGTTCATGCAATAAAACAATGAATTTGTATGACAATGTATATCTGAATCAACCAACCAGATTTCAAGTTTTACCTTAGCAACCGAAAATTCAGATAAATAAAATGGGACTTCTTTAACAACCATCATTGAAGACAGACGTGTTTTTAAAACGTCTTAACTAATTGTATTTTAAACAGAGTAAACCTAAACCAAACATAGTAAAATGAATCAGGACAGTTATTGAAGAACATTATAGGTACCCAAGAACAACCAGACACCAATTCGCAAGAATTCGAATCCCGGAAGAAGAATTAAAGAAGATTTGGACCCCATCTTCATCCTGAACGAATAAAAGAAGAGGCTCTGGGTGAATCTGAATAATTTTATAACCTTATTTAACAACAACACCCACATACGAGCACACGAACCACTAAGAAAACTAAACAATAAAAAACCACATACAATATAATACACCAACACTAAAGAACACTTGAAGGTAACACAAATTGATAATTTTACCTTTTTGAATACCATAAAACTTGAAAGACAACTAATAAATATCAAAAACTGTTCATAACCTATAACTGAAACAACACATACATGACTACTAGTTTGCACTATAAACATCAAAACCCTTTTATATCCTTATCTTGTAAAGTTTGTATTTTGATTTTAAGAGTTGTATTAATTGTTTAACTATAATATTCAAACTGAATACGCCCTGAGATTATTTTATTTAATAGAAATAAAACAACGAGCATCATTGTCTTGGCTGATTCCAGTACAGTTATTTAGTTACTACCAACTTATGAACAGTTGGCAGCTCCGCGTTACGTCACGGGTTTTGGTCGCCGAGGCGAAAGCGAACGGTGGGAATAGTGAACAACAACCGTAAACGAATTTATTATACTAAATAAAAGTTATTGGTACAAATTGACGCATCCAACGGGCAGAATAATAACTCGTATCATTAGGTATTGCTACAATATATATTATAACATCGCCAAATTCAGATAATATTTGATATCTATAAGTATGTAAGAAATGCAAAAAAGTAATGTATTTTAATAAATACATAATGAAGAGAATAAAAAATATAAAATGTAATTAAGAAAGAAGGAGGAAGAATAGTAAACCAAAAGTGATTATTAAATAAAATAATAGACTAGACTGACTGACAAATGACTTTGACCCAACCCCAGAGATTGGCCAGATAAAAACCAAATTAAAGTGAAACAAGATGGAAGTGAAGGAGAAGAAAAATGAAAATAAATATGGAACAAACTAACTATAAAGGAAATAAAGTGAAACAAGATGATAAAACACAGACATATAGTATAGAATAGGGAAGGGAGGAATGATACAATCACATATCATAAAGGAAACGAAACCAGTAAATAACCGATATAAAAAATAAATATTAGTATTGACTAAGTGACAAATGTAATTCATAATTAAATAAAAATACACTAACCCAAGAATTAGTAGTATATGTAAGTAAGAAATCTAGAAAGACATGAACTTATTAGATATAAATAATATTTGTAAAGAAAGAGAGAGATAGTGAGATAGTGAGAAATAAACTGAAGGTAACTAAGTGACAAAGAAAAATAATAATAGGGATTACCCACTAATAAACACTTAAAATAAAAAGTTTAAGAAGTGCCAATAGTGAAAGTGTAAAAACCCCAAAATAATGAGTGAATCAGTGATAAACACTAATTAGTTAAAAGTGAAAGTGATGAATAAAGAAGGATAGTGTAAATGATAGTATGATAAAACTAGTAATAGATAAGAAAACACTTAGTAAATCAATGATAAAACACTAAATGATTTAATAGTGAACTTATAAGAATTATATAGTTAATGGTAATTAAAAATATTATTTAGATTAGATGTACACAATTAATTAAGAAGTAATGAACACTGAAGAGTTATGATAACAGTATTAATTAAAAACGAATCTTATTGTTAAGTTTTATTGAATACAATTGTAAGTAAAAGGGAGAAGCCCACGTAAGGTAAACAGTTTGTGTTACCATGGATTGGAGAAAGAGATTAGTAAAGAAATAAGAAATTAAGAATGCAATCAATAAACACTCTATGTTATAAGGGATAATAGATTAAGTAAGTTTACAAGGAGTGATGATGTTTCTCACCCAAAATAATAGTAAAGGAATGAAATGTATGTTAAACCCACAGTACCTAATAACTGGTAAAGAATTGTTCATTTAAATTTATGAATAGGATATGGCTGAAGGAAGCATACAGTCCATAGGCCTAGTTGTTATATTTTATGTATTAAAGAATAGTAAATAATAGCCATATTGTTGACAATGGCAAGTTAAATAAATAAGCAGATAAATCAATTCAGAAATAATAAACACTAGAAAATCAGTTAGGAAATAATTGACAAGCCAAGATATAGAAAATAATCTTGACACATAATCAGTACACAAACAAATTCAAGACACAATAACCAATAAACGAATCAATTATAACAACAAAACAAAACACTTTGTAGTAAAATGAAATATAATTTGAATAAAATAGGTAAAAATAATCAATGGCTACTTAGGCCTAGGAAATGCCTAACTGTCAATAACAAATAACTGCCAATTATACAAAATCAACTACGAAATTAATAAATTCAAGGCGAGTAAATAGCCAAGAATAATTTGTAAGTCATTTAAAAGAAAAATGTTAGAATAAGGACTTAAATTAAAGGAGAAATGTAATTACCAAATATTAACATAAACGTACAAATATTAAAATTTTGAGAAACCCAACCTTAAGGGATATCAAAATAATCTTTGAAAGGAAATAATAACAGTAGTGATAATATTTAATATGTAGGGAAGAAGACCGAAGAATATAAGCAATTAGAAGAGATACAGCTATTTTGAATAAAAATTCAAATTTGATAACAATGGTAATAAACCAAGATTAACCAATCAGAATTTATTCGTAACCATGACGACAGACGTTTGGTTACGGATTTACCGTTAGATTTCTTTAGTCGTAATGTGACGCTCTTGCTGAATAGACGCCAAATCTTGAACGATCAAAATTATAATTTAAAACCTCAAAATAGTAAACGAAATTACCGCAACTGAACGAGAAGGAAGCAGACGATGACTGAAACCATTTAACCGATGTCGAAGACCAATCAAATAAAAAAGAAATGAATAAATTACTCCGATTAATCTGAAAAAGATGCCAGACGCCCTAGACAATTGAAAATTAAATATGATTGCAGCCTAATTCCTTATTACCAGATCAACTGTGTACTCCCAGTCTACTGATGTGTTAAGTATCTGTTCAGACTTTGTACCTGTACTTTAAATATTATAATGCGATACGCGCAGATGACGTCACGTTTTTCTTATCGGCCGCTGTCAGCCGGCCCAGCGGGCGGTCGGTAGCGAAGTTTTAGTTAGTCATTTATATCATTCCCAGCTGAGCACTCGTAATATTTCTCATCCAGCCGCGGCATCTGGATTCATTATTTAGTCATTCATTATGTGCAACATGCACTAGTTAGACTTCTCGAGCTCTTTCTTATTCAACATGTCTTTCGACTTCGTTATTAATTAAATTACGGGCGTCATGACGGGCAAACGTCTGCGCGTGTCAGCAATGGTTGTAAAATATAACAGTTCTCAATAAAGGATTATTACTCAAACATTTATACAGTCCACTTCTATATACTTTCAAACCAGCCATTTTCATTTAGCGCTCCTGGAACAACTCGAGAAACTTCAAGAGCTTCCAGTACGCATCATATGGTCCTCCGAACCGGATTTCATTTTCGCCTTACGGACAGCATTTGGTCCACTAATCCGGATCTTATTTTCACCTTACGAGCAACCATTTCAAAATATTTCATCTAATGAGCACAAAAAGCCTGTGTCCCGAACAAGCTTCAAATATAGCTTCAAATTCAAAATGCTTTCAAATTAATATTGCTGGCCGTGGCATGTCCTTTGTCACCGCAAAAGACAACCTGCAGCAGTGACACGCAAGATACAACAGAACGTCAAACCTGACACATCAGGAAACGGCATGGCAGTGACTCAGCAGCAGCAAATTCAATAACGGTAAATCACGCTGAGAAACGACGACAACCTTCATCCGACCAGCACGAACAGGCGGGGCAACGACAACACAGGATTGACGGACGGGAACAGAGCGGAATCAACAGGACCGAAGCACTTCTGAACACGTCAGGATTCCACGTGATTATGAACTTTTTATATAATAAACTAAGTAACATTTTATATTCAATATACTATTATTGATGCTTTTGTGCAAACATATATCGTCATATTTGAGCATATTTTCGTAACTGCTTAGTAATTCATTGAGAGTTAAAGTGCCAAGATAAGGCTATACATATTATTATTTAAAATTCATAATTTCAATAACGCTAATGGTTGTTTTTTATTAGAGACAATAAGTATATGATTGTAGTAAGTAATGTATTAAGTTATTTGGCGATCGCTAGCTGCCGCACTATATCCAAATTTTATCAAAATTACGTCAATTGTTCACCTGCTCTACGCTTAAATTCTTAAAAAATTATATTTTTAATTGCAATCATGGCAGATATAAAAGCTCTAATAAAAAAACGAGGCACTATTAAAGCTTCGATATCCCGCGTGAACACGTTTGCAGATAATTTCGATCCGGAAACCAGCGATCATCACGCATTAAAAATAAAACTTCGGCATTTGATGGAATTATCCACCAAATACGATGATATCCAATCTCAAATTGAATCCGATGACGCTGATTTCGCATTAGCAAGTGATAGAGTCCAAACGGAGGACGATCTTTGCAGCATTGAATGCAAGTTGCAACACTTATTAGAGCAAGTGGGGCATATGAATCAAAAACCGCTGATTAACACCGAACTTACGCCTCTTAAAACCCCCCCCCCTATACAGTTGGAACCTATCAAATTGCCTCGGTTTTCAGGTAAAATTATTGAATGGCAACATTATTATAATATATTTCTCGAATTGATACAGACCAGAAACGATCTGACGAATATTCAAAAACTACATTACCTGCACTCATCATTCACTGATGAGGCGCTGAACGTGATAAAATCGTTGCCAATTACCCATGAGAACTACGCGGTAGCTATCAATCTGCTAAAAAATAGGTATGACAGTAAGTTGATTGTCTCAGCCCATCATGTGGGAAATGTCCTGGGTGTGCATTCGATTCAACAAGAGTCCAGAACTAGCATTTCCAAATTTATTGACGAGATAACCGCAAATATTAATGCGTTAAACAACCTAAACATACACGTAAATACATTTGAAATTATTCTTATTCATTATTTGGCCCAAAAACTCGATAGGTATACGCTTAGATTGTGGAAGGAAAGTTTATCAGAGGAACGATTCCCCAACTTTAATAATTTTATAAAATTTCTAAATTCACGGAGACAGCTTTTACAAAATCTCGAAAGCGAAACGGCTCCCACAAGCAAGATAAATGGTTGCGATAAGGCTCCTTATCGCCGGGCAATTAAAACGGTGAACACGGCCAAGGCCATATTTCACTCTCATGTCGGAAATAAACTATGCCACTTGTGTAAAGATAATCACAGAATTATTAATTGTCCACAATTTACAACGCTCACTGTACATGAGAAAAGAAACGTTATAATTAAAAATAAACTTTGTCTAAACTGCTTTCGTCCAGGTCACGATAACATCCGCTGCCCATCTAAATGTTCTTGTAGAAAGTGCGCTAAACGTCATCATACACTGATTCATATGCCTGACAAAGCCGAATCGTCCACCAACAACCAGTGTTCGCTGAAATTACAAGCAAACAAATCCATATTATTATCCACAGCAGTCCGCATGACTACTGATCGTTCAGGTAGAAAGCAACCGGTTAGAAATTTGTTGGACTGCGGTTCCCAGGCTAACTTTTGTACCATGGATTTCGCCCGCCGTATGGGTTTGAAATTAATCAAATCTCAATTGCCCATAACGGGTATAAACAATTCGTTATCCCAAGCGGACTTCAGCACCCGAGTCAGGTTACAGTCTCGCTATAAAAAATTTGGTTTAAACATACATTGCGCTGTGCTTCCTAGCATCACCAATAATCTCCCCTCGGAATCATTTGATGTCACATCTTTAAATTTACCCAAGGGCATATTTTTAGCCGACCCACAACTCAACTTCTCGTCGCAAGTCGATTTACTACTTGGGGCCCAATATTATCTGCAGTTAATTGAACCTACTAAATTTATCCGTGGCCCACATTTTCCCGTAATTCAGGAGACAAAACTAGGTTTCATTCTCGCAGGTAACTTACCGATTAATGTTGACATGACGAAACCGATTTCATCATTTATGGTACGTGATAATGATAGTGAACTTTCCTCGCAGCTGAGGGAATTTTGGAAGTTGGAGGAAGTTTCTGTTCGTAATACCTCCGCTGAGGATTCGGACTGTGAGAATCATTTTGTGTCAAATACCGTCCGCAATGACGATGGCAGATTTGTGGTATCACTGCCTCGAAAGGCATACAGGTCTCATTTGGGTGATTCTCTACGCGGAGCTATCCGCCGGTTTCAGTCATTAGAACTTAAGTTCAAGCAGAACCCTGCCCTTTACAAAGGCTATAGCGAGTTCATGCGTGAATATTTAAATCTTGGTCACATGTCGCCACTTAATGAGTATGATTTGTCGCTTAGTCATTCAGACACCTTTTATTTGCCTCACCACCCAGTATTTAAGGACTCCAGCATAACTACTAAGTTACGGGTTGTTTTCGACGGCTCCGCTAAGACGACAAATAATTTGTCCTTGAACGATACCCTAATGGTCGTTCCCACGATCCAGCAGGACCTGGTCTCTACTATGACTCGATTCCGAACACACCGATACGTCCTTATCGCTGACATTGAAAAAATGTATAGGCAAATTCTAGTTAATCCGAAGGATTCTAATTTGCAGCGTATTGTCTGGCGAGACGCCCCGCATAAGGAGCTCCAACATTACGCTTTAAGGACAGTCACTTACGGGACTGCAAGTGCCTCCTTTTTGGCGACAAGATGTCTGGCTCAAGTAGCCCAAGAAAATAATTCCGAATACCCTGCAGCCTGCTCAGCCATAGCCAACGACTTTTACGTGGACGATCTCATGACGGGATCAGACGACCCGAACGTCCTAGCTAAGATAAAATTTGACATTACAAATTTGCTAAGCCGGTATGGTTTTACCATACATAAATGGTTTTCAAATGACCACACCATTATGGCCTCTCGCGCTTACGTTTCCCATGATTTTAGCAAAAATCAAAATGTGTGTACATTGGGCATCCAATGGAACGTCAACGAAGACAGTTTTTTATATACCGTTCAGAGGAATGTCAATGCTGCGGTGGTCAATAAAAGAAGTGTGTTGTCGGTCATTGCAGGGATCTACGACCCTTTGGGCCTCATTGGCCCCATTATATTTTGGTGCAAACATTTTGTACAACAATTATGGTTAGCGGGTTCCAGTTGGGACGAACCCTTATCAGGTTCATTGTCTGAGCAATGGCTCGAACTTTATTCTCAATTGGTCGCGGACACTCATTTTAAAATTTCGAGGTCTGTTAAGAGTCTGAATGATTATCAAATCATGTCATTACAGCTTCATGGATTCGCTGACGCGTCAGCAAAGGGTTACGCGTGCTGTATCTATGTGCGGGTGGTCTATTCAAACGGCGCCATATCGTCAAACCTGTTGTGTGCTAGGTCCAGGGTCGCTCCGCTGAAACAGATAACGCTACCCAGGCTTGAACTTTGCGCTTTGCTGGCACAGTTAGCTTCTAAAGTAATAAACGCTGTCAACTACAATTTTGACGAATTATATTTTTATTCGGACTCGATGATAGCCTTGCATTGGATCCATCAACAATCTTCCCGTTGGAAAGTGTTTGTCGCTAACCGTGTCGCTGAAATACAGCGTCTTACTAACCTCAAAACTTGGCACCATGTAGCATCACTGGACAATCCCGCCGACATTTTATCGCGCGGTTGCCTCCCTCGCATTTTACATAACCACACTCAATGGTGGCATGGCCCGTCCTGGTTATCACATGAGTCATCATCATGGCCCGTCAGTGCCTTTGATACTCATTGTCCCTGTACTTGTCCCGATCTTGATCAAGAACGGCGCAAACAGGCCCAAACTTCACTAATCGTCGCTTCATCCACCTCTAGTTATATCGAAAATTACTCATCACTCACGAGACTCATTCGCGTTTTCTCATATTGCCGTAGGTTTATTCGTAACTCTAGGCTCCCCGTTGCAGACAGGGAAACTTCCTTTCTCTCAGCTCAGGAGTTGCACGATACTCTTTTGACCTTTATTCGTCAGTCTCAACAATTGCATTTTGGCATTGAGGTTAAGGAGCTTACGGAACATCGCTGCATCCCAAACAGCAGTAAGATTCTCTCACTCAACCCCTTCCTTGATGATTCAGGTATATTGCGTGTGGGTGGACGTCTGCAGCTCTCCCAACTTTATTACGCTAGGAAACATCAAATAATTTTACACCCGCATTCTCATCTCACCAAGTTAATCATAGAATATGAACATCTTCGTTTATTTCACTCTGGCGTACAATTAACCCAGTTTTCTTTGAGACAGAAATATTGGATAGTTAACGATAAGTCCTATATACGCTCGGCAATACATAAATGTATTACTTGTTTCCGTTACCGTGCTAGAGGTGCGAACCTATTACTGGGTCAACTACCCCCTTCTAGGTCACGTCGGCTAGGCCATTTTCCCAAGCTGCGGTGGACTACGCCGGTCCCGTACTTATACGTCATGGCGGGCAGCGCTCAAAATCGACGTCAAAGGCGTACATTGCGTTATTCGTATGCATGTGCACTAAGGCTATTCATTTAGAATTGGTATCTGATCTTACTTCAGACGCTTTTATTGCAGCTTTAAAACGGTTCATTGCCCGTAGGGGCATTCCCATTCAATTATTTTCGGACAATGGAACGAATTTTCGTCGTGCTAGCAGCACATTGCACGAATTGTACAGTCTTTTGAAATCCAAGGGATTTGAACAAGCTACACAGGAGTTTATCGGTTCCCAGGGTATAAAGTGGTCCTTTATTCCACCCTCGGCCCCTCATTTCGGTGGTTTGTGGGAAAACGGTGTAAAGAGTGTCAAATTTCATTTACTTCGCGTGATTGGCGGCACCGTTTTGAGTTTCGAGGAGTATGCTACCATTTTAAATCAAATTGAGGCTTGCCTTAATTCACGACCTCTATTTTCTATATCAAATGATTCTAGGGACCCTGAACCTTTAACTCCCGCTCATTTCCTGATCGGCTCTCCACTTACGGCTCTCTCGGAGCCCGACTATACCCAAGTCAGTATTAGTCGTTTGGGCAGGTGGCAACTGCTCCAAAGATTCACACAATCCATCTGGAAACGATGGTCCAAAGACTATTTGCACCAGTTGCAACAACGCAACAAATGGCGCACCACTTTAAGGAATTTAAATATTGGACAGCTTGTCCTATTTTAGACGATAATTCCCCCCCCCCACATCAATGGAAGCGAGGGGTAATTATTAATGTTTTTGCGGGTCAGGACTCCATAGTGCGCGTTGCTGAAGTTCGCACCGCACAGGGCATCCTACATCGACCCATCCATAAGTTGTGCCCCCTTCCGGTGGCATCAGACTAGCCGCATGAGCTTCCATGCGGCTCGTACCAGGAATGTGAACTTGTCGCATTGCCTTGTATCACTCCCGGGACATTCCCGGAGCTAGCATACAATTTGCCTTTATTATTATTGTTATTATTATTATTGTTGTGTAACTATTATTGTAGTTACTACACCATTATTATATCCATCATGTTGTATTTATCATTATATTATTATATGATTGTTTATTTGTAAACCTTTTGGGAATGATTATTGTAATCGTATTGTATCAATTATTATGTGTTTGTCATTGTATTTTCCAATGGTTATGTATTGTTGAATTTATGGGGATTTGTCGTTTCAATATCGTGCATGTAAATTGTTACATCTTTATTCTATTATCACTTGTTACTTATTGTTGAATGCTTTATGATTGTTATTGGGTATTAAGTGGGATAATTTAATGTGTCTATTTAATAATTTTATGGTTGTGCATCATGCTATGCTATTATGTATTGGGCAAATTCATTGTCAATTTTTTATGACTACAAATTTTGAAACATTATGTATTTTACAATTTCACCTAAATTTGTTATGTTAACCACTTTATTACTATCAATCTCTAGCTGTCATTGCTCTGTGTTGAAGACAAAAATTGTTATGTTGTGTTTATTTTTTGTCATGTAAATTCAATTACTATATACTATTAACTTTAAGGCATAAATTGCAAAATCGCCCCGATTTTGTGCGGGCAGTATGTTCAGACTTTGTACCTGTACTTTAAATATTATAATGCGATACGCGCAGATGACGTCACGTTTTTCTTATCGGCCGCTGTCAGCCGGCAGAGCGGGCGGTCGGTAGCGAAGTTTTAGCTAGTCATTTATATCACTCCCAGCTGAGGACTCGTAATATTTCTCATCCAGCCGCGGCATCTGGATTCATTATTTAGTCATTCATTATGTGCAACATGCACTAGTTAGACTTCTCGAGCTCTTTCTTATTCAACATGTCTTTCGACTTCATTATTAATTAATTTACAGGCGTCATGACGGGCAAACGTCTGCGCGTGTCAGCAATGGTTGTAAAATATAACAGTTCTCAATAAAGGATTATTGCTCAAACATTTATACAGTCCACTTCTATATACTTTCAAACCAGCCCTTTTCATTTAGCGCTCCTGGAACAACTCGAGAAACTTCAAGAGCTTCCAGTACGCATCAGTAAAATTTAAATTACCCAAATTTCTGAATAAACTCACTTTAAAGATTTCTCACAATAATCTGAACTCTCACTAAACTGCGTATAAATCCTTTCAAAGATTAAAATAAAAAAATAAGAGAGTGAAAATTTGTCAACTTGTAAAGTTAACCTGTTGTTAATTTACGAAATTTTGAAACACTTTTACTACACTCCAAGAACAAGTTATAACTACACAGTATATTATTTAAGTTTGACTGATGTAAGGTAGTGTATTTTTATTGTTGTAATCATTAATAATCCTTTTATCGTAATCACAAGAATCCAAGACGTTGAACGAAAATATTTGTATACTACTTCGACAGACGCCATACTTGAATGTTTGTTATGTTCAAAGATCGATTTGTCAAACCCCTAGATTTTGTCTCATATAAATTATCGGTGCAAATGTATTACAAAAGAAAACATAATTTGTATTAACCTGAATAATTAATAATCAACAAATAATAAACAAGTACTGAGTGTAACCACTGTGTTGTAATTTCATTAGGATGGTGTATTATAATTTGTGTACATTTTAGAGAACAGTTAGTATTGACGGCAAGCGCTCACATAGCCAACGCAACGAACTACTGGCCCGATTCAGACGGCCAAGTCGAGGCGGGAACAAATTGAATTCTCCACACCGCCTGAGCTGCGCTTGTCATACAATCATACAATTTTTTAATTGTTTTAATTAAACAATTTCGCGCCACCCGGGATTTTCACACCCCTAGTGAACATCAGGTAAGGACTCCGATACCTGGTTATTCGTACGTTCGCAACGGACATTACCAGCGTAAGTTACGTTCCAAAGCGACGACGGATTGATAAGACACGTTACACCCATTACAATTGTCCACGTTTACGATACCGACGGACAGCGTGCCGTAACAAATTGGCGACCAACTGGTGAGGCTAGAAGAAAGGGAAATACGAAATTCTAGCGGCGATTACGAAAGGACAACAAGATGCACAAGAGGGAAACATTAAGAGAAACTCCACAGGAAATAAGAAAACGGCGTCAAAGGTTCAAACGAAATACAGAATTATTCAATAAACAACCAGGACGCAAAAGGATGGAAGTAATAAAGGAAGAAATAGAAAATGATAGTAAAATCGAGATAGAAGGAGGACCAAATAATGAAAATAAGAAACAAACGAAAATGCCCGAACAAGAGAGACAATTGAACTATGCAGAATGGACGACAGGGTTATTTAAAAAATTCAGTAAGGAGATGGACAACATCAAGAAAAATACCACGGATCACGAACGAGCACAGATGAGTCGTGCGAATGCAGCGGGAACACCGAACGACAAAATGACGTTAAGAGATATTTATGATGAAATGTGGAAGTTAGACACCAAGTATAATAAAGAAGAGACTATCGGGACAGCCCACGAAAAAGGTGATAACAATGTAGAAAGAATGACTGAAGAAGATTGGGAAAAATGGTACAATAATGAAACACAAATGAAAAACGAAAGAACGGGAGTATACGCACAGGTGACAGAGGAATATACACAGGAGGAATATGAACAATGGAGACAAGCCATAAGACAACCAGAAAAACCAATACAAACAGAAAACGCAGAATTAAGGGAATGGATAAGTGTTATGTTTGAACTATCCACAGAAGATATTTGTAAATGGAGGAAAGTACATAATCAAATAGAAGAGTTCAAGGAAATGCCAGATAATAAAAACTTGAAACAACCAAAAACTCAAATAGAAGAAGAAATAGTCAAAGACGTCAAATGGAAGCAACAGAAGAAAATGCCAGAACAACCACAGAAAGTGACCCTGCAGGATGTAATGGATTTATTGACTGAACATAGAAAAGAAATGAAAGAGAATTTTAGGGAATTAAGTGAGAAAATGGATAGGGGTTTCAAGAAATTGAATGAAACAATAGACACCACTTCTGAAGATAGTAAGAAGATAGAAATTAAAGAAGACCAAGGTGTATGGTTATCTGAGAATAAAAATAACACAAACAAAGAGAATATTTAAACCATGGAAATGAAGACTAAGAAAATGCATCAAAGAAAACTAAACAATACCAGAGAAGAATTGGAGATGATGAAGAATGGACTACTTGAGATGTTTAATCTACCAATTACCGACCAGAATGAAATAATGAATCTTAAAAATAACAGAAGGAACGTAATAGAAACTTTAGAAAGGACTCACTACCAAACAGTGTGTAACACATTAAGAAGATCGATCAGAAAATGGAATACAACAGAAACAGAAACGCAAAATAGACCAATATCAGTGAGAAGATCAATGATGGAGGTACGAGTAACTTCGTTGAGTAATAACCAAAATGCTAAAGTAATTGAGGTAGAAATTGATAATAAAGAACACTTGGTATTAGAAGAATGGGTGTACCCGATAGAAGAGACCTATATCACACGGACAGAAATAGTTATTATAACATCTTTACTTGCTTTATAACATAGGGAACCCGTATTAATTGGTTCTGCCAATTATACAGGCTGCCTTCGTTGTAACAAGCTGAAAATTAATCAAATCACTAAAACAATACAAGGAACAAGGATACAAGGAACTTGGGGGGGGTCCAGTGTTCCAGTGTTTTTATGCACTCAATTTAGTATTGTACTAAAGATGACATCTCTTTATTTATGTCTATTTGATTATACATAACATATCAACTTTTAACTTACAGTGAAAATTGTAAAGGGTTTTCTACATTAAGATTTATAATACAGTTAGCGCCTTTTACCTCGGATCCGAGTTTATATGTATTACATAGGAATTTAAAGTTTACTCTACTCCATTAATGAATTACTTTATTACTCTTTATACCATTTGAGGAATGGTTTCATTTAGTAGTGCAATGTTCCAACGCTACATCACACGTGTTACTTTACAACTTATGGTTACTGAAATTACTTGTTACAACATTTATTCTTAAACTTTAGAGATTGTCATTTTAAAGTCTTTTAGTTTACAATTACTTCTATTTCAAAAGATACATATCCACGGAAGACGAGCCTCTGCGTCACCTCTTAGTTAAGGGTTTTCGTCCTTGTCCTCCACGCGTGATTCTTCGGTCCTCTCTCTGTAGTGGGTTGTCATCGTGGTAGTCTTTCTGGTGAGGGTCCTCGGACTCAACTAATGTTGATTCGGATGTTGCGGTGTCATGAAGTCGTCCTGTTTCTCGGTGATATTGTAAATACAGTTGTGGTCTTCGTCTTCACATTTTACAGTTATGCACATCACATTTGGTAATAGTACGGTTGTAACTGAATTTACATATACAACTCTAAAATAACTTTTACTATATTTCTTACTGGCAGATGTCACCTTACGCACTTAATTTTCTACATTCCTTTTTCTGTTACACACTACATTCTCGTTATATAACTCTTCACACGGTTATTTGAAACTAATAACCACATTTAACAAAAAATACATATTTTGTACAGCGCTCTGCTTTGAGCTGCTTACTAGTTGAACGGCGCATCATCTCTGCTTTCTAACTATGTAGGAAGGGTCAGTAAATCGCGCGGATGTTACGCGTCACAGCGAAATAGTTCCAAATTTCTCCTTTATTTAAATGGTTAAAGTTTGGCTTTTTAATTATTCAGAGATATTCTTAATTACAGATGTTATTAAAGTACACTACTGTGGTCTTGTTTAATTATTTAAGTAATGTCAAATTTACAAGTATTATTAGTTTGTTTAGGGGTCGGAATTCAAGATAATTCCGGTTAGCGCATGTCTATGCAGGGTTAATTAACAAGGTTTACCCTATCTGTACATTCGTATTCCTTTTTATTTTATTATTAAAATTCTTTATTAAATATTATTATAATTTTATGGTAGCGATAAAATTTAGTTTAAATGTGCGATTTTATTAAAATTTTAAATTTCTCAGCCTTTACATTACCTATTTATTAATTACTATATTTTTTATTAATGAAATCGTCACATTATGCACACCAGAGCAGTCCGAACAACGGGGGTAACTCATGTTATCATGGACCATGGGTAAACCAAGTGCAGATAAACACTGGAATATGGACTGATCTACTGATTACCGACCAAGCTAACAAACGGAAAAGCAGTAACATTAAGAGGAACTAAAAGAGTTAATAATCATCGAAGGGGAGAACATAGACGAATACTTAAGACAAATGGATGGAGAGGACTGAAAAAACTTAAGGTAAAAAACCAACCGAAATACTTTAAATAAAAGGAGATAACAAGACAAACGAATAGGTTTGCAAATATATAATAAAGAAAAAGTTGTAAGATGGAATTTCAAAATTCAAAAAATTATGTAAGACCAACTTACGAAATTATTTAGAGCATATATGAGATAAAAAATAAACAAATCAATGATAAATAATAAATAAAAAAGAACTATGTAAGATCACTTTACCATAATAATCTTTAGTCAACATATGAGACAAAGAAGTAAAACATAAAATAAAGGAATGAGCTACAAAAATTCCTAACTAGTAAGAACAACAAACTTACTATGATATTGAAAAAAAAACCAATCAAAATGATCAACTTCCACAACAATTTAGAAAAATATGGGAAGTAAAATTAACAAACCAATGATCGAGAATTAAATAAATAAAATAAATATTCTAAGAATTATAATATAAAATGAGATGAATCAAAGAGTAATTGAAAATGAATAAAAATGTTAATTGTATCAATAAAGAATCAACGCTTCAAGTATTATCAAATGGCATCAATAAAGAAAGATGTAAAATACATATGACTCGAACTAAGCAATAATGAAATAAAAAAGTACAAGATTCCCAACAAATATTATGATTATTATTATTATTATTAGTCACAAGATGACTGTATTGAAGATTCATTTAACTAAGATTGACTATTGGATAAGTCCAGCAATCATTTAACTGAGCAGGGATGATGTTCCCCTGATCTCAGAACAAGAGTAGTTTTGAACGACGGAGTTAGGTAAGCCAATAGAGCCCATCCGAATCGATTTCAGCTACAAAGTAGGGATAGTAAGGGAAAATAAGATTTATAGGGAATAATTTAGGATAAAAATCAATAAGCCAGATCGTATTAAGAGAAAATAATGAAGAATTGACTCAGAAGGAAGGAAATAGAAGATACAGAATTGAACATAAAAATGAACAAGAAGCAGGAGAATTCGAGAAGAAAATGATACAATACAATTGATAATTTCATCAAACTTAGAATCACGTTTTATAAAATGATCAATTTTGGTGGAAGGGCATTATATAACATCGCCAAATTCAGATCATATTTGATATCTATAAGTATGTAAGAAATGCAAAAAAGTAATGTATTTTAATAAATAAATAATGAAGAGAATAAAAAATATAAAATATAATTAAGAAAGAAGGAAGAAGAATAGTAAACCAAAAGTGATTATTAAATAAAATAATAGACTAGACTGACTGACAAATGACTTTGACCCAACCCCAGAGATTGGCCAGATAAAAACCAAATTAAAGTGAAACAAGATGGAAGTGAAGGAGAAGAAAAATGAAAATAAAAATGGAACAAAACAACTATAAAAGAAATAAAGTGAAACAAGATGATAAAACACAGACATATAGTATAGAATAGGGAAGGGAGGAATGATACAATCAAATATCATAAAGGAAACGAAACCAGTAAATAACCAATATAAAAAATAAATATTAGTATTGACTAAGTGACAAATGCAATTCATAATTAAATAAAAATACACTAACACAAGAATTAGTAGTATATGTAAGTAAGAAATCTAGAAAGACATGAACTTATTAGATATAATTAATATTTGTAAAGAAAGAGAGAGATAGTGAGATAGTGAGAAATAAACTGAAGGTAACTAAGTGACAAAGAAAAATAATAATAGGGATTACCCACTAACAAACACTTAAAATAAAAAGTTTAAGAAGTGCCAATAGTGAAAGTGTAAAAACCCCAAAATAATGAGTGAATCAGTGATAAACACTAATTAGTAAAAAAGTGAAAGTGATGAATAAAAAAGGATAGTGTAAATGATAGTATAATAAAACTAGTAATAGATAAGAAAACACTTAGTAAATCAATGATAAAACACTAAATGATTTAATAGTGAACTTATAAGAATTATATAGTTAATGGTAATTAAAAATAGTATTTAGATTAGATTTACACAATTAATTAAGAAGTAATGAACACTGAAGAGTGATGATAACAGTATTAATTAAAAACGAATCTTATTGTTAAGTTTAATTGAATACAATTGTAATTAAAAGGGAGAAGCCCATGTAAGGTAAACAGTTTGTGTTACCATGGATTGGAGAAAGAGATTAGTAAAGAAATAAGAAATTAAGAATGCAATCAATAAACAATCAATAAACACTCTATGTTATAAGGGATAATAGATTAAGTAAGTTTACAAGGAGTGATGATGTTTCTCACCCAAAATAATAGTAAAGGAATGAAATGTATGTTAAACCCACAGTACCTAATAACTGGTAAAGAATTGTTCATTTAAATTTATGAATAGGATATGGCTGAAGGAAGCATACAGTCCATAGGCCTAGTTGTTATATTTTATGTATTAAATAATAAGCAGATAAATCAATTCAGAAATAATAAACACTAGAAAATCAGTTAGGCAATAATTGACAAGCCAAGATATAGAAAATAATCTTGACACATAATCAGTACACAAACAAATTCAAGACACAATAACCAATAAACGAATCAATTATAACAACAAAACAAAACACTTTGTAGTAAAATGAAATATAATTTGAATAAAATAAGTAAAAATAATCAATGGCTACTTAGGCCTAGGAAATGCCTAACTGTCAATAACAAATAACTGCCAATTATATAAAATCAACTAGGAAATTAATAAATTCAAGGCGAGTAAATAGCCAAGAATAATTTGTAAGTCATTTTAAAAGAAAAATGTTAGAATAAGGACTCAAATTAAAGGAGAAATGTACTTACCAAGTATTAACATAAATGTACAAACATTAAAATTTTGAGAAACCAAACCTTAAGGGATATCAAAATAATCTTTGAAAGGAAATAATAACAGTAGTGATAATATTTAATATGTAGGGAAGAAGACCGAAGAATATAAGCAATTAGACGAGATACAGCTATTTTGAATAAAAATTCAAATTTGATAATAATGGTAATAAACAAAGATTAACCAATCAGAATTTATTCTTAACCGTGACGACAGACGTTTGGTTACGGATTTACCGTTAGATTTCTTTACTCGTAATGTGATGCTCTTGCTGAATAGACGCCAAATCTTGAACGATCAAAATTATAAATTAAAACATCAAAATAGTAAACGAAATTACCGCAACTGAACGAGAAGGCAGCAGACGATGACTGAAACCATTTAACCGATGTCGAAGACCAATCAAATAAAAAAGAAATGAATAAATTGCTCCGATTAATCTGAAAAAGATGCCAGACACTGTAGACAATTGAAAATTAAATATGATTGCAGCCTAATTCCTTATTACCAGATCAACTGTGTAGCCTACTCCCAGTCTACTGATGTGTTAAGTATCATTTAAATTACCCAAATTTCCGAACAAACTCACTTCAAAGATTCACAATAATCTGAACTCTCACTAAACTGCGTATAATTTCTTTCAAAGATTAAAATAAAACACTAAGACACTGAAAATTTGTCAACTTGTAAAGTTAACCTGTTGTTAGTTTACAAAATTTTGAAACACTTTTACTACACTCCAAGAACAAGTTATAACTACACAGTATATTATTTAAGTTTGACTGATGTAAGGTAGTGTATTTTTATTGTTGTGATCATTAATAATCCATTTATCGTAATCACAAGAATCCAAGACGTTGAACGAAAATATTTGTATACTACTTCGACAGACGCCATACTTGAATGTCTGTTACGTTCAATGATCGATTTGTCAAATACCACGATTTTGTCTCATATAAATTACCGGTGCAAATGTATTACAAAAGAAAACATAATTTGTATTAACCTGAATGATTAATAATCAACAAATAATAAACAAGTACTGAGTGTAACCACTGTGTTGTAATTTCATTAGGATGGTGTATTATAATTTGTGTACATTTTAGAGAACAGTTAGTATTGACGGCAAGCGCTCACATAGCCAACGCAACGAACTACTGGCCCGATTCAGACGGCCAAGTCGAGGCGGGAACAAATTGAATTCTCCACACCGCCTGAGCTGCGCTTGTCATACAATCATACAATTTTTTAATTGTTTTAATTAAACAATTTCGCGCCACCCGGGATTTTCACACCCCTAGTGAACATCAGGTAAGGACTCCGATACCTGGTTATTCGTACGTTCGCAACGGACATTACCAGCGTAAGTTACGTTCCAAAGCGACGACGGATTGATAAGACACGTTACACCCATTACAATTGTCCTCGTTTACGATAGCGACGGACAGTGTGCCGTAACAAATTGGCAACCAACTGGTGAGGCTAGAAGAAAGGGAAATACGAAATTCTAGCGGCGATTACGAAAGGACAACAAGATGTACAAGAGGGAAACATTAAGAGAAACCCCGCACGCCATACTTGAATGTATTATAATTTGTGTACATTTTAGAGAACAGTTAGTATTGACGGCAAGCGCTCACATACCCAACGCAACGAACTACTGGCCCGATTCAGACGGCCAAGTCGAGGCGGGAACAAATTGAATTCTCCACGCCGCCTGAGCTGCGCTTGTCATACAATCATAAAATTTTTTAATTGTTTTAATTAAACAATTTCGCGCCACCCGGGATTTTCACACCACTAGTGAACATCAGGTAAGGACTCCGATACCTGGTTATTCGTACGTTCGCAACGGACATTACCAGCGTAAGTTACGTTCCAAAGCGACGACGGATTGATAAGACATGTTACACCCATTACAATTGTCCACGTTTACAATACCGACGGACAGCGTGCCATAACAAATTGACGACCAACTGGTGAGGCTAGAAGAAAGGGAAATACGAAATTCTAGCGGCGATTACGAAAGGACAACAAGATGCACAAGAGGGACACATTAAGAGAAACCCCACAGAAAATAAGAAAACGGCGGCAAAGGATCAAACGAAATACAGAATTATTCAATAAACAACCAGGACGCAAAAGGATGGAAGTAATAAAGGAAGAAATAGAAAATGATAGTAAAATCGAGATAGAAGGAGGACCAAATAATGAAAATAAGAAACAAACGAAAATGCCCGAACAAGAGAGACAATTGAACTGTGCAGAATGGACGACAGGGTTATTTAAAAAATTCAGTAAGGAGATAGACAACATCAAGAAAAATACCACGGATCACGAACGAGCACAGATGAGTCGTGCGAATGCAGCGGGAACACCGAACGACAAAATGACGTTAAGAGATATTTATGATGAAATGCGGAAGTTAGACACCAAGTATAATAAAGAAGAGACTATCGAGACAGCCCACGGAAAAGGTGATAACAATGTAGAAAGAATGACTGAAGAAGATTGGGAAAAATGGTACAATAATGAAACACAAATGAAAAATGAAAGAACGGGAGTATACACACAGGTGACAGAGGAATATACACAGGAGGAATATGAACAATGGAGACAAGCCATAAAACAACCGGAAAAACCAATCCAAACAGAAAACACAGAATTAAGGGAATGGATAAGGGTTATGTTTGAACTATCCACAGAAGATATTTGTAAATGGAGGAAAGTACATAATCAAATAGAAGAGTTCAAGGAAATGCCAGATAATAAAAACTTGAAACAACCAAAAACTCAAATAGAAGAAGAAATAGTCAAAGACGTCAAATAGAAGCAACAGAAGAAAATGCCAGAACAACCACAGAAAGTGACCCTGCAGGACGTAATGGATTTATTGACTGAACATAGAAAAGAAATGAAAGAGAATTGTAGGGAATTAAGTGAGAAAATGAAATGAATAATTAAATGAATCTTCACTACAGTCATCTTGTGACTAATAATAATAATAATAATCATAATATTTGTTGGGAATCTTTTACTTTTTTATTTCATTATTGCTCAGTTCGAGTCATATGTATTTTTCATCTTTCTTTATTGATACCATTTGATAATACTTGAAGCGTTGATTCTTTATTGATACAATTAACATTTTTATTCATTTTCAATTACTCTTTGATTCATCTCATTTTATATTATAATTCTTAGAATATTTATTTTATTTATTTCATTCTCGATCATTGGTTTGTTAATTTTACTTCCCATATTTTTCTAAATTGTTGTGGAAGTTGATCATTTTGATTGTTTTTTTTTTTCAATATCATAGTAAGTTTGTCGTTCTTACTAGTTAGGAATTTTTGTAGCTCATTCCTTTATTTTATGTTTTACATCTTTGTCTCATATGTTGGCTAAAGTATATTATGGTAAGGTGATCTTACATAGTTCTTTTTTATTTATTATTTATCATTGATTTGTTTATTTTTTATCTCATATATGCTCTAAATAATTTCGTAAGTTGGTCTTACATAATTTTTTGAATTTTGAAATTCCATCTTACAACTTTTTCTTTATTATCTATTTGCAAACTTATTCGTTTGTCTTGTTATCTCCTTTTATTTAAAGTATTTCGGTTGGTTTTTTACCTTAAGTTTTTTCAGTCCTCTCCATCCATTTGTCTTAAGTATTCGTCTATGTTCTCCCCTTCGATGATTATTAACTCTTTTAGTTCCTCTTAATGTTACTGCTTTTCCGTTTGTTAGCTTGGTCGGTAATCAGTAGATCAGTCCCATATGCCAGTGTTTATCTGCACTTGGTTTACCCATGGTCCATGATAACATGAGTTACCCCCGTTGTTTGGGCTGCTCTGGTGTGCATAACTATTTCTGTCCGTGTGATATAGGTCTCTTCTATCTGGTACAGCCATTCTCCTAATACCATGTGTTCTTTATTATCAATTTCTACCTCAATTACTTTAGCATTTTGGTTATTACTCAACGAAGTTACTCGTACCTCCATCATTGATCTTCTCACTGATATTGGTCTATTTTGTGTTTCTATTTCTGTTGTATTCCATTTTATGATCGATCTTCTTAATGTGTTACACACTGTTTGGTAGTGATTCCTTTCTAAAGTTTCTATTACGTTCCTTCTGTTATTTTTAAGATTCATTATTTCATTCTGGTCGGTAATTGGTAGATTAAACATCTCAAGTAGTCCATTCTTCATCATCTCCAATTCTTCTCTGGTGTTGTTTAGTTTTCTTTGATGCATTTTCTTAGTCTTCATTTCCATGGTTTGGATATTCTCTTTGTTTGTGTTATTTTTATTCTCAGATAACCATACACCTTGGTCTTCTTTAATTTCTATCTCCTTACTATCTTCAGAAATGGTGTCTATTGTTTCATTCAATTTCTTGAAACCCCTATCCATTTTCTCACTTAATTCCCTAAAATTCTCTTTCATTTCTTTTCTATGTTCAGTCAATAAATCCATTACATCCTGCAGGGTCACTTTCTGTGGTTGTTCTGGCATTTTCTTCTGTTGCTTCCATTCGACGTCTTTGACTATTTCTTCTTCTATTTGAGTTTTTGGTTGTTTCAAGTTTTTAATATCTGGCATTTCCTTGAACTCTTCTATTTGATTATGTACTTTCCTCCATTTACAAATATCTTCTGTGGATAGTTCAAACATAACCCTTATCCATTCCCTTAATTCTGTGTTTTCTGTTTGTATTGGTTTTTCTGGATGTCTTATGGCTTGTCTCCATTGTTCATATTCCTCCTGTGTATATTCCTCTGTCACCTGTGCGTATACTCCCGTTCTTTCGTTTTTCATTTGTGTTTCATTATTGTACCATTTTTCCCAATCTTCTTCAGTCATTCTTTCTACATTGTTATCACCTTTTTCGTGGGCTGTCCCGATAGTCTCTTCTTTATTATACTTGGTGTCTAACTTCCACATTTCATCATAAATATCTCTTAACGTCATTTTGTCGTTCGGTGTTCCCGCTGCATTCGCACGACTCATCTGTGGTAGTCCGTGTTCCGTGGTATTTTTCTTGATGTACTCCATCTCCTTACTGAATTTTTTAAATAACCCTGTCGTCCATTCTGCATAGTTCAATTGTCTCTCTTGTTCGGGCATTTTCGTTTGTTTCTTATTTTCATTATTTGGTCCTCCTTCTATCTCGATTTTACTATCATTTTCTATTTCTTCCTTTATTACTTCCATCCTTTTGCGTCCTGGTTGTTTCTTGAATAATTCTGTATTTCGTTTGATCCTTTGCCGCCGTTTTCTTATTTTCTGTGGGGTTTCTCTTAATGTTTCCCTCTTGTGCATCTTGTTGTCCTTTCGTAATCGCCGCTAGAATTTCGTATTTCCCTTTCTTCTAGCCTCACCAGTTGGTCGTCAATTTGTTATGGCACGCTGTCCGTCGGTATCGTAAACGTGGACAATTGTAATGAGTGTAACGTGTCTTATCAATCCGTCGTCGCTTTGGAACGTAACTTACGCTGGTAATGTCCGTTGCGAACGTACGAATAACCAGGTATCGGAGTCCTTACCTGATGTTCACTAGTGGTGTGAAAATCCCGGGTGGCGCGAAATTGTTTAATTAAAACAATTAAAAAATTTTATGATTGTATGACAAGCGCAGCTCAGGCGGTGTGGAGAATTCAATTTGTTCCCGCCTCGACTTGGCCGTCTGAATCGGGCCAGTAGTTCCTTGCGTTGGCTATGTGAGCGCTTGCCGTCAATACTAACTGTTCTCTAAAATGTACACAAATTATAATACATTCAAGTATGGCGTCTGTCGAAGTAGTATACAAATATTTTCGTTCAACGTCTTGGATTCTTGTGATTACGATAAAAGGATTATTAATGATTACAACAATAAAAATACACTACCTTACATCAGTCAAACTTAAATAATATACTGTGTAGTTATAACTTGTTCTTGGAGTGTAGTAAAAGTGTTTCAAAATTTCGTAAACTAGCAACAGGTTAAATTTACAAGTTGACAAATTTTCAGTGTCTTAGTTTTTTATTTTAACCTTTGAAAGAAATTATACGCAGTTTAGTGAGAGTTCAGATTATTGTGAGAAATCTTTGAAGTGAGTTTATTCAGAAATTTGGGTAATTTAAATGATACTTAACACATCAGTAGACTGGGAGTACATAGTTGATCTGGTAATAAGGAATTAGGCTGCAATCATATTTAATTTTCAATTGTCTACGGCGTCTGGCATCTTTTTCAGATTAATCGGAGCAATTTATTCATTTCTTTTTTATTTGATTGGTCTTCGACATCGGTTAAATGGTTTCAGTCATCGTCTGCTGCCTTCTCGTTCAGTTTCGGTAATTTCGTTTACTATTTTGATGTTTTAAATTATAATTTTGATCGTTCAAGATTTGGCGTCTATTCAGCAAGAGCGTCACATTACGAGTAAAGAAATCTAACGGTAAATCCGTAACCAAACGTCTGTCGTCACGGTTACGAATAAATTCTGATTGGTTAATCTTGGTTTATTACCATTGTTATCAAATTTGAATTTTTATTCAAAATAGCTGTATCTCTTCTAATTGCTTATATTCTTCGGTCTTCTTCCCTACATATTAAATATTATCACTACTGTTATTATTTCCTTTCAAAGATTATTTTGATATCCCTTAAGGTTTGGTTTCTCAAAATTTTAATGTTTGTACATTTATGTTAATATTTGGTAATTACATTTCTCCTTTAATTTAAGTCCTTATTCTAACATTTTTCTTTTAAAATGACTTACAAATTATTCTTGGCTATTTACTCGCCTTGAATTTATTAATTTCCTAGTTGATTTTATATAATTGGCAGTTATTTGTTATTGACAGTTAGGCATTTCCTAGGCCTAAGTAGCCATTGATTATTTTTACCTATTTTATTCAAATTATATTTCATTTTACTACAAAGTGTTTTGTTTTGTTGTTATAATTGATTCGTTTATTGGTTATTGTGTCTTGAATTTGTTTGTGTACTGATTATGTGTCAAGATTATTTTCTATATCTTGGCTTGTCAATTATTTCCTAACTGATTTTCTAGTGTTTATTATTTCTGAATTGATTTATCTGCTTATTTATTTAACTTGCCATTGTCAACAATATGGCTATTATTTACTATTATTTAATACATAAAATATAAGAACTAGGCCTATGGACTGTATGCTTCCTTCAGCCATATCCTATTCATAAATTTAAATGAACAATTCTTTACCAGTTATTAGGTACTGTGGGTTTAAAATACATTTCATTCCTTTACTATTATTTTGGGTGAGAAACATCATCACTCCTTGTAAACTTACTTAATCTATTATCCCTTATATGTGAGACAAATGGATGGAGAGGACTAAAAAAACTTAAGGTAAAAAACCAACCGAAATACTTTAAATAAAAGGAGATAACAAGACAAACGAATAAGTTTGCAAATAGATAATAAAGAAAAAGTTGTAAGATGGAATTTCAAAATTCAAAAAATTATGTAAGACAAACTTACAAAATTATTTAGAGCATATATGAGATAAAAAATAAACAAATCAATGATAAATAATAAATAAAAAAGAACTATGTAAGATCACCTTACCATAATAAACTTTAGCCAACATATGAGACAAAGAAGTAAAACATAAAATAAAGGAATGAGCTACAAAAATTCCTAACTAGTAAGAACGACAAACTTACTATGATATTGAAAAAAAAAACAATCAAAATGATCAACTTCCACAACAATTTAGAAAAATATGGGAAGTAAAATAAACAAACCAATGATCGAGAATGAAATAAATAAAATAAATATTCTAAGAATTATAATATAAAATGAGATGAATCAAAGAGTAATTGAAAATGAATAAAAATGTTAATTGTATCAATAAAGAATCAACGCTTCAAGTATTATAAAATGGTATCAATAAAGAAAGATGAAAAGTACATATGACTCGAACTGAGCAATAATGAAATAAAAAAGTAAAAGATTCCCAACAAATATTATGATTATTATTATTATTATTAGCCACAAGATGACTGTATTGAAGATTCATTTAATTAAGATTGACTATTGGATAAGTCCAGCAATCATTTAACTGAGCGGGGATGATGTTCCCCTGATCTCAGAACAAGAGTAGTTTTGAACGACGGAGTTAGGTAAGCCAATAGAGCCCATCCGAATCGATTTCAGCTACAAAGTATGGATAGTTAGGGAAAATAAGATTTATAGGGAATAATTTATAATAAAAATCAATAAGCCAGATCATATTAAGAGAAAATAATGAAGAAAAGACTCAGAAGAAAGGAAATAGAAGATACAGAATTGAACATAAAAATGAACAAGAAGCAGGAGAATTTGAGAAGAATATGATACAATACAATTGATAATTTCATCAAACTTAGAACACATTTTATAAATGATCAATTTTGGTGGAAGGGCATTATATAACATCGCCAAATTCAGATCATATTTGATAACTATAAGTATGTAAGAAATGCAAAAATGTAATGTATTTTAATAAATAAATAATGAAGAGAATAAAAAATATAAAATATAATTAAGAAAGAAGGAGGAAGAATAGTAAACCAAAAGTGATTATTAAATAAAATAATAGACTAGACTGACTGACAAATGACTTTGACCCAACCCCAGAGATTGGCCAGATAAAAACCAAATTAAAGTGAAACAAGATGGAAGTGAAGGAGAAGAAAAATGAAAATAAAATGGAACAAACCAACTATAAAGGAAATAAAGTGAAACAAGATGATAAAACACAGACATATAGTATAGAATAGGGAAGGGAGGAATGATACAATCAAATATCATAAAGGAAACGAAAACAGTAAACAACCAATATAAAAAATAAATATTAGTATTGACTAAGTGACAAATGTAATTCATAATTAAATAAAAATACACTAACACAAGAATTAGTAGTATATGTAAGTAAGAAATCTAGAAAGACATGAACTTATTAGATATAAATAATATTTGTAAAGAAAGAGAGAGATAGTGAGATAGTGAGAAATAAACTGAAGGTAACTAAGTGACAAAGCAAATTAATAATAGGGATTACCCACTAATAAACACTTAAAATAAAAAGTTTAAGAAGTGCCAATAGTGAAAGTGTAAAAACCCCAAAATAATGAGTGAATCAGTGATAAACACTAATTAGTTAAAAGTGAAAGTGATGAATAAAGAAGGATAGTGTAAATTATAGTATGATAAAACTAGTAATAGATAAGAAAACACTTAGTAAATCAATGATAAAACACTAAATGATTTAATAGTGAACTTATAAGGATTATATAGTTCATGGTAATTAAAAATAGTATTTAGATTAGATGTACACAATTAATTAAGAAGTAATGAACACTGAAGAGTGATGATAACAGTATTAATTAAAAAAGAATCTTATTGTTAAGTTTAATTGAACACAATTGTAATTAAAAGGGAGAAGCCCATGTAAGGTAAACAGTTTGTGTTACCATGGATTGGAGAAAGATTAGTAAAGAAATAAGAAATTAAGAATGCAATCAATAAACACTCTATGTTATAAGGGATAATAGATTAAGTAAGTTTACAAGGAGTGATGATGTTTCTCACCCAAAATAATAGTAAAGGAATGAAATGTATGTTAAACCCACAGTACCTAATAACTGGTAAAGAATTGTTCATTTAAATTTATGAATAGGATATGGCTGAAGGAAGCATACAGTCCATAGGCCTAGTTGTTATATTTTATGTATTAAAGAATAGTAAATAATAGCCATATTGTTGACAATGGCAAGTTAAATAAATAAGCAGATAAATCAATTCAGAAATAATAAACACTAGAAAATCAGTTAGGAAATAATTGACAAGCCAAGATATAGAAAATAATCTTGACACATAATCAGTACACAAACAAATTCAAGACACAATAACCAATAAACGAATCAATTATAACAACAAAACAAAACACTTTGTAGTAAAATGAAATATTATTTGAATAAAATAGGTAAAAATAATCAATGGCTACTTAGGCCTAGGAAATGCCTAACTGTCAATAACAAATAACTGCCAATTATATAAAATCAACTAGGAAATTAATAAATTCAAGGCGAGTAAATAGCCAAGAATAATTTGTAAGTCATTTTAAAAGAAAAATGTTAGAATAAGGACTCAAATTAAAGGAGAAATGTAATTACCAAATATTAACATAAATGTACAAACATTAAAATTTTGAGAAACCCAACCTTAAGGGATATCAAAATAATCTTTGAAAGGAAATAATAACAGTAGTGATAATATTTAATATGTAGGGAAGAAGACCGAAGAATATAAGCAATTAGAAGAGATACAGCTATTTTGAATAAAAATTCAAATTTGATAACAATGGTAATAAACCAAGATTAACCAATCAGAATTTATTCGTAACCGTGACGACAGACGTTTGGTTACGGATTTACCGTTAGATTTCTTTACTCGTAATGTGACGCTCTTGCTGAATAGACGCCAAATCTTGAACGATCAAAATTATAATTTAAAACATCAAAATAGTAAACGAAATTACCGAAACTGAACGAGAAGGCAGCAGACGATGACTGAAACCATTTAACCGATGTCGAAGACCAATCAAATAAAAAAGAAATGAATAAATTGCTCCGATTAATCTGAAAAAGATGCCAGACGCCGTAGACAATTGAAAATTAAATATGATTGCAGCCTAATTCCTTATTACCAGATCAACTATGTACTCCCAGTCTACTGATGTGTTAAGTGTCATTTAAATTACCCAAATTTCTGAATAAACTCACTTCAAAGATTTCTCACAATAATCTGAACTCTCACTAAACTGCGTATAATTTCTTTCAAAGATTAAAATAAAAAACTAAGACACTGAAAATTTGTCAACTTGTAAAGTTAACCTGTTGTTAGTTTACGAAATTTTGAAACACTTTTACTTCACTCCAAGAACAAGTTATAACTACACAGTATATTATTTAAGTTTGACTGATGTAAGGTAGTGTATTTTTATTGTTGTAATCATTAATAATCCTTTTATCGTAATCACAAGAATCCAAGACGTTGAACGAAAATATTTGTATACTACTTCGACAGACGCCATACTTGAATGTCTGTTACGTTCAAAGATCGAGTTGTCAAACCCCGAGATTTTGTCTCATATAAATTACCGGTGCAAATGTATTACAAAAGAAAACATAATTTGTATTAACCTGAATAATTAATAATCAACAAATAATAAACAAGTACTGAGTGTAACCACTGTGTTGTAATTTCATTAGGATGGTGTATTATAATTTGTGTACATTTTAGAGAACAGTTAGTATTGACGGCAAGCGCTCACATAGCCAACGCAACGAACTACTGGCCCGATTCAGACGGCCAAGTCGAGGCGGGAACAAATTGAATTCTCCACACCGCCTGAGCTGCGCTTGTCATACAATCATAAAATTTTTTAATTGTTTTAATTAAACAATTTGGCGCCACCCGGGATTTTCACACCCCTAGTGAACATCAGGTAAGGACTCCGATACCTGGTTATTCGTACATTCACAACGGACATTATCAGCGTAAGTTACGTTCCAAAGCGACGACGGATTGATAAGACACGTTACACCCATTACACTTGTACACGTTTACGATACCGATGGACAGCGTTTCGTCACAATATAGATATGTGTGTGTATTAATTAGTACATAAGTAGCTGCCAATTTGGACATTAGTGACTCAAGAAATGATAGTAAAAAATGTCACTGTGTTAGATGCAATTCAATTAATTACTCTGATGTGGCCTAACATCTTTAACACACTGCTCCTTCTCTGCATTCAAAAAATACATAAAGGAACACGATGTGTAGATTTTTAAAAATATTAAATACTCCTTCCAAGTTTATTTTTCAATGCTTTCAGTAATACCGGTACACGTTTTTCGTGCTATTCACATTAATATATATTATTTTCATTATACACATGTGTGCTCATCACACAGCAGAAGAATGTGATGCTATAGGCAGTGAACACACGTGTGTCATAAATAAATTTTGTACCCAACTCAATAGTAAATACTGAATATGAATCTGCATCTGATTATTCTCAGAATATATACTGCATTGAAATTTGTGCATATTTATTAATCAAATATTCAACACCAATTATCTATTTCTTCATAAGCTTTGTCATATAAACTATGAATTTCAAGATAATTACCCATTTGGTTCAGTGGAAACCTACATATGCAAATATGCACTATGTATACAAAAACGTTGGATATTTTCCAAAGGAATTGCAATAAATGCATATTATACACTACAGTTTTATTACATAACTTTATCTGCATACATAAACATCTTGCAAGAAGTAAATAGCGTTATCTTCCTCCTATCTCTGACGATATGCTTTGAAACACAGATCCACGCACAGTCCAGGAAGTTCGGGTCAGGTGACGCATTGATAAATGACGCTTTTCCTGATTTCCATGGTCTTCCACATCCTGCATTTTTCCTCAGAGTTTTTCCACTTCGACCGTATCACACTTTGTATATAAATGTTTGATATGTCTTGATGAGATCACAGGGGTCTTTCTGGTTTTTGAATTATGCAATAAAAGCTTTTTGATTTGAGCAGCATTAAACAATAATTTTTTGCACTAATATAAAGTTCTCTATTTGCATGATAATAAGATAGCATTTGATCATTTCTGTCTATACAGACATGTAGGAGTTGTATTTAACAACAAGTAAAGGTTGTGTTTGAATGGTGCTGCTTTTGTTTATAAAACTCACCATTTCATTTGCACGATGGAGAGAAATACTGTACACAAAACATCACATGTCACACAATTTACCAATTGCGGTGCCAATACTAGAACAACTTACAACTGGCCTCTTAGTAATTTTGCCAGCAATATGTAAAGTTTCTTCACAGTAACTGTTACTTTCCTGTACAGATTTTGACAGATCATATGAATTATAGAAATTATCCATGTATAAAGAAAGCGTGCCCAACATCTAGTTTATCATTCATAAGGTTTAATACTACTTTACATACAAGGGTAGATGGAGAGTTCTCAGCCTGATACAGAGATAGCACCAGGAACATGAATGGTTATGAGTGTTCAGAAGCTCAGTCTGTTAGATGGCATATCGTACAGTTTAAAACAGGTGTGTTCACTAATTTGATTGATGCAATCAAATAAAATGAACAAACTTGATCTTTTTTGAAAAATGGATGAAAAAGACTGCCATGGAGTGATAAAGTACTCCATTATGAAAGGTCGAACGCCAACAGAAGTGGAAGAATTGGATTCCACTTTGGGAGACTCTTCATCATTTTCAACAGTGAAGAAATAGGCTGCTGAATTCAAACATGCTTGTTTATCCATTTGTGGCAATATACATTTACATCATTCAAAAACCGCTATAAGTGATAAAACGAAGAAATCCACAATGCCATGTTAAACGATTGATGCATGCAAAATTGAGCTTACTGACAGTGCAAACGCCTCAATAGATCATGTCCCCAATGCATTACACAGATATTTGCATATGAAAAAGCATTCAGCATGGATACCATTGAATTTGGCTCTAGTATTCAATCACATCAACATTTCTCATAAGTGCATGGACAACTTTAAATGCAATTCAACCAAGTTTCTGTGATGATTATACCACTGTTAATGAAACATGGATTAACCATTATACATCTCAGGCAAAACAGTAGTCTACATAATGGGTGAAGTAGTCAAAGAAGACGAATTGTGATGGTGTCTGGTTTTGGGAATTCATACGGTTGTGACGTTACAACAGGGGTAGGTTTTATTCCTTATATTTAAAATCTGTAGACAACCTTTGACGTAACCCTTTTTATTTACCCAGTGTGTACTTTTGGTCACAGACTGTAGCGCCGTGTGAGGTACGAACCGGTACAGGAATGTTCATTATCAGCAAAGTGCGTATTTGTGTGGAAGAGCGCGCGGGTGTGCCGCCTTTTGCGACATGTGCTCTGAGGACACGAAAGGGCAGAAGAAAATATGTAGTCTCCGAACCAAAATTCATCACGGAAGTGAGGCGAATTATTTCCGCTAGCCGCATTTGAACCAATCAGCGAACGCAAAACGAGCAAGGCTCCTTGGTTACCACGAGGCGAAAAGGCAGCGCGTCCTTTTAGCCATTTTGGATGTTTGCAGTCGGCATCCAACTTCAGAGCCGCGCTCTGCTAGAAACGTGCTCGCGAGAAATTTAAGTCTGCCGACTAAAAAGAATGGTGATGTTATTCTGAAACAACAATAAAGTATGTGATTGACAAAAGAATCAAAATTAAACAGCGTAAAGTCAGTTTTCGGAATGTTCTACAAACAAAAAGTGCGTAACACGTGGTGACGTAGAACTTTGGATTGCAATGACCAGATGAGTAAAAAAACGAAAGAACATAATCAACTGAGTAAAATTAAACATCATTTTTATCAATTTCCTTTTGTATGAATAACGTATTAAATTTGAAATGAGATCTCTAATTTGGGTTGGTGTCAAGAATGAGTGAGAGAGTGTGCGAAATAAAGAAATTCAAAGTACTGGTTTGTTTAATAAATTGTAAGAAAAATTTAGTTAAGTAAGATTTTTTCTTTTTTATAAATATTTGTAAAGAAAGAAATGTCGAAGAATTGAGTATATGACGTTATGTGATGTGAACGTAAATTGGTAGAGAAACTGACAGAGATGGTAATAGAAAGCAGCGAAAAGTAAAGAAACTTAAACTTGGAAAATTTAATCAATAAAATTGTTGAAACTTCGAACTAAAACTGGGTTAGACTAATCATTTATTTAGAATGACCTCATTCTGCTCTTTCTAGTTCGCCCAAAAGAATCTTGGACCACGGTAAGTAAATATGCAGTTGGTAACAATCAAGATGGCGTCCGAATAAATAGACGCCAGCACAGCTGATTTTGTGTAAAAAGTAAAAATAACTTTATAATTGGCGTCGCGAACAGGGACGTTTACATAAAATTAATGTAAACGGGGCCTACCGTGGAGAGCAGAGTGTGTTATTGGAGGTAAATGATTAAAATATAAATAGACAGGTTATAAGGTTATGTTATGATAGTGTAAAGTACAGCTAAGGGGAGGTTATAATTTGTTTATGTGTATAATATAAGAGATAATAAAGCAATAGTTAAGTAATAAAAATGGAAATTAATGAAGTAAATAAAGAAAACACTCTGACCGAGTCAATGATTATGAGCGGAATAAACGATGAATCAACACCTATTAGAGAAAGTGTCAATAGACCACCTGTTTAATTTTATGAAAGCTAATTTTAGCGAAGTCTAGAGTAATTTTAACGAACAGAACGCTAAATTCAAAAGCAATTTCGATAAAATAAATAGTCGTTTTGATGCACATGAAAGTAATTTTAACGAATTGAAAGAACAGAATAATGAATTAAAGAGTAATTTTAACCAATTGAAAAAACAAAATAATGAGTTGAAAAACAATGTCAATGAAATTAACAACGTTTTGAAAGTAGTAATGAAAAACTTGAAATTAAATTTGACGAGTTAATAGATAAACTAAATGAAATGGAGGAAAATTTTAATAAAAGTGCAGATGACTTTATTAATAAAATGAATAAACGAGACGAGAAGTGGGAAGGAGATAGATGTAGATTGTAACGATAAGATCTTTGCGTATTCTGTAAAGGTGTAAGTTTTGTGTGTTCGCCTCACACTGGGTGGTCGTTACTTTATGTTTACGCTTGCGATGTCCGTAGCGATCTCTCAAATTACCAGTACACGGATGTGGGAACGTTACCTGTTCTTTAGTAGGTGTGCATAAATCCCGGGTGGCGCCAAATTGTTTTAACGGAAAACAATTAAAATAAAAAATAGGCCCCCTATCGTCGATTGAGCGTTCGTGGCTATGACGGTATGGTGAATTCAAATTTACTCCCGCCACGTGCGGTTGATTAACGTGGTTCGCAGAGTTTCCGACGTCTAGCGCTTACCGCCACTATCGCTCGTAGCTAAATACACAAATAATATAATGCACTTTCCTACGAAATAAAGAACAGTGGTTACAACTCTGTACTAGTTTATTAACTTGTGATTAGTAATTATTCAGTCATATACAAAATTATATTTTTGTTATTAAACAAAATTGCACCGGCAATTATTATAAGACAACTTTCTCAAGGTTTCGGCGAAACGATTCTGAACGAACTATTTAGTCAGACATGGCGCCTGCTTTGTTGTTTACTGTTAATTTCGTTCATGAATCTGGATTCTTTTGGTTTACGAAAAAATATCAATTCGATTACAATAAAGTGCACTACCTTACATTACTGGTACTCATATATTACAAGGAGTAATTCCAATTTGTTCCTGAAGTGTTATAAAGTGTGTTTCAAAAGTTCGTAATTATTATACAGGTTATTTTTTCTAGTTTACATAAGTTTAGTGTTTTATTTTTTAATTAATCTTTGAAAGAAATAATATCATCAGTTTATAGTGAGAGTTCAAAGTGTTATGAGAAAAAATTAAAGAGAATTTATTTCATAAATTCGGGTAACTCAGCAATACTTATCAAATCAGTTGACTTGAGGTGTAATGTCATTCAGTTGAAATGGGTTGTGGTCATCGGTAGTCATCAATCTTCCATCATTTTGGGATTTAGGTACGCCTTGCGTCTTTTTCGTATTAGTTGGTTGAAATGTATTAATTTAGAATTTATTAATCTGGTATTTGGCCTCAATTGGATGTCCTAGTCCTTAGTCATCTTCTTACTTATTCGTTTCATCAAATTTGGATTACTTTTAATCGTTTTATGTTAAAATTTGAGTCATTTACGGCTTCGCGTCTCTTCGTCTGTAGCTTCAATAACGGACTCACAGTTTCTAATGGAATATTCATAAATAACGTTCAGTTGTCATGGTAACTGATTGACTCTCATTGGCTGTTCATGACTTAAGCCCATTGTTATAATATTTGAATTTTTATTCAAAATGACTGTATATCTTCTGATTGCTATTATTCTTCTGTTTTCTTATCTATGTATGAAATATTATCACAACTGTTCGTATTTTCTTTCAAAGATCATTTTAACATCCCACAAAGCTGGGTTTGCTTGTGTATTATTGTTTTGACAGTTATGTTGATATTATCTAATTATATTTTTTTCTTATTTTATGTCCTTAGCTTAACTTTTACATCTTAATATGATCCACTAATTATCATTAACTAGTTACTTGACTTGCATTTGCTAATATCATAGTTAATTTCTTACATTTTGTAGTTATTGGTTTTATACAGTTAGGCATTTCATAGGCATAGGTAATAATTGGCTATGTTTTCTTATTTTATACAAATTACATATTATTTTACCTTTGTACATGTTTTGTTTGGTGTTACAAATGATTTGTTCATTTGTTGAATAGTTTTGGGTCTGTTTTACAAGAATTGTATGTTTTCATTAATTTCCATATTATGGTTTGTCTATTATTTTCTAACTGCCTTTCCAGTATTATTAGGTTTATATTAATTTATCTTTTTTCTTATTTATATAGTCATTGTTTATAATTAGTCTATTATTTACTATTCTTTATTAAATATAGCATAACATTTAGGCTTATGGTCAATATAATCCTTGCAGCCATATTCCTATTCATAAACTTAATCAAACAATTCCTTAACAGTTATTATACTACTCTTGTTTACAATTTGTTTTATTCTTACTTATTTTTTGGTGATAAACATCATCACACCATTTACTTTATTTAATTAACTATCCCTTAGAACATAGGATGTGTATTGATTTTGACTTTATATTTTTTACCACATTTTTCTTAAATAAACTTTACTCTCTATCCATGGTAACACTAACATTTCGACCTTCCATGGGATTCCTTCCCTGAATACTATTGTATTCCTCATCTACAATTAATCTTAATACTAATAATAACAAAATTCTTATTAAATAACACGTTTCACCAATAAACCTTTAGTGTTTATCACTGATTATTAGGTGTTTATACCTATTAATAGGGTTTCTATTTATTTTGGGGTTTTACACTGTCACTTTGCACTTTTTATTTTATTTAAGTGTTACTAGTGGGTATTCCCTAACATTAAATTTTCTTTCTCACTTATTCCTGTTCACTATCTATCTATTTCTCTATCTCTCACTTCACAATGGTTAGTTATACTATTAACAAGTTTATGTCATTATAGAGTTATTTATTACATTTAATCTCTATTTACTTGGTTAGTGTACTTTGTTTGTTTTTACTTTATTAGATTTTATCAATTATCATTTACAGTGATTATTTAGTCGATACTAATAATTATCATATACATTATTTTTTATTGGTTTCTTTTTCATTACTTTATTTGAGTATAACATTTCTCCCTTTTCTGTTCTATATTATTCGTTTGTGTCCTTTCATTTCTTCTCCTTTAAATCATTTTCATTTACCTTCTTCTTTGATTTCATTTTATTTCATTTATATTTTGGTTTTCACCTTCTTATTTGGTTTCATATTATTTCGTTTTATTGAGTCAATCACTTGGGTTGGGTCATAGTCGTTTGTCGCGTCTTAGTCATTTTATTTTTATTAGTTACTTAAAAGTTTATATAGTTGATTCATCGTTTTTTCCCTGGTATTAGGGTGGCTTGTTTGTGTTGTAACATAATGCCTCTCCTTCAAAATTGATCATTTTCGTAAAACACTAGTATAGTTTTTTATGAAATTATCAGTTATATATAATTTTTTTCTTTTTCTTCTTTCTTGTTTCTCTTCTTACTTGTTTCACTCCTTTTTATTTAGATCCGTTTTTATTTATTTCCATTAGTGCGTTCTCCCTGTTACATAATTTTTTCTCTAACTTTTAGTAGCTGGTTTCTTCCATTACTACCTTTTTTTCTGAGACCAGAGGAATATCATCTCTGCTCAGTTAATTGATGGCTGGACCTTCTCAGTCAATCTTAAATACCTTTTTGTCATCTTGTGACTTTCATTAATAATAATATTTTGGGGATTGTCCACTTCATGGTTTTTTAGATCATTTTAACCTTTTACTCATTCTTCCTTCTGCTGTACCTTTGCTATATTCTGTTATCTACTCACACAGTTGATGGTTTTTATTTATTTTGTTGTTAAATTCATTATTTCTAACTTTTAATTAGTTTGTTTTTCTTTTCTTCTTGTGATCATTTTAATTATTTTAGACATCTTTTCTTTTCTTCTTCTTTGTTGATTACCATTATTTTGCTTTAGCCACTTGCTGTATATTTGCTTTATACTTTTTTTTTTCTTGTACCAGTTCATTTTTTTTTTCTTTGAATATTCTAAATATCACTATAGTGTTGACGACTCGGAACACTAAGTTTTTTATAAGTAAAAACGTAAAGTTTTACCTTACAGCCTAAACCAGCTTTCACCTTTAGAAGGCTTCATCAGAGGCTGCCATCGGTAGCATTGTCCGTCTTGTTGTTGGCGACGGGATAGTTTTTCGACAGATCAAAGCTGTGTGTGTGTGGTGAAATGTGTTCGAATAATGCGTGCGATTTGAATTGTGTCTGTTCATTTAGGATGTCGTTTTTATTTGTTTTTGTGTGTTTGTATATTTCTAATTGTTCTAGAGTGTCTAGTTTTCGGCCTTTTGTGTGTATGTGTAGAATGTTCATGTTATTGTCGATGTTTTTATATGTGTGGTTTGCTTCAATGAGGTGGTTTGCAAAGGTAGATTCTGTAGTGGTGTGTAGTGCTTTTGTGTGTTCAATGTATCTCTGTTTGAAGCTACGTCCTGTCTGGCCTATGTAGAATTTATTGCAATTTGAGCAATTTAGCTTGTATACACCGGGTAGATCGAATTTGTTTTGTGCTTTGGGCATGCGTTTTGATAGTGTGTGTTCTGTTTTGTTAGTAGTTTTGTAAGCGATTCTGTATCCTGCTATTTTGAATTTGTGGGCAATTTTTTCAGTTTGTTTGTTGATGTATGTTAGTGTTATGAGTTTGTTGTTTTCTGTCTTTGTCTGTTGTTTGTTTTGTGTTTTGTGTAGGAGTTTACTGACTATTGTTCTGTCATAACCGTTAGATTCTGCTAGATATTTTATCGTGGTTTTATTCTATTTATGTTGTTATCCTTTGAATATTCTATATTCTTTATAATTTCAGGTAATTGTCTTAGCAGTTCTTGCTTGGTTTTATATTTGTTTGTTTTAATTGTTCTCTTTTCTAATTCTCTTACATTATTAATTCTTGTTTTCACTTTATTTGTTTATTTTGTTTTGTCTCAGATATTATTTGAAATATTATTGTAAGTTTGTTGTTCTTACTTTGTAGGAATTTTTGTAACTTATTCCTTTATTTTATATTTTGCCTCATATGTTGTTACCTAAATATTATTGTAAGCTGATCTTACATCTTTTGAATTTTGTAATTCACTTTCTCTTTTCTTTTCCATTGGTTTGCATGGTCGGTAATTCGAAAATCAGTCCGTTTTCTCGGTGTTTATCTTCACTTAGTTTACCCATGGTCCATCATTTCCTCTGCACTTGTCGTCCGGATCACTCTGGTGTGTAAAACTATTTCCGTCCTTGTGAAATAGGTTTCTTCTACCTTGTACCACAATTCTTCTAATATCATATGTTCTTTAGTATCAGTGCCTACCTCAATCACTGGATTATGTTGTTTATTACTCCACGAAGTTAATTGCCTCTCCATCATTGATGTTCTCACTGATATTGGTTTATTTTGCATTTCTACTTCTGGTAATTTCCACTTAAATATTGAGTTGTTGAAGTTTTTATTCACTGGTTTGTTGTAAATCCCTTCTATAATTTCTTTTAAAGTCCTCCTACAATCTTTATAATCCATTAATTCACTATGGTCGGTAATTGGTAAATTAAACACCTCAATTAGTCCATGCTTCATCATCTCCACTTCTTCTCGTGTTTTTATTAGTTTCTTTTTACATATTTTTCCTATCTCTTTTGTTTTCATAATCTTCTTAATTATTTGGTTCTTCTTTACTTCTCTACGGTTGGTTTTGATGTGCTTGATTTTCTCTTTGTTTTTGTTATTTTTATTTTCAGGTAACAATGCATTTGAGTCTTCTTTATTATCTATTTTTTCATTGATACCTTCAGAAGCGCTGTCTAGTGTTTCATTCAATTGTGTGAAACCACTATCTAATTTAATAATATATATAAAACTTTCACTAATGAACTTACTGTTGTCACTTCCCAAACGTTTCGAGATGTTGTTTCTCTTCTTCAGTGGGTGTAATACTGACTGTCGATTACAGAATAACCGTTACGGAAAAATGGTGTGTGTGGTGGGGGTTGATGGTGGGAAGGGATTGGCGCTGAGGTTTGAATTGTGTGTGTGGATCAGTGTGTCGAATAGTGTATGTGATTTATAATGTATTTGTTCATTTAATATGTTGTTTGGTTATAGTGTGTGATATCTGTATATTTCAAATTGTTCAGCTGTGTTTAGTTTTCTACTTTTAGGTAAGTAGTGTAATATTTCCATGTTGTGTTCTATGTTTGTGTAACTGTGGTTTTCGTTATGTAAATGTGTGGCAAATGTGGAATGTATGTAGTTTGTGGTGAGGGCTTTTAAATGTTCAGAAAATCTGGAAGAAAAAGATCTTCCCGTCTGGCCGATGTAGAATTGTTGGCAATCATTACAATTTAATTTATAAACCCCTGTTTTGCTGTATGTGTCAATGTCTTTGTTAGTATTATTTATGTGTTTTCTAATGGTGTTGTTGGTTCTGTAGGCTACTTTATAATTGTGTTTCCTAAATGTGTTTGCAATTTTATGTGTATTGGAATTGTAGTATGTAAGTGTTATGTATTTACTGGGTTGTGTGCTGTTGGTCAGATGTGTTTTACTTTTTGTGTTGAGGATTCGTTTGTGTAGTTTATTTATTAATTCGGGGTTGTATCCATTTTTGACTGCTATGTATTTAATTGTGTTTAATTCATCTTGGTAGTCATGTGTGTTTAGGGGTATTGAAGTGAGCCTATGGAGCATGTAGTTGAAAGCTGCATGTTTGTGTTGAGTTGGTTGGTTGGATGTGTTGTGTATGACCATGTCTGATGTGGTGGGTTTTCTGTATATTTTGTATGTGTGTGTGTTGTTTGTTTTGGTGATTGTAAGGTCTAAAAAGTTTATGCTGTTATTTAATTCTATTTCAAGTGTGAATTTTAATTTATGGTGTATAGTGTTAATGTATTTGATAGTTGTCATGGTAACTGATTGACTCTCATTGGCTGTTCATGACTTAAGCCCATTGTTATAATATTTTAATTTTTATTCAAAATGACTGTATATCTTCTGATTGCTATTATTCTTCTGTTTTCTAATCTATGTATGAAATATTATCACAACTGTTCGTATTTTCTTTCAAAGATCATTTTGACATCCCACAAAGCTGGGTTTGCTTATGTATTATTGTTTTGACAGTTATGTTGATATTATCTAATTACATATCTTTCTTATTTTATGTCCTTAGTTTAACTTTTACATCTTAATATGATCCACTAATTATCATTAACTAGTTACTTGACTTAGATTTGCTAATATCATAGTTAATTTCTTACAATTTGTAGTTATTGGTTTTATACAGTTAGGCCTTTCATAGGTCTAGGTAATAATTGGCTACGTTTTCTTATTTTATACAAATTACATATTATTTTACCTTTGTACATGTTTTGTTTGGTGTTACAAATGATTTGTTCATTTGTTGAATAGTTTTGGGTCTCTTTTACAAGAATTTATGTTTTTATTAATTTCCATATTATGGTTTGTCTATTATTTTCTAACTGCATTTCCAGTATTATTAGATTTATATTAATATATCTTTTTTCTTATTTATAATTAGTCTATTATTTACTATTCTTTATAAAATATAACATAACATTTAGGCTTATGGTCTGTATAATTCTTGCAGCCATATTCCTATTCATAAACTTAATCAAACAATTCCTTAACAGTTATTATACTACTCTTGTTTACAATTTGTTTTATTCTTACTTATTTTTTGGTGATAAACATCATCACACCATTTACTTTATTTAATTAACTATCCCTTAGAACATAGGATGTGTATTGATTTTGACTTTATATTTTTTACCACATTTTTCTTAAATAAACTTTACTCTCTATCCATGGTAACACTAACATTTCGACCTTCCATGGGATTCCTTCCCTGAATACTATTGTATTCCTCATCTACAATTAATCTTAATACTAATAATAACAAAATTCTTATTAAATAACACTTTTCACCAATAAACCTTTAGTGTTTATCACTGATTATTAGGTGTTTATACCTATTAATAGGGTTTCTATTTATTTTGGGGTTTTACACTGTCACTTTGCACTTTTTATTTTATTTAAGTGTTACTAGTGGGTATTCCCTAACATTAAATTTTCTTTCTCACTTATTCCTGTTCACTATCTATCTATTTCTCTATCTCTCACTTCACAATGGTTAGTTATACTATTAACAAGTTTATGTCATTATAGAGTTATTTATTACATTTAATCTCTATTTACTTGGTTAGTGTACTTTGTTTGTTTTTACTTTATTAGATTTTATCAATTATCATTTACAGTGATTATTTAGTCGATACTAATAATTTTCATATCCTTTATTTTTTATTGGTTTCTTTTTCATTACTTTATTTGAGTGTAACATTTCTCCCTTTTCTGTTCTATATTATTCGTTTGTGTCCTTTCATTTCTTCTCCTTTAAATCATTTTCATTTACCTTCTCCTTTGATTTCATTTTATTTCATTTATATTTTGGTTTTCAACTTCTTATTTGGTTTCATATTATTTCGTTTTATTGAGTCAATCACTTGGGTTGGGTCATAGTCGTTTGTCGCGTCTTAGTCATTTTATTTTCATTAGTTACTTAAAAGTTTATATAGTTGATTCATCGTTTTTTCCCTGGTATTGGGGTGGCTTGTTTGTGTTGTAACATAATGCCTCTCCTTCAAAATTGATCATTTTCGTAAAACACTAGTATAGTTTTTTATGAAATTATCAGATATATATAATTTTTTTCTTTTTCTTCTTTCTTGTTTCTCTTCTTACTTGTTTCACTCCTTTTTATTTAGATCCGTTTTTATTTATTTCCATTAGTGCGTTCTCCCTGTTACATAATTTTTTCTCTAACTTTTAGTAGCTGGTTTCTTCCATTACTACCTTTTTTTCTGAGACCAGAGGAATATCATCTCTGCTCAGTTAATTGATGGCTGGACCTTCTCAGTCAATCTTAAATACCTTTTTGTCATCTTGTGACTTTCATTAATAATAATATTTTGGGGATTGTCCACTTCATGGTTTTTTAGATCATTTTAACCTTTTACTCATTCTTCCTTCTGCTGTACCTTTGCTATATTCTGTTATCTACTCACACAGTTGATTGTTTTTATTTATTTTGTTGTTAAATTCATTATTTCTAACTTTTAATTAGTTTGTTTTTCTTTTCTTCTTGTGATCATTTTAATTATTTTAGACATCTTTTCTTTTCTTCTTCTTTGTTGATTACCATTATTTTGCTTTAGCCACTTGCTGTATATTTGCTTTATACTTTTTTTTTTCTTGTACCAGTTCATTTTTTTTTCTTTGAATATTCTAAATATCACTATAGTGTTGACGACTCGGAACACTAAGTTTTTTATAAGTAAAAACGTAAAGTTTTACCTTACAGCCTAAACCGGCTTTCACCTTTAGAAGGCTTCATCAGAGGCTGCCATCGGTAGCGTTGTCCGTCTTGTTGTTGGCGACGGGATAGTTTTTTGAAAGATCGAAGCTGTGTGTGTGTGTGTGTGGTGAAATGTGTTCGAATAATGCGTGCGATTTGAATTGTGTCTGTTCATTTAGGATGTCGTTTTTATTTGTTTTTGTGTGTTTGTATATTTCTAATTGTTCTAGAGTGTCTAGTTTTCGGCCTTTTGTGTGTACGTGTAGAATGTTCATGTTATTGTCGATGTTTTTATATGTGTGGTTTGCTTCAATGAGGTGGTTTGCAAAGGTAGATTCTGTAGTGGTGTGTAGTGCTTTTATGTGTTCAATGTATCTCTGTTTTAAGCTACGTCCTGTCTGGCCTATGTAGAATTTATTGCAATTTGAGCAATTTAGCTTGTATACACCGGGTAGATCGAATTTGTTTTGTGCTTTGGGCATGCGTTTTGATAGTGTGTGTTCTGTTTTGTTAGTAGTTTTGTAAGCGATTCTGTATCCTGCTTTTTTGAATTTGTGGGCAATTTTTTCAGTTTGTTTGTTGATGTATGTTAGTGTTATGAATTTGTTGTTTTCTGTCTTTCTCTGTAGTTTGTTTTGTGTTTTGTGTAGGAGTTTACTGACTATTGTTCTGTCATAACCGTTAGATTCTGCTAGATATTTTATCGTGGTTTTATTCTATTTATGTTGTTATCCTTTGAATATTCTATATTCTTTATAATTTCAGGTAATTGTCTTAGCAGTTCTTGCTTGGTTTTATATTTGTTTGTTTTAATTGTTCTCTTTTCTAATTCTCTTACATTATTAATTCTTGTTTGCACTTTATTTGTTTATTTTGTTTTGTCTCAGATATTATTTTAAATATTATTGTAAGTTTGTTGTTCTTACTTTGTAGGAATTTTTGTAACTTATTCCTTTATTTTATATTTTGCCTCATATGTTGTTACCTAAATATTATTGTAAGCTGATCTTACATCTTTTGAATTTTGTAATTCACTTTCTCTTTTCTTTTCCATTGGTTTGCATGGTCGGTAATTCGAAAATCAGTCCGTTTTCTCGGTGTTTATCTTCACTTAGTTTACCCATGGTCCATCATTTCCTGTGCACTTGTCGTCCGGATCACTCTGGTGTGTAAAACTATTTCTGTCCTTGTGAAATAGGTTTCTTCTACCTTGTACCACAATTCTTCTAATATCATATGTTCTTTAGTATCAGTGCCTACCTCAATCACTGGATTATGTTGTTTATTACTCCACGAAGTTAATTGCCTTTCCATCATTGATGTTCTCACTGATATTGGTTTATTTTGCATTTCTACTTCTGGTAATTTCCACTTAAATATTGAGTTGTTGAAGTTTTTATTCACTGGTTTGTTGTGAATCCCTTCTATAATTTCTTTTAAAGTCCTCCTACAATCTTTATAATCCATTAATTCACTATGGTCGGTAATTGGTAAATTAGACACCTCAATTAGTCCATGCTTCATCATCTCCACTTCTTCTCGTGTTTTTATTAGTTTCTTTTTACATATTTTTCCTATCTCTTTTGTTTTCATAATCTTCTTAATTATTTGGTTCTTCTTTACTTCTCTACGGTTGGTTTTGATGTGCTTGATTTTCTCTTTGTTTTTGTTATTTTTATTTTCAGGTAACAATGCATTTGAGTCTTCTTTATTATCTATTTTTTCATTGATACCTTCAGAAGCGCTGTCTAGTGTTTCATTCAATTGTGTGAAACCACTATCTAATTTAATAATATATATAAAACTTTCACTAATGAACTTACTGTTGTCACTTCCCAAACGTTTCGAGATGTTGTTTCTCTTCTTCAGTGGGTGTAATACTGACTGTCGATTACAGAATAACCGTTACGGAAAAATGGTGTGTGTGGTGGGGGTTGATGGTGGGAAGGGATTGGCGCTGAGGTTTGAATTGTGTGTGTGGATCAGTGTGTCGAATAGTGTATGTGATTTATAATGTATTTGTTCATTTAATATGTTGTTTGGTTGTAGTGTGTGATATCTGTATATTTCAAATTGTTCAGCTGTGTTTAGTTTTCTACTTTTAGGTAAGTAGTGTAATATTTCCATGTTGTGTTCTATGTTTGTGTAACTGTGGTTTTCGTTATGTAAATGTGTGGCAAATGTGGAATGTATGTAGTTTATGGTGAGGGCTTTTAAATGTTCAGAAAATCTGGAAGAAAAAGATCTTCCCGTCTGGCCGATGTAGAATTGTTGGCAATCATTACAATTTAATTTATAAACCCCTGTTTTGCTGTATGTGTCAATGTCTTTGTTAGTATTATTTATGTGTTTTCTAATGGTGTTGTTGGTTCTGTAGGCTACTTTATAATTGTGTTTCCTAAATGTGTTTGCAATTTTATGTGTATTGGAATTGTAGTATGTAAGTGTTATGTATTTACTGGGTTGTGTGCTGTTGGTCAGATGTGTTTTACTTTTTGTGTTGAGGATTCGTTTGTGTAGTTTATTTATTAATTCGGGGTTGTATCCATTTTTGACTGCTATGTATTTAATTGTGTTTAATTCATCTTGGTAGTCATGTGTGTTTAGGGGTATTGAAGTGAGCCTATGGAGCATGTAGTTGAAAGCTGCATGTTTGTGTTGAGTTGGTTGGTTGGATGTGTTGTGTATGACCATGTCTGATGTGGTGGGTTTTCTGTATATTTTGTATGTGTGTGTGTTGTTTGTTTTGGTGATTGTAAGGTCTAAAAAGTTTATGCTGTTATTTAATTCTATTTCAAGTGTGAATTTTAATTTATGGTGTATAGTGTTAATGTATTTGATAGTTGTCATGGTAACTGATTGACTCTCATTGGCTGTTCATGACTTAAGCCCATTGTTATAATATTTTAATTTTTATTCAAAATGACTGTATATCTTCTGATTGCTATTATTCTTCTGTTTTCTAATCTATGTATGAAATATTATCGCAACTGTTCGTATTTTCTTTCAAAGATCATTTTGACATCCCACAAAGCTGGGTTTGCTTATGTATTATTGTTTTGACAGTTATGTTGATATTATCTAATTACATATCTTTCTTATTTTATGTCCTTAGTTTAACTTTTACATCTTAATATGATCCACTAATTATCATTAACTAGTTACTTGACTTAGATTTGCTAATATCATAGTTAATTTCTTACAATTTGTAGTTATTGGTTTTATACAGTTAGGCCTTTCATAGGTCTAGGTAATAATTGGCTACGTTTTCTTATTTTATACAAATTACATATTATTTTACCTTTGTACATGTTTTGTTTGGTGTTACAAATGATTTGTTCATTTGTTGAATAGTTTTGGGTCTCTTTTACAAGAATTTATGTTTTTATTAATTTCCATATTATGGTTTGTCTATTATTTTCTAACTGCCTTTCCAGTATTATTAGATTTATATTAATATATCTTTTTTCTTATTTATAATTAGTCTATTATTTACTATTCTTTATAAAATATAACATAACATTTAGGCTTATGGTCTGTATAATTCTTGCAGCCATATTCCTATTCATAAACTTAATCAAACAATTCCTTAACAGTTATTATACTACTCTTGTTTACAATTTGTTTTATTCTTACTTATTTTTTGGTGATAAACATCATCACACCATTTACTTTATTTAATTAACTATCCCTTAGAACATAGGATGTGTATTGATTTTGACTTTATATTTTTTACCACATTTTTCTTAAATAAACTTTACTCTCTATCCATGGTAACACTAACATTTCGACCTTCCATGGGATTCCTTCCCTGAATACTATTGTATTCCTCATCTACAATTAATCTTAATACTAATAATAACAAAATTCTTATTAAATAACACTTCTCACCAATAAACCTTTAGTGTTTATCACTGATTATTAGGTGTTTATACCTATTAATAGGGTTTCTATTTATTTTGGGGTTTTACACTGTCACTTTGCACTTTTTATTTTATTTAAGTGTTACTAGTGGGTATTCCCTAACATTAAATTTTCTTTCTCACTTATTCCTGTTCACTATCTATCTATTTCTCTATCTCTCACTTCACAATGGTTAGTTATACTATTAACAAGTTTATGTCATTATAGAGTTATTTATTACATTTAATCTCTATTTACTTGGTTAGTGTACTTTGTTTGTTTTTACTTTATTAGATTTTATCAATTATCATTTACAGTGATTATTTAGTCGATACTAATAATTTTCATATCCTTTATTTTTTATTGGTTTCTTTTTCATTACTTTATTTGAGTGTAACATTTCTCCCTTTTCTGTTCTATATTATTCGTTTGTGTCCTTTCATTTCTTCTCCTTTAAATCATTTTCATTTACCTTCTCCTTTGATTTCATTTTATTTCATTTATATTTTGGTTTTCAACTTCTTATTTGGTTTCATATTATTTCGTTTTATTGAGTCAATCACTTGGGTTGGGTCATAGTCGTTTGTCGCGTCTTAGTCATTTTATTTTCATTAGTTACTTAAAAGTTTATATAGTTGATTCATCGTTTTTTCCCTGGTATTGGGGTGGCTTGTTTGTGTTGTAACATAATGCCTCTCCTTCAAAATTGATCATTTTCGTAAAACACTAGTATAGTTTTTTATGAAATTATCAGTTATATATAATTTTTTTCTTTTTCTTCTTTCTTGTTTCTCTTCTTACTTGTTTCACTCCTTTTTATTTAGATCCGTTTTTATTTATTTCCATTAGTGCGTTCTCCCTGTTACATAATTTTTTCTCTAACTTTTAGTAGCTGGTTTCTTCCATTACTACCTTTTTTTCTGAGACCAGAGGAATATCATCTCTGCTCAGTTAATTGATGGCTGGACCTTCTCAGTCAATCTTAAATACCTTTTTGTCATCTTGTGACTTTCATTAATAATAATATTTTGGGGATTGTCCACTTCATGGTTTTTTAGATCATTTTAACCTTTTACTCATTCTTCCTTCTGCTGTACCTTTGCTATATTCTGTTATCTACTCACACAGTTGATTGTTTTTATTTATTTTGTTGTTAAATTCATTATTTCTAACTTTTAATTAGTTTGTTTTTCTTTTCTTCTTGTGATCATTTTAATTATTTTAGACATCTTTTCTTTTCTTCTTCTTTGTTGATTACCATTATTTTGCTTTAGCCACTTGCTGTATATTTGCTTTATACTTTTTTTTTTCTTGTACCAGTTCATTTTTTTTTTCTTTGAATATTCTAAATATCACTATAGTGTTGACGACTCGGAACACTAAGTTTTTTATAAGTAAAAACGTAAAGTTTTACCTTACAGCCTAAACCGGCTTTCACCTTTAGAAGGCTTCATCAGAGGCTGCCATCGGTAGCGTTGTCCGTCTTGTTGTTGGCGACGGGATAGTTTTTTGAAAGATCGAAGCTGTGTGTGTGTGTGTGTGGTGAAATGTGTTCGAATAATGCGTGCGATTTGAATTGTGTCTGTTCATTTAGGATGTCGTTTTTATTTGTTTTTGTGTGTTTGTATATTTCTAATTGTTCTAGAGTGTCTAGTTTTCGGCCTTTTGTGTGTACGTGTAGAATGTTCATGTTATTGTCGATGTTTTTATATGTGTGGTTTGCTTCAATGAGGTGGTTTGCAAAGGTAGATTCTGTAGTGGTGTGTAGTGCTTTTATGTGTTCAATGTATCTCTGTTTTAAGCTACGTCCTGTCTGGCCTATGTAGAATTTATTGCAATTTGAGCAATTTAGCTTGTATACACCGGGTAGATCGAATTTGTTTTGTGCTTTGGGCATGCGTTTTGATAGTGTGTGTTCTGTTTTGTTAGTAGTTTTGTAAGCGATTCTGTATCCTGCTTTTTTGAATTTGTGGGCAATTTTTTCAGTTTGTTTGTTGATGTATGTTAGTGTTATGAATTTGTTGTTTTCTGTCTTTCTCTGTAGTTTGTTTTGTGTTTTGTGTAGGAGTTTACTGACTATTGTTCTGTCATAACCGTTAGATTCTGCTAGATATTTTATCGTGGTTTTATTCTATTTATGTTGTTATCCTTTGAATATTCTATATTCTTTATAATTTCAGGTAATTGTCTTAGCAGTTCTTGCTTGGTTTTATATTTGTTTGTTTTAATTGTACTCTTTTCTAATTCTCTTACATTATTAATTCTTGTTTTCACTTTATTTGTTTATTTTGTTTTGTCTCAGATATTATTTGAAATATTATTGTAAGTTTGTTGTTCTTACTTTGTAGGAATTTTTGTAACTTATTCCTTTATTTTATATTTTGCCTCATATGTTGTTACCTAAATATTATTGTAAGCTGATCTTACATCTTTTGAATTTTGTAATTCACTTTCTCTTTTCTTTTCCATTGGTTTGCATGGTCGGTAATTCGAAAATCAGTCCGTTTTCTCGGTGTTTATCTTCACTTAGTTTACCCATGGTCCATCATTTCCTCTGCACTTGTCGTCCGGTTCACTCTGGTGTGTAAAACTATTTCTGTCCTTGTGAAATAGGTTTCTTCTACCTTGTACAACAATTCTTCTAATATCATATGTTCTTTAGTATCAGTGCCTACCTCAATCACTGGATTATGTTGTTTATTACTCCACGAAGTTAATTGCCTCTCCATCATTGATGTTCTCACTGATATTGGTTTATTTTGCATTTCTACTTCTGGTAATTTCCACTTAAATATTGAGTTGTTGAAGTTTTTATTCACTGGTTTGTTGTGAATCCCTTCTATAATTTCTTTTAAAGTCCTCCTACAATCTTTATAATCCATTAATTCACTATGGTCGGTAATTGGTAAATTAGACACCTCAATTAGTCCATGCTTCATCATCTCCACTTCTTCTCGTGTTTTTATTAGTTTCTTTTTACATATTTTTCCTATCTCTTTTGTTTTCATAATCTTCTTAATTATTTGGTTCTTCTTTACTTCTCTACGGTTGGTTTTGATGTGCTTGATTTTCTCTTTGTTTTTGTTATTTTTATTTTCAGGTAACAATGCATTTGAGTCTTCTTTATTATCTATTTTTTCATTGATACCTTCAGAAGCGCTGTCTAGTGTTTCATTCAATTGTGTGAAACCACTATCTAATTTAATAATATATATAAAACTTTCACTAATGAACTTACTGTTGTCACTTCCCAAACGTTTCGAGATGTTGTTTCTCTTCTTCAGTGGGTGTAATACTGACTGTCGATTACAGAATAACCGTTACGGAAAAATGGTGTGTGTGGTGGGGGTTGATGGTGGGAAGGGATTGGCGCTGAGGTTTGAATTGTGTGTGTGGATCAGTGTGTCGAATAGTGTATGTGATTTATAATGTATTTGTTCATTTAATATGTTGTTTGGTTGTAGTGTGTGATATCTGTATATTTCAAATTGTTCAGCTGTGTTTAGTTTTCTACTTTTAGGTAAGTAGTGTAATATTTCCATGTTGTGTTCTATGTTTGTGTAACTGTGGTTTTCGTTATGTAAATGTGTGGCAAATGTGGAATGTATGTAGTTTGTGGTGAGGGCTTTTAAATGTTCAGAAAATCTGGAAGAAAAAGATCTTCCCGTCTGGCCGATGTAGAATTGTTGGCAATCATTACAATTTAATTTATAAACCCCTGTTTTGCTGTATGTGTCAATGTCTTTGTTAGTATTATTTATGTGTTTTCTAATGGTGTTGTTGGTTCTGTAGGCTACTTTATAATTGTGTTTCCTAAATGTGTTTGCAATTTTATGTGTATTGGAATTGTAGTATGTAAGTGTTATGTATTTACTGGGTTGTGTGCTGTTGGTCAGATGTGTTTTACTTTTTGTGTTGAGGATTCGTTTGTGTAGTTTATTTATTAATTCGGGGTTGTATCCATTTTTGACTGCTATGTATTTAATTGTGTTTAATTCATCTTGGTAGTCATGTGTGTTTAGGGGTATTGAAGTGAGCCTATGGAGCATGTAGTTGAAAGCTGCATGTTTGTGTTGAGTTGGTTGGTTGGATGTGTTGTGTATGACCATGTCTGATGTGGTGGGTTTTCTGTATATTTTGTATGTGTGTGTGTTGTTTGTTTTGGTGATTGTAAGGTCTAAAAAGTTTATGCTGTTATTTAATTCTATTTCAAGTGTGAATTTTAATTTATGGTGTATAGTGTTAATGTATTTGATAGTTGTCATGGTAACTGATTGACTCTCATTGGCTGTTCATGACTTAAGCCCATTGTTATAATATTTTAATTTTTATTCAAAATGACTGTATATATTCTGATTGCTATTATTCTTCTGTTTTCTAATCTATGTATGAAATATTATCGCAACTGTTCGTATTTTCTTTCAAAGATCATTTTGACATCCCACAAAGCTGGGTTTGCTTATGTATTATTGTTTTGACAGTTATGTTGATATTATCTAATTACATATCTTTCTTATTTTATGTCCTTAGTTTAACTTTTACATCTTAATATGATCCACTAATTATCATTAACTAGTTACTTGACTTAGATTTGCTAATATCATAGTTAATTTCTTACAATTTGTAGTTATTGGTTTTATACAGTTAGGCCTTTCATAGGTCTAGGTAATAATTGGCTACGTTTTCTTATTTTATACAAATTACATATTATTTTACCTTTGTACATGTTTTGTTTGGTGTTACAAATGATTTGTTCATTTGTTGAATAGTTTTGGGTCTCTTTTACAAGAATTTATGTTTTTATTAATTTCCATATTATGGTTTGTCTATTATTTTCTAACTGCCTTTCCAGTATTATTAGATTTATATTAATATATCTTTTTTCTTATTTATAATTAGTCTATTATTTACTATTCTTTATAAAATATAACATAACATTTAGGCTTATGGTCTGTATAATTCTTGCAGCCATATTCCTATTCATAAACTTAATCAAACAATTCCTTAACAGTTATTATACTACTCTTGTTTACAATTTGTTTTATTCTTACTTATTTTTTGGTGATAAACATCATCACACCATTTACTTTATTTAATTAACTATCCCTTAGAACATAGGATGTGTATTGATTTTGACTTTATATTTTTTACCACATTTTTCTTAAATAAACTTTACTCTCTATCCATGGTAACACTAACATTTCGACCTTCCATGGGATTCCTTCCCTGAATACTATTGTATTCCTCATCTACAATTAATCTTAATACTAATAATAACAAAATTCTTATTAAATAACACTTTTCACCAATAAACCTTTAGTGTTTATCACTGATTATTAGGTGTTTATACCTATTAATAGGGTTTCTATTTATTTTGGGGTTTTACACTGTCACTTTGCACTTTTTATTTTATTTAAGTGTTACTAGTGGGTATTCCCTAACATTAAATTTTCTTTCTCACTTATTCCTGTTCACTATCTATCTATTTCTCTATCTCTCACTTCACAATGGTTAGTTATACTATTAACAAGTTTATGTCATTATAGAGTTATTTATTACATTTAATCTCTATTTACTTGGTTAGTGTACTTTGTTTGTTTTTACTTTATTAGATTTTATCAATTATCATTTACAGTGATTATTTAGTCGATACTAATAATTTTCATATCCTTTATTTTTTATTGGTTTCTTTTTCATTACTTTATTTGAGTGTAACATTTCTCCCTTTTCTGTTCTATATTATTCGTTTGTGTCCTTTCATTTCTTCTCCTTTAAATCATTTTCATTTACCTTCTCCTTTGATTTCATTTTATTTCATTTATATTTTGGTTTTCAACTTCTTATTTGGTTTCATATTATTTCGTTTTATTGAGTCAATCACTTGGGTTGGGTCATAGTCGTTTGTCGCGTCTTAGTCATTTTATTTTCATTAGTTACTTAAAAGTTTATATAGTTGATTCATCGTTTTTTCCCTGGTATTGGGGTGGCTTGTTTGTGTTGTAACATAATGCCTCTCCTTCAAAATTGATCATTTTCGTAAAACACTAGTATAGTTTTTTATGAAATTATCAGTTATATATAATTTTTTTCTTTTTCTTCTTTCTTGTTTCTCTTCTTACTTGTTTCACTCCTTTTTATTTAGATCCGTTTTTATTTATTTCCATTAGTGCGTTCTCCCTGTTACATAATTTTTTCTCTAACTTTTAGTAGCTGGTTTCTTCCATTACTACCTTTTTTTCTGAGACCAGAGGAATATCATCTCTGCTCAGTTAATTGATGGCTGGACCTTCTCAGTCAATCTTAAATACCTTTTTGTCATCTTGTGACTTTCATTAATAATAATATTTTGGGGATTGTCCACTTCATGGTTTTTTAGATCATTTTAACCTTTTACTCATTCTTCCTTCTGCTGTACCTTTGCTATATTCTGTTATCTACTCACACAGTTGATTGTTTTTATTTATTTTGTTGTTAAATTCATTATTTCTAACTTTTAATTAGTTTGTTTTTCTTTTCTTCTTGTGATCATTTTAATTATTTTAGACATCTTTTCTTTTCTTCTTCTTTGTTGATTACCATTATTTTGCTTTAGCCACTTGCTGTATATTTGCTTTATACTTTTTTTTTTCTTGTACCAGTTCATTTTTTTTTTCTTTGAATATTCTAAATATCACTATAGTGTTGACGACTCGGAACACTAAGTTTTTTATAAGTAAAAACGTAAAGTTTTACCTTACAGCCTAAACCGGCTTTCACCTTTAGAAGGCTTCATCAGAGGCTGCCATCGGTAGCGTTGTCCGTCTTGTTGTTGGCGACGGGATAGTTTTTCGAAAGATCGAAGCTGTGTGTGTGTGTGTGTGGTGAAATGTGTTCGAATAATGCGTGCGATTTGAATTGTGTCTGTTCATTTAGGATGTCGTTTTTATTTGTTTTTGTGTGTTTGTATATTTCTAATTGTTCTAGAGTGTCTAGTTTTCGGCCTTTTGTGTGTACGTGTAGAATGTTCATGTTATTGTCGATGTTTTTATATGTGTGGTTTGCTTCAATGAGGTGGTTTGCAAAGGTAGATTCTGTAGTGGTGTGTAGTGCTTTTATGTGTTCAATGTATCTCTGTTTTAAGCTACGTCCTGTCAGGCCTATGTAGAATTTATTGCAATTTGAGCAATTTAGCTTGTATACACCGGGTAGATCGAATTTGTTTTGTGCTTTGGGCATGCGTTTTGATAGTGTGTGTTCTGTTTTGTTAGTAGTTTTGTAAGCGATTCTGTATCCTGCTTTTTTGAATTTGTGGGCAATTTTTTCAGTTTGTTTGTTGATGTATGTTAGTGTTATGAGTTTGTTGTTTTCTGTCTTTCTCTGTAGTTTGTTTTGTGTTTTGTGTAGGAGTTTACTGACTATTGTTCTGTCATAACCGTTAGATTCTGCTAGATATTTTATCGTGGTTTTATTCTATTTATGTTGTTATCCTTTGAATATTCTATATTCTTTATAATTTCAGGTAATTGTCTTAGCAGTTCTTGCTTGGTTTTATATTTGTTTGTTTTAATTGTTCTCTTTTCTAATTCTCTTACATTATTAATTCTTGTTTTCACTTTATTTGTTTATTTTGTTTTGTCTCAGATATTATTTGAAATATTATTGTAAGTTTGTTGTTCTTACTTTGTAGGAATTTTTGTAACTTATTCCTTTATTTTATATTTTGCCTCATATGTTGTTACCTAAATATTATTGTAAGCTGATCTTACATCTTTTGAATTTTGTAATTCACTTTCTCTTTTCTTTTCCATTGGTTTGCATGGTCGGTAATTCGAAAATCAGTCCGTTTTCTCGGTGTTTATCTTCACTTAGTTTACCCATGGTCCATCATTTCCTCTGCACTTGTCGTCCGGATCACTCTGGTGTGTAAAACTATTTCCGTCCTTGTGAAATAGGTTTCTTCTACCTTGTACCACAATTCTTCTAATATCATATGTTCTTTAGTATCAGTGCCTACCTCAATCACTGGATTATGTTGTTTATTACTCCACGAAGTTAATTGCCTCTCCATCATTGATGTTCTCACTGATATTGGTTTATTTTGCATTTCTACTTCTGGTAATTTCCACTTAAATATTGAGTTGTTGAAGTTTTTATTCACTGGTTTGTTGTGAATCCCTTCTATAATTTCTTTTAAAGTCCTCCTACAATCTTTATAATCCATTAATTCACTATGGTCGGTAATTGGTAAATTAAACACCTCAATTAGTCCATGCTTCATCATCTCCACTTCTTCTCGTGTTTTTATTAGTTTCTTTTTACATATTTTTCCTATCTCTTTTGTTTTCATAATCTTCTTAATTATTTGGTTCTTCTTTACTTCTCTACGGTTGGTTTTGATGTGCTTGATTTTCTCTTTGTTTTTGTTATTTTTATTTTCAGGTAACAATGCATTTGAGTCTTCTTTATTATCTATTTTTTCATTGATACCTTCAGAAGCGCTGTCTAGTGTTTCATTCAATTGTGTGAAACCACTATCTAATTTAATAATATATATAAAACTTTCACTAATGAACTTACTGTTGTCACTTCCCAAACGTTTCGAGATGTTGTTTCTCTTCTTCAGTGGGTGTAATACTGACTGTCGATTACAGAATAACCGTTACGGAAAAATGGTGTGTGTGGTGGGGGTTGATGGTGGGAAGGGATTGGCGCTGAGGTTTGAATTGTGTGTGTGGATCAGTGTGTCGAATAGTGTATGTGATTTATAATGTATTTGTTCATTTAATATGTTGTTTGGTTGTAGTGTGTGATATCTGTATATTTCAAATTGTTCAGCTGTGTTTAGTTTTCTACTTTTAGGTAAGTAGTGTAATATTTCCATGTTGTGTTCTATGTTTGTGTAACTGTGGTTTTCGTTATGTAAATGTGTGGCAAATGTGGAATGTATGTAGTTTGTGGTGAGGGCTTTTAAATGTTCAGAAAATCTGGAAGAAAAAGATCTTCCCGTCTGGCCGATGTAGAATTGTTGGCAATCATTACAATTTAATTTATAAACCCCTGTTTTGCTGTATGTGTCAATGTCTTTGTTAGTATTATTTATGTGTTTTCTAATGGTGTTGTTGGTTCTGTAGGCTACTTTATAATTGTGTTTCCTAAATGTGTTTGCAATTTTATGTGTATTGGAATTGTAGTATGTAAGTGTTATGTATTTACTGGGTTGTGTGCTGTTGGTCAGATGTGTTTTACTTTTTGTGTTGAGGATTCGTTTGTGTAGTTTATTTATTAATTCGGGGTTGTATCCATTTTTGACTGCTATGTATTTAATTGTGTTTAATTCATCTTGGTAGTCATGTGTGTTTAGGGGTATTGAAGTGAGCCTATGGAGCATGTAGTTGAAAGCTGCATGTTTGTGTTGAGTTGGTTGGTTGGATGTGTTGTGTATGACCATGTCTGATGTGGTGGGTTTTCTGTATATTTTGTATGTGTGTGTGTTGTTTGTTTTGGTGATTGTAAGGTCTAAAAAGTTTATGCTGTTATTTAATTCTATTTCAAGTGTGAATTTTAATTTATGGTGTATAGTGTTAATGTATTTGATAGTTGTCATGGTAACTGATTGACTCTCATTGGCTGTTCATGACTTAAGCCCATTGTTATAATATTTTAATTTTTATTCAAAATGACTGTATATCTTCTGATTGCTATTATTCTTCTGTTTTCTAATCTATGTATGAAATATTATCACAACTGTTCGTATTTTCTTTCAAAGATCATTTTGACATCCCACAAAGCTGGGTTTGCTTATGTATTATTGTTTTGACAGTTATGTTGATATTATCTAATTACATATCTTTCTTATTTTATGTCCTTAGTTTAACTTTTACATCTTAATATGATCCACTAATTATCATTAACTAGTTACTTGACTTAGATTTGCTAATATCATAGTTAATTTCTTACAATTTGTAGTTATTGGTTTTATACAGTTAGGCCTTTCATAGGTCTAGGTAATAATTGGCTACGTTTTCTTATTTTATACAAATTACATATTATTTTACCTTTGTACATGTTTTGTTTGGTGTTACAAATGATTTGTTCATTTGTTGAATAGTTTTGGGTCTCTTTTACAAGAATTTATGTTTTTATTAATTTCCATATTATGGTTTGTCTATTATTTTCTAACTGCCTTTCCAGTATTATTAGATTTATATTAATATATCTTTTTTCTTATTTATAATTAGTCTATTATTTACTATTCTTTATAAAATATAACATAACATTTAGGCTTATGGTCTGTATAATTCTTGCAGCCATATTCCTATTCATAAACTTAATCAAACAATTCCTTAACAGTTATTATACTACTCTTGTTTACAATTTGTTTTATTCTTACTTATTTTTTGGTGATAAACATCATCACACCATTTACTTTATTTAATTAACTATCCCTTAGAACATAGGATGTGTATTGATTTTGACTTTATATTTTTTACCACATTTTTCTTAAATAAACTTTACTCTCTATCCATGGTAACACTAACATTTCGACCTTCCATGGGATTCCTTCCCTGAATACTATTGTATTCCTCATCTACAATTAATCTTAATACTAATAATAACAAAATTCTTATTAAATAACACTTCTCACCAATAAACCTTTAGTGTTTATCACTGATTATTAGGTGTTTATACCTATTAATAGGGTTTCTATTTATTTTGGGGTTTTACACTGTCACTTTGCACTTTTTATTTTATTTAAGTGTTACTAGTGGGTATTCCCTAACATTAAATTTTCTTTCTCACTTATTCCTGTTCACTATCTATCTATTTCTCTATCTCTCACTTCACAATGGTTAGTTATACTATTAACAAGTTTATGTCATTATAGAGTTATTTATTACATTTAATCTCTATTTACTTGGTTAGTGTACTTTGTTTGTTTTTACTTTATTAGATTTTATCAATTATCATTTACAGTGATTATTTAGTCGATACTAATAATTTTCATATCCTTTATTTTTTATTGGTTTCTTTTTCATTACTTTATTTGAGTGTAACATTTCTCCCTTTTCTGTTCTATATTATTCGTTTGTGTCCTTTCATTTCTTCTCCTTTAAATCATTTTCATTTACCTTCTCCTTTGATTTCATTTTATTTCATTTATATTTTGGTTTTCAACTTCTTATTTGGTTTCATATTATTTCGTTTTATTGAGTCAATCACTTGGGTTGGGTCATAGTCGTTTGTCGCGTCTTAGTCATTTTATTTTCATTAGTTACTTAAAAGTTTATATAGTTGATTCATCGTTTTTTCCCTGGTATTGGGGTGGCTTGTTTGTGTTGTAACATAATGCCTCTCCTTCAAAATTGATCATTTTCGTAAAACACTAGTATAGTTTTTTATGAAATTATCAGTTATATATAATTTTTTTCTTTTTCTTCTTTCTTGTTTCTCTTCTTACTTGTTTCACTCCTTTTTATTTAGATCCGTTTTTATTTATTTCCATTAGTGCGTTCTCCCTGTTACATAATTTTTTCTCTAACTTTTAGTAGCTGGTTTCTTCCATTACTACCTTTTTTTCTGAGACCAGAGGAATATCATCTCTGCTCAGTTAATTGATGGCTGGACCTTCTCAGTCAATCTTAAATACCTTTTTGTCATCTTGTGACTTTCATTAATAATAATATTTTGGGGATTGTCCACTTCATGGTTTTTTAGATCATTTTAACCTTTTACTCATTCTTCCTTCTGCTGTACCTTTGCTATATTCTGTTATCTACTCACACAGTTGATTGTTTTTATTTATTTTGTTGTTAAATTCATTATTTCTAACTTTTAATTAGTTTGTTTTTCTTTTCTTCTTGTGATCATTTTAATTATTTTAGACATCTTTTCTTTTCTTCTTCTTTGTTGATTACCATTATTTTGCTTTAGCCACTTGCTGTATATTTGCTTTATACTTTTTTTTTTCTTGTACCAGTTCATTTTTTTTTTTCTTTGAATATTCTAAATATCACTATAGTGTTGACGACTCGGAACACTAAGTTTTTTATAAGTAAAAACGTAAAGTTTTACCTTACAGCCTAAACCGGCTTTCACCTTTAGAAGGCTTCATCAGAGGCTGCCATCGGTAGCGTTGTCCGTCTTGTTGTTGGCGACGGGATAGTTTTTCGAAAGATCGAAGCTGTGTGTGTGTGTGTGGTGAAATGTGTTCGAATAATGCGTGCGATTTGAATTGTGTCTGTTCATTTAGGATGTCGTTTTTATTTGTTTTTGTGTGTTTGTATATTTCTAATTGTTCTAGAGTGTCTAGTTTTCGGCCTTTTGTGTGTACGTGTAGAATGTTCATGTTATTGTCGATGTTTTTATATGTGTGGTTTGCTTCAATGAGGTGGTTTGCAAAGGTAGATTCTGTAGTGGTGTGTAGTGCTTTTATGTGTTCAATGTATCTCTGTTTTAAGCTACGTCCTGTCAGGCCTATGTAGAATTTATTGCAATTTGAGCAATTTAGCTTGTATACACCGGGTAGATCGAATTTGTTTTGTGCTTTGGGCATGCGTTTTGATAGTGTGTGTTCTGTTTTGTTAGTAGTTTTGTAAGCGATTCTGTATCCTGCTTTTTTGAATTTGTGGGCAATTTTTTCAGTTTGTTTGTTGATGTATGTTAGTGTTATGAGTTTGTTGTTTTCTGTCTTTCTCTGTAGTTTGTTTTGTGTTTTGTGTAGGAGTTTACTGACTATTGTTCTGTCATAACCGTTAGATTCTGCTAGATATTTTATCGTGGTTTTATTCTATTTATGTTGTTATCCTTTGAATATTCTATATTCTTTATAATTTCAGGTAATTGTCTTAGCAGTTCTTGCTTGGTTTTATATTTGTTTGTTTTAATTGTTCTCTTTTCTAATTCTCTTACATTATTAATTCTTGTTTTCACTTTATTTGTTTATTTTGTTTTGTCTCAGATATTATTTGAAATATTATTGTAAGTTTGTTGTTCTTACTTTGTAGGAATTTTTGTAACTTATTCCTTTATTTTATATTTTGCCTCATATGTTGTTACCTAAATATTATTGTAAGCTGATCTTACATCTTTTGAATTTTGTAATTCACTTTCTCTTTTCTTTTCCATTGGTTTGCATGGTCGGTAATTCGAAAATCAGTCCGTTTTCTCGGTGTTTATCTTCACTTAGTTTACCCATGGTCCATCATTTCCTCTGCACTTGTCGTCCGGATCACTCTGGTGTGTAAACCTATTTCCGTCCTTGTGAAATAGGTTTCTTCTACCTTGTACCACAATTCTTCTAATATCATATGTTCTTTAGTATCAGTGCCTACCTCAATCACTGGATTATGTTGTTTATTACTCCACGAAGTTAATTGCCTCTCCATCATTGATGTTCTCACTGATATTGGTTTATTTTGCATTTCTACTTCTGGTAATTTCCACTTAAATATTGAGTTGTTGAAGTTTTTATTCACTGGTTTGTTGTGAATCCCTTCTATAATTTCTTTTAAAGTCCTCCTACAATCTTTATAATCCATTAATTCACTATGGTCGGTAATTGGTAAATTAAACACCTCAATTAGTCCATGCTTCATCATCTCCACTTCTTCTCGTGTTTTTATTAGTTTCTTTTTACATATTTTTCCTATCTCTTTTGTTTTCATAATCTTCTTAATTATTTGGTTCTTCTTTACTTCTCTACGGTTGGTTTTGATGTGCTTGATTTTCTCTTTGTTTTTGTTATTTTTATTTTCAGGTAACAATGCATTTGAGTCTTCTTTATTATCTATTTTTTCATTGATACCTTCAGAAGCGCTGTCTAGTGTTTCATTCAATTGTGTGAAACCACTATCTAATTTAATAATATATATAAAACTTTCACTAATGAACTTACTGTTGTCACTTCCCAAACGTTTCGAGATGTTGTTTCTCTTCTTCAGTGGGTGTAATACTGACTGTCGATTACAGAATAACCGTTACGGAAAAATGGTGTGTGTGGTGGGGGTTGATGGTGGGAAGGGATTGGCGCTGAGGTTTGAATTGTGTGTGTGGATCAGTGTGTCGAATAGTGTATGTGATTTATAATGTATTTGTTCATTTAATATGTTGTTTGGTTGTAGTGTGTGATATCTGTATATTTCAAATTGTTCAGCTGTGTTTAGTTTTCTACTTTTAGGTAAGTAGTGTAATATTTCCATGTTGTGTTCTATGTTTGTGTAACTGTGGTTTTCGTTATGTAAATGTGTGGCAAATGTGGAATGTATGTAGTTTGTGGTGAGGGCTTTTAAATGTTCAGAAAATCTGGAAGAAAAAGATCTTCCCGTCTGGCCGATGTAGAATTGTTGGCAATCATTACAATTTAATTTATAAACCCCTGTTTTGCTGTATGTGTCAATGTCTTTGTTAGTATTATTTATGTGTTTTCTAATGGTGTTGTTGGTTCTGTAGGCTACTTTATAATTGTGTTTCCTAAATGTGTTTGCAATTTTATGTGTATTGGAATTGTAGTATGTAAGTGTTATGTATTTACTGGGTTGTGTGCTGTTGGTCAGATGTGTTTTACTTTTTGTGTTGAGGATTCGTTTGTGTAGTTTATTTATTAATTCGGGGTTGTATCCATTTTTGACTGCTATGTATTTAATTGTGTTTAATTCATCTTGGTAGTCATGTGTGTTTAGGGGTATTGAAGTGAGCCTATGGAGCATGTAGTTGAAAGCTGCATGTTTGTGTTGAGTTGGTTGGTTGGATGTGTTGTGTATGACCATGTCTGATGTGGTGGGTTTTCTGTATATTTTGTATGTGTGTGTGTTGTTTGTTTTGGTGATTGTAAGGTCTAAAAAGTTTATGCTGTTATTTAATTCTATTTCAAGTGTGAATTTTAATTTATGGTGTATAGTGTTAATGTATTTGATAGTTGTCATGGTAACTGATTGACTCTCATTGGCTGTTCATGACTTAAGCCCATTGTTATAATATTTTAATTTTTATTCAAAATGACTGTATATCTTCTGATTGCTATTATTCTTCTGTTTTCTAATCTATGTATGAAATATTATCACAACTGTTCGTATTTTCTTTCAAAGATCATTTTGACATCCCACAAAGCTGGGTTTGCTTATGTATTATTGTTTTGACAGTTATGTTGATATTATCTAATTACATATCTTTCTTATTTTATGTCCTTAGTTTAACTTTTACATCTTAATATGATCCACTAATTATCATTAACTAGTTACTTGACTTAGATTTGCTAATATCATAGTTAATTTCTTACAATTTGTAGTTATTGGTTTTATACAGTTAGGCCTTTCATAGGTCTAGGTAATAATTGGCTACGTTTTCTTATTTTATACAAATTACATATTATTTTACCTTTGTACATGTTTTGTTTGGTGTTACAAATGATTTGTTCATTTGTTGAATAGTTTTGGGTCTCTTTTACAAGAATTTATGTTTTTATTAATTTCCATATTATGGTTTGTCTATTATTTTCTAACTGCCTTTCCAGTATTATTAGATTTATATTAATATATCTTTTTTCTTATTTATAATTAGTCTATTATTTACTATTCTTTATAAAATATAACATAACATTTAGGCTTATGGTCTGTATAATTCTTGCAGCCATATTCCTATTCATAAACTTAATCAAACAATTCCTTAACAGTTATTATACTACTCTTGTTTACAATTTGTTTTATTCTTACTTATTTTTTGGTGATAAACATCATCACACCATTTACTTTATTTAATTAACTATCCCTTAGAACATAGGATGTGTATTGATTTTGACTTTATATTTTTTACCACATTTTTCTTAAATAAACTTTACTCTCTATCCATGGTAACACTAACATTTCGACCTTCCATGGGATTCCTTCCCTGAATACTATTGTATTCCTCATCTACAATTAATCTTAATACTAATAATAACAAAATTCTTATTAAATAACACTTTTCACCAATAAACCTTTAGTGTTTATCACTGATTATTAGGTGTTTATACCTATTAATAGGGTTTCTATTTATTTTGGGGTTTTACACTGTCACTTTGCACTTTTTATTTTATTTAAGTGTTACTAGTGGGTATTCCCTAACATTAAATTTTCTTTCTCACTTATTCCTGTTCACTATCTATCTATTTCTCTATCTCTCACTTCACAATGGTTAGTTATACTATTAACAAGTTTATGTCATTATAGAGTTATTTATTACATTTAATCTCTATTTACTTGGTTAGTGTACTTTGTTTGTTTTTACTTTATTAGATTTTATCAATTATCATTTACAGTGATTATTTAGTCGATACTAATAATTTTCATATCCTTTATTTTTTATTGGTTTCTTTTTCATTACTTTATTTGAGTGTAACATTTCTCCCTTTTCTGTTCTATATTATTCGTTTGTGTCCTTTCATTTCTTCTCCTTTAAATCATTTTCATTTACCTTCTCCTTTGATTTCATTTTATTTCATTTATATTTTGGTTTTCAACTTCTTATTTGGTTTCATATTATTTCGTTTTATTGAGTCAATCACTTGGGTTGGGTCATAGTCGTTTGTCGCGTCTTAGTCATTTTATTTTCATTAGTTACTTAAAAGTTTATATAGTTGATTCATCGTTTTTTCCCTGGTATTGGGGTGGCTTGTTTGTGTTGTAACATAATGCCTCTCCTTCAAAATTGATCATTTTCGTAAAACACTAGTATAGTTTTTTATGAAATTATCAGTTATATATAATTTTTTTCTTTTTCTTCTTTCTTGTTTCTCTTCTTACTTGTTTCACTCCTTTTTATTTAGATCCGTTTTTATTTATTTCCATTAGTGCGTTCTCCCTGTTACATAATTTTTTCTCTAACTTTTAGTAGCTGGTTTCTTCCATTACTACCTTTTTTTCTGAGACCAGAGGAATATCATCTCTGCTCAGTTAATTGATGGCTGGACCTTCTCAGTCAATCTTAAATACCTTTTTGTCATCTTGTGACTTTCATTAATAATAATATTTTGGGGATTGTCCACTTCATGGTTTTTTAGATCATTTTAACCTTTTACTCATTCTTCCTTCTGCTGTACCTTTGCTATATTCTGTTATCTACTCACACAGTTGATTGTTTTTATTTATTTTGTTGTTAAATTCATTATTTCTAACTTTTAATTAGTTTGTTTTTCTTTTCTTCTTGTGATCATTTTAATTATTTTAGACATCTTTTCTTTTCTTCTTCTTTGTTGATTACCATTATTTTGCTTTAGCCACTTGCTGTATATTTGCTTTATACTTTTTTTTTTCTTGTACCAGTTCATTTTTTTTTTCTTTGAATATTCTAAATATCACTATAGTGTTGACGACTCGGAACACTAAGTTTTTTATAAGTAAAAACGTAAAGTTTTACCTTACAGCCTAAACCGGCTTTCACCTTTAGAAGGCTTCATCAGAGGCTGCCATCGGTAGCGTTGTCCGTCTTGTTGTTGGCGACGGGATAGTTTTTCGAAAGATCGAAGCTGTGTGTGTGTGTGTGTGGTGAAATGTGTTCGAATAATGCGTGCGATTTGAATTGTGTCTGTTCATTTAGGATGTCGTTTTTATTTGTTTTTGTGTGTTTGTATATTTCTAATTGTTCTAGAGTGTCTAGTTTTCGGCCTTTTGTGTGTACGTGTAGAATGTTCATGTTATTGTCGATGTTTTTATATGTGTGGTTTGCTTCAATGAGGTGGTTTGCAAAGGTAGATTCTGTAGTGGTGTGTAGTGCTTTTATGTGTTCAATGTATCTCTGTTTTAAGCTACGTCCTGTCAGGCCTATGTAGAATTTATTGCAATTTGAGCAATTTAGCTTGTATACACCGGGTAGATCGAATTTGTTTTGTGCTTTGGGCATGCGTTTTGATAGTGTGTGTTCTGTTTTGTTAGTAGTTTTGTAAGCGATTCTGTATCCTGCTTTTTTGAATTTGTGGGCAATTTTTTCAGTTTGTTTGTTGATGTATGTTAGTGTTATGAGTTTGTTGTTTTCTGTCTTTCTCTGTAGTTTGTTTTGTGTTTTGTGTAGGAGTTTACTGACTATTGTTCTGTCATAACCGTTAGATTCTGCTAGATATTTTATCGTGGTTTTATTCTATTTATGTTGTTATCCTTTGAATATTCTATATTCTTTATAATTTCAGGTAATTGTCTTAGCAGTTCTTGCTTGGTTTTATATTTGTTTGTTTTAATTGTTCTCTTTTCTAATTCTCTTACATTATTAATTCTTGTTTTCACTTTATTTGTTTATTTTGTTTTGTCTCAGATATTATTTGAAATATTATTGTAAGTTTGTTGTTCTTACTTTGTAGGAATTTTTGTAACTTATTCCTTTATTTTATATTTTGCCTTATATGTTGTTACCTAAATATTATTGTAAGCTGATCTTACATCTTTTGAATTTTGTAATTCACTTTCTCTTTTCTTTTCCATTGGTTTGCATGGTCGGTAATTCGAAAATCAGTCCGTTTTCTCGGTGTTTATCTTCACTTAGTTTACCCATGGTCCATCATTTCCTCTGCACTTGTCGTCCGGATCACTCTGGTGTGTAAAACTATTTCCGTCCTTGTGAAATAGGTTTCTTCTACCTTGTACCACAATTCTTCTAATATCATATGTTCTTTAGTATCAGTGCCTACCTCAATCACTGGATTATGTTGTTTATTACTCCACGAAGTTAATTGCCTCTCCATCATTGATGTTCTCACTGATATTGGTTTATTTTGCATTTCTACTTCTGGTAATTTCCACTTAAATATTGAGTTGTTGAAGTTTTTATTCACTGGTTTGTTGTGAATCCCTTCTATAATTTCTTTTAAAGTCCTCCTACAATCTTTATAATCCATTAATTCACTATGGTCGGTAATTGGTAAATTAAACACCTCAATTAGTCCATGCTTCATCATCTCCACTTCTTCTCGTGTTTTTATTAGTTTCTTTTTACATATTTTTCCTATCTCTTTTGTTTTCATAATCTTCTTAATTATTTGGTTCTTCTTTACTTCTCTACGGTTGGTTTTGATGTGCTTGATTTTCTCTTTGTTTTTGTTATTTTTATTTTCAGGTAACAATGCATTTGAGTCTTCTTTATTATCTATTTTTTCATTGATACCTTCAGAAGCGCTGTCTAGTGTTTCATTCAATTGTGTGAAACCACTATCTAATTTAATAATATATATAAAACTTTCACTAATGAACTTACTGTTGTCACTTCCCAAACGTTTCGAGATGTTGTTTCTCTTCTTCAGTGGGTGTAATACTGACTGTCGATTACAGAATAACCGTTACGGAAAAATGGTGTGTGTGGTGGGGGTTGATGGTGGGAAGGGATTGGCGCTGAGGTTTGAATTGTGTGTGTGGATCAGTGTGTCGAATAGTGTATGTGATTTATAATGTATTTGTTCATTTAATATGTTGTTTGGTTGTAGTGTGTGATATCTGTATATTTCAAATTGTTCAGCTGTGTTTAGTTTTCTACTTTTAGGTAAGTAGTGTAATATTTCCATGTTGTGTTCTATGTTTGTGTAACTGTGGTTTTCGTTATGTAAATGTGTGGCAAATGTGGAATGTATGTAGTTTGTGGTGAGGGCTTTTAAATGTTCAGAAAATCTGGAAGAAAAAGATCTTCCCGTCTGGCCGATGTAGAATTGTTGGCAATCATTACAATTTAATTTATAAACCCCTGTTTTGCTGTATGTGTCAATGTCTTTGTTAGTATTATTTATGTGTTTTCTAATGGTGTTGTTGGTTCTGTAGGCTACTTTATAATTGTGTTTCCTAAATGTGTTTGCAATTTTATGTGTATTGGAATTGTAGTATGTAAGTGTTATGTATTTACTGGGTTGTGTGCTGTTGGTCAGATGTGTTTTACTTTTTGTGTTGAGGATTCGTTTGTGTAGTTTATTTATTAATTCGGGGTTGTATCCATTTTTGACTGCTATGTATTTAATTGTGTTTAATTCATCTTGGTAGTCATGTGTGTTTAGGGGTATTGAAGTGAGCCTATGGAGCATGTAGTTGAAAGCTGCATGTTTGTGTTGAGTTGGTTGGTTGGATGTGTTGTGTATGACCATGTCTGATGTGGTGGGTTTTCTGTATATTTTGTATGTGTGTGTGTTGTTTGTTTTGGTGATTGTAAGGTCTAAAAAGTTTATGCTGTTATTTAATTCTATTTCAAGTGTGAATTTTAATTTATGGTGTATAGTGTTAATGTATTTGATAGTTGTCATGGTAACTGATTGACTCTCATTGGCTGTTCATGACTTAAGCCCATTGTTATAATATTTTAATTTTTATTCAAAATGACTGTATATCTTCTGATTGCTATTATTCTTCTGTTTTCTAATCTATGTATGAAATATTATCACAACTGTTCGTATTTTCTTTCAAAGATCATTTTGACATCCCACAAAGCTGGGTTTGCTTATGTATTATTGTTTTGACAGTTATGTTGATATTATCTAATTACATATCTTTCTTATTTTATGTCCTTAGTTTAACTTTTACATCTTAATATGATCCACTAATTATCATTAACTAGTTACTTGACTTAGATTTGCTAATATCATAGTTAATTTCTTACAATTTGTAGTTATTGGTTTTATACAGTTAGGCCTTTCATAGGTCTAGGTAATAATTGGCTACGTTTTCTTATTTTATACAAATTACATATTATTTTACCTTTGTACATGTTTTGTTTGGTGTTACAAATGATTTGTTCATTTGTTGAATAGTTTTGGGTCTCTTTTACAAGAATTTATGTTTTTATTAATTTCCATATTATGGTTTGTCTATTATTTTCTAACTGCCTTTCCAGTATTATTAGATTTATATTAATATATCTTTTTTCTTATTTATAATTAGTCTATTATTTACTATTCTTTATAAAATATAACATAACATTTAGGCTTATGGTCTGTATAATTCTTGCAGCCATATTCCTATTCATAAACTTAATCAAACAATTCCTTAACAGTTATTATACTACTCTTGTTTACAATTTGTTTTATTCTTACTTATTTTTTGGTGATAAACATCATCACACCATTTACTTTATTTAATTAACTATCCCTTAGAACATAGGATGTGTATTGATTTTGACTTTATATTTTTTACCACATTTTTCTTAAATAAACTTTACTCTCTATCCATGGTAACACTAACATTTCGACCTTCCATGGGATTCCTTCCCTGAATACTATTGTATTCCTCATCTACAATTAATCTTAATACTAATAATAACAAAATTCTTATTAAATAACACTTTTCACCAATAAACCTTTAGTGTTTATCACTGATTATTAGGTGTTTATACCTATTAATAGGGTTTCTATTTATTTTGGGGTTTTACACTGTCACTTTGCACTTTTTATTTTATTTAAGTGTTACTAGTGGGTATTCCCTAACATTAAATTTTCTTTCTCACTTATTCCTGTTCACTATCTATCTATTTCTCTATCTCTCACTTCACAATGGTTAGTTATACTATTAACAAGTTTATGTCATTATAGAGTTATTTATTACATTTAATCTCTATTTACTTGGTTAGTGTACTTTGTTTGTTTTTACTTTATTAGATTTTATCAATTATCATTTACAGTGATTATTTAGTCGATACTAATAATTTTCATATACTTTATTTTTTATTGGTTTCTTTTTCATTACTTTATTTGAGTGTAACATTTCTCCCTTTTCTGTTCTATATTATTCGTTTGTGTCCTTTCATTTCTTCTCCTTTAAATCATTTTCATTTACCTTCTCCTTTGATTTCATTTTATTTCATTTATATTTTGGTTTTCAACTTCTTATTTGGTTTCATATTATTTCGTTTTATTGAGTCAATCACTTGGGTTGGGTCATAGTCGTTTGTCGCGTCTTAGTCATTTTATTTTCATTAGTTACTTAAAAGTTTATATAGTTGATTCATCGTTTTTTCCCTGGTATTGGGGTGGCTTGTTTGTGTTGTAACATAATGCCTCTCCTTCAAAATTGATCATTTTCGTAAAACACTAGTATAGTTTTTTATGAAATTATCAGTTATATATAATTTTTTTCTTTTTCTTCTTTCTTGTTTCTCTTCTTACTTGTTTCACTCCTTTTTATTTAGATCCGTTTTTATTTATTTCCATTAGTGCGTTCTCCCTGTTACATAATATTTTTTCTCTAACTTTTAGTAGCTGGTTTCTTCCATTACTACCTTTTTTTCTGAGACCAGAGGAATATCATCTCTGCTCAGTTAATTGATGGCTGGACCTTCTCAGTCAATCTTAAATACCTTTTTGTCATCTTGTGACTTTCATTAATAATAATATTTTGGGATTGTCCACTTCATGGTTTTTTAGATCATTTTAACCTTTTACTCATTCTTCCTTCTGCTGTACCTTTGCTATATTCTGTTATCTACTCACACAGTTGATTGTTTTTATTTATTTTGTTGTTAAATTCATTATTTCTAACTTTTAATTAGTTTGTTTTTCTTTTCTTCTTGTGATCATTTTAATTATTTTAGACATCTTTTCTTTTCTTCTTCTTTGTTGATTACCATTATTTTGCTTTAGCCACTTGCTGTATATTTGCTTTATACTTTTTTTTTTCTTGTACCAGTTCATTTTTTTTTTCTTTGAATATTCTAAATATCACTATAGTGTTGACGACTCGGAACACTAAGTTTTTTATAAGTAAAAACGTAAAGTTTTACCTTACAGCCTAAACCGGCTTTCACCTTTAGAAGGCTTCATCAGAGGCTGCCATCGGTAGCGTTGTCCGTCTTGTTGTTGGCGACGGGATAGTTTTTCGAAAGATCGAAGCTGTGTGTGTGTGTGTGGTGAAATGTGTTCGAATAATGCGTGCGATTTGAATTGTGTCTGTTCATTTAGGATGTCGTTTTTATTTGTTTTTGTGTGTTTGTATATTTCTAATTGTTCTAGAGTGTCTAGTTTTCGGCCTTTTGTGTGTACGTGTAGAATGTTCATGTTATTGTCGATGTTTTTATATGTGTGGTTTGCTTCAATGAGGTGGTTTGCAAAGGTAGATTCTGTAGTGGTGTGTAGTGCTTTTATGTGTTCAATGTATCTCTGTTTTAAGCTACGTCCTGTCAGGCCTATGTAGAATTTATTGCAATTTGAGCAATTTAGCTTGTATACACCGGGTAGATCGAATTTGTTTTGTGCTTTGGGCATGCGTTTTGATAGTGTGTGTTCTGTTTTGTTAGTAGTTTTGTAAGCGATTCTGTATCCTGCTTTTTTGAATTTGTGGGCAATTTTTTCAGTTTGTTTGTTGATGTATGTTAGTGTTATGAGTTTGTTGTTTTCTGGCTTTCTCTGTAGTTTGTTTTGTGTTTTGTGTAGGAGTTTACTGACTATTGTTCTGTCATAACCGTTAGATTCTGCTAGATATTTTATCGTGGTTTTATTCTATTTATGTTGTTATCCTTTGAATATTCTATATTCTTTATAATTTCAGGTAATTGTCTTAGCAGTTCTTGCTTGGTTTTATATTTGTTTGTTTTAATTGTTCTCTTTTCTAATTCTCTTACATTATTAATTCTTGTTTTCACTTTATTTGTTTATTTTGTTTTGTCTCAGATATTATTTGAAATATTATTGTAAGTTTGTTGTTCTTACTTTGTAGGAATTTTTGTAACTTATTCCTTTATTTTATATTTTGCCTCATATGTTGTTACCTAAATATTATTGTAAGCTGATCTTACATCTTTTGAATTTTGTAATTCACTTTCTCTTTTCTTTTCCATTGGTTTGCATGGTCGGTAATTCGAAAATCAGTCCGTTTTCTCGGTGTTTATCTTCACTTAGTTTACCCATGGTCCATCATTTCCTCTGCACTTGTCGTCCGGATCACTCTGGTGTGTAAAACTATTTCCGTCCTTGTGAAATAGGTTTCTTCTACCTTGTACCACAATTCTTCTAATATCATATGTTCTTTAGTATCAGTGCCTACCTCAATCACTGGATTATGTTGTTTATTACTCCACGAAGTTAATTGTCTCTCCATCATTGATGTTCTCACTGATATTGGTTTATTTTGCATTTCTACTTCTGGTAATTTCCACTTAAATATTGAGTTGTTGAAGTTTTTATTCACTGGTTTGTTGTGAATCCCTTCTATAATTTCTTTTAAAGTCCTCCTACAATCTTTATAATCCATTAATTCACTATGGTCGGTAATTGGTAAATTAAACACCTCAATTAGTCCATGCTTCATCATCTCCACTTCTTCTCGTGTTTTTATTAGTTTCTTTTTACATATTTTTCCTATCTCTTTTGTTTTCATAATCTTCTTAATTATTTGGTTCTTCTTTACTTCTCTACGGTTGGTTTTGATGTGCTTGATTTTCTCTTTGTTTTTGTTATTTTTATTTTCAGGTAACAATGCATTTGAGTCTTCTTTATTATCTATTTTTTCATTGATACCTTCAGAAGCGCTGTCTAGTGTTTCATTCAATTGTGTGAAACCACTATCTAATTTAATAATATATATAAAACTTTCACTAATGAACTTACTGTTGTCACTTCCCAAACGTTTCGAGATGTTGTTTCTCTTCTTCAGTGGGTGTAATACTGACTGTCGATTACAGAATAACCGTTACGGAAAAATGGTGTGTGTGGTGGGGGTTGATGGTGGGAAGGGATTGGCGCTGAGGTTTGAATTGTGTGTGTGGATCAGTGTGTCGAATAGTGTATGTGATTTATAATGTATTTGTTCATTTAATATGTTGTTTGGTTGTAGTGTGTGATATCTGTATATTTCAAATTGTTCAGCTGTGTTTAGTTTTCTACTTTTAGGTAAGTAGTGTAATATTTCCATGTTGTGTTCTATGTTTGTGTAACTGTGGTTTTCGTTATGTAAATGTGTGGCAAATGTGGAATGTATGTAGTTTGTGGTGAGGGCTTTTAAATGTTCAGAAAATCTGGAAGAAAAAGATCTTCCCGTCTGGCCGATGTAGAATTGTTGGCAATCATTACAATTTAATTTATAAACCCCTGTTTTGCTGTATGTGTCAATGTCTTTGTTAGTATTATTTATGTGTTTTCTAATGGTGTTGTTGGTTCTGTAGGCTACTTTATAATTGTGTTTCCTAAATGTGTTTGCAATTTTATGTGTATTGGAATTGTAGTATGTAAGTGTTATGTATTTACTGGGTTGTGTGCTGTTGGTCAGATGTGTTTTACTTTTTGTGTTGAGGATTCGTTTGTGTAGTTTATTTATTAATTCGGGGTTGTATCCATTTTTGACTGCTATGTATTTAATTGTGTTTAATTCATCTTGGTAGTCATGTGTGTTTAGGGGTATTGAAGTGAGCCTATGGAGCATGTAGTTGAAAGCTGCATGTTTGTGTTGAGTTGGTTGGTTGGATGTGTTGTGTATGACCATGTCTGATGTGGTGGGTTTTCTGTATATTTTGTATGTGTGTGTGTTGTTTGTTTTGGTGATTGTAAGGTCTAAAAAGTTTATGCTGTTATTTAATTCTATTTCAAGTGTGAATTTTAATTTATGGTGTATAGTGTTAATGTATTTGATAGTTGTCATGGTAACTGATTGACTCTCATTGGCTGTTCATGACTTAAGCCCATTGTTATAATATTTTAATTTTTATTCAAAATGACTGTATATCTTCTGATTGCTATTATTCTTCTGTTTTCTAATCTATGTATGAAATATTATCACAACTGTTCGTATTTTCTTTCAAAGATCATTTTGACATCCCACAAAGCTGGGTTTGCTTATGTATTATTGTTTTGACAGTTATGTTGATATTATCTAATTACATATCTTTCTTATTTTATGTCCTTAGTTTAACTTTTACATCTTAATATGATCCACTAATTATCATTAACTAGTTACTTGACTTAGATTTGCTAATATCATAGTTAATTTCTTACAATTTGTAGTTATTGGTTTTATACAGTTAGGCCTTTCATAGGTCTAGGTAATAATTGGCTACGTTTTCTTATTTTATACAAATTACATATTATTTTACCTTTGTACATGTTTTGTTTGGTGTTACAAATGATTTGTTCATTTGTTGAATAGTTTTGGGTCTCTTTTACAAGAATTTATGTTTTTATTAATTTCCATATTATGGTTTGTCTATTATTTTCTAACTGCCTTTCCAGTATTATTAGATTTATATTAATATATCTTTTTTCTTATTTATAATTAGTCTATTATTTACTATTCTTTATAAAATATAACATAACATTTAGGCTTATGGTCTGTATAATTCTTGCAGCCATATTCCTATTCATAAACTTAATCAAACAATTCCTTAACAGTTATTATACTACTCTTGTTTACAATTTGTTTTATTCTTACTTATTTTTTGGTGATAAACATCATCACACCATTTACTTTATTTAATTAACTATCCCTTAGAACATAGGATGTGTATTGATTTTGACTTTATATTTTTTACCACATTTTTCTTAAATAAACTTTACTCTCTATCCATGGTAACACTTCATAACATTTCGACCTTCCATGGGATTCCTTCCCTGAATACTATTGTATTCCTCATCTACAATTAATCTTAATACTAATAATAACAAAATTCTTATTAAATAACACTTTTCACCAATAAACCTTTAGTGTTTATCACTGATTATTAGGTGTTTATACCTATTAATAGGGTTTCTATTTATTTTGGGGTTTTACACTGTCACTTTGCACTTTTTATTTTATTTAAGTGTTACTAGTGGGTATTCCCTAACATTAAATTTTCTTTCTCACTTATTCCTGTTCACTATCTATCTATTTCTCTATCTCTCACTTCACAATGGTTAGTTATACTATTAACAAGTTTATGTCATTATAGAGTTATTTATTACATTTAATCTCTATTTACTTGGTTAGTGTACTTTGTTTGTTTTTACTTTATTAGATTTTATCAATTATCATTTACAGTGATTATTTAGTCGATACTAATAATTTTCATATACTTTATTTTTTATTGGTTTCTTTTTCATTACTTTATTTGAGTGTAACATTTCTCCCTTTTCTGTTCTATATTATTCGTTTGTGTCCTTTCATTTCTTCTCCTTTAAATCATTTTCATTTACCTTCTCCTTTGATTTCATTTTATTTCATTTATATTTTGGTTTTCAACTTCTTATTTGGTTTCATATTATTTCGTTTTATTGAGTCAATCACTTGGGTTGGGTCATAGTCGTTTGTCGCGTCTTAGTCATTTTATTTTCATTAGTTACTTAAAAGTTTATATAGTTGATTCATCGTTTTTTCCCTGGTATTGGGGTGGCTTGTTTGTGTTGTAACATAATGCCTCTCCTTCAAAATTGATCATTTTCGTAAAACACTAGTATAGTTTTTTATGAAATTATCAGTTATATATAATTTTTTTCTTTTTCTTCTTTCTTGTTTCTCTTCTTACTTGTTTCACTCCTTTTTATTTAGATCCGTTTTTATTTATTTCCATTAGTGCGTTCTCCCTGTTACATAATATTTTTTCTCTAACTTTTAGTAGCTGGTTTCTTCCATTACTACCTTTTTTTCTGAGACCAGAGGAATATCATCTCTGCTCAGTTAATTGATGGCTGGACCTTCTCAGTCAATCTTAAATACCTTTTTGTCATCTTGTGACTTTCATTAATAATAATATTTTGGGATTGTCCACTTCATGGTTTTTTAGATCATTTTAACCTTTTACTCATTCTTCCTTCTGCTGTACCTTTGCTATATTCTGTTATCTACTCACACAGTTGATTGTTTTTATTTATTTTGTTGTTAAATTCATTATTTCTAACTTTTAATTAGTTTGTTTTTCTTTTCTTCTTGTGATCATTTTAATTATTTTAGACATCTTTTCTTTTCTTCTTCTTTGTTGATTACCATTATTTTGCTTTAGCCACTTGCTGTATATTTGCTTTATACTTTTTTTTTTCTTGTACCAGTTCATTTTTTTTTTCTTTGAATATTCTAAATATCACTATAGTGTTGACGACTCGGAACACTAAGTTTTTTATAAGTAAAAACGTAAAGTTTTACCTTACAGCCTAAACCGGCTTTCACCTTTAGAAGGCTTCATCAGAGGCTGCCATCGGTAGCGTTGTCCGTCTTGTTGTTGGCGACGGGATAGTTTTTCGAAAGATCGAAGCTGTGTGTGTGTGTGTGGTGAAATGTGTTCGAATAATGCGTGCGATTTGAATTGTGTCTGTTCATTTAGGATGTCGTTTTTATTTGTTTTTGTGTGTTTGTATATTTCTAATTGTTCTAGAGTGTCTAGTTTTCGGCCTTTTGTGTGTACGTGTAGAATGTTCATGTTATTGTCGATGTTTTTATATGTGTGGTTTGCTTCAATGAGGTGGTTTGCAAAGGTAGATTCTGTAGTGGTGTGTAGTGCTTTTATGTGTTCAATGTATCTCTGTTTTAAGCTACGTCCTGTCAGGCCTATGTAGAATTTATTGCAATTTGAGCAATTTAGCTTGTATACACCGGGTAGATCGAATTTGTTTTGTGCTTTGGGCATGCGTTTTGATAGTGTGTGTTCTGTTTTGTTAGTAGTTTTGTAAGCGATTCTGTATCCTGCTTTTTTGAATTTGTGGGCAATTTTTTCAGTTTGTTTGTTGATGTATGTTAGTGTTATGAGTTTGTTGTTTTCTGGCTTTCTCTGTAGTTTGTTTTGTGTTTTGTGTAGGAGTTTACTGACTATTGTTCTGTCATAACCGTTAGATTCTGCTAGATATTTTATCGTGGTTTTATTCTATTTATGTTGTTATCCTTTGAATATTCTATATTCTTTATAATTTCAGGTAATTGTCTTAGCAGTTCTTGCTTGGTTTTATATTTGTTTGTTTTAATTGTTCTCTTTTCTAATTCTCTTACATTATTAATTCTTGTTTTCACTTTATTTGTTTATTTTGTTTTGTCTCAGATATTATTTGAAATATTATTGTAAGTTTGTTGTTCTTACTTTGTAGGAATTTTTGTAACTTATTCCTTTATTTTATATTTTGCCTCATATGTTGTTACCTAAATATTATTGTAAGCTGATCTTACATCTTTTGAATTTTGTAATTCACTTTCTCTTTTCTTTTCCATTGGTTTGCATGGTCGGTAATTCGAAAATCAGTCCGTTTTCTCGGTGTTTATCTTCACTTAGTTTACCCATGGTCCATCATTTCCTCTGCACTTGTCGTCCGGATCACTCTGGTGTGTAAAACTATTTCCGTCCTTGTGAAATAGGTTTCTTCTACCTTGTACCACAATTCTTCTAATATCATATGTTCTTTAGTATCAGTGCCTACCTCAATCACTGGATTATGTTGTTTATTACTCCACGAAGTTAATTGCCTCTCCATCATTGATGTTCTCACTGATATTGGTTTATTTTGCATTTCTACTTCTGGTAATTTCCACTTAAATATTGAGTTGTTGAAGTTTTTATTCACTGGTTTGTTGTGAATCCCTTCTATAATTTCTTTTAAAGTCCTCCTACAATCTTTATAATCCATTAATTCACTATGGTCGGTAATTGGTAAATTAAACACCTCAATTAGTCCATGCTTCATCATCTCCACTTCTTCTCGTGTTTTTATTAGTTTCTTTTTACATATTTTTCCTATCTCTTTTGTTTTCATAATCTTCTTAATTATTTGGTTCTTCTTTACTTCTCTACGGTTGGTTTTGATGTGCTTGATTTTCTCTTTGTTTTTGTTATTTTTATTTTCAGGTAACAATGCATTTGAGTCTTCTTTATTATCTATTTTTTCATTGATACCTTCAGAAGCGCTGTCTAGTGTTTCATTCAATTGTGTGAAACCACTATCTAATTTAATAATATATATAAAACTTTCACTAATGAACTTACTGTTGTCACTTCCCAAACGTTTCGAGATGTTGTTTCTCTTCTTCAGTGGGTGTAATACTGACTGTCGATTACAGAATAACCGTTACGGAAAAATGGTGTGTGTGGTGGGGGTTGATGGTGGGAAGGGATTGGCGCTGAGGTTTGAATTGTGTGTGTGGATCAGTGTGTCGAATAGTGTATGTGATTTATAATGTATTTGTTCATTTAATATGTTGTTTGGTTGTAGTGTGTGATATCTGTATATTTCAAATTGTTCAGCTGTGTTTAGTTTTCTACTTTTAGGTAAGTAGTGTAATATTTCCATGTTGTGTTCTATGTTTGTGTAACTGTGGTTTTCGTTATGTAAATGTGTGGCAAATGTGGAATGTATGTAGTTTGTGGTGAGGGCTTTTAAATGTTCAGAAAATCTGGAAGAAAAAGATCTTCCCGTCTGGCCGATGTAGAATTGTTGGCAATCATTACAATTTAATTTATAAACCCCTGTTTTGCTGTATGTGTCAATGTCTTTGTTAGTATTATTTATGTGTTTTCTAATGGTGTTGTTGGTTCTGTAGGCTACTTTATAATTGTGTTTCCTAAATGTGTTTGCAATTTTATGTGTATTGGAATTGTAGTATGTAAGTGTTATGTATTTACTGGGTTGTGTGCTGTTGGTCAGATGTGTTTTACTTTTTGTGTTGAGGATTCGTTTGTGTAGTTTATTTATTAATTCGGGGTTGTATCCATTTTTGACTGCTATGTATTTAATTGTGTTTAATTCATCTTGGTAGTCATGTGTGTTTAGGGGTATTGAAGTGAGCCTATGGAGCATGTAGTTGAAAGCTGCATGTTTGTGTTGAGTTGGTTGGTTGGATGTGTTGTGTATGACCATGTCTGATGTGGTGGGTTTTCTGTATATTTTGTATGTGTGTGTGTTGTTTGTTTTGGTGATTGTAAGGTCTAAAAAGTTTATGCTGTTATTTAATTCTATTTCAAGTGTGAATTTTAATTTATGGTGTATAGTGTTAATGTATTTGATAGTTGTCATGGTAACTGATTGACTCTCATTGGCTGTTCATGACTTAAGCCCATTGTTATAATATTTTAATTTTTATTCAAAATGACTGTATATCTTCTGATTGCTATTATTCTTCTGTTTTCTAATCTATGTATGAAATATTATCACAACTGTTCGTATTTTCTTTCAAAGATCATTTTGACATCCCACAAAGCTGGGTTTGCTTATGTATTATTGTTTTGACAGTTATGTTGATATTATCTAATTACATATCTTTCTTATTTTATGTCCTTAGTTTAACTTTTACATCTTAATATGATCCACTAATTATCATTAACTAGTTACTTGACTTAGATTTGCTAATATCATAGTTAATTTCTTACAATTTGTAGTTATTGGTTTTATACAGTTAGGCCTTTCATAGGTCTAGGTAATAATTGGCTACGTTTTCTTATTTTATACAAATTACATATTATTTTACCTTTGTACATGTTTTGTTTGGTGTTACAAATGATTTGTTCATTTGTTGAATAGTTTTGGGTCTCTTTTACAAGAATTTATGTTTTTATTAATTTCCATATTATGGTTTGTCTATTATTTTCTAACTGCCTTTCCAGTATTATTAGATTTATATTAATATATCTTTTTTCTTATTTATAATTAGTCTATTATTTACTATTCTTTATAAAATATAACATAACATTTAGGCTTATGGTCTGTATAATTCTTGCAGCCATATTCCTATTCATAAACTTAATCAAACAATTCCTTAACAGTTATTATACTACTCTTGTTTACAATTTGTTTTATTCTTACTTATTTTTTGGTGATAAACATCATCACACCATTTACTTTATTTAATTAACTATCCCTTAGAACATAGGATGTGTATTGATTTTGACTTTATATTTTTTACCACATTTTTCTTAAATAAACTTTACTCTCTATCCATGGTAACACTAACATTTCGACCTTCCATGGGATTCCTTCCCTGAATACTATTGTATTCCTCATCTACAATTAATCTTAATACTAATAATAACAAAATTCTTATTAAATAACACTTCTCACCAATAAACCTTTAGTGTTTATCACTGATTATTAGGTGTTTATACCTATTAATAGGGTTTCTATTTATTTTGGGGTTTTACACTGTCACTTTGCACTTTTTATTTTATTTAAGTGTTACTAGTGGGTATTCCCTAACATTAAATTTTCTTTCTCACTTATTCCTGTTCACTATCTATCTATTTCTCTATCTCTCACTTCACAATGGTTAGTTATACTATTAACAAGTTTATGTCATTATAGAGTTATTTATTACATTTAATCTCTATTTACTTGGTTAGTGTACTTTGTTTGTTTTTACTTTATTAGATTTTATCAATTATCATTTACAGTGATTATTTAGTCGATACTAATAATTTTCATATCCTTTATTTTTTATTGGTTTCTTTTTCATTACTTTATTTGAGTGTAACATTTCTCCCTTTTCTGTTCTATATTATTCGTTTGTGTCCTTTCATTTCTTCTCCTTTAAATCATTTTCATTTACCTTCTCCTTTGATTTCATTTTATTTCATTTATATTTTGGTTTTCAACTTCTTATTTGGTTTCATATTATTTCGTTTTATTGAGTCAATCACTTGGGTTGGGTCATAGTCGTTTGTCGCGTCTTAGTCATTTTATTTTCATTAGTTACTTAAAAGTTTATATAGTTGATTCATCGTTTTTTCCCTGGTATTGGGGTGGCTTGTTTGTGTTGTAACATAATGCCTCTCCTTCAAAATTGATCATTTTCGTAAAACACTAGTATAGTTTTTTATGAAATTATCAGTTATATATAATTTTTTTCTTTTTCTTCTTTCTTGTTTCTCTTCTTACTTGTTTCACTCCTTTTTATTTAGATCCGTTTTTATTTATTTCCATTAGTGCGTTCTCCCTGTTACATAATTTTTTCTCTAACTTTTAGTAGCTGGTTTCTTCCATTACTACCTTTTTTTCTGAGACCAGAGGAATATCATCTCTGCTCAGTTAATTGATGGCTGGACCTTCTCAGTCAATCTTAAATACCTTTTTGTCATCTTGTGACTTTCATTAATAATAATATTTTGGGGATTGTCCACTTCATGGTTTTTTAGACCATTTTAACCTTTTACTCATTCTTCCTTCTGCTGTACCTTTGCTATATTCTGTTATCTACTCACACAGTTGATTGTTTTTATTTATTTTGTTGTTAAATTCATTATTTCTAACTTTTAATTAGTTTGTTTTTCTTTTCTTCTTGTGATCATTTTAATTATTTTAGACATCTTTTCTTTTCTTCTTCTTTGTTGATTACCATTATTTTGCTTTAGCCACTTGCTGTATATTTGCTTTATACTTTTTTTTTTCTTGTACCAGTTCATTTTTTTTTTCTTTGAATATTCTAAATATCACTATAGTGTTGACGACTCGGAACACTAAGTTTTTTATAAGTAAAAACGTAAAGTTTTACCTTACAGCCTAAACCGGCTTTCACCTTTAGAAGGCTTCATCAGAGGCTGCCATCGGTAGCGTTGTCCGTCTTGTTGTTGGCGACGGGATAGTTTTTCAAAAGATCGAAGCTGTGTGTGTGTGTGGTGAAATGTGTTCGAATAATGCGTGCGATTTGAATTGTGTCTGTTCATTTAGGATGTCGTTTTTATTTGTTTTTGTGTGTTTGTATATTTCTAATTGTTCAAGATTGTCTAGTTTTCGGCCTTTTGTGTGTACGTGTAGAATGTTCATGTTATTGTCGATGTTTTTATATGTGTGGTTTGCTTCAATGAGGTGGTTTGCAAAGGTAGATTCTGTAGTGGTGTGTAGTGCTTTTATGTGTTCAATGTATCTCTGTTTTAAGCTACGTCCTGTCTGGCCTATGTAGAATTTATTGCAATTTGAGCAACTTAGCTTGTATACACCGGGTAGATCGAATTTGTTTTGTGCTTTGGGCATGCGTTTTGATAGTGTGTGTTCTGTTTTGTTAGTAGTTTTGTAAGCGATTCTGTATCCTGCTTTTTTGAATTTGTGGGCAATTTTTTCAGTTTGTTTGTTGATGTATGTTAGTGTTATGAATTTGTTGTTTTCTGTCTTTCTCTGTAGTTTGTTTTGTGTTTTGTGTAGGAGTTTACTGACTATTGTTCTGTCATAACCGTTAGATTCTGCTAGATATTTTATCGTTGTTTTATTCTATTTATGTTGTTATCCTTTGAATATTCTATATTCTTTATAATTTCAGGTAATTGTCTTAGCAGTTCTTGCTTGGTTTTATATTTGTTTGTTTTAATTGTTCTCTTTTCTAATTCTCTTACATTATTAATTCTTGTTTTCACTTTATTTGTTTATTTTGTTTTGTCTCAGATATTATTTGAAATATTATTGTAAGTTTGTTGTTCTTACTTTGTAGGAATTTTTGTAACTTATTCCTTTATTTTATATTTTGCCTCATATGTTGTTACCTAAATATTATTGTAAGATGATCTTACATCTTTTGAATTTTGTAATTCACTTTCTCTTTTCTTTTCCATTGGTTTGCATGGTCGGTAATTCGAAAATCAGTCCGTTTTCTCGGTGTTTATCTTCACTTAGTTTACCCATGGTCCATCATTTCCTCTGCACTTGTCGTCCGGATCACTCTGGTGTGTAAAACTATTTCCGTCCTTGTGAAATAGGTTTCTTCTACCTTGTACCACAATTCTTCTAATATCATATGTTCTTTAGTATCAGTGCCTACCTCAATCACTGGATTATGTTGTTTATTACTCCACGAAGTTAATTGCCTCTCCATCATTGATGTTCTCACTGATATTGGTTTATTTTGCATTTCTACTTCTGGTAATTTCCACTTAAATATTGAGTTGTTGAAGTTTTTATTCACTGGTTTGTTGTGAATCCCTTCTATAATTTCTTTTAAAGTCCTCCTACAATCTTTATAATCCATTAATTCACTATGGTCGGTAATTGGTAAATTAAACACCTCAATTAGTCCATGCTTCATCATCTCCACTTCTTCTCGTGTTTTTATTAGTTTCTTTTTACATATTTTTCCTATCTCTTTTGTTTTCATAATCTTCTTAATTATTTGGTTCTTCTTTACTTCTCTACGGTTGGTTTTGATGTGCTTGATTTTCTCTTTGTTTTTGTTATTTTTATTTTCAGGTAACAATGCATTTGAGTCTTCTTTATTATCTATTTTTTCATTGATACCTTCAGAAGCGCTGTCTAGTGTTTCATTCAATTGTGTGAAACCACTATCTAATTTAATAATATATATAAAACTTTCACTAATGAACTTACTGTTGTCACTTCCCAAACGTTTTGAGATGTTGTTTCTCTTCTTCAGTGGGTGTAATACTGACTGTCGATTACAGAATAACCGTTACGGAAAAATGGTGTGTGTGGTGGGGGTTGATGGTGGGAAGGGATTGGCGCTGAGGTTTGAATTGTGTGTGTGGATCAGTGTGTCGAATAGTGTATGTGATTTATAATGTATTTGTTCATTTAATATGTTGTTTGGTTGTAGTGTGTGATATCTGTATATTTCAAATTGTTCAGCTGTGTTTAGTTTTCTACTTTTAGGTAAGTAGTGTAATATTTCCATGTTGTGTTCTATGTTTGTGTAACTGTGGTTTTCGTTATGTAAATGTGTGGCAAATGTGGAATGTATGTAGTTTGTGGTGAGGGCTTTTAAATGTTCAGAAAATCTGGAAGAAAAAGATCTTCCCGTCTGGCCGATGTAGAATTGTTGGCAATCATTACAATTTAATTTATAAACCCCTGTTTTGCTGTATGTGTCAATGTCTTTGTTAGTATTATTTATGTGTTTTCTAATGGTGTTGTTGGTTCTGTAGGCTACTTTATAATTGTGTTTCCTAAATGTGTTTGCAATTTTATGTGTATTGGAATTGTAGTATGTAAGTGTTATGTATTTACTGGGTTGTGTGCTGTTGGTCAGATGTGTTTTACTTTTTGTGTTGAGGATTCGTTTGTGTAGTTTATTTATTAATTCGGGGTTGTATCCATTTTTGACTGCTATGTATTTAATTGTGTTTAATTCATCTTGGTAGTCATGTGTGTTTAGGGGTATTGAAGTGAGCCTATGGAGCATGTAGTTGAAAGCTGCATGTTTGTGTTGAGTTGGTTGGTTGGATGTGTTGTGTATGACCATGTCTGATGTGGTGGGTTTTCTGTATATTTTGTATGTGTGTGTGTTGTTTGTTTTGGTGATTGTAAGGTCTAAAAAGTTTATGCTGTTATTTAATTCTATTTCAAGTGTGAATTTTAATTTATGGTGTATAGTGTTAATGTATTTGATAGTTGTCATGGTAACTGATTTACTCTCATTGGCTGTTCATGACTTAAGCCCATTGTTATAATATTTTAATTTTTATTCAAAATGACTGTATATTTTCTGATTACTATTATTCTTCTGTTTTCTAATCTATGTATGAAATATTATCACAACTGTTCGTATTTTCTTTCAAAGATCATTTTGACATCCCACAAAGCTGGGTTTGCTTATGTATTATTGTTTTGACAGTTATGTTGATATTATCTAATTACATATCTTTCTTATTTTATGTCCTTAGTTTAACTTTTACATCTTAATATGATCCACTAATTATCATTAACTAGTTACTTGACTTAGATTTGCTAATATCATAGTTAATTTCTTACAATTTGTAGTTATTGGTTTTATACAGTTAGGCCTTTCATAGGCATAGGTAATAATTGGCTATGTTTTCTTATTTTATACAAATTACATATTATTTTACCTTTGTACATGTTTTGTTTGGTGTTACAAATGATTTGTTCATTTGTTGAATAGTTTTGGGTCTCTTTTACAAGAATTTATGTTTTTATTAATTTCCATATTATGGTTTGTCTATTATTTTCTAACTGCCTTTCCAGTATTATTAGATTTATATTAATATATCTTTTTTCTTATTTATAATTAGTCTATTATTTACTATTCTTTATAAAATATAACATAACATTTAGGCTTATGGTCTGTATAATTCTTGCAGCCATATTCCTATTCATAAACTTAATCAAACAATTCCTTAACAGTTATTATACTACTCTTGTTTACAATTTGTTTTATTCTTACTTATTTTTTGGTGATAAACATCATCACACCATTTACTTTATTTAATTAACTATCCCTTAGAACATAGGATGTGTATTGATTTTGACTTTATATTTTTTACCACATTTTTCTTAAATAAACTTTACTCTCTATCCATGGTAACACTAACATTTCGACCTTCCATGGGATTCCTTCCCTGAATACTATTGTATTCCTCATCTACAATTAATCTTAATACTAATAATAACAAAATTCTTATTAAATAACACTTTTCACCAATAAACCTTTAGTGTTTATCACTGATTATTAGGTGTTTATACCTATTAATAGGGTTTCTATTTATTTTGGGGTTTTACACTGTCACTTTGCACTTTTTATTTTATTTAAGTGTTACTAGTGGGTATTCCCTAACATTAAATTTTTTTTCTCACTTATTCCTGTTCACTATCTATCTATTTCTCTATCTCTCACTTCACAATGGTTAGTTATACTATTAACAAGTTTATGTCATTATAGAGTTATTTATTACATTTAATCTCTATTTACTTGGTTAGTGTACTTTGTTTGTTTTTACTTTATTAGATTTTATCAATTATCATTTACAGTGATTATTTAGTCGATACTAATAATTTTCATATCCTTTATTTTTTATTGGTTTCTTTTTCATTACTTTATTTGAGTGTAACATTTCTCCCTTTTCTGTTCTATATTATTCGTTTGTGTCCTTTCATTTCTTCTCCTTTAAATCATTTTCATTTACCTTCTCCTTTGATTTCATTTTATTTCATTTATATTATGTTTTCAACTTCTTATTTGGTTTCATATTATTTCGTTTTATTGAGTCAATCACTTGGGTTGGGTCATAGTCGTTTGTCGCGTCTTAGTCATTTTATTTTCATTAGTTACTTAAAAGTTTATATAGTTGATTCATCGTTTTTTCCCTGGTATTGGGGTGGCTTGTTTGTGTTGTAACATAATGCCTCTCCTTCAAAATTGATCATTTTCGTAAAACACTAGTATAGTTTTTTATGAAATTATCAGTTATATATAATTTTTTTCTTTTTCTTCTTTCTTGTTTCTCTTCTTACTTGTTTCACTCCTTTTTATTTAGATCCGTTTTTATTTATTTCCATTAGTGCGTTCTCCCTGTTACATAATTTTTTCTCTAACTTTTAGTAGCTGGTTTCTTCCATTACTACCTTTTTTTCTGAGACCAGAGGAATATCATCACTTCTCAGTTAATTGATGGCTGGACCTTCTCAGTCAATCTTAAATACCTTTTTGTCATCTTGTGACTTTCATTAATAATAATATTTTGGGGATTGTCCACTTCATGGTTTTTTAGACCATTTTAACCTTTTACTCATTCTTCCTTCTGCTGTACCTTTGCTATATTCTGTTATCTACTCACACAGTTGATTGTTTTTATTTATTTTGTTGTTAAATTCATTATTTCTAACTTTTAATTAGTTTGTTTTTCTTTTCTTCTTGTGATCATTTTAATTATTTTAGACATCTTTTCTTTTCTTCTCCTTTGTTGATTACCATTATTTTGCTTTAGCCACTTGCTGTATATTTGCTTTGTACTTTTTTTTTTCTTGTACCAGTTCATTTTTTTTTTCTTTGAATATTCTAAATATCACTATAGTGTTGACGACTCGGAACACTAAGTTTTTTATAAGTAAAAACGTAAAGTTTTACCTTACAGCCTAAACCGGCTTTCACCTTTAGAAGGCTTCATCAGAGGCTGCCATCGGTAGCGTTGTCCGTCTTGTTGTTGGCGACGGGATAGTTTTTCAAAAGATCGAAGCTGTGTGTGTGTGTGGTGAAATGTGTTCGAATAATGCGTGCGATTTGAATTGTGTCTGTTCATTTAGGATGTCGTTTTTATTTGTTTTTGTGTGTTTGTATATTTCTAATTGTTCTAGAGTGTCTAGTTTTCGGCCTTTTGTGTGTACGTGTAGAATGTTCATGTTATTGTCGATGTTTTTATATGTGTGGTTTGCTTCAATGAGGTGGTTTGCAAAGGTAGATTCTGTAGTGGTGTGTAGTGCTTTTATGTGTTCAATGTATCTCTGTTTTAAGCTACGTCCTGTCTGGCCTATGTAGAATTTATTGCAATTTGAGCAATTTAGCTTGTATACACCGGGTAGATCGAATTTGTTTTGTGCTTTGGGCATGCGTTTTGATAGTGTGTGTTCTGTTTTGTTAGTAGTTTTGTAAGCGATTCTGTATCCTGCTTTTTTGAATTTGTGGGCAATTTTTTCAGTTTGTTTGTTGATGTATGTTAGTGTTATGAATTTGTTGTTTTCTGTCTTTCTCTGTTGTTTGTTTTGTGTTTTGTGTAGGAGTTTACTGACTATTGTTCTGTCATAACCGTTAGATTCTGCTAGATATTTTATCGTGGTTTTATTCTATTTATGTTGTTATCCTTTGAATATTCTATATTCTTTATAATTTCAGGTAATTGTCTTAGCAGTTCTTGCTTGGTTTTATATTTGTTTGTTTTAATTGTTCTCTTTTCTAATTCTCTTACATTATTAATTCTTGTTTTCACTTTATTTGTTTATTTTGTTTTGTCTCAGATATTATTTGAAATATTATTGTAAGTTTGTTGTTCTTACTTTGTAGGAATTTTTGTAACTTATTCCTTTATTTTATATTTTGCCTCATATGTTGTTACCTAAATATTATTGTAAGCTGATCTTACATCTTTTAAATTTTGTAATTCACTTTCTCTTTTCTTTTCCATTGGTTTGCATGGTCGGTAATTCGAAAATCAGTCCGTTTTCTCGGTGTTTATCTTCACTTAGTTTACCCATGGTCCATCATTTCCTCTGCACTTGTCGTCCGGATCACTCTGGTGTGTAAAACTATTTCCGTCCTTGTGAAATAGGCTTCTTCTACCTTGTACCACAATTCTTCTAATATCATATGTTCTTTAGTATCAGTGCCTACCTCAATCACTGGATTATGTTGTTTATTACTCCACGAAGTTAATTGCCTCTCCATCATTGATGTTCTCACTGATATTGGTTTATTTTGCATTTCTACTTCTGGTAATTTCCACTTAAATATTGAGTTGTTGAAGTTTTTATTCACTGGTTTGTTGTGAATCCCTTCTATAATTTCTTTTAAAGTCCTCCTACAATCTTTATAATCCATTAATTCACTATGGTCGGTAATTGGTAAATTAAACACCTCAATTAGTCCATGCTTCATCATCTCCACTTCTTCTCGTGTTTTTATTAGTTTCTTTTTACATATTTTTCCTATCTCTTTTGTTTTCATAATCTTCTTAATTATTTGGTTCTTCTTTACTTCTCTACGGTTGGTTTTGATGTGCTTGATTTTCTCTTTGTTTTTGTTATTTTTATTTTCAGGTAACAATGCATTTGAGTCTTCTTTATTATCTATTTTTTCATTGATACCTTCAGAAGCGCTGTCTAGTGTTTCATTCAATTGTGTGAAACCACTATCTAATTTAATAATATATATAAAACTTTCACTAATGAACTTACTGTTGTCACTTCCCAAACGTTTCGAGATGTTGTTTCTCTTCTTCAGTGGGTGTAATACTGACTGTCGATTACAGAATAACCGTTACGGAAAAATGGTGTGTGTGGTGGGGGTTGATGGTGGGAAGGGATTGGCGCTGAGGTTTGAATTGTGTGTGTGGATCAGTGTGTCGAATAGTGTATGTGATTTATAATGTATTTGTTCATTTAATATGTTGTTTGGTTGTAGTGTGTGATATCTGTATATTTCAAATTGTTCAGCTGTGTTTAGTTTTCTACTTTTAGGTAAGTAGTGTAATATTTCCATGTTGTGTTCTATGTTTGTGTAACTGTGGTTTTCGTTATGTAAATGTGTGGCAAATGTGGAATGTATGTAGTTTGTGGTGAGGGCTTTTAAATGTTCAGAAAATCTGGAAGAAAAAGATCTTCCCGTCTGGCCGATGTAGAATTGTTGGCAATCATTACAATTTAATTTATAAACCCCTGTTTTGCTGTATGTGTCAATGTCTTTGTTAGTATTATTTATGTGTTTTCTAATGGTGTTGTTGGTTCTGTAGGCTACTTTATAATTGTGTTTCCTAAATGTGTTTGCAATTTTATGTGTATTGGAATTGTAGTATGTAAGTGTTATGTATTTACTGGGTTGTGTGCTGTTGGTCAGATGTGTTTTACTTTTTGTGTTGAGGATTCGTTTGTGTAGTTTATTTATTAATTCGGGGTTGTATCCATTTTTGACTGCTATGTATTTAATTGTGTTTAATTCATCTTGGTAGTCATGTGTGTTTAGGGGTATTGAAGTGAGCCTATGGAGCATGTAGTTGAAAGCTGCATGTTTGTGTTGAGTTGGTTGGTTGGATGTGTTGTGTATGACCATGTCTGATGTGGTGGGTTTTCTGTATATTTTGTATGTGTGTGTGTTGTTTGTTTTGGTGATTGTAAGGTCTAAAAAGTTTATGCTGTTATTTAATTCTATTTCAAGTGTGAATTTTAATTTATGGTGTATAGTGTTAATGTATTTGATAGTTGTCATGGTAACTGATTTACTCTCATTGGCTGTTCATGACTTAAGCCCATTGTTATAATATTTTAATTTTTATTCAAAATGACTGTATATTTTCTGATTACTATTATTCTTCTGTTTTCTAATCTATGTATGAAATATTATCACAACTGTTCGTATTTTCTTTCAAAGATCATTTTGACATCCCACAAAGCTGGGTTTGCTTATGTATTATTGTTTTGACAGTTATGTTGATATTATCTAATTACATATCTTTCTTATTTTATGTCCTTAGTTTAACTTTTACATCTTAATATGATCCACTAATTATCATTAACTAGTTACTTGACTTAGATTTGCTAATATCATAGTTAATTTCTTACAATTTGTAGTTATTGGTTTTATACAGTTAGGCCTTTCATAGGCATAGGTAATAATTGGCTATGTTTTCTTATTTTATACAAATTACATATTATTTTACCTTTGTACATGTTTTGTTTGGTGTTACAAATGATTTGTTCATTTGTTGAATAGTTTTGGGTCTCTTTTACAAGAATTTATGTTTTTATTAATTTCCATATTATGGTTTGTCTATTATTTTCTAACTGCCTTTCCAGTATTATTAGATTTATATTAATATATCTTTTTTCTTATTTATAATTAGTCTATTATTTACTATTCTTTATAAAATATAACATAACATTTAGGCTTATGGTCTGTATAATTCTTGCAGCCATATTCCTATTCATAAACTTAATCAAACAATTCCTTAACAGTTATTATACTACTCTTGTTTACAATTTGTTTTATTCTTACTTATTTTTTGGTGATAAACATCATCACACCATTTACTTTATTTAATTAACTATCCCTTAGAACATAGGATGTGTATTGATTTTGACTTTATATTTTTTACCACATTTTTCTTAAATAAACTTTACTCTCTATCCATGGTAACACTAACATTTCGACCTTCCATGGGATTCCTTCCCTGAATACTATTGTATTCCTCATCTACAATTAATCTTAATACTAATAATAACAAAATTCTTATTAAATAACACTTTTCACCAATAAACCTTTAGTGTTTATCACTGATTATTAGGTGTTTATACCTATTAATAGGGTTTCTATTTATTTTGGGGTTTTACACTGTCACTTTGCACTTTTTATTTTATTTAAGTGTTACTAGTGGGTATTCCCTAACATTAAATTTTCTTTCTCACTTATTCCTGTTCACTATCTATCTATTTCTCTATCTCTCACTTCACAATGGTTAGTTATACTATTAACAAGTTTATGTCATTATAGAGTTATTTATTACATTTAATCTCTATTTACTTGGTTAGTGTACTTTGTTTGTTTTTACTTTATTAGATTTTATCAATTATCATTTACAGTGATTATTTAGTCGATACTAATAATTTTCATATCCTTTATTTTTTATTGGTTTCTTTTTCATTACTTTATTTGAGTGTAACATTTCTCCCTTTTCTGTTCTATATTATTCGTTTGTGTCCTTTCATTTCTTCTCCTTTAAATCATTTTCATTTACCTTCTCCTTTGATTTCATTTTATTTCATTTATATTTTGGTTTTCAACTTCTTATTTGGTTTCATATTATTTCGTTTTATTGAGTCAATCACTTGGGTTGGGTCATAGTCGTTTGTCGCGTCTTAGTCATTTTATTTTCATTAGTTACTTAAAAGTTTATATAGTTGATTCATCGTTTTTTCCCTGGTATTGGGGTGGCTTGTTTGTGTTGTAACATAATGCCTCTCCTTCAAAATTGATCATTTTCGTAAAACACTAGTATAGTTTTTTATGAAATTATCAGTTATATATAATTTTTTTCTTTTTCTTCTTTCTTGTTTCTCTTCTTACTTGTTTCACTCCTTTTTATTTAGATCCGTTTTTATTTATTTCCATTAGTGCGTTCTCCCTGTTACATAATTTTTTCTCTAACTTTTAGTAGCTGGTTTCTTCCATTACTACCTTTTTTTCTGAGACCAGAGGAATATCATCACTGCTCAGTTAATTGATGGCTGGACCTTCTCAGTCAATCTTAAATACCTTTTTGTCATCTTGTGACTTTCATTAATAATAATATTTTGGGGATTGTCCACTTCATGGTTTTTTAGACCATTTTAACCTTTTACTCATTCTTCCTTCTGCTGTACCTTTGCTATATTCTGTTATCTACTCACACAGTTGATTGTTTTTATTTATTTTGTTGTTAAATTCATTATTTCTAACTTTTAATTAGTTTGTTTTTCTTTTCTTCTTGTGATCATTTTAATTATTTTAGACATCTTTTCTTTTCTTCTCCTTTGTTGATTACCATTATTTTGCTTTAGCCACTTGCTGTATATTTGCTTTGTACTTTTTTTTTTCTTGTACCAGTTCATTTTTTTTTTCTTTGAATATTCTAAATATCACTATAGTGTTGACGACTCGGAACACTAAGTTTTTTATAAGTAAAAACGTAAAGTTTTACCTTACAGCCTAAACCGGCTTTCACCTTTAGAAGGCTTCATCAGAGGCTGCCATCGGTAGCGTTGTCCGTCTTGTTGTTGGCGACGGGATAGTTTTTCAAAAGATCGAAGCTGTGTGTGTGTGTGGTGAAATGTGTTCGAATAATGCGTGCGATTTGAATTGTGTCTGTTCATTTAGGATGTCGTTTTTATTTGTTTTTGTGTGTTTGTATATTTCTAATTGTTCTAGAGTGTCTAGTTTTCGGCCTTTTGTGTGTACGTGTAGAATGTTCATGTTATTGTCGATGTTTTTATATGTGTGGTTTGCTTCAATGAGGTGGTTTGCAAAGGTAGATTCTGTAGTGGTGTGTAGTGCTTTTATGTGTTCAATGTATCTCTGTTTTAAGCTACGTCCTGTCTGGCCTATGTAGAATTTATTGCAATTTGAGCAATTTAGCTTGTATACACCGGGTAGATCGAATTTGTTTTGTGCTTTGGGCATGCGTTTTGATAGTGTGTGTTCTGTTTTGTTAGTAGTTTTGTAAGCGATTCTGTATCCTGCTTTTTTGAATTTGTGGGCAATTTTTTCAGTTTGTTTGTTGATGTATGTTAGTGTTATGAATTTGTTGTTTTCTGTCTTTCTCTGTTGTTTGTTTTGTGTTTTGTGTAGGAGTTTACTGACTATTGTTCTGTCATAACCGTTAGATTCTGCTAGATATTTTATCGTGGTTTTATTCTATTTATGTTGTTATCCTTTGAATATTCTATATTCTTTATAATTTCAGGTAATTGTCTTAGCAGTTCTTGCTTGGTTTTATATTTGTTTGTTTTAATTGTTCTCTTTTCTAATTCTCTTACATTATTAATTCTTGTTTTCACTTTATTTGTTTATTTTGTTTTGTCTCAGATATTATTTGAAATATTATTGTAAGTTTGTTGTTCTTACTTTGTAGGAATTTTTGTAACTTATTCCTTTATTTTATATTTTGCCTCATATGTTGTTACCTAAATATTATTGTAAGCTGATCTTACATCTTTTAAATTTTGTAATTCACTTTCTCTTTTCTTTTCCATTGGTTTGCATGGTCGGTAATTCGAAAATCAGTCCGTTTTCTCGGTGTTTATCTTCACTTAGTTTACCCATGGTCCATCATTTCCTCTGCACTTGTCGTCCGGATCACTCTGGTGTGTAAAACTATTTCCGTCCTTGTGAAATAGGCTTCTTCTACCTTGTACCACAATTCTTCTAATATCATATGTTCTTTAGTATCAGTGCCTACCTCAATCACTGGATTATGTTGTTTATTACTCCACGAAGTTAATTGCCTCTCCATCATTGATGTTCTCACTGATATTGGTTTATTTTGCATTTCTACTTCTGGTAATTTCCACTTAAATATTGAGTTGTTGAAGTTTTTATTCACTGGTTTGTTGTGAATCCCTTCTATAATTTCTTTTAAAGTCCTCCTACAATCTTTATAATCCATTAATTCACTATGGTCGGTAATTGGTAAATTAAACACCTCAATTAGTCCATGCTTCATCATCTCCACTTCTTCTTGTGTTTTTATTAGTTTCTTTTTACATATTTTTCCTATCTCTTTTGTTTTCATAATCTTCTTAATTATTTGGTTCTTCTTTACTTCTCTACGGTTGGTTTTGATGTGCTTGATTTTCTCTTTGTTTTTGTTATTTTTATTTTCAGGTAACAATGCATTTGAGTCTTCTTTATTATCTATTTTTTCATTGATACCTTCAGAAGCGCTGTCTAGTGTTTCATTCAATTGTGTGAAACCACTATCTAATTTAATAATATATATAAAACTTTCACTAATGAACTTACTGTTGTCACTTCCCAAACGTTTCGAGATGTTGTTTCTCTTCTTCAGTGGGTGTAATACTGACTGTCGATTACAGAATAACCGTTACGGAAAAATGGTGTGTGTGGTGGGGGTTGATGGTGGGAAGGGATTGGCGCTGAGGTTTGAATTGTGTGTGTGGATCAGTGTGTCGAATAGTGTATGTGATTTATAATGTATTTGTTCATTTAATATGTTGTTTGGTTGTAGTGTGTGATATCTGTATATTTCAAATTGTTCAGCTGTGTTTAGTTTTCTACTTTTAGGTAAGTAGTGTAATATTTCCATGTTGTGTTCTATGTTTGTGTAACTGTGGTTTTCGTTATGTAAATGTGTGGCAAATGTGGAATGTATGTAGTTTGTGGTGAGGGCTTTTAAATGTTCAGAAAATCTGGAAGAAAAAGATCTTCCCGTCTGGCCGATGTAGAATTGTTGGCAATCATTACAATTTAATTTATAAACCCCTGTTTTGCTGTATGTTAGTGTTATGAATTTGTTGTTTTCTGTCTTTCTCTGTTGTTTGTTTTGTGTTTTGTGTAGGAGTTTACTGACTATTGTTCTGTCATTTAGATACTTGTCTTTGTTAGTATTATTTATGTGTTTTCTAATGGTGTTGTTGGTTCTGTAGGCTACTTTATAATTGTGTTTCCTAAATGTGTTTGCAATTTTATGTGTATTGGAATTGTAGTATGTAAGTGTTATGTATTTACTGGGTTGTGTGCTGTTGGTCAGATGTGTTTTACTTTTTGTGTTGAGGATTCGTTTGTGTAGTTTATTTATTAATTCGGGGTTGTATCCATTTTTGACTGCTATGTATTTAATTGTGTTTAATTCATCTTGGTAGTCATGTGTGTTTAGGGGTATTGAAGTGAGCCTATGGAGCATGTAGTTGAAAGCTGCATGTTTGTGTTGAGTTGGTTGGTTGGATGTGTTGTGTATGACCATGTCTGATGTGGTGGGTTTTCTGTATATTTTGTATGTGTGTGTGTTGTTTGTTTTGGTGATTGTAAGGTCTAAAAAGTTTATGCTGTTATTTAATTCTATTTCAAGTGTGAATTTTAATTTATGGTGTATAGTGTTAATGTATTTGATAGTTGTCATGGTAACTGATTGACCCTCATTGGCTGTTCATGACTTAAGCCCATTGTTATAATATTTTAATTTTTATTCAAAATGACTGTATATCTTCTGATTGCTATTATTCTTCTGTTTTCTAATCTATGTATGAAATATTATCACAACTGTTCATATTTTCTTTCAAAGATCATTTTGACATCCCACAAAGCTGGGTTTGCTTATGTATTATTGTTTTGACAGTTATGTTGATATTATCTAATTACATTTCTTTCTTATTTTATGTCCTTAGTTTAACTTTTACATCTTAATATGATCCACTAATTATCATTAACTAGTTACTTGACTTAGATTTGCTAATATCATAGTTAATTTCTTACAATTTGTAGTTATTGGTTTTATACAGTTAGGCCTTTCATAGGTCTAGGTAATAATTGGCTACGTTTTCTTATTTTATACAAATTACATATTATTTTACCTTTGTACATGTTTTGTTTGGTGTTACAAATGATTTGTTCATTTGTTGAATAGTTTTGGGTCTCTTTTACAAGAATTTATGTTTTCATTAATTTCCATATTATGGTTTGTCTATTATTTTCTAACTGCCTTTCCAGTATTATTAGATTTATATTAATATATCTTTTTTCTTATTTATAATTAGTCTATTATTTACTATTATTTATTAAATATAACATAACATTTAGGCTTATGGTCTGTATAATTCTTGCAGCCATATTCCTATTCATAAACTTAATCAAACAATTCCTTAACAGTTATTATACTACTCTTGTTTACAATTTGTTTTATTCTTACTTATTTTTTGGTGATAAACATCATCACACCATTTACTTTATTTAATTAACCATCCCTTAGAACATAGGATGTGTATTGATTTTGACTTTATATTTTTTACCACATTTTTCTTAAATAAACTTTACTCTCTATCCATGGTAACACTAACATTTCGACCTTCCATGGGATTCCTTCCCTGAATACTATTGTATTCCTCATCTACAATTAATCTTAATACTAATAATAACAAAATTCTTATTAAATAACACTTTTCACCAATAAACCTTTAGTGTTTATCACTGATTATTAGGTGTTTATACCTATTAATAGGGTTTCTATTTATTTTGGGGTTTTACACTGTCACTTTGCACTTTTTATTTTATTTAAGTGTTACTAGCGGGTATTCCCTAACATTAAATTTTCTTTCTCACTTATTCCTGTTCACTATCTATCTATTTCTCTATCTCTCACTTCACAATGTTTAGTTATACTATTAACAAGTTTATGTCATTATAGAGTTATTTATTACATTTAATCTCTATTTACTTGGTTAGTGTACTTTGTTTGTTTTTACTTTATTAGATTTTATCAATTATCATTTACATTGATTATTTAGTCGATACTAATAATTATCATATACTTTATTTTTTATTGGTTTCTTTTTCATTACTTTATTTGAGTGTAACATTTCTCCCTTTTCTGTTCTATATTATTCGTTTGTGTCCTTACAGTTCTTCTCCTTTTAATTCATTTATACTTTGTTTGTTTCATTTTCAGTTACCTTCTTCTGAATGATGATTTCATTTTATTTCATTTATATTTTGGTTTTCACCTTCTCATTTGGTTTCATTTTATTTCGTTTTATTGAGTCAATCATTTGAGTTGGGTCATAGTCGTTTGTTGCGTCTTAGTCATTTTATTTTCATTAGTTATTTAAACATTTATATAGTTGATTCATCGTTTTACCCTGGTATTGGGGCGGCTTGTTTGTGTTGTAACAAGATTAAATGAGAATACAGAAAGTAATCTGAAACAGGTAAGTGAGTCTGATCAGTGGCGTACCTACGCCAACTGGTGCCCGGGGCAAACTTCAAGATTGTCGCCCCCCGTCCTTTCACAATTTGTGACTGTAGAATCAACTTACCTATTTCCAACTCCCATTCCTCGCCCACATTTGTTCTTCTGTTTTTACTGTCGGCTGTTGCTGTGCTACATCTCTGATCACACTACACTGACCATTATCTATGTCAGCACATAATAATTGTCATAAATTAAATATTTATAAGTTTCATTAGGACTAGGTTATTTTCAATAAAGATTCAGTTTATTTGTAACAAACGATTATAATTGGCTAATAAGTACTTAACAAATCTGGTATAATACGATACAACTTATATTTAAAAATTAAACTCTAACTATAAGAAGAACTGAAAAAACTTACATATCTAAAATATTGCAATGTAAGTATATTGCACAAAATGAAAGTAGCATTGCATTTTTTGAAAATACATGAAAAATATAAAATTTCTCAAATAAAATATCTTAGATTCAAGATTCTTACAGTGTTGGAAAACACTTTTATAACAATTTATTGAATTATTAATAATTGTATATGTACTGATTTATGCAGGCATTTAAACTAGAAAATAACTATAGCTTTAACTATAACTTTGTTCAATCAACATGCAGTTTTATAAGTGTACTTTCCTAGCCTTCAGTGATGCAAACTCATTTATTAATAGAGTATAATCTAAAGCAGATGCCACGTCACTTTCAATTGACAGAATTGCTAAATTAGTTAGTCTCTCTTGCGTCATTGTGGATCTTAAGTAGCTTTGTATTAGTTTTAGTTTACTAAATGATCTCTCACATGATGCCACAGATACTGGTATAGTTAGAAGAAGTTTAAGTGCTACGACTAAAGTGCTATATGCTTCTAATCCCATAGCAGATATGTATAATAAGATATCTTTAGGATTATTTAAATCAAGCTCTTCACCATTTGATTTTGATCTTCTTAATAGAGTTATGATATCTTTTATGTCTTCAAATAATTCATCTCCATTTAGATCATTAGGGCACTTTTCTGCAAGTCCTAAACACTTTTTTCTCAGCTCTTCCATCTCTTTTTCTGTGTGTTTTATATCCATGTAATCTTCGAAATTACAAAGGAATCCAAAGCGTGAGTCCAGTTGCTTAACATTTAAGAACCGTTGACCTAATTCCAATAGAAGCTTATCCAATATCTCTACTATGCTTCGTTTTACTTCATCTTTCCAGGAAAGTCCAACGTCCTCAGCTATTTCCCCGGGCATTTTTCGTTTTTTTCTTTCTCTTCGTTCTGTAGGTACTCCCCATTCTTCACACTTAGCAGCAGCTTTTGTCACCACGTCATCAGGAAGGTTTTCTCTCCATTCGCTAAGTTTATCTTGGAGAGACTGTAGACAGATTAGGACATAGGTAAACGAAATACCTTTGATTTGCAGGGTTTTTTGAGTTCTGTCAATCTTGGGGAGGACTTCAGACCAGAAAAAGAGTAGACTCACAAAATCGAATCTTTCAATGGCATTTATCAACAGTGATGCAGACTGTCTAGTATCAATGGTTTCAGATAGTGTATCTCTCAATTTCACTAAAGCGCTTAATACTCCATCTAACTAGGATGATAAGGCTTTCACAGCTTCTGCCTTTGAACTCCATCTCGTGTCAGAGTGCCCCTTCACCATTAATTCACATGTTCCTTAAGAACACTCCACCGGTGAGTTGATCTAAAGAAAAAGGCATATACGCGTTCAACAGTCCCGAAAAAAGTAACTGCATTTACGTTAACATGTGCAGCATGAACACCAACCAAATTAAGCGAATGATTGTCACAGGGAACAAACACGGCTTGTTGATTTAGATCCAATAACCTTGTTTGGACGCCAGAATGAATTCCAGGCATTGTTGCTTGGTTGTCGTAAGATTGACCCCTACAATCTGCAAAATTTAAACCATCTTTTTCCAATTTCTTCGTTATCACTTCAGCAATGCCCTCAGCCGTTTTGTCTTCAATTGGAACAAAATCTATGAAACATTCCCTGACTTCAACTGAACCTTGTTTTACTTCGACAAATCTTACAATCTGCGACATTTGTTCTTCATGTGATGTGTCTGGTGTACTACCAAACATAATACTGAAATACTTGGCATGCTTGCAGGAAGCAATAATTGTCTTTCGAACATGTTCACCTAGGAGGTTTATAACCTCATTTTGCACTCGAGGAGAAAGATATGATACACTTCCTGGATTTTTGGACACTGATTGCAAATGAGCCCTCATAACGGGATCAAATTTAGCTAGGTATTTCAAGAGAGCAAGAAAGTTCCCAGGTCTACAATTGTCATCGTCTACAATCGACTCTCTGTGGCCTCTTAAAGCTAAATTCTGTTGAGCCAATGTTTGAACAGTAGCAATTACACGTTCAAGAACTACTCTCCAAATTCTACTTTGCTCTAGAACCTGTTGTTGAAGGCAGTCATCAATAACTGTCCCTTTTTGTAAAGCACGTTCTAAGTCCTGCCATTCCAAAAACGCAACCCTGTGAGCGGGGCTGTTCTCATGATCTTGAACGCGCGGATTTAACTTTCGCCATGTTGAAAATCCTGTTTCATTATTAAAGCTAGATTTATGATTTCTCTGCGGAAATAGCATGCAACAAAAACAAAACAGGGATTTCTTAGATGGGGAAAAACACATCCATGACCGATTAACCTTTTCTCCATTTTTCAAAGTTTTTTTTTAAACCAATGCCTATGCAGAGATCGTCCAGATTCATCCTCAGGAAAAACAGAGTCTTTGTTTTGCAGTTGGTATGTACCTTTCATTACAAATGAGTCACGGCATTGTTTTGAAATATTTGTCGGCCACACTCCAATGTCGTGCAACATCAATTTTTCACAGTTATCATTGTCAAGTGGATTAGCCTTACTTTCAATCATTTCATTCAAGCTGGTAGGCCTATTTTCAATTTTGTCAAAACTTTCATTTTCAGGTGCTGAGTTTTCACGTGAAGGTCCTACTTTACTTGATTCTAAGTTTTGATTCGAGTCATCTTCTTCAAAGTCACTGGTTGATGTTGTAATTTGAGAATAGTCCTTCAGCCGGGAAGTACTAGAACCATCATCTTTTTGACTATCAATGTTCGATGCTTCAAATTTAAGATTCAATTCGTCGCTGTCAAGTTCAGGTTCATTTTGAGTTGTAGAGGTCGATGACGATGATCCTTCTATAAAAGCTTTCATAAATGACTTGCAACTCTCGATTGATTTAGTACGTTGTTGTTTCAGTTTTCTATACTGAGCCCCACTTGGCTTCTGTCGTTTCATTTTTGGGATCTGGAATAGAACAAAATTAATTGGTTAAACTTGGTTTCAGCTTTAGGGATTTTTTGCGAATTTCGTCATGAGTAATAATCGCCCTTAAATTATAAAGATCCAACTATTATTAGCAGATTGTTAAATCTAGCTATTGTTTTCGCGTATCCGCCTTTTTTTCTCTGTCGCGCTCAAGTATGAATATATTTAGGAGGCTGTTGGTTGTTTTTAAAACATATGGTTTTTATAACGAGAAACAACTAAAAGCATTAGAAAAGCAGAAAATCCTAATGAATTATGCTGTTGGTAAATATAAAAATGAAATTTATTAATATACAAAGTATAAAAATAGCTAACAATGCATGGGACCACATGAAACTTCATTATAACTTTATTCTAAAACACATTCTGTCACATGTACATTATATTGCATGTTTCCTCCTAACCCTATATTGTTGTCCTAAAGTACAAATAAAAATTGTTTTGGCATTTTGGCGCCCCCCTTCAAGCGGCGCCCGGGGCGGCCGCCCCCTTCGCCCCCCCCCCTAGGTACGCTAGTGAGTCTGATAGTGAATCAATAAGTGGTAATCATGATGATAACAAGTTAAGTGCTAATGAAAATCTGAATAACGAAGGAATAATTAACGAGGTAAGTAATAATCATAATGGTGATAGCTATAATAGTGAGTTAACAAGTAATAGTGGTAAAATAGTTGAAAATGGGGTATCTAAGGGAGATACGTTGAATAATATTGATGATGAGAGTATAGTTAGTAGGGGGTAGTGAGAGAGTAATGATAATTATAGATGTGCTGGAATTCGAAGTTATTTTGGGGAAATGGGGCAGAGGGTAAATTTTCCCTGGGTAAATTGTGAAATAAAAGTTTCACAGGTGTTTAGTGAGGGCAAGTGGTCCTCAATCGGAGACGGAAGGTCTCAAAATGGTCCCTTAAGTTTTTGTGGTGTTCCTGGTAGAGCCAGGTGTTTTTATAATGTTCTGTTGCCCTTTGTGTGGAATGAGAGAGAGAAAGTAAGAGGGGGTTATATAAATGATTTGGAGAATGAGAGAGAACTAGAATTATTCAAGTTGAGTAGAGACCATAAAGAGAATAAGTATTGAGAGAGTTGAGAGAATTAAAAACTTACCTTATGATGAAAACAGTACAGCGGTGGTGAATGATGATAACGTTGATAATTATATTGAGTACTTACCTGTGGATAGAATTGGGATATTAATAGCAGCTGATTCTGATAAGGAGATGATAAATTGCGTAACTGCGATAAATAATAATACTGACGGTGACAGGACCAGAATTACTGATGTAGACAGTTTATATGGTAGAACAATAATGTAGGATAACCCAGTAAATTATTATGTGGGTATAACGGAACAATTTAAAATATTAAATAGTTATTATAATAATAATAACAAAATTAATTTATTTAAAAATGAATTGTACTCGAGTAAGGTTAGATTAATCTATGACGATGGTGGTTAGATTGTTATTAATGGACATTTAATTATGAGATTGTAATGGTTTAATACTGGACTGAATAATGTGATGAGTTGTGACAAACAAGAACATTTAATGATGGATATTGTATATAAAGTTGTGTTGGTGGTATATGTAATATGGATTCTATAGTAAGGTTATGTACTTTGTATTGTATGTAATCAATTTGTGATTTTGGTGGGGTAATAGTGTTTTGTTAGATGAGATAATTAACAGCATATAATTAAAGTTTATGATGGGAATTAAATGAAGGTAAATAGTTTTGAATAAAGTAATAGCAGTAATTTACAGTGTTTTGAAAAGGATGGAATTAAATTAATTTGTGATTATGTAGTTAATTTAAAGTGTTGTAACAGATGAATTTTGGTAGTGAATTTAAATTTTGGTTGAGATTTGAATTGAATTAAGAATGGTAGATGATTAAAATATTGAATGGAAATGCAGAGTTGAAATAATGATATAACAAGTGGAATCCTTAATAGAAAATTGAAATTAAAGTTGTAATGTTCATAATTTTTTGCAAATTTAGATTTGAGATGTGTATGTTAATGTAATAATGGTAATGTTCATCTTGCGTGTTTATTATGTTGCATTATGTTTATTATAGAAAATCTAAAGTGTTTATTGGAATAGAAGGTATTCATGTACAAATATAAGACACGTATTGTATGTTTTAACTGTAATTACCCACTTTCGGGCGGTCACGACCTCACCAGCCCTGACCGTGGTTTTGGCTAACAACCAGAAATGGGCAGACTTATTGTACACTGACCATAGTTGGTTGCCTTTGAAATTGGTGTACTTTAGAAATTAACCGGGGGGGGGGGGGTGAACTCGGGGAATCTACCATAAACTTTGGAACAGTGGCTAGCCATCGAATGGGATGGTAGACCATTTAAGGGCATGTAACTAATTTTTAGTAGGATTACTGGTATCCTTGGATACCAGTAATGCCGAATGTTTTATAACGCCGAAACAAGAACGGTGTAAGCAGTGTTTACACCATAAACATTTCAGTTCTTGTGGAAGCAAATGGGTGCTACAGTCTACCATAAAAGTCAATAGAGTGTGTGGAAATGAGCTGGCCGTTACAAGCCAGGGGCATAAATATAGCATTTATGCAAATGTGTAGATGCCTTGCATGGTTTACCCGTGAGGTTATTTACCAAATTGTAATGGGGTTAGGGGGGGATATTATAAAATGATGTGGAAGGAGAGGTGTTTGTAAATGATTATCATGATCATAATTATGATAAAGTATCGACGGAGACTGTCCTGGTACTATATGCATCTGTTGTGTTACATAATTTGCGATTCTGTATTAATCCTGTTTTGCATTGTATAAAGTTAACCGAAGTAATCTGCCTTATAAGGGAGACATTAAATGTATATTCTAATGAAAAAGTAAAATGGAAATATTGATAAATTGAACTCACAGTGAACTGTTAAAATAATTTTTGTGTTTGAATTCTATCTTGTAAAAGTATCATTATATGTAGTTTCAATCAAATGTACCATGTTAGATTAAGGATACATAGTAAACCAAGTATTTATGTATTAGTGGATAAATAAGATGAGCAACCAGTACTTTGCAAAGGACAAACCAGTACGGGCTGAGGAAACCAAATCAGTTGGGGATATGGTATTGTGAAAGACCAGTTATTGACGTATTTGTTTGATTGTTATAGAGTCTTGTGATACTGTGGTGGCGTGCCTGTCTGACTTTATGGTGTTGGGATCTCGACAAGGGAAGTCCAGTAAGGTCATGCAGGTGCCGCCGCAGTCACCGGACTAGGGGGGTAAGTTACCCATGATTTTAATAAGGAATTATAGGGGGTTGTGGTGCCATATCCTTGCTGGTCCTCTTAGGTTTTAGCAATGAGAGTTTTTATGCTTCGGCATAAAACCTCTCATTGAGGGGGTATTGTGACCGTACAACAGGGGTAGGTTTTATTCCTTATATTTAAAATCTGTAGACGACCTTTGAGGTAATCCTTTTTATTTACCCAGTGTGTACTTTTGGTCACTGACTGTAGCGCCGTGTGAGGTACAGACCGGTACAGGAATGTTCATTATCAGCAAAGTGCGTATTTGTGTGGAAGAGCGCGCGTGTGTGCCGCCTTTTGCGACATGTGCTCAGAGGACACGAAAGGGCAGAAGAAAATATATAGTCTCTGAACCAAAATTCATCACGGAAGTAAGGCGAATTATTTCCACTAGCCGCATTTGAACCAATCAGCGAACACAAAACGAGCAAGGCTCCCTGGTGACCACGAGGTGAAAAGGCAGTGCGTCCTTTTAGCTATTTTGGACGCTTGCAGTCGGCATCCAACTTCAGAGCCGCGCGGGTGTGTTAATGCATGGTTTGCTAGAAACGTGCTCGCGAGAAATTTAAGTCGACCGACTAAAAAGAATGGTGATGTTATTCTGAAACAACAATAAAGTATGTGATTGACAAAAGAATCAAAATTAAACAGCGTAAAGTCAGTTTTCGGAGTGTTCTACAAACAAAAGTGCGTAACAGGTGGTGGCGTAAACCTTTGGATTGCAATGACCAGATGAGTAAAAAAACGAAAGAACATAATCAACTGAGTAAAATTAAACATCATTTTTATCAATTTCCTTTTGTATGAATAACGTATTAAATTTGAAATGAGATCTCTAATTTGGGTTGGTGTCAAGAATGAGTGAGAGAGTGTGCGAAATAAAGAAATTCAAAGTACTGGTTTGTTTAACAAAATGTAAGAAAAATTTAGTTAAGTAAGATTTTTTCTTTTTTATAACTATTTGTAAAGAAAGAAATGTCGAAGAATTGAGTATGACGTTATGTGATGTGAACGTAAATTGGTAGAGAAAATGACAGAGATGGTAATAGAAAGTAGCGAAAAGTAAAGAAACTTAAACTTGGAAAATTTAATCAATAAAATTGTTGAAACTTTGAACTAAAACTGGGTTAGACTAATCATTTATTTAGAATGACCTCATTCTGCTCTTTCTAGTTCGCCCAAAAGAATCTTGGACCACGGTAAGTAAATATACAGTTGGTAACAATCAAGATGGCGTCCGAATAAGTAGACGCCAGCACAGCTGTTATGTGAAACAAAAGTATAAAATCGTAAAAAGTAAATAACTTTACATGGTATAGTGCTCATAGACTATTTAGAAAAAGAAACACATCAGTAAAGAGTACTATACAGCATACTGGAGCAACGGAATGAGGTTATTAAGGCAAAATGTCCACATTTAGCAAAAAGTGTGCTTTTTTTGTTGAGACAATGCATCTGCTCACATCCCATCAATAATTGTAGTTACAAAATCTCATGAACTGTTACAAATTATTGCTACACACATTCACTTCAACACCCCCCCCTTTAACCAGTGACATTTCCCTGTTTCTGAACATGGAGAAATGGCCCACTGACAAAAGATTCACTTAAATTATGGATGATTCACTGAGATAAACTCATGTTTTTCTTGTTTACTTTATTTAATCACAACAATCAAACTAATACATCCAAACTGTTATGGTACATCATCCAATAATAGCTATTTCATAGTCCTGGTGTTATCTCTGCGCCAGCCTGAGACGTGCACTTGAAAAGTCAACCGTCATATAAAATTGTCCATTAACCATTAAATTATCCAGTTTCGTAGCACATAGGACAGTTTTCAAGACAAGTCGATTTGGTTCACACAGTATAAATTTTTATATAACACTTCAGTGGTTTATCTTTCATACATTACTGAAAAACTAAGCGTCTTCACAATAACATGGCTATATTGAAAGACATTTCTTGAGCAGGATAGTAAGATACTAATATTTTATTATTGAAATAATCCAAAATCATATGGTCTTTACAATCTTCAGGCATTGCTCAATTTGTCCTGTGTTTTTGCATAAGGGCACAAATCTAAGAATTAACAAAAATGGTCTCTGTGACTCACGTGCAGAGTCTGGAATACTGTTGTGAAGAGAAGGTCAGCCTTCCAATAATCCTGAAAACATGGCAAAGGTATGAACCCAACGTGTAAAAACCTTGGTAGTGTAACAGTTTGACATTTCATACATATTGTTCACTAACATTATCTACCAGGACACTGAAATAATTTTAAGGGTCTTTATGAACACACATTTCATTTCTTTTTTGAACTGTAGGCTTTTAATTTTTGTGGATCATCTACCAAAATAAACAACAGATAATCAACATTATTTATACGACTGTCTTCATATTTATTTACACGATCTTGTTAGTCACAGTAGATTCAATACTGTTCACTTCACATTGCAGATTTGAAACCACATACAAAACCTTCATACACAACCTCACAAATTTCAGATGAGACATTTTACATTCCTCGTCACTAGCTTCAACATGCTACTGACTGACAATACAATGTACTGACAAGACATGATCTCTACGTAGAGTATCTCTGTTAGAAACTACGATAATAATGTGTGCTAACCCACATGCAGATTTTAACGTTTCAAAACGTTTATTCAGAATCAAAGTTGTTCAGTTCGAAGCTGACACTAAAAGAAATTATTTATTTAAAAAACTGAACAAATAGAAATTATGAACTCCTTTTGTTCTACATATTGTGGACATTCTACACAGTATTCATGTATTTTTTTCTGTATTTCTTTAATTCTTTACAGTAAATTTATTTTTTAACCTTAATTTATTATTACTTTATACTGTGTTTTATTTAATTAATTTACCAATCTTTAGTAAGATATGTAATTTATTTAGTGGGTAATAAAAGTACAATGCATACATTTAACAAACAAATTAAAAATGTAGTCTTCAGTTTTCCTCCACCCCTTTAATTTGGACAACTCTTCAAGATGGACACTTTGGAATGGGCTGAAATGGAAAATGTCCAACACAGGGAAGTACCATTATAATTACAAACAATTATTTATTGGAGAAAATTGAATCAAAACAGAAACTGCATGAAAAAATACGTTTAAAATTAAAACTGTGATGCCTTAAAAAGAAGATGCTTACTTTGAAAGACGAGCAAATTGAAATTAACATATGAGAGGCATAGTTCTGAACAGTCACAGCAAGATGACCTCGACAGCTCAGGGTTCATGTAAAACAACAATTATAAGGGATGTACTGGAAGTACGAGGTTTGTTCAAAAAAAGACCGGACTTTAGTCATACAAACTTTATTACTGTAATTACAACATTACAAATGTTTGTCCCCTTCAAAGTACTCCCCCCTGCTTGCAACACACCGCTCCCATCGTTTCTGCCACTGTTGGAATGTTCCCTGGAACTCGTTTTGTGAGATGGTGCGTAGTTGTCTCTGCGAATTCTGTTGAATCTCGTCAACACTTTGAAAACGACGTCCTTTCAGGGTGGTTTTCATTTTGGAAACAGGAAAAAGTCCGCGGGGGCCAAGTCTGGAGAGTACGGAGGGTGAGGAAGGACGGCTATTTCGTTACCGGCCAAAAATTGGCTGACTAGCAGAGACGAGTGGCTTGGCGCGTTGTCGTGATGCAACACCCAGCTCTTGTTTTTCCACAGCTCAGGCCTCTTCCGGCGCACATCTTCCCTCAAACGCCTTAAAACTTGTACGTAGAACTCCTTGTTAACAGTCTGACCCTGTGGCACGAATTCGTGGTGGACTACTCCTCGATAATCAAAAAAAATAATCAACTTCAAGTTTAACCGACTCATGCATGCTTTTTTCGGTCGGGGCGACATTTTTCCAATCCATTGTGACGATTGCGCCTTGGTTTCGATGTCGTAGCCATAAACCCATGTTTCGTCTCCTGTTATGATGGTTTTTATGAAGTTTTTGTCGGTACTGGCACGATCAAGCAGCTCTTGGCTGATCTTGACACAGTTTTCCTTCTGGTCATCGGTCAACAGAAGTGGCACGAGTTTTGCAGAGACGCGATGCATGCCAAGTTTTACGGTCAAAATTTTGTGGCACGACCCGATGCTGATGCCGACTTCCTCAGCAACCTCTCGCACAGTCAAACGGCGATTTGCACGAATCACGGAACGAACAGCATTGATGTTTTCATCATTTGTTGACGTCGAAGGTCGTCCCAATCTTGACTCTTCCTCAATCGATGTTCTGCCCGATTTAAAACGTTTAAACCACTCGTGACACTGCGAACGGCTCATACAGTCTTCCTTATAGGCTTGCTGAAGCAAAGCCCACGTTTCAGTACAAGTTTTGTCGGTCTTGCAGCAAAATTTCACACAAACGTGCTGCTCCATAAAATCTTTCATCTTTACTTCGCAGAACGGTGAATGCACGTGTTTACTTCGACAGTTTTATGCTGCCATCTAATACAAGTAGAACGATGCAACAATCAGGGTTAAGTTGCCGAAGGTGGCCGCTAGGCGGCACAACATGTCGGAACACGCTCCGTACACTGATCGGAGCGCTATTTCAAAGGTCCTGTCTTTATTTGAACGAACCTCGTACATCTGCAGAATGTGTCTTGTATTTGAAATATTAACAAATGAATCAAAAAGTAACATTTGGAAAAAGATTATTTACATCCACAAATGTCTAGCACAGTTCTACAAAAATTAAGAACCACAGAATGTTTTGTTGGAATATAAACCAAAGTTGTTATTGCCCAAATTTTTTTGTCCAAAGCATAATTTGTACAGTTTGGTAACATATAAACATCTCGTACAAACACAAACCACCTAACATTGTTAAGGCATAGCGTACACGTATGTATTAATTCTAATCTGAAATTATTTTTCATAAATATGAGATACACTTTTTTCAACTGCAGCCATTTACCTATCCTACACACGTCAAAATTTGTTGAGTATGAATGCCTTCTTGAATTCTATGTCAGCCAGCTTACACTGTTTATAATTATGTGTACATACATTTTGATCCCCTTGATTAGTTGCTCTTTGTTGACCTATATGTTGTCAATATCATAAGATCATCCTCCTAAGAAGATAATACATTTTCCTCTACACATTTCATCATACCAATTTGTAACAGGACTGCTATAGAGTCCTTCGATATACTTACACTACCAGTGCATTGTATAATCCACAAATGTTCACTTGTACCAATTCCAGTAGCCTATTCTGCAACCACTTGGCCAGGGTGAATGGCACCATACTTTGTATAATATTATACCATCTTTCTTCTAACTTAAGATCTGATCGGCTATTATGTATTTCCAACATTTTGAATTAACGGGCTACAGTTTTCAAAAATTCTTAATTTTTCCCTTTGTCAATGTTATTGTACTGGACAATATTTAAAAATTAAAGAAATGCTTTATTAGTATGTGTAGTGTAATAACATGTCTCCGATATTCGTGGCTTCCTTTGTTGCCAAGTTCAGAAAAGGTTGCTTTTCTCATCTACACATGATGAGACTCTAGACACCATTTCAAGGTCACGCACAAATAAGTCACAACCAACAACAACTGACATCCTTGCTTCGTTGATTGATACTAATATCATCACTCTGCTTTTATTTTATACTAAGTTAAGAGTTAAACAAATCTTCCATGTTTTCATACATCTGATTCCCTGGAATGCCCCCTCCCCTCTATTACCTACAAATAAAGATGTATTCTACATTAATCCAAAAGCTATATTATATACCTTGAGAAGATATTAGCATCTGTATGGTGCCACTAAAATCACAATTACTAAAAAATAAACTACTGAATCACTTACATTGCAAAAGTCTCGAAAATGGTTTATAGTCAAGGACTGACAGGTAAACATCAGGCAGTTCTAAAATTTTTTTAAAAGAATTAATGATAAGAAAACCTAATTACTAGATGTTCTATCTGGTTATTCATTTACTGTATATCCAGAGTGATATTCTTACTCCAGATATTGTTTTTCATTACAAGAAAAAAAGAGACATAAAATTTATTAAGCCTGTAAATTTTGCTTTGGAAGAAAGGTGCAGCTAACTTTCACTATAGTGCAGCTAACTTTGGAAAATTAAAAATAATTCATACAGCTATCTGCCAAAGCTTCATAATACACTGCAATGGGAAATTGAAGAAAATTTTTTCTTCTATACTACTAAATCTCTAGGGGGGTCTACGTTTGTTCGCGGTAATCTTAGAATCTACTGAACCGATTTCAATGAAACTTTGCACGTTCATAGCAGGTACCCAACGGAAAGTTTTCCACTTTATTTGATAATGATAGGTTAAAAAGAACCGAAGTTATTGCAAAAAAAATAATTTGTTTTTAGTTCAACCCGCAACTTCGATCGCGAATATTTGTATATGGTTGTTGTGGTAACTGTCGAGTTGGTAAATTGCTAATGGTACATCTATATTAATAATATTCTTATATTGTAAGTTATGAATATCCAAAAAGTGCGAAGCAATAGATCCATCATTCATGTTTCCTCGATACGTAAAATCAAAATTTGATAATTTAGTAAATATTTACAAACATGCAGTAACACAATTAGATGAATTGTTTATTCGTATAGAATAATACAAATAGTGTATACATAAGTATATTGATATCAGTTAGTCCATTTGAATATTTACATTTTAGTAGGGATATGGAATTCTTATCAGCATATGGAATTCATATAGACAACACAATAATTCATTGTTTGATTATATTGTAACATTGATTATATAGTACATGTTGATTCTGACAAACCATACTCTTCGACGTAGAGATCTCAGTCGGTAGAGCATTAGGCTTTTAACCTAAGGTCCAGGGTTCGAGTCCCTGTTCGGGCGCCAATGAAACTTCTCAATTAATTACAAAATTATAATTAACTCTTACCTTAGGGTTTTATTCCAAGAGTCGTTCAGACGAAACCAGCTACAGAAAGGATTATTTGGATTTGATATGGTCAAAGATCAAATACACAGTTTGTGCTAAAACAAATTGCCTCTGGTTTATTATGCAAAATAACTACTTCGTATCTCTTTTATGACATTTAAATTTCTTATTTCTTTTCGTTATATTAATACTTGTTGAATGAGTAACAATTTGTGAAATCAAACATAGTAACAAAATATTTCTTAATTAACTAGCTTATGACAACTATGGTATACCACAACTATTTACTTTTAGCAATGAACCAATACGTGATTTAGCTACACACTCACACACATTCGTTCTTTGATTTTGTCGTTCTATTTAAACCCCACTTCGAGATCTCTGATGTACATTTTAGATTTACAATTTATTTATGTTGAATTATACTCTGGAGAAAAAGGTAAAATAATCTTGGTTAAAACTCAGTTAATACTTAACGTCTGAAGAACTCCGCTGTTTTGCACCTCTGCTGTGAATGCACTGTTTAACACACCATAAATTAGTTTTGACACTGTTTAACCGCGGTACTGTTATTGATTATTTCGTATTAGGTTGATGCGCCACTATTATTTTACTCCACTTTAGAATAACATTTCTTTTTATTTTGTCGGCCGACATAAATTTTCGAACACTTATATGTTGTTGTAGGCTGGCCGCGCGGCCAAGAGTTACAATAGCACTGGCGTTAGTTCGCTAAAAGCTGAGCATGCAGGGCTGGTCACGTGATCGTGAATATGTGCTCCCATTGGTGCTGTTAACAGAGCGCCTTAGCGTAGGCGAAAGGTTTAGCAATGTTTTTGCCGCCTAGCGCAATTCACGGCTGATGCGAAATTGGATGTTATTTCACAATCGGTCTACGTTGCTTGAGTGCGTAGACAAAACATAGACGTTTTGTTCGGTAACAAACACAGCCTGTCTGGTTGACTAACTCGGGGTTCTACAAGGGTGAACAATGACTGTATGGAAAATATAATTTTTAAAATGTTACCTTGGCCCTACAGTTTCGTACCGTTACAATTTGAATATTCAGTAGGCCTATGTGCAGTAGGAATAACTAATTCTCGAGAATTATACTTAACTTACTTCACCTCAGTCATGCGATGAGTGTCAGTGATGTAGTATCAGTGCCTTTATCATTAATTTTATGTCATCAGTAAGTAATGTGTGCAATATGTATTGTATAAATTATTAATTGCCCCCTAGAGATTTATTAGTATAGATAAAATAAATACATTTCCACTTTTTTTAGCTTTGCAATGCCAAAAAGGAAGATCATGTTTAGGAAGATCTACTGCTACTGCGAAAAGAATGAGGCATCTTAGAGCATCTGAAAATGACGTCGAACGAGTCGAAATGCAATAAGCTCCTGGAAACTCTTCAGAAAGATCTGGATTAGAAGAAGTCTCATAGGTTGAAAGTCCTACGAATCGTGAAAATAGATTAGCGGCACAAAGACGCAGGTAAGCAACTCTCAGATCACGAGGTCCTACTTTACGATGGAATGCAAAATTAAATAGTGGTTTCAATTATAATCCAGTTATTAACTAAACGAATGAAACAGATATCGGGTTACCGAGTATCTTTTGCCCACATTGCAAAGCTTTAAAAGTGGAAAAATGTATCACATGGATTATGTTGTTCTGCAGAAAAAGTGCGATTAGATCCCATACTTCCTCCTCCAGAACCGTTAAATCATTATTAAATGGAGACATCTTTTATCGAAAAAAATTTTGAATGCATTAAGATCGTACAATTCAGCTTTTCAATTTACATCATTCGGAGCCAATGAAATAGTCGAAGGGAGCTTCATGCCTACTTTCAAAATTCAAGGGCAAGTATATCACCTCATGGGATCATTACTCCCCACACAAAACGAAGTACCAAAATTTCTACAGGTGTATTTCATAGCTGATTATTTACAGCAAGCTGAAACAAGAATGGATCATATTCGTAACTTGGATAAGACATTAGTAACAGAACTTCAAAATTTACTTCATGCAACAACCCATATGTTAGTGAACTGAAAAGTGCATTTGAATTTGTAACATCTGCGAATAATAATCAGTACAATATTGTGATTCATGCTGATCGAAAAGAAAATAATTAATAGCACAGGGGTCGCTACAATGTATCGACAACTAACGAGGTGGCAGTAGTTTTAGTTAACCAGGAATGCGATAAACACGATATAATAATCCGTCCAAGGGATCATATGCTACATCGAATTGCAGAAACACATCGAGCTTATGATGGTTTACAATACCCTTTAATGTTTTGCAGAGCAGAAGATGGTTATCATTTTACATTAAAATTAGTCGATCCTCAGACTGGGTTACAAACTACTAAGAAAGTTTCAGCTCTACAATTTTAATCGTACAGACTCATGATGAGAAAAGATGAGTACAATCATTTAATTTATTACAAACCGCTTCTGAATCAATATATTGTTGATATGTATGCTAAGATAGAGACGGAAAGGCTTATATACATCTGTACTCATCAAACTCAGTTAAGAGCTGAGAATTACATACATTTGCAAGATGCATTACGAAATAATGAAAGTTTGGATAATTTAGGCCACTTGGTCATTCTACCCTCAAGTTTCACAGAAGGTCCACGATATATGCATGACCGAACGCAAGACGCTTTTTTCAACGTACACAAATACTTGCGGCCTGATTTATTTATTACGTCCACTACAAATCCTAAGTGGAGAGAGATCGTCCAGAAGTTGCATCAAGGCTTTTCAGCTCAAGATCGGCACGACTTGGTAGCACGCATATTTTATCTGAAATTGAAGAAATTAATGGATTTCTTAGTGAAAGGTAAACTTTTTGGCTCAGTTGTCTGCTACATGTACAGCGTAGAGTGGCAAAAACGAGGTTTGCCGCATGCGCATGTTTTGCTCTGGTTAGAAGAAAAAATATGACCAGATCAGATAGATTCTGTGATTAGTGCAGAGCTGCCGGACCCTGATAAAGATCCAGAGCTTTATGATATAGTTAAAACACATATGATTCATAGGCCATGTGGAACAATTAATGCACAGTCACCATGTATGAAGGAGGGTCAGTGTACTAAACGATATCCTAAATTGTTTACAAAATAAACAACGATAAATGATGACAGCTACCCTAAATATCGCCGAGTAAGTCCTGAAGATGGAGGTTTTCAGTGTGAAATCCGTTTGAGAGATGAGATTTTGATAGTGGACAATATATGGGTAGTTCCATACTCACCGGTGCTTTCACGAGCTTTTGGTGCTTACATCAATGTTGAATTGTGTAGTAGTGTAATGCAATGAATAGTAGTAATGTTGCAATGAAATTACAGTTTCAAAATGGTCGATACACAAGCACATCTGAAGTTAGCCTATATGGAAAATCTTCTCTTTCCCTATACATAAGCGTTTTCCACCTATTATTTTCCAACTAGATGTACATCTCAAAAATGGGCAGAGTTTATTTTCGTGAAGATAATTTGCACGAAAGAACAGAAAATCCAAGAAACACCACTCTCATGGCATTTTTTTATCTATGTCGGGAAGACGACTTTGCCAAAACTTTGTTGTACGAAGAAGTGCCAGCATATTACACTTTCAATAGGCAGACAGGAAAATTTCAATGCAGACGTCGAGGAGTCTTATTAGAAGGGAGCGAGAACATATATCATGAACACGCATTGGGTTGAGTGTATACAGTTCATCCAAACAATCATGAATATTAATTTTCTTCGTTTACTTCTGCACAATGTACGTGGCCCAACTTTATTTGAAAATATCAAGACTGTCGACAACGTAATTCATCCAACGTTTCAAGCTGCATGCCAAGCTCTTGATCTCCTAGAGAATGAAAATCATTGGAACGACACATTGTCAGAGGCAAGTTTATTTGCTAGCCCTGACAAAATGAGAGAACTTTTTGCAATAATGTTGGTGTTCTGCAGTATTTCAAACCCGAGTGCATTGTGGATTAAATACAAAGACCACTTCTCTGAAGACTTAATTCGAGATATTATGCATCGAATTCCTGATGCTGATTTGAGTTTATACAAGGAAAGCATTGAAAATAGTTGTTTACTACTTTTACAAGATTTTGTTACTTCTGTTGGTGATAATCCGATAGCTCAATACGGATTACCAAATCCACAGTCTACCGTGCAAAACATTTCAAAGGAATATCTTTCTGAAACCACTTATGACAGACAACAGCTACTTTCTACAGTTGAAGAGAATGAAAGATTACCGACAGACGAACAAAGAAATATATATCAAATCATTCTTCAAAGTGTTTACTGTAAATCTGTAAATGCATTTTTCCTTGATGCACCAGGAGGCACAGGTAAAACATTTTTAATCAAATTGACTCTTTCGAAGTTAAGAAGCGAAGGCAAGGTCGCATTAGCGGCAGCTTCCTCGGGAATTGCTGCTACATTATTACCTGGCGGGAAAACGGCTCATTCCTTATTTAAAATACCAATAGATTTGAATTGCAGTGAATTTCCAGTGTGCAATATTTCCAAAAATAGTGCTCGAGCAGAATTAATTAGAAATGCAAACTTGATTGTTTGGGATGAGTGCACTATGACCCCTAAACAATCAGTAGAAGCTCTCAATAGAACTCTACGAGATTTGCACAATGACAACAGATTTATGGGTGGAATAACTCTCTTTGCCGGAGATTTCAGACAAACATTGCCCAATCAATCAGACGCGAGAAACCAGAGCTGATGAAGTAAACACTTGCATCAAACGATCGAATATATGGCGTACTGTTCATACAGTATCACTTGGAGAGTCCAACTTGGAGGTGATGCAGATATTCACGAATTTTCTACTACTTTATTAAACCTTGGAGATGGTAAGATACCAGAGACAGACGGTGGGATATGTTTACCACCATCATTATGTCGTACAGTTTCTTCACTGGCAGAGTTGATCGAAAAGGTTTATGGACATATTGAGTCTATAAATTTGCACGATGATGATGATGATGTTATGTGAGCGTGTGATTATTAAAAATTTTAATGCATTAAAAAATGTTTTCAATAAAATATGTTCTCCATTTAATAACGATTTTAACGGTTCTGGAGAAGGAAGTATGGGATCTAATCACACTTTTCCTCCAGAGCAACATAATCCATGTGATTCATTTTTCCACTTTAAACCTTTGCAATGTGGGCAAACCATACTCGGTAACCAGATATCTGTTTCATTCGCGTAGTTAATAACTGGATTATAATTGAAACCACTATTTAATTTTTGTAACGGGGCAAAAGGGGGGGCTTTTATTTTATTAAATTTGGGTTTTTATTTTATTAAAATATTTTAAATTCATTTTTCATCTGTGGGGACAGCCACGTGTTAAATAAAGCGTAGTTAGAACAAAGGCCTTGTGAGGTGATGCCAATACGTTGGAATGCGTCAATGTGCAATCACACCATACCATTCTGAGAATTTTGAGGCTGTGTGACACCAGCACACAAGCGCGCTAAATCCAGCACGTGGTGTCAACATGACGGAAACGAGATCAAGTCCTGCCCACATTTGTGACGTCGACCAGTGAACACTAAATATCGTCAACGTCCAACACACGAAAATCCCATGTGTCATGTGTGCAGCTACCAAGACTTTGAGAACGAAGGCTGGGTACCAGCGACGAAATTTGGAAGCAAGAAAGACAGTGATTTCCACCCGCATGTAAAAAAGTCAGTCTTCACTCACGCTTAGCCTGGCCAGGCGAGGACCAAACGTGGTCCACTAGTAAAATTTTCAAACATTAAGTAAAAGAACAGTGTAGTGGTGAAACAAGTTCAAAATCAAATAAGCGGATCTGAATTAATTAAAGAAGAAAACAAAATATGAACTCATAACTTTCGGACAACTAAGAGAGAGGACTTTGTGCGGGACGCACCACGAGGTCAGGGGAGACGCCGCTGCAACACGTAAACGTATTCACTCAAAAAATTTTAATTATTGGCTAAATTAAATAAATGGGGGGGTAAAATGGAATGAATGTGAGTGAGAGCAGGCTGGGCTGCTTTATTTAATATAAGATGTCTATTTTAAAATTTATTTCTATCAGATTGTTTCAATAATAGAATATCGAAAGAATGTTTTGTCGTAATTGTTGAAGGAGAATTGATAACATGATCTGAGATAAAAACTTGAAAAACGCTTACAGCATAGAATAAAATTTTAGTTTCTCTTCACAAAATGCGAGTTGCGTCAGTTATTGAAATAACCTTAAATCACTCTTGCATCTCGACGTTCGTGTGACGTAACCCTGACAAAGAAGAACAGTTTAGAGGTCAGTGGAATAACCAATAATTTTATTTATTTGTATTTGTATTTAATTAAATGTAACATTTTGCATTCCATCGTAACGTAGGACCTCGTGATCTGAGAGTTGCTTGCCTGCGTCTTTGTGCCACTAATCTATTATAACATAAATTTGTTTAATTTAATTTGGAGAGCCCCACTCTTTGGAGCGCCAAATTTATAACATAACAAAACAAATCTATTTAATTTAATTTGCATGTGTCATATATAACATAACAATGATGTTAGGTGTAATCATAATAACAAGAATGTGTAATACGTTTTTAAATATTTACATTATTTATTGAACATCTTTACTTATTTCAGAAATGAAAAAAAAACTCATATTCTTCGCTTGCGCAAATCTTTTGCATGTGACTTCTGGTTTACATTAAACAGGTTATACAGATATCTTATTATCTAATCTTAACTATCAAATATTTTGCTCTCGGCTTACTCATTCAGTGTGGTTATCTTTGCAATTCCTTACCAATTTATTTCAACAATGAATTTACTTTTATTTCAATTTCTTTAATCTCACTTTGCTTTAATTCTTCTCTACTGCATATGCATTTTTCTTTTACCAAATAAAGATTTTATTAATTACTTTAAATTATTTCAATTTCAAATCAAATATTGCTCTTATAGCATTTACATTATATTCAAATCCTAATTGACATACATGAAATATTATTCTAAATTAACAATCTGTCTTTACAATACTATGTACAATTTAATTACTTATAGCAACAGTTCGAATGTCTCTCATTATAGTTTTTTAATTATTGTCTTTCAATTGTAGGTAATTATATGGCTTTTATCACCTCGTTTGATGTGGTACATTATCGGTGTGTCCTCCTTTGGTCCTCGGTCCATGTCCTTCGGGTCCTCTTCCAGGATTCTACTGCATGTACTCCTTAATTGTTGTCTCTCCTCACATCATGGGCTGTAGGTGTGTCCATAGAACCTCTGCTTTGACTTCCACTCTATCCTGTGACGCTTACTGTAGATTCGAGACAGCGTTTCTGACTGACATAGCCTCCTGCGGCAACGGTTGAATGAATAAGAAGAAGAAAGCTGATTAGCGCGACCTGGTATTTATAGCCACATCGTGCAAAAGCTCCTGTCTGAACAATATTTGTCTTGTCAGAGTTTGTCGAAAGCGTCCTTACTCCCACTCTTGTTCGATTCACTAATTTCGCCTATCTTCACGAATTGCGAAGTCTGTTTTACACTACACGATACCCAATCAATCGCTAATCTTCATATGTTTATTATATGTAACTTACACTTCTTTATTGTAATTATTCAGAGAGTTATTCACTTTTTAATTCATTGTACTTTCACTTTACATCACTTTCTCACGGTTTTATAACCCTTTGTGCATCTTTATTTCCTACACACTTTGGTGTATTTTGTTTTACATTATTGTACATATTTTTCTTTTAATTAAAATAATACTTAAAATCTAACATCATTTGAATAGGGATTGTTACTGTCTAGGAACGGACAGGTTTTACACACACATATTATTAAATACACATGTACACACAGCTAGCGACAGGTGGCCAGATATGCGTGTCCATGCATGAATTGTACTGTTCCCTATATTTTAAACAATCCAGCTTGCAATCTGAATCATGTTTATCAACCATATATTTATTTATTTTTATTAATTATTTTAATTGTTTTTGCAATGCACAATACCGTATATGGTTGTACTGTCGCATTATTTTCACGATTCGTAGTACTTTCAACCCGTGAGACTTCTTCTAATCCAGATCTTTCTGAAGAATTTCCAGGAGCTGATTGCATTTCGACTCCTTCCACATCATTTTCAGATGCTCTAAGATGCCTCATTCTTTTCACAGTAGCAGTAGATCTTCCTAAACATGATCTTCCTTTTTGGCATTGCAAAGCTAAAAAAAGTGGAAATGTATTTATTTTATCTATACTAATAAATCTCTAGGGAGCATTAATAATTTATACAATACATATTGCACACATTACTTACTGATGACATAAAATTAATGATAAAGGCACTGATACTACATCACTGACACTCATCGCATGACTGAGGTGAAGTAAGTTAAGTATAATTCTCGAGAATTAATTATTCCTACTGCACATAGGCCTACTGAATATTCAAATGTCGAAGAGTATGGTTTGTCAGAATCAACATGTACTATATAATCAATGTTACAATATAATCAAACAATGAATTATTGTATTGTCTATATGAATTCCACATGCTGATAAGAATTCCATATCCCTACTAAAATGTAAATATTCAAATGGACTAACTGATATCAATATACTTATGTATACACTATTTGTATTATTCTATACGAATAAACAATTCATCTAATTGTGTTACTGCATGTTTGTAAATATCTACTAAATTATCAAATTTTGATTTTACGTATCGAGGAAACATGAATGATGGATCTATTGCTTCGCACTTTTTGGATATTCATAACTTACAATATAAGAATATTATTAATATAGATGTACCATTAGCAATTTACCAACTCGATAGTTACCACAACAATCATATACAAATCTTCACGTGCGAAGCCGCGGGTACCTGCTAGTTTAATAATAAAGAGAAGATGGAAAAATATATTGAACATTTTGTAAAGACTAGAAAATATGTAAATGTTTGTAAATACTACTAACAATTTGTGTGCTAGAATAAAAATAGAATGAGTATTTTTCTGCATTAAATTTAATAGACAACAGTAGTTGGTAATCACATTTTGAATTGTTAAAAAATTAAAACTGACAGCATGTTTACAGACAAGTAGACAGAATGGTCAAACTTTGAGCACTAATTATTTTGTGTAAAATATTTTATTTTATAAAAGCTGTGGAACAACAGTCATTATAGTGTATGATGACCACTAAATATTTTGAAAAAAAGTGTTCTACGGTAACTGATAATGTTTGGCCTAATAATTAAGTATAATTACTTTGCTGTATTGATCAATATTTATGCGTTTATACCTGTAGATCAATCATACATTAATATGCAATACATAATGTGAGTATTTGCTAAATTATAGTGTGAGAAATTTCAATGTTTTTAAACATAGGTACATAGAATGTCCTCCATATGGATTGCTGTCTGCTTGGGAGTGGCCACGTTTCCTACATGTTAGTAGACGTTTTACCATAGGCAGTAACTGCCAAAAAATGTTTAACAGGTTACTGTAGTTTAACACTACAAGAGATAGTGGTTCCACAGTGGTTAACTCCATACACTGACCATGCTGTGATGTCCCATAGTTCTTCATTTACAAACTCCTTTATCTTTAGTAAACAAAGAATACTACAACAACTTTACAAGAATAGTTAAAATATAACAATTAATAAAGCTAAAATTTTTAGTTCCTTAAACTATAATTCACCTTAAAACAAACAGACCTTCTACTGTTACCACAATAATAGGTGCTGAAATGTAGGCTTATTTTTTTACCCTAATAATTTAAAAAGGGGACAGAAAGCATAAAAACTATAACTGGCTCATAAGAGGTACTGCATGATTTATTAGGTGTTTATATATGTTGTCCCTTTTTACATTATTCAGGATTGAAAAATTCACATTTCAGCAGCCATCCTGCCTCAAACCCTGGCTATAATTCAACATAGTGTAAAAGGATACATTATGAAAACCATCACCTCAAATTGAAGTTGTAGAAATTAAGTATCTGTTTCGGTTTATACTTTCCACCAAAACTGCATTAATGTTGCACAACATTATTTATACTGTGTTAATACAATTACAAAAAAATGGAATAAATGAATGTTAATATAAACTGTCTACTACAGGCAAAGAAAGAAACATAATACAATCTGTTAAACTTAATATATTTGAATGTAGGTCATGTTGACTAGGTGAACAATTCAGCACCACGTGTGACCAAATACTACGAACAAACTAAATTTCACAGAAAATTACATTTTGATTGTTCAAATACAACAACTAATCGTAAGTAGATCGATAATTTTAAAATAAATATATACACCAAATAATCATTTGGATGTAACACATTGTTTTTCCAAACACTTTTGTTACATACCATTAAAGCAAAATTATTTTAAATAAATAACACTTCTTAAAATCATAATTTCTTCAAAATTTATTTCTGACTTGCTTCTACAAAGTCATAATAAGTTCCTAATATCGCTTTAATGTTTCTAAATATACTAATATTAACTAGTTATTCTGAGCTTATAAGAAAAATCACATTTCAATGCTTACTGCCTTTAAAAAAATTATTACATACACCAGCACATAATATGTGTCCATCACGTTTATAGGTTTTAACAGACAAATGCTTAGTACCTCTAAATGCAGTAAAATAAAAGAGTTACTTTTATTGTTGCCTGTACAATACGAAGTATATAACTATGGAATCCACAGATCATTACGAAGCTTGGCTGTTTTTTTATTTCTTATATTCATCCTGTAAAAAGCGGGTGCACGTGCGTGTGCGCGTGCACGCACTCACACACACACACACACACACACAAAAATGAATATTTTATTTCAGCCTATCAATTATTAATTCTGACTCTCATTTGTAATATTTCAGAATTATTTACACACTACATTTTTCTAAATATCAGTACTTACACATGGTAATTCACACATACATGTGTAACTTCAAATGTGTGTGTGCGTGCATGTACAGTCATATGTACATATGTACATAAATAATGTTTTTTAAATTATAGATAAGATGACAAGGTTTTCAAATATCATTGAATCACATAACAAATTTATAACAAAACAAACATTTTTAATTGCTTATGATTAAAATCTGAGAAATTTTTTTGTACAGAAAATCTTAATATGGTACCACAACTACACTGAAATAACACCAGTTGCTTTAAAAAATAAACAATTACACACCTGTCAAAACTCTTCGATTAAAAAACAACTGACATTAATAACCCTGATGTCTGAGAACACTTTGGCATCAAATTATATATATGCATATAAATTAAGAGACCACAATTAAGTGTATGTGTTGTGTCTACATACACCAGTCAAATCAAATTACTAAACAGCAAGAGTTATCAGTATGATGGTATAATAACAAGTTATTATCATGATGATATATAATACATAATGATCTAATGAAGACATCACTATAAGAATTGTTTTCTATCAGCCAAATGCAACAGTTGCAAGAAGTACTGTTATGTCATCGGGTTTTCCACCTGAAACAATTAAGTACTGTAAGACACCACAATATTGGATTATACACAGAAATCATTTTTATAAATGACTAAATTTAAATTATTTTCCAATAAATTGATTATTTCAACTTTCAGGCAATTACTGTTTAAATTTTATTTTAAAACGTAAGTAAAATTCATATTCTTACACCATTATTATCTTCAAAGCTATACTTTTGGCTGAACACCAAATACTGTAATAACAATGTTTACAATCATACAATCAAAGCTTGCTCTAAATCAGTTCTCAAAAGAAAATACAGTTTATGAAACATCTGACTAAATGAATACACCTTTTAAAAACATCATATGTTACATCGCACGCACGCGTGCGCGTGCGTGTGTGTGGAGGGAGGTTCATGTGTTTTAAAGAACGCTTGGAAACTGAATACCACAGGGTAACTAAACCTAAAACTAGTACGAAGTACACATTGTCCTTCATGTACTCAAACTTCTGTCAATTTTGATAGTTACCATGGGCGCCCATACGGAGGGGCAGGGGGGGCCGTGGCCCCCCCTGGCTCCCGGGAAAAATAAAAAAGGGAAAGGAAAAAATATCTGATATTTTAGAATTTTGTAAATATATACATTATTTTCAGAAAGTTATTGAAACACACGATGTATAATTTTGCCTTATAATATTTCTTTTATTGGTTTTCTTGTTTTACTTAACAGTCCAAGACCCCTGTCATGATTTCACATGTTTTTTTTTTTCAATTGAACGTTTTTTCAATACAAAGTTGGGGTAGGAAAATTTGAGGTGAATCAGAATGTCAAAAGAAGATGCAGAAGCCGGATGTTTAGATCGGGTGGCCCTGGCGCGTTTTAGTCACGTGACCAACTTGCTTCTATGTGGATTTCATACTGTGAGTGTTTGTTACAAAGTGTATCTTAAAATAAACATTTAACGCTTCATTGAAACTTTTAAATAGTTTATTATCAGTTATAATCTACTCTTTACGATCTTATCATCAATTTCCAACCAACATATTTGCTGGTGAGTAATAATAGTAGTAATAATCTTATTGAAGAATTCTCGATGCCTTGTTAACCTATAAACAACAAGTTTGAATTTTTAGAAACATTTAATATAAAACTGTATGATAACTACTGTGTATCATAGTTCCAAGTTACAACAATGATATATGTTGTCTTGTTCAGAAGAATTAGCAACATTTATTAGAAAATTATTGATCAGATTGAATGAATGCTTCACTGAACTTGACGAGTATGAAGTATGTAATGAAAGTATTCACAATAAACTTAAAAAGATTAATTTATAAACGATAAAATTTACTGAATATTGATCTCAGTGTGTCGAAAAGATAGTAACTTCCCCTCGCCTCGCACGTATCAAATGAACTACTTAATATTATTTTTTCTAAAACATGTTTTCTTTATTCTAAAATACAATGAATAATTGAAAAATAATTAATTTCCTATGAATGTTGTCTTATTTGTACATTAAATTTATTAGTTCTCTATATAGCTTAAAAGCTTCGCTTTGGTCGGTCACTCCCGAGTGCCACACACCCTAGTTTAATCATTTTTGTAAATAAACCAAAACTATTGATTCTTCAATAATTTTTTGTTTATTATTTCACGCAATAATTAACGCAACATTTTCACGCAATTCCGCCTTCAAAATCTCATGAGCATGCTATTGTACGTGTTTTAACCTATACCAGAATATCACCCCAGATTGTTGTTTAGCGGGAGGACCCACATCAGGACTCAACGGGTTAACACAAAAAAGGCAAAATTAGTTGCATAGGCTACTTTTAATTTTTGTGTCACTTGTTACTACTAATACCAGTGGTGCATTTTGCGTTGAATCTGTTTTCTCAAAATACAATTACAAATTATTACAGTATTAAACAAGTTGCAACTAATACAAATTATTTTGTCAAAATTAACTATAAATGTTGCACTATAGTAACTTTTTTCAGGTTTTAGGCCCAATACCTGATTTTAATTTCCTCGTATTTATTTCAGAGATATGGATATCAGGAATTTCTTTGAGCGAAAAGGTGCTGCTGTTGTGCCAAAAAGAGCCCGACGTGACTCATTAAGTAATTCAGAACCAGAACAAATAGCTCGGAAAGTGCGTCCCACAACGGCTTCTAATTTATCTTCAACATCAACGACAGCTCCTAACCTCGCTGTGTCTGCTGAGTGGGATTTCTGTCAGTCATCAGCTTCAGTTCCTATCGCCAATGATGAGTGTGACGAGCGGAATCTCTGCCAATCATCAGCTTCAGTTCCTATCGCCAATGATGAGTCTGATAAGCAGAATCCCTGCCAGTCATCATCATCATCTTCAGTTCCTATCGCTAATGCTGTGTCTGCTGAGCGGGATTACTCCCAGTCCCAGCCATCAACCTCGGTTTCTAACGCTACTGCGCTGGCTGAACGGCATTCATCCCATTCATTAGCAATAAATCACAGCTTTGATTTAGGTGATTATATAAACCAGGCCATGCCAGATGATGTCAAGTACCAGTTACTAACGAACCCGCGTGTTCTAAATTCGTCCCATAACTTCAAGAAAGATATTCAAATGGACAAAACAAGAAAAAGGCCTTTTCAAAAAAACCTGGTTTGAAAGGTACTCATGGCTAGTCTACTCGCCCAAGCTGAAGGGTGGGCTTTGCAAATTTTGTACTCTCATTAAGCCAGTTTTAAAAAGAGGAACGTTTGGCGCTTTTGTAGTAAAGTCTCCCCATGATTACAAACACTTTCATGAAGATGCTCGAGGCCATGAAAAAAGCAATTGGCATCTTAAGTCTATAAGTATGGCCAAGAGTTTTATTGATTCTATATAAATGAGAAAGAAAAATGTAATGGAGCAGTTAGACAGTGGGATCACTGAACTTGTAAATGCCAATCGTCAAAAGCTAAAATCAATTCTTGCAACACTAATATATTGTGGCACACATGATATATCCATTCGCGGAAAGAATTCAGGGGAAGGAAATTTTGAAGATTTACTTTTGTTTAGAGTGAATTCAGATGACAAAGTGCTGGGAGATCATTTAGCAAAACATGGTGGGAGGGCGAAATATACGTCCCACAGAGTCCAAAACGATTTATTAAGTACATGTGGTTCTGTAATACAAAAAGAGATTGTTGGAGAGGTAAACAGATCGGCAGCATTTTCACTATTAGCAGACGAAACTGCTGACATAAGTGGAAAAGAACAGTTGTCAGTGGGAGTGCGGTTTGTTGAAGAAAAATTGGACTTTACAGTTAAAGAAGAGTTTTTAGGGTTTGCTGAACTAACTCGATTAGATGCTGAGGGAATTTGTTCATCTATTATAGGCTTTGTTGAAAAGTTGGGGCTGGATATGACCAAATTAATTGGCTTGGGGTTCGATGGGTGCTCGACAATGGCTGGCCATGAAGTGGAGTGCAAGCTAGGATCAGGGAAAAATATTCTAGAGCTGTTTACTTCCACTGTGCATACCATCGACTAAACCTAGTTGTCAACGACCTTAATAGTGTCCAGGAAATTCGGAATACTATCGGTACGATAAAACAAGTAATTAGGTTCTTCCGGGAAAGTGTATTGCGTAGAAAAACTATACCAAACATTCCGTTGTTTTGTGAAACTCGGTGGTCACACAAATATAGATCAATCAGGCTGTTTAAAGAAAACTTCATGGCCATCAAGGATAGCCTCAGTGGTCTTGCAAATGACCGCGACGTTAATCAAGACACTAGATCACTTTCCAGCCAACTAGATAGCGCAACATCATCAATCACATTTATTATTTGCCTTCACATAATTTCAAGATATTCTTTCGTACTTGGAGCCAATAGTGAACAAACTCCAGTATACTGATATGGACCTACACACAGTCTACAGATACATAAATACCGACCTCCTAGATACATTTCAGAAGCATAGAGAGCAAAGCAACGATGAGTTCTCAAACATATTTGAAGACATTAAAGAGACTTGTGGGAAACTTGACATTGATATTAAATTCCCAAGACTGGCTAGAAGGCAGACCCAGAGATTCAATGTTCACTCTTCTTTGCCTGAAGACTATTTCAGAGCCTCAATTTATAACCCTTACATGGATTCACTACTCATGTCACTAACCACAAGATTTGAAAAAAGTAATGAAACACCGTTCAAAGGTGGGATTCTTCATCCACATTTAATGAAGAATAAAAAGAAAGAAAATTTAATGAGACATAAAAAAGTTGGAACAATTCTATCAAATCGACAACTTGGAAGCAGAGGCCAGATTGTGGTATGATGTTTGGACAAATAAAGAGTGTTCGGAAAAAACAAAACTGCATGATCTTCTTCCAGAAACTACTTGCTATCCAGCAGTAAGGAGAATGATCATATACTACCAAACCATACCCCCAACAACCTGTACTGTGGAGCGTTCCTTTAGCACACTTCGCCATGTGAAGACCTGGCTAAGAAGCACTATCGGTGTGGATCGTCTGTCCAACTTGTGTCTTCTTAGTGTTCACAGAAATAGAGTAAAATCTCCTAGTTTTCAGGAGAAAGTGATTGACATATTCGGAAAGAAGAGAAATTTACAGTTTGCTTTTTCTGAAAAATACTAGGGCCTAAACTAATAAGCTATACATGTTTTAGTGTCTGTTGTGTAAATTTCCTTATCAGTTTTTTTATGTAGGCCTCTGCTAATAATGTTAATTAATAAAATCAAGTTAGCCTATATCAACTTCAGTTATTCGTTCTAGTAGATGCCTTCAGTAAATGAAAACACATTTATCCAATTTTTTAATACAATTTTTATTTTAAAATATATTGCAATGTAGTTAAAAAAATGTCTTACTGAGAGTTTTTTTAGTATTTCATTATTTAAAACCAATGTTTTAAATTTCCAAAATGTAATGAATACATTAATTTATAAGTTTATTTAGTGGTCGATTTCTAATAAGGTAAATAAAGTAGTAGTTTTTATATTGCAAATTTTTTTTGTTCATTTTATTGATACACCTTCATTTAACACCTTGAATGAATTTGAGTGGTTTTTTACATTTTTTGCAGGATTAAAGTAATATTTTAGTAACAAATTTAGAACACTATCATACACCTAAGATATTCCCAAAATGCACTGCCGAGACCTTAAATTTAAAAAATTTTCCCGGACCCCCGTTTGCCTTGGGGGTATTCCAAACCCCCTGGTCTTGGCCCCCCTGGAAAATTTTGTATGGGCGCCCATGATAGTTACAAGACAACATTATGTTACATAACCACACATGGTAATTGCAACAAATCTTGGTATCATTTACTTTCACTTGCAAACATAAAAAGTTGTAGTTTCAAAACTCCTTCAGGCATTCATTATTAAGAATATGTAGAATCTACATTGTTTGGTATCTTGGGTTGCATGACTTTTTATATAAAAATCATCAATTAATCATAATCTTGACTACCGATTGCAAGAGACTGACTTGTGTACTCTGTTCTTGGACCACTTGTCAGTCACGTTCAAGTCACTTATAAGCAGTTAACCCAGCAGCAACACAGTGTCTCTTATTCACAAGGACACAGTGTTTCAGCAACTTAGGAGGTTCATTCATGCCCCCCCCCAAAACCAACTATTCACAATTGTACCGCCCAGGTAAACCTATTTCCTTAAAGCCTTTTATCCTTAGGGAGCTGCCTAACCATTAACTTCACTTCAAGAATGGGACTCTATGGAAACAAGGTGAGCTGTACCTTTTATATAATATTTATAGTAGTTCTATTTTTTCGAGACTCACCAGATGACAATACAGTGAAACCTCTCTAATTCGGACTTCTCTAATTCGGAATTTACAATAATTCGGACTCCCTAAAAAAAAAATTAAACTTTGCTTTTGTGAATTCTTTGTGAAAACATTTGCCTTTAGGGAATTCTTAAAGTGTTATGTTGGCAAAATGTGCGATACGCACCCCCACCCTGACTGGGTTTAGTCCAGTTTCAACTCCTGCTTTGGTAGTGTGTGCGTCATTGTTATTGTATTCGTGTGCGTTCTATTGTACTGAAGTTATTTCTTAGTTGCATACAGCTTTTCAAACCACATTTTCTTCAAACACTGTTTAGTATTAATTTACAGTACTGTATTACAATATGACTGCTAGAGGTAAATACAAGACTTTAACTTTAGAAGACAAAATGAAAGTGTTGAGTAAAATAGACGCTGGTTATTCTGTGCAGAATATTTTAAACGAGTTTGGAATTAGTAAGTCTCCGTTTTATGATATAAAAAAAGACAGAAAAAATTTCCAATTTTGTTTTAAAGCAAGATACGCTAAATGTGAGTATTGTTAAAAGAAAACGAACGACTGCAGCAAAGTTCAGTAATATTGACGATGCTGTATACACTTGGTACAAGCAGCAATGTTCAGTTGGTGTTCCAGTTAGAGGTGTAGAATTACAGGCAGCGGCAGAAAGATTCGCTAAAAAATTGGGAGAAACTAATTTTAAAGCTAGTACAGGATGGCTTTTTAAATTTTGGCAGCGGCATTCCATTGTAAACCGGAAAATATTTGGGGAAAGTTTAAGTTCCGATGTTTCTAGTGTCGAACTGTTTCGCCAAAAACTTAAAGCAGTAATTACTGATGAAAAACTTCTTCTTTCCCAAATTTATAATGGTAACGAAACAGGCTTGTTTTGGAGATCCATTCCTCAGAATACTCAGGCCTATAGAATGGACAATTCCACACCAGGTGAAAGGTAAATAAACAAAGACTATCTGCTCTCTTATGTGCAAACGCAGATGGGTCTCACCGTCTAACATCTGTCGTTGTTGGAAAATCAGCTAAGCCTAGAGCAATTAAAAACATTATGGAAAGCCTACCAGTTATTTACAAAGCAAACAAGACTGCATGGTTTACTCAGAAATTTTCCAGCGATTGGTTTTTTCATAATTTTGTGCCAGAGGTTAGAAAATTCCAGCTAGATGTTTTAAAAATAAAAGAAGAGGATGTTAAAGCTTTGTTGATATTAGACAATGCTCCTGATCATCCCTCCGGTAATTTATTGGCTAGCAGCGATGGAAAAATCAAAACTATGTTCTTGGCTCCCAATACGACTTCGCTTATCCAACCAATGGATCAGGGAGTAATCCTCAGTTGCAAACTCCTTTACAGACGTAAACAACTCGACGAATGCATGGTATTTTTTATGGACGATGAAGAAATGGACAATAGGGGTGAACAAACTCTTAAAAAAATAAAGGAACACAGTATTAAAAGTGCTATTTATAATTGGGCAAACAGCTGGAATGAGATCAAAATATCTATATTATGCAATGCATGGAATAAGATTTTGTACGATAAAGAGCCAGAGATCGACCTGCAAGGTTTGGAAGATGAAGATTATGCAGGTGCTTTTGGAGCTACCAACATTGAAGACATAAGAGAATGGTTGGGTGCTGATGAAGATGACGTAGGCTACCAGAATTTAACAGAGGAAGAGATCGTCTATCAAATGCAAGGTCAGAAAGAAGAAGTTGGAGATGATAGTGACGATGAAGAGGATGACGATAATGTTCCTAAGCCTACACTTTCCAAGGTGCGGGAAAATCTCGATGCAGTTATTAACTTTATTGACACTGACCCAGAATTTCAAAAATACTATTTAATCATCAAAGAAATGCGTCAAGAAATTATTAAAAAACAATACAACAGGGCAAAACAGTCTACAATTTCAACCTTTTTTAAGCCTGTAGCTTCAGTTCGGGAATAATCAAAACCGTCAACTTCAGGGACCAGCCATTAATATTACATAACTCTTTGTGTGCTAAAGTGAAAACACTGTCAGTGAAGTTTTTTTTTGCTGGTATCGTGAAATTATTTATTTTTCTGTTTTGTAAAATACAATAAAATTAAATTTCCATTAATATTTACGTACATTAATAATTGCAGGTGTGCATTACTTATAAACTTTTTGCGTGCGAACTTTACTTGAAAACATTGATGGTGAAAGATTATTGTTTATGTGAATTTAGTTATCCATTTTGTAAGTACGATAAATTTAAATTTCCATTAATATTTACGTAGTTTTAATATTTATTTTTACGGCACTTTACCTATACTGTAGTATGAATTTCTATAAAATATTCTATAATTCGGATTTTTCTCTAATTCGGACTAGGCTTTGCCCCATATAATCCGAATTAGAGAGGTTTTACTGTAATAGCATTTAAACTGAAAAATTAACATTTTGTGGCGTTAGAAACAGTATAACACTAAAATTTACTTATTTTAGACCTTAAAACCCCATATACATTTTAAAATGTCTGCAATGTACATAAGCAAATGTGCAGTAGAACAATGAAACTTTTTGTAGTAGATTCTAACAAATCTTTGTAACTTTTGAAACTCCGTAGCTACAATTCTTGTCTTCAGTTAAAGGTTGCAGATTCAGATTCAGACCTGACACCACCCCAAAACTCTAAAGCCAACTGAGTAGCTACGATATGCAGAGCCTTCTGACAGGTAAGGTATACTGTACTTGGCAAATGTTGCCTTCTAACAAAATTGTAATTCACTTGTTCCTACCAATTCCCCTTTAAAAATGTATGGCCACCTTATAAATCCATGACTAACAACAAACTGACACATTACAGATTTGATTTAGTTTTAGGTGACTACAAATTCTCAATTACCATTTTCAGTGCCATATTTTCAGTTGATAAGTCAGATACAGTGTCATATTTCCATTAAGTGTTTTGAAATTCTGAAACATGTTACTAGTAAATTGTTTTCTTGTGATTTCTGCCCTCTGTCATTGTTTTATTTACAATGAGTGGGAAATGCAGGAGAAACTTCCATGGCAGAAAAAATTTACAAGCAACTAAGAGATTGGATAAAGGAATGACAATTAAAAAACTTGCTTCTTAATATGATGTTGGTAAAATCAGCAAAACCTCAAGCATTTAAAAACATACATATATCATCACTAGGATTTTTTGGTAAATACTTATTTTTATATGTAATTAAATATTTTTCATACGCAGGTTATTAACACATATTTTTAACTCTTCAGTGCAATGCATTGATTTATCATTTTATTACATTTAATTTTTATATGCACATTCACACACCAGAAGAATGAAGAGGGGAAAACCTCTTTCAGCCAATAGCCTCTATGTATTATATGCAGTCTTGCATAATATTGGTGTGACTTGTATGTGATTCACTTTCGCAAGACAAAGAGGATTATGTTTTAATATATTCAGTCAAGTGTTTGTTGTTCATATATAAAGTAGGCATTTGCTAACATATTAGCCAGAATGCTGAAAGAAAAATGTAGCTGGTTACAGTAGTAAGGTAAGGAATTTAAAGGTATATTCAGCTCAGACGGAAAGATAACTATATTACCAGCCTTGTGGAAAATACATAAAAGCAGACAATGATCGAAAGTTACACAGCATCTATCCGGCACCAAACATATTGTTGCGGCTTCACGTTCTAGTTTGTAACAAGTTCTTTTATGTGAAACAAGACCCTTTTCCTCTTCACAATCGGTCCCTATGAAGTGTTATGAATGTTATTCTGATTTGTGCAGTTTTCATTTCAGCAGAAATTCCTGTACACAAAGTAAATAATCCAGTGCTTAGAAATTTTCTTGTGAAGTGTACACCAACTCAGATCCTCCGGATGAATCTACTTTAAGAAAACAATATCTTCAAAACTGCTGTGAAGAAACATTGGAATATATCAGAGCTGCATGTGAAAATGAGAAAATATAGGTAAGTGTTAATGCAACCACCAACTCAACAGAAAGAAAAGAAGGAAATGTACTTATTGGGGTGCTTACAAATGACAAAATAGTTTCCAAACTAGTTTCCACTTTCATTTTTGATGCCTTGCAAAGAAATGTTAGCACAAATCTCTTTACAATCATATTACGGCTAGGTTGTTCAATACAAGTAAGCATTTGTTGTGGCCAAATACATTATTGTATTTGTTAAGTACAATAATGTATTACTTTTTATTACTAACTCAACATTGTACGAGGGGCAGTCAAAAAGTTAGTTGCACTGGACCGTATTTTTTTTTCTACAAGGGATATTTTGATGAAAGCTGTTGGCAACACTGGTTTGAACTTCCGTTTCCTCAGCTTTATTAATGCGTCTACGTGGTTGGAACAGTTAGTCCACTGTTAGCCATCAAATATGTCGCGTCATTTGCAAGTTGCATCCAAGTTAGAATTACGCGCAGTGACTCATTTTCTGCGGGCAAAGGGGTGCAACCCTACTGAAATTCATTGCCAGTTGAGAGAAGTGTATGGTGACATAGTATTTTCATGCCAGGCCATCTCAAAATGGTGCGAGTTGTTTGAAAAAGGCCGCACGAATATGGAGGACGATTACCGGCAGGGAAGACCGTCAACGTTGAACGGGTTCACCAATTGGTGCTTGCAAATAACCAAATCACAGTAGATGAAATTGTACCCGAATTGCGTATTTCGCATGGAAGTGTACACTACATCATCTCTGAGAAACTGCAATGTCGAAAAATTTGCACTCGATGGGTGCCTCGTTTATTGACAAAAGAACACAAGGGAAAACGTTTTCTGTCAGCTCTGAGATATGAGAAGGAAGGTAATGACTTCTTGGACAAAATTGTTACCGGAGATGAATGCTGGGTTCATCATTTTTCACCTGAAACGAAACGAAGTTCGCGTGAGTGGAAACATCCTCATTCCCCACCTCCAAAAAAGTGCCGAAAGGTTCCATCTGTCGGAAAGGTGATGCTAACCATTTTCTTCGATAACAAAGGTGTTGTGCATACTGAATTTATGCCGAAGGGGTCTACGATTAATTCAGTATCATACTGTGAAACCTTAAAAAGGCTGAGAAAGGCGATTAAAGATCGACGGCCCGGAAAACTGATAAAAGGGATTGTGCTTCTGCATGACAATGCAACACCTCATTCAGCACGCATTACGAAGGAACTTCTTGAAACGTTTAAGTGGGAGGAGTGGGAACACCCTCCTTACAGTCCTGATCTTGCGCCGCGTGACTTCCACGTGTTCGGTCCTATGAAAGAGGCCCTTGCAAAGCGGCGATATTTTACCAATGAAGAAGTCCAAATTGTGACGCAGGAATGGTTATCAGACGTTGGACGGGATTTTTTCAACAAAGGAATAGAGAAGCTCGTGTCACGCTATGATAAGTGTTTGAATAAACTTGGGGACTTTATAGAAAATAGATCTTTAATTGTACTTTCATATAAATAAGTTTTTTTATAAATAATCTACATGTTGTGTTTTTTATGCAAGTGCAACTAACTTCTTGACTGCCCCTCGTACATAAAGAAAGCAGCGGAAGCCCTCTGTTATTAACACATGTTACCTATATTGTGCACTCTGTTCACAGAGAATGCGAAACTATCCGATCCATGTCTCCTAATGTGGACAGATTGGTAGCAATGGAAAGAAAGTGTCTGTTAAATCCAACACAAGAATTGATCTTTTCAAAAACAAAAATCCTAACCACCAGCATCCACTGTGACTTGCTGTGGGACTTGTATTTTGCAGATAATTATGATAGTGTTAAATCAGTTGTTGATGAATTGGACAAAGTTGATGCTTCATCAACAGAGATTCTTCAAGATCTGTTAAAAACCAGTACTGTAAGAAATGAATTGGGATATGTTTCAGCTAATTTGAGTTTCTTGTGCAATTACATTAAAAATTTGTAACAACAAACCTCTTAACAGAAACTGTTAATGAAATACACATTTTATTGAAAACAACATCAGTTCTCTCACAGGGTCAAAAGTGGACACCATAAAATATAAATTCAAGTTTGTGTTTGAAACTCTGGATCTGAAATTGTAATTAAGTTGCCAAAGTTCTAGGTCAGCAAGTAGTCATTGAGTGTAAGTGATATTTCTCTTTTTAAGTATGCCAAACTGACTTCATGTGATACGGAATGGTTCTTTTCCCAATATTGGGTTTTATTCATGATAATTGGCAGACTGCAATTCGCAATGAATGTTTCAAGAAGGAACTGATGAGTTTACAAATAAGGATGGTAAGTACTTATAAACACTTATCTTGTTATAACCTGTTTGATTATATTCAACTGAAAAAATACTTTTAACTTTTCAACAATTTTTTCATTTTTAACATATAAAAATAAATATTTTCAGTTTTTTTAGCACTTAAAAATGCATTCCGTAGTCATCACTAACAGTTCCATATAAAAATAAAAATCTGCATGGCTGTATATGGCAATATTTGAACAGTATTTTTTCTGAGTTTTTATCAGAAACTGAATTTTTTAACACAAAACAATTAGCCTTGCAAAGTTATTTTAGTGTTAAGTTAACTCGTCTTCACACCCAAATGAAGAAGAATTGCGATCTGGAGATATTCATGCCTTATTCATGTTTAAAAGGAATAATTCCAAATATTTAGTACCAAGCCACGTGTTGTTCAATCAAATATATTGCAACTTACCGTCTGCGGCTTCCAGAAACAACGTCTTCACAAAGTTGACATGTTTCGGGACACTTGTCCCATCATCAGAACTTAAAATAATCGTGTATCATTTAAGTTGATACATTTGTCAATTAATTAAAATATTAAAATCCAACATGAAATAAATAATTTAAAACAATATAAATACGCAAATGTCTAAAAGTGAGCACGAACGTTTAACGATGTACATCGTACGGAGATTGACCACGCACTGAATTACGTTTTGCTCCCACCACGACAATAGCGCAAAGCAGTGTCGTACAATACATTTGATTTGAAAAGCAGTTTATCATTTAAAACACACGGCTTGGTATCAGTATTGTTATATGCTTTATAAATTTCATACTCTTCAAGAGCGTTCAAATATCGCCCTTTCTTACATATGTGAAGGGGTATTAAATTAGTTTTAAAATTTGTGTAATTATGATTCTGCAAATTTTGACTTGATATTGTCCAAACTGTGAAGGTGTGTAGGCGGCCTATGTTCTGTAAATCTTTTTAAAAAACTATGTCCTGTCTGGCCCACATAAAAGGCGTCACAATCGTCACATATCAATTTGTAAACACCAGTTTTGTGTTCAAGGCTGGTAATTCTGCGGACACGAAGATTATTCATAATATTATTAGTGGTTTTGTAAGTGACTTTTATACTGCTGGTTTTATTAAAAATTGACCCAAAAATCTTAGGCATAAGGTATTTGTATGTTGTATTCTCGCGTGTTTTATGTCCGTTAATGTTTCTATGTTTTTTCTTCTGTTTTCAAACAACATCCTTCTTTTCCCCATGAAGATGATATCAGATCAAAATGGAAAGATGGAAGTCACCACTGTTACAACATCAGAAAATATAATACAGTTGAAAAATATAATAAATCATACAAAAAACTATGATTATCAAGGAGAACCTCAGGGTTCAAGAAATAACTACTCCTGAGTTGGAGGCAGTGATTATGGCAACCATGTTCCTGAAAGAAAAACTGGCCTCAATTTTGCAGAAAATGCAAGTAAAAAATGAAAAAAATACACATGGCATCAGAGATAAATTGGGAATACAACAAGTATAAAAGAAGTAGTGTTGAATGCTGGAGAGCCAATTTTGCAGTGGAGAAAGGGATTTTCAGAATCAAACTAACAACTTCTTACTACAACTAAAATGTTAAGACAGTAAAAAACAAAACAAAAATTTAACACATTCTGGTCAATGCCCGAGAGTCCAGTTCAACCAGGCAGTTTATTGGCAGCAGACAACACTATGCTGCCACTCAAGTATTTAGAATTAATATTAGGCAATTACTCCGTCTTGAGACTTATTTGGTTTTTTTTCAATAAAAACGTCGCATTTCGAGGATAAATCCTCATCATCAGGTTTCAATACTTGTTAAGAATTGTAGTTGATTAATAAAGATGTTAAAATAAAAATTTTGATATGTAGATGCCTAGCTAAGTATTTTAATAATGTCGTGGAGTTAAATTGGCTAGGAACATGAAAATAATGGTAGATAAGTGGACTTATTTAAACACATTTATTGTACGTAATTTAGTACAAATCGATTTAGATTTGATGAAGGTTAGCTAAGCCTTCAGGCATCATGACGTATAAGAAAAAATTATATTTAAGAAATGAACCGCAATTATGCAAAACTAAAACAAAACATGAAATAATTTAGGCCAAAGGCCCTACACTATGGCGAAACGCAACGAGTGTAGCTAAACGACTGTTGTGTTTGAAAGCTCAGAGCACTGTGTCCGTCATATCTGCCAGTAGCAGTAAAATTAAATTATGAATCAGATTAGCCAACCTTCCATCAATATAATTCCCACATTACAAATACCAACATTACTGTACATAACTGCCCGCAAAAAAATCGAGCGATTTTTTTTGTAATACATTGTTAACAATCTATATTATAAAAAGAAAACACAAGCATGTATGTTCTTACTAATGGAGATTAACCATTAGTAATTTGATGTCTTAATTATCGACATTGGAATGTCAGATAACAAAGATTATAACATTAAGTTGTCCAGAAATAAAACCTTGGACTGGTAGATAATGATAAAGTTAAACAGGCCAAAGTTGGCTTGCAAACTGATTCATACATGATTATAAACATGCATGAATCAGCAGACATGCATACAATGCAGAACATGATAGCTTGATAATGAATAATCTGTGACTCATCCTTTGATGGGCCAGATTTAAATTGCAAATATTTATGCAAATCATGAGTAATAATTTAAGCCAGTCAAAGCCAGTTGATTTATACATAAGATTCATATTATATGAAATGAATAAACAAAGATTATTACAAAACGTTACATGCATATAGAAACATAGATTAAGCATAACGCTGTAGTATAATAATTAAATAGCGCATGCTATACCAAACAATTGCAAGAATGCACAAATACATTGACATGCGAGAATAGATGAGACATTGTTGCATAGTTACAAGTATATAAATGCAATAACATGTGTGTCATAATCACAAAAATACATGATAGAATACAATAGAATATATGTGTTGCATAATTACAAAATACATGAATACAAAGCATAAAATACAATATAATAGTACAAGTGACAAATGCAGCAAATATGTTCATACAAAAATATAATGCATGTGTTGAGCAATTACAAGTAACACATGGAAATTCATAGAATAATGAAATAGCAATGCACAAATATCAATAAAAAAATGTGCAGCAAATATGCATATAAATATGATACATGGTTTGTATAGTTACAAAATACATGTGAATATTATACAACAAGATACATAACAAGAATTAATACCATCAATAGACATAATACATAAACCACTACCAATAGCAAATATGAATATACAAAGGACATAGTATATGTGTTTTACAGAGTTATCAATACATGTAAATACAAGAATAAGTACAGTACACTACAATTACAATATAATAAAGTATAAATATAATAATACAATGCATGTTTGTACAATTACAAAATACATGCGAATTTGATATATGAGATGCACTACAATGAAATATCAATATATAACGTGTTAAAAAATGTTTGTGACAGCACATATCACCATAATTGAGGTCGGCCAAACTATAATAAACAATTAAGTAATGAAAAGCTCGTGGCCAAATAAAACATAACGTTGTGCTAAGTAGTTACATTGATATAGTGCCTACGGTTCATCCCGCGCTGGCAACAAACATAACTTGTGAATTGGTCTGCGAAAGGTGCCAACAGGCATGCGAACGTCAACTACCCTAATTAAGTCTGGTCCGGGAAATGTGGCTGTGATTACCCCAAATTTCCATGCTAATGGAGGCAAGTTATCTTCGATTAGAAGGACCAGGTCACCAGTGAAGACGTTTTCTTTAGCAAACTTCCATTTGTGATGCTGTTGCAATTGTGTAGGTAGTCGCGCGACCATGATTTCCAGATAGCTTGGACAAACTTCTGGAGAAGTTGCCAACGGCCGAGACGAGAGATAGGAACGTGTGACAAATCAGGATCAGGTATTGCCGTTAATGGTGCACAGATTAAAAAGTGGCCAGGGGTAAGTGGCACTGGATCGTTTACATCCGATGAAACGGCAAATAATGGACGTGATTTTAGACAGGCCTCAACCTGTGATAAAACCGTAGTAAACTCCTCAAATGTGAGTATAGACTTGCCAACAACACGGCTCAAATGATATTTCAAGCTCTTTATACCGCTTTCCCAAAGCCCACCAAAATGAGGTGATGAAGGAGGAATGAATGACCACTTAATACAGTGAGAAGTTGCAAATGATTGAATTGTTAAAGTGGCATCCTTGTTATGCCAAAGATTGATCACGCAAGACGTTGCGGGCCTTCCTAAAGTTCGTGCCATTGTCAGAATACAATTGGCTAGGTATGCCCCTATGGGCCATGAAGCAACGTAAGGCGGCTATAAAAGCATTGGCTGTGAGGTCGGAAACCAATTCCAAATGAATCGCCCTAGTGGCTAAGCAAATGAATAGAGCCACATATAACTTGGACAGAGTCCTAGATCTCTGCCCGCCATGACGGATCATAAAAGGACCACCATAATCCACTGCACAAAATAAAAATGGCCTGGAGGGAGTAACCCTAGGAGATGGCAAGACACCAAGCCTTTGAGCTTGATATTTAATATTGAATCTGAGACATTTGACGCAGCTACGAATGATGGAACGAATCACTATCTTGGCGTTAACAATCCACCAGCGTTGACGAAGTGAATGATGGACAAGTTGAGCGCCAGCGTGGAGAAGTCGAATATGCTCACTCTCAATTATGAGGCGAATGATGTGAGCTGAAGGATGCAAAACAGTACGATGCTTATTATCATAGGGTAGCTGCGACTGCTGTAGACGTCCGCCGACACGCATGATGCCGAACTCATCAAGAAATGGGTCAAGAGAAGACAGTTTACTCCTTATAGAGACAGAAGCTCTATTTCGAAAGCAATTAAGCTCAGTAGCGAAATGGATCGACTGGGATTGCTTTATGAAAAAGTTAAGTGTAGAATGAATTTCAGTGGGGGTGAGAACTCCCAAAATTTACTTTGCCTTTAAGGATCTAGCATTTTTGATAAATCGAAAACAATAAGTGTACACGCGGGTCAGTCAGTGCAACAAGGAAAAGTCCTTGGAGAGATCAATAGGTAAGATAGAAATTAGAGAAAGCTTGGAGGTTTGTTTCTCCTCAACGGAACATACAGGAAGCGGCACATTAGAAGGTGAAAAAGGTGAAAAAAGATTGGGCTCAGAAGATTGAGACAGACAAGTAGGACCATGCCACCAAAGCGAACAATCGCGCAAAACATCAGGGTGACATCCTCTAGAAATAATGTCCGCAGGATTATGTTGCGAATCAATATGATGCCATGTGTGGGTTTCAGTGAAATGCTAAATCTCAGCAACACGATTAGCGACATAGGTCTGCCACCTAGAAGACTGAGCATGAATCCAATAAAGAGATACCATGGAATCAGAGTAGAGGTGTACGCTATTGACAAAGGAACGGAGAGCAGAGGTGACCTTGAATAGAAGTCGCGATAACAACAAACAAGCACAGTGCTCATTGCGGGGTAATGAAACCTGTCGAAGTGGAGCCACACGAGATTTAGAACACAAAAGGTGACAAGAGGCCAATAAATCTTGATAAATAACTCTGATGTAAATGCAACATCCATAACCCTTTTCAGAGGCATCCGCGAATCCATGTAATTCAATTAACTTGGGCTCAGACTTGCTGCGTATGGAGCGTGGAACAATAATTTCACCAATTGAATACAACTTGTCGCATAATGAACGCCAAGACAAATATAATTGCTCAGAAATTGGCTCATCCCAACCAAGACTGCACAACCACAGTCACTGCATAAACTGTTTGTAAAGGAAAACAATTGGGCCAATAAGTCTCAATGGGTCGTAGATACCCGCTATAATTGACAGGATTCTTCTCTTAGAAATACTTGAATCAACTGGAAGTGACTTGATGTCAAACATGAATGAATCTGCAGCGTTGTTCCAAAGAATGCCCAGCGTGCGCACATTGCCTTGTTTGTTTAACGGAAGTGATGAATTACCATGATTAGTAACTACATTTGGCTCATTTGAGGCCCATTTATGTAGAGTAAAGCCATATTGACTCAACAACGTACTTAAGTCAGATTTTAATTTGATCGAATTGGAAATGGTGTCTGCATTGGTCAACAAATCATCGACATAAAAATCATTAATTATAGCTGAAGCAGCGTCAGGAAATGAAGCTTCACTATCCTTACCAATCTGAATGAGGCAGCGAATTGCCAAGAATGAAGCGCTAGCAGTACCGTATGTTACAGTACGCAGCACGAAATGTTTAAATTGTTCAAGCGAAGAATCACGCCATAGAATACGTTGGTAATGACAATCGTTATCAGAGAAACTAGAATTTGCCGATACATCTTCTCGATGTCAGCGATTAGAACATAATTGTGTGTACGAAATCGTAAAAGAATGGAGAAAAGATCTTGCTGGACATTTGGGCCCACTAACAAAATATCATTGAGAGATAGACCATTGCTAGTTTTAGCAGAACCATCAAAAACGACGCGAAGCTTCGTCATGGAACTAGAATATTTAAAAACGGCATGATGAGGTAAATAGTAGGTATTTGAAACCTTGGAATCAACAGAACAATCTTCAACCAGCGTCATGTGGCCAAGATCCTTATATTCCTGTTTGAAATTTGAATATTCACGCACAAGATCAGCATCACGCTTGAACCTGCGTTCTAAACTTAAAAATCTCGCTTCAGTGGTAGCATAGGAATCACCCAGCTGGGCATTATCAGAAACAAATGGCAGTGAAACGACAAATCTGCCCTCATTATTACGATTAGTAGATTTAACAAAATGTTCTTCGCAAACTGAGTCATTAACAATGGGTGCATTATCAAGAACGGTTTCAGTCTCCCAAAACTTCTCAAGAGATGCTAGAATTTGATCATCGTCGTTTCTTGCTAAAAACGAAACAGCAGGACCCTTTAAATGACAATGCTTAGGCAAATTGCCTGCTAGAATATAGCCTAACTTAGTTTCTTGTATGACAGGAAAGTTAGGACCACGAACATATTTGTTTGCTTGAATCAAATCTAAATAAAACTGCGCTCCCAACAATATGTCTATGTCAGCTGATACATTAAAATTTGGGTCAGCAAGGAAAATATTATCTGGGATATTAAAATGTTTTACGTCAAAAGATTGTGCTGGAAGTTTATGGGTTAAAGTATATAACACTGCACATTGAGCATTAAAAGTAAAATTTTGATAACGGGAAACAATACAAATTGATGCCAAATTATTAGCGCAACATGTTGCATTATTAATACCTGAGATTGGTATATTAGATTTGGTTAACTTAAGTTGCAATTTTTTTGCAAATGATGCAGTACAAAAATTAACTTGCGATCCTGCATCTAGTAGGATTCGCGCAAGTTGCTTGTTACCAGCGCGGTCGATAACAAATACGACAGCTGTAGATAAAATAACATTGTTCACTGATCGCAATTTAAATGAGCAGTAATTACTACTGCTGGCAGGACTGTAATTTAGTTCATTATTTATATGAAGTAGTGTATGGTGCCGTCTGGAACAGACCTTACACGAATGCTTGACTTTACAATTAGGAGAAAAATGATCTGGTCTCAGACAATTAGTGCAGCATTTGTGCTTTAGTATAAATTGCCTTCATTCCGATACGCTCAAATCGCGAAATTTGTCACACATATAAATTGGGTGACTTGCCTTGCAGTATAGGCATGAATAATTATTTGAAGTAGAATGATAGCTTTTAAATACAGTGCTGCCAGCAGAGTTTCGTAACTTAGATTTTTCAGACGTATGGTTAAATTTTAGAATCGGTTTGTTAAGCTGCTGTCCAGCTTCCAGCGGTAGCGTTTTTTCTAATAGTTGCCTACGGGCAATTAGAAATTGTACAAAATTCTGGAAGTTGGGAAGATTTTCAGAATCTATAGATTCTTTCCATAGTTTAAAGGTGGAATGATCAAGTTTTGTTGACAATAGCTGTATGACAATAAGTTCAAATGAATCTACTGACAATTGCATGGCTGTCAGAGAATTGACAGAAGACGTTATGGGATTTGTAAATTCTGCTAAACTCTGTACAGAGTCCTTAGTTGTAGATTTTGCTTCTAATTAATTTTGAATATAGTATTTGGCTAATATAAATTTATTGTCATATCTAGCGGACAGCAAACTTAACGCTATTGAATAATTTTCGTGACAAATAGGCAAAGCCTTGATTAAATCTAGTGGTTCATTTTTAAGAGATGAATATAAGTAGTGTAATTTTTGTACTGAGGTTAAGTCTGATCTAGCATCTACCAAGTCTAAAAATATCGAATAGAAGTGCTGCCATTCGAGAATGTTACCTGTGAAGCAGGGCAGCTTGATAGGTTTTAATTGAATATTGCTACTTAATTTCTGAGATTCAGTCTGGATGTTAAAAGTGTCTAACAGTTGTAAAATCTTAGCCTCGGTTGAATACAAAAGCTCTTCAACCTCGACTCTGTCCCCTTGGGCAGTATCTATGTCTCTAGAAATTAGTTCGATCTCAGACTTGATCTCATCGTATTTTATTGACAAACTTTTTAAACTTTCAAGTCTTACACTTAAAAAATGCTTGGTATTGCTATTTTTGTCAAAGTTAACTATTGCAGAATTAATTCTCACTATGGCAGACTTTAAGCCACCTCTCTTCTTAACTAACACTCTTACACTTTCTTCCGTCATTTTTTACGCACCTTTTCTTGATGATATTGATGTCGTGTATTCGGTGAGGCGTCTTGCAGCGTTGAGGCCGTGCAGCAGATGGTAGTGACACGCACGGACTGGATGGATGAATACTCTCACAACTTGAAACCGCTCAAAACCTGGCGTGTAGGCGTTGACACGTGGATTTTTTATATACTATGGTGCTGTCCATGAAGTCCAATCTCAGCGACGAAAGAAGTGTTGAAATAAATACCGACACGGTCAGATCAGTGAACATACTGATTCGCCCGTGATGGCCAGAAATTGGATTAAAAAATAATTAAGTGAGAAGCCGCTTCGAGGTATAAAGTTGTAAAAGAAGGTTGAATGATAGATCCAGGCCCGGAGTGACCAAAAAATGTTAAGAATTGTAGTTGATTAATAAAGATGTGAAAATACAAATTTTGATATGTAGATGCCTAGCTAAGTATTTTAATAATGTCGTGGAGTTAAATTGGCTAGGAACATGAAAATAATGGTAGATAAGTGGACTGTATTTAAACACATTTATTGTACGTAATTTAGTACAAATCGATTTAGATTTGATGAAGGTTAGCTAAGCCTTCAGGCATCATGACGTATAAGAAAAAATTATATTTAAGAAATGAACCGCAATTATGCAAAACTAAAACAAAACATGAAATAATTTAGGCCAAAGGCCCTACACTATGGCGAAACGCAACGAGTGTAGCTAAACGACTGTTGTGTTTGAAAGCTCAGAGCACTGTGTCCGTCATATCTGCCAGTAGCAGTAAAATTAAATTATGAATCAGATTAGCCAACCTTCCATCAATATAATTCCCACATTATAAATACCAACATTATTGTACAATACTATAAAAAAAACCTGATAGTATTGAAACCTGATGATGAGGATTTATCCTTGAAACGCGTCGTTTCGAGGAAAAAAACCAAATAAGTCACAAGACGGAAGTTAATACAGGTAATTGCCTAATATTAATTCTAAATAGTTAGTAACGTGACTTGGAGACAATTAAAACAAAATGAAAAAAAAAATGAACGCCACTCAAGGTTATACACGAGATGTTTATAAACATAAACGAGATGTTAACAAGTAAACATAAATCAACATCTTTTGTCAAAGTCAAGGTGGAATCATACAAAAATTAAAGCCAGATATAGTAACTGATTACCATATCTACAAAGCAGGTATTGAACATGGAGACCAACTGGTTTCTTATTATCCATTACACAGAAAGACAATGAAGTGGTGGACAAAATTATTTTTTCATTTATTTGTAAGAGCCATAGTAAACAGTTTTTATCTATATATATAAAAGAGAAATACCACTGACTCACTGATTCATCACGAAATCTCCGAAACTATAACACCTAGAAACTTGAAATTTGGCATGTAGGTTCCTTATGTGATGTAGGTATCCGCTAAGAAGGGATTTTTGGAAATTCAACCTTTAAAGGGGGAAAAGAGGGGGACTTTGCCTGACTAACTGACATAGAATCAACGTAGAGCAAAAACTACTGAATGGATATCAATGAAACTTTGAACATAGCTTCATCATAGGTCTTAGGTGCTCACTAAGAAACGGTTTTAAAAACTTTCACTCCTAAGGGGCAAACCCCCCCCTATTGTATGTATGTATCTATGTATGTATGTTCCACATCTCCTCCTAAACCACTGGACCGATTTCAACCAAACTTGGCACAAATATTTTACGCGACGGGAGAACCAACATAGGTGAGGTGCTTTTTTCGATGGGGTCCTTTGGGGGGTTCTTTGGGGTCTTCCACATCTCCTCCTAAACCACTGGACCGATTTCAACCAAACTTGGCACAAATATTTTACGCAACGGGAGAACCAACATAGGATAGGTGTTTTCTTCGATGGGGTCCTTTGGGGTCCACATCTCCTCCTAAACCACTGGACCGATTTCAACCAAACTTGGCACAAATATTTTACTCAACGGGAGAACCAACATAGGGTAGGTGTTTTTTCGATACGATCCTTCGGGGGGTCCTTTGGGGTCTTCCACATCTCCTCCTAAACCACTGGACCGATTTCAACCAAACTTGGCACAAATATTTTACGCAACGGGAGAACCAACATAGGACAAGTGTTTTTTCGATACGATCCTTTGGGGGGTCCTTTGGGTCTTAAAAACTATTAGATCTGGTTACTATGGCAACCCAATAGAATAGATTCTGGTTACCATAGCATCGGTGGAAGTCTCCCGCGTAGGAAATAGCGCGGGAGTCGTCCGACGGGCCTTCCCCGGAGTTCATCCACGGAACCCGGGGAGTCTTAGGTCGGATCCCGCGAAAGACGGCGGGGCCAGAGTCCACGGTTCTTATAAATAAAGATATAGGTTATGATATCAAAGGTGGTGTATGCATCTTAAGAAACTTCTTAACAGTGTGTGAATTCAGAGTTTTCAGTTTGAATTTAAAAGTGGATAAGTTAAGATCGAAGTAAGTTATAAGCGAGTATAAAAAACAAAGTTTTGATAGCAAATGTATTCAGATCATAGTGTTCAGACAATATAAATGCACTTGCTTCAGTTTGAATTTAAAAATTGATAAGCTGAAATCTATAGAGGTATTGTATTGTTAGAATAAGTTTAGGAGACACTAATTTAACAAATGCCTTATTTCAACATTAACACAATGAATTATAAAAGACAGTAAATACGCAGCGCGTGCAAGTACTGTAGACATTTTATTGAAAACTAATTTAGCTGTTCGCCCTCTCCCAGAGTTAGAAATCGAGCAGGAGCATCACGCGCAACAGAATTCTTCTCCAGATATAAGAATACAGTTTATGACATCTTCTTAAACAGGTGCGCTACAGAGTATTCCTCCAGTGAGAATGCGAACATAACAATATAAGGAAGATTATACAATATACAAGTAATATAACGTTAGAACAAGAATAGGTGCCTATGAGCCTATGAATAAATTATGAACCCGAGCAACGCTGTATCATAGCTTCATCATAGGTCTTAGGTGCTCACTAAGAAACGGTTTTAAAAACTTTCACTCCTAAGGGGCAAAAAACCAAATAATGAAATTTATCGCGGGAATTGCATACTTTGTAAATGAAGTGGTTGACATCTTAGTTTATTGGAAACCCCGAATACAATTAGTTCTGAGTTTTTAATCATTGTTTTAAATTGAAAAACTTCGTTGTTTGCAGGTTCTTATAGTCGAGAAAATTTCGAAGTTCAATTAATTAATAAATGTATGTTCTTTTTTTTTCTTAAACGGCTCTAACGATTTTCTCGAAATAAATAATAAATCGCTGTTGCTATGAATGTAAATAAACAAACTAAGAGTTGAGAATTTGTACAATCTATCTAATCCTATACTATTAAGCGAGCAATAATTGTACAATTACATACAACGTGAAACTCCGTAGCGAAGCACAGGTATTTTGCTAGTATTATATAAACAAACACACCCTGATAAAAACTGCACACTATTTTCAATGAAATGTCATTGCATTAACTTCTGCAACCTAATTATCAGCCAGGCATTTTTCAGTTAAAATTCCTCCTACAGAAAAAAAAGCAAATCCTACCAGGTAATGCAAGGTCTGTTCTGATAGAGGGAAAACACAGGCTGGTAAAAGGATCAGAAAAGAAAGCAGATACTACTGCAAAGATTGTGGTGTAGGTCTATATGTCTCGGAATGTTTTCACTTATTTCATATAAAAGCCAAGTATGATGTGTAATTAGTTTTATTAAACAGTTTTTTATTTTGTATTTTTATTTTGTAACTTTATTAGATTATTTTGTTTTATAAGAAAATGACTATATTGTGATGAAAACGACTGTAAATATAGTTATAATAACATATTTGGAGAATGACTTAAATATTTGTGACAACGTATTTTATTATGGTAGCATCATAACAAAAATTATGTTTGAGTTTCAGAAATACCATTTAAGTTTTCATTACTCTTTTTTCATTCATAATAAATTTAAAAATGTTGAAACATATTACATAATCCACTTCAAGAGGATAGCTACAGCATACAATTTTTTTTTTTAACTCAGAGACAGTCAGTATACATTATTTTTAAGAAAATTTTCTTTAACATATCTTAAATTAACACATATTTTTGATATAGGAAAGAACGTACAATAAGAAAACATTTGAGCTTTTGTTAAACACGTAAAGGCTGATTCACAATATATATATATATATAAAACCAAAAAACCCCAGTCCACAGCAGGATAAATTTGTACAAAATACCAGACCTGAAAAGTGTTGAATAAATTCTGTATTACTAACCTATGGTATAAATTCCATTTGCTTGTGCTGATTTTGCAAACGGTGAAAGAAATTTATCATCAAATGCAAGGCTTCGTGCCATCCACGCAATTGAGTTTGCAACATTTTGTATCTTAACAGGATCCCGTTCTCCTTGAACTCTACAAAGTTCACTAATCAGTAGCTGGTCAGGTACATTGTCAAACACCCCATCTGTAGCAACAAGGATAACGTCACCATCTTCTACAGGAAAATTGGATGTATCTGCTGATTCTGGCCTGTGTCAACAAAACAATAAATTGTATAAAATAATCTGCTAAATTTAAGCCTTGCTTGGATTTGTCTCCAAAAATTGCACACATTCAACCTAGTTTAACTGTACTCCAACTAGAGTACAGTGTAAACACACACACAAAATTACCTGTCACTAAGCACTGAACCACTGTGGCCAGGTGGAGGTAGTGACAACTGAAATGGAGTATTAAAGTAGTGCTGCTGTTCTTCAGACCTGTGTACAACTTCACCATGTCTTACTATAACAAATCCACTATCACCTATATTTGCTGTGTACACCATACTCGTTTCTCTGTTTAGAACTACTACGCATGCTGTACTGCTACCTGAAAACATAATATGGAGAATTTTTAAAATTACACTCTGGTCATTTCAAGAAGAGCTAGATTCCTTCTACTTAGGGACTTTCACTACTTAAAATAAAAAATATATATAATTGTAACTGTTATACAATTTCTTAACTTATCAATATAATTTTAGAGATTGTATCAGTGTTCTCTGTACTTTGTGACAGAAATCACAGTGTCTTTACTGGTGACATAAAAGTTGTCAAACTTTTTTGAATAAACACACAGTGAAGAACAATTTAGATCTTTATAAAGATTTGTTGGTCTTTACGATCTTACAGACCCTTGCATTTAGGCTTTTGACAAAAAAACTATTGATTTGCACCACACATTACAGTACAGATAAAAATTTAAATACTGGTTTATATCCCACAGTAGAAAAACACACATTTTTTAACTGTGTCTGAAATGATAACGCTACAGATAAAATATACCAAGTAATAGCTGTGCAGTGATATTCTTCCATTATTTTAAAAGAACACTTGCATAGTCCATTGTGCTTACACATTCTACCTTATTTCACAGTATTTATATTTGAAATTTAAATAGGGAAAAGTTTACATACAATTTTTGTTTTACGATAATCAAACCTAACCAAGTAGTTACTTTGTTATTTAATGACTTTTAAAAAGAAACAATGTAGAAAACAGTTTCATTTATAGCAAAACTGTTTAAATTAATTTGAATTCTTCAGAAATCTCGCTAAACCAACTGTTATTTTGGTAACAGTTTTATTTTGGTAGTAAATCTGTAACCATAACACCTACATAAATAAACCAAAAGTCATAAACATTAGTTCCGTTAACTGGGATTGTCAGCTGGATAAAACTGGATAAAGAAGCTTCGTATAGGATCTGACAAATCATTTCAAAAAATTGTAATTTCTTTTACATATTATGCTTTTTATATTCTAATATCTTGTTAAATGTTTCATTTTATAGTGAGTATTTATAAAAAGTAGTATAACTGCTAAAAACTCTTTTCCTGTGGACAACTAACAAATCAGATAACATAAGTTTTTAAGTTCCCCTTCTTTTCAATCTGATAAACAAGCAAAAAATACAATTCTTTTCCCAATTTTTATAAACTAGGATAGGAAAAAACTGGATAATCATAAAGTTGTGATTCATACTACCTCTTAGCAATTTAAATCCTCACTGTCAGTTATAACTGAAAGTGTAACCAGAAAAGCTTAATTCTCAAGAATAATCTTACTTAAAAATACATGCTCCTGAAAATTCTCTGAAAATTTCATATTTTATTTATCATGTTATGTGTAAATGGTAAACTCTACTGTTCTTACATGAAGTTATCCACCACTGGCATTAATTGTTTTTTACATAGATATTATTAAGGTTAATCTAAAATAATGAAGAAATTCTAAAATACAGAAGGACAACAATAAGAAATTTCACTTTCTAGTTTGTATCACTCCCCAAACAACACACACACACACACACACACACACACAGCTTCACAACTGAAGCCCACTGTCACTGATCTCAGTTTAGAAGATTACTGTTAACATTTACCTGCTATATGAGAATATTAAACACAGAAATTAATTTTAAACTTACCTAAAATTGGCTGTTTATTTTCAAGTAACTCATAATAGCTTCTTGCAAGTAAACTTGCTGGTTCTGTTGATGAGAAACGACCTGTAGAGACTAGCCTATCACACGTTCTCATAAGAAAACCTGAGAATTCACCAGGATCGATTCCATAATGCCTCCATCCACCAACTCCATCAGCAACACCTTTTACACATGTTCCTTAATTATTCAACATGTTGGCATAATATCCCCCCTTCTCTCTCTCTCTCTCTCTCTCTCTCTGTATGTGTGTATGGGGGGGGGGGGAGAATATGCTACTTCTTCAACCAGCCAAATATTTATAAATTATGTTTGCACACATTGAAGTTTTGAGTTCACTTCAGCTAAAACTTTTCATATATGAGAGTCAGTTGAAAAGTTCATGAAGGCATATCTATAGCTTAGAGGTAGAACAAAACTATGTAGTGTGTTGTAAGATTAATGTTTCATTAATACACACTTCCAAACCTATCTGTCAATTTATTCATCGTTTACCAGCTCTTTGAATTTTATGCGTCACATGTGTTTTGCAAAATGGACAAAATCAAACATTATGCTGTGATTTAAATACTTTGTTTAACATATTATAAGAAATCGATTATTATTAGGGGTTTTATTATTAGGTTTGGTATGTCCTCCTTTTATAAAGCCCCACGTTGTATGCCAATTTATAATAAACCTCTCCTTAGTCTTCTTTTATTTAATGTTAATGCCCGCGTTGTATGCGTCAATTTATAAGAAAACACGATTCGGGGTTATCTTATATATTTATAAAATTATTATTATGTTTATTCATTTATAGTAATTATATTAAAATAATGTTTAAATTCCGTTTAAAGCCACACGGATGGTCTAACCTATTTGTAATAAAATGAAAACGTGTGTGTTTACAATTAACTTGAAGTAAAATAAAAGAGTTGTTGTTGTTTAAACTTAATTTCGTGGTTACAATATTAAAAGTCTCGTTAAAACAAAGTTCAACTATGTGTGAAGTGTTCTTTTGAGATAACTCAATGTTGAGAATGGTTGTTTCTAATTGAAGGTGACTAATGTAGTAAAGTAATTTAAAATAAAACATTCAAAGTTACTTGCAGTGTTTACAATGGTTTAACTATACTTGTTTTTTAAAAAAAATTCCCTTGTATTAAATAAATAATTAATGAAGTTGATTATATTTAAATGCTAGATTAACTTAAGTTAAAACATGAAGTATATCAGTTGGTTGCTTGATAATAGTTCTCGTCTGGTTGAAACTGGTAGTAGAAACTTCTTCTCCAGATGCAGGTAGTCTGAGTATGTCAAGTCCCGTAAAGTCTGGACAATATCATAAACAAACATATACTTTTACGTACCTGATTGTGTTTACTTGAAGTCCACTAAACTGTCAACTCAGCTTACAATCATCAACTCCCTTTGGTTGCAAGGTTATGTTACCTTGTTTATTAATTAGTGGGCGCCACACGGATTTATTCAGGGAAAATCCCGTGTAAAACCCACACATAAAAATTACTGGATGAAAAGAAAATTTAAAATAGTTGAGTACCACTTTTTGGCAATGCTATTCCAATATGTTAAGCACAACAGAAGGTTGTTTAAGCTTATTAAAAGAAAATATTCAATTATCCTATAAAAAATAAATCAAAATCAGGTGATGCTGTTAATAATGGGTTTATTTGCACCCTTATAGTGAATTCAAAAAATAAACATAATGTAAACATACAAAGTCGTACAATTAAAAGTCAGTTATTATATGCCTCATACGGCTTGCTCAGAACATGAATTATAAATCTGGTTAAGTCCAGATACTATTTATTTTTTAATATTAAAAATTATGATTATCTCAGTTGTGAATTCTTTGAGACACGAAAGAAAACAAATATGCCTACACAATATCCAATAATACAATTGATCAACAAAGTTTTAGGTTACTTTTGCCAAGTAATTGAAAAAAAAAAACGATCTATTGAAAGACCGGGCGTTTCATCAACGCTTGCTTTTCTAGTGACAATATTTATCAAGTGAGAACCCTTACAACTAACATATAGCTTAATTACTAATAACAAATTTGTATAATAAATCGAGACGTGGTGTAATCTTAAATAATGTTTTTGTGTTTTGCGTCAGTACAGGTTATGGTTGCAAAAAATGCAGGTTATTGCACTCAGATCAAGATTAATAATGATTGCACTTTTACCTTCTGAGTTTTAATTATTTAATTAAAACTTCATAATCACTTAAGTAATCGGATTATAATGATTACTTGGTTTCGGCACTAATTCGCACAAGAACAGAATAATGCGATCCTCTTCTGATTAAAATGGATCGTGAATAATGACAATAAATTATTTTCTGTTCGTTATTCCCGCACAAAATTAAAATAAAACTGCACTTAATCACTGTTGTTGGTTGTGGATGAACTTGAAGTAAAATTTCTTGTTGTTAAACTATTGGTTCCGATGTACAATGTAACTGACGCTAAGTGTTATTAAAAAACGTGGCGATGACGGGCACACGTCTGTTCTGCTTGCTAGTTAGTAAAGGTCTGTTTCAAAATTCGCTGGTTTGTCTTTATATACCCCTCTCTTGGATCGGCTCTAGGTAAAAATGTTGATTACTAACTAATTTTCTGATTGGCTTTGGCCGGTGAGTCGGTGTGACGTGTCACTTTTTGACAGTTGATAACGGCTTTTCCTAACCATCAAAAGTTGCGGTGGCAGCTAGTTGTCATTTTTGTTATTATTCATAAACAGTTTCCCTATGTACATTTTTAGAATGATGCTAACATCTCTCCCGCACTAAATACAGTTGCGATTGGGTTAATATTACTATCAAATTAAAGATTGTTCCTTTTCCTTTAATTTGATATCACTTATTCTCGAATTGCTTTCACTCTAACCGACATCGTTATGAAATCAACGTTCGGGTACATTATTCTTACTGTCGTCTGCTCTTTATGATTCGCTGATTTTACACTTTTGGTTAACCTTGCTTGTATTCACATAACATTTTATTAATCAAATGTTTATGCGCGAACACCATTAATGCTGTACTGACGTTTTTTTTCTGAACATTACTTGTACACCTTAATTCTATACATTGTAATAAATGATCCTACTGACTATGACATTTCGTTTCCCGTTAATTTGTTTTAAGCTACTATTTACAATTAAAATTATGATTAAACCTATTGTTTTAATAACATTTTTTGTTATGCCAAGGCATAACCATAGTTCTGTGCATTTTAGTTTACACTTGTGATAATCATCGATAGCCATTCTACTGACTAATGTTTGGTCTAAGTTTGCTAAGGCATATCGCCTACATTGAAATTTGGCCCTAATAATGCCTATTGGTTCTCAATTCGGTAAATTGTGGAGACATCTTATTTGTAGAAGATTCTCTTTTATAAATAGTTCTCTTTTCTAACAGGTATATTTGATGTTGAAATACATCTTAGTTCTCACTATATAGCCATTGTTAACATTGGTTTTGGCATTCATTATCTACTGTTCATTGTCACATCTATTATCAGCAGAATGCTGATTCTGCTTTCACAGTATTTAACTGCTCATTAGTTCATTTGTCATTTACAAATGACATTCGGTTTACATCAACTATTTACTGAATTGACAGCTGAATGTAAATTTATTCTGTCCATTAGTTCGTTTTAGTCTCAGTCTAGTTGTAGTGTCAAACAGCCCTTAGGTTACTGTTTCATGTGGCACTTCTGCTTCATTCTTCTTTCTTGGTTTCTTCTTTCTTGTACATTTCGACTATTCTATACCTATTTACATGGTTATTCTGTTTTTATAAAGTCTGATAACATACACTTAGGTTAGGTGACATCTTGTGATGTTACAATATTTACCATTTTGTTTTGAATTTCTATTGGTGATAGCTTTTTTTATTAAAGGACTCAGTAACAGCAGGACGTACATGACACATAAATTTCGACAGCTGGTAAACAATTAATAAACTGACTGATAGATTTGGAAATTAACAGGTGTTTACATTAAATATTAATCTTACAACACACTAAAAATTGTAGTTCTACTGCTGAGTTATAGACATCACTCCGCAAACTTTTCAACTAACTCTTGTACTCTCATGCTAAAAAGATATGCCTAAGGTACATAACATACCAACAAAACCAGTTTTATGTAATTAGTTTCACATAATTAAAAAGTAATTAAAATTATCTATTTAACTACAGTGTTAGAGACTGGTAATTGTCCAAATTTCAGGTTTTTTGTCATTGTGTTATTTGAAATTGCAAGTATTTTTAGGTAATCTATAACTTGTCTTTACAAAATTATATATTTACTTTCTCCTTTTGATTTCACATGTACATTTTTTTTTAACTGATAAACTTGTTATTCAATTCTCTAACACTGGAATCACTGTTGAAAAATGACACTGCTTGTTTTGATTACATATTGAAATCAAATCAAAATAACATGTACAAGTCAGAGAAATATAGAATTTTGTTAAAGTGAAATTAAATGTTTCCACAGAAACTACTTCTTTGTTCTCAATAACATAGTACACATATAAAACTTATAAAAATTTACTTCCTCCATCATCAACTACCATTTTAATTTATACAAAAAATTACCCCCTCCCCCATTCAACTACCCTTTTCATTTATAGATATTTCATCTACCTTTCTACATTTTATTATTATGACCTTATTTTCAGGATACTTTATTTATCAAAATTAAGCACTTTACTCTTGTTGAAACGTAAAACGTTGCAGGTAAACTACCCCTTTCCCTTAACCGATCTTCACCAAAAACAATAGGCCTTGAGTCCTCTACAATTCAGGGCTGTATGCAAAAAATTATTTGATTCTGTTTGAATTTGCGGCTGTTATCGTTTGCCATAGAAAAAATTCTACACACAGACACTTTTCGAAAAATGATTTTTTTCATGTTTTGATGGTAGTACAACCAGAATCTGCTGTTATCTCGAACACGATTTTTTTTGCCATTTCCTTATGGAACATGGAAGTAAAAATTTATAACGTATAAATGTTCTAATAAACATGCAAATTCCTTGTAGGTCTAAAGCGCATCGTCAAAACAATATCCTAAAGCAACATAAAGTTAAACAAAGAATTACATTAAAAGTAATAAAATAAATCACTTACCATTACAGGTTAATGGTTCCGTCTTCTATTAATAAACACGTAATATTTATTTTTAATATTTAATAAATATTTAAAACAAGACATTTTAAAATGTAACTTTCTTGGTCTTAATTGCTGAAAAGTGGGGGGTTATTAAATCACCATAATCTAAAGACGAAGCAATGTCGTTTTTAATTGAAAGTATCACTATATTTGATACCCTGTCTTGAGATATTGTTGATCGTAGGTACGATTTAGTCAATTTAAGCTTACTAAACGATCTTTCACAAGAAGGCACAGACACTGGTAATGTAAGAAAAATTTTGTAAAGCTGATGTGCTAGTGTTTTGTTGGCTTCTAATCTCATCGAAGAAAAGTATTGTAGTGGTCCTCGACATGTAAAGTCTTTTTGTTCTCCGTTAACTTTTTCTCTTTTAAATAAAAGTATGACGTCTTTCAAGTTACTGAATACAGTTTTGCAAGCACTGTGCACTTAATATTGATTTGGGAAAGCTGTTCCTAAAAATGTATATCCCCGTCATTTACGCACGCCTTAAATTTACGGAGGAACCCAAAGCGTTTTCCTAACTCTTTTATGTTAGAGGAACGGCTTGAAATTTCAACCGACAGTTTGTTCAAAATTTCTATTAGAGAACGTCGCATTTCTTGCTGAATAGTTAATGCAGAATCATCTGCATACTCCTGTGTCATCGTGCGCATCCTTCTTATCCTTTTTGTGGTACTGACACCCCATTCATTACATACTGCTCTGCCTTAGTATTGACATTGTCACACAGCTCATTCCTCCAAACTTTTAATTTGTCCGTTAGCGTCTCCAGAAGTGAGTGCCTATGGTTTATTTGTCCAAAGCATAATAAAGTATTTTAACACATTATGCACAAAATATATTTTTATATGTTAAAAATTTATCCAAGTATTTTAACAAAGCCAGAAAATTTCCAGGATTTGGATCGTTAGTAATTGACTCTCAATGTCCTCTCAGTGCCAGATTTTGTTGTGCAAGAGTTTGTACTGTGGCAATAACCTGTTCGAGGATTTCTTTCTATGTCTTAACTGATTTACTCATTTGTTCCTGAAGTAGATCATCAATAAGTCCCCCTTTGTTTTAAAGAACGTTCCAATTAATTCCATTTAAAAAATGCAAAGCGAGGAGCAGGGCTATTTTCATGATCCTGAATATGGGGATTTAACTTTCGCCACGATGAAAACACATTTTTACTATTGAAATGGCTTCTTTGATAGTTTTTTTGTGTAAATAAAGTGCAACTAGGCAAAATAGATTTTTTGTTTACAGAAAAACATATCAAAGTGCGATTTACCTTTTCCCTATTTTGCACGGTTTTATGAAACCAATACTTGTTTAAGGATTGTCCAGCTTTATCTTCAGGAAAATGGCTGCCCTTGTTCTGCAGCTGACTTGTTCCTCTATTCACCATTATATCTCGAAGGATTGAGATTTCTCGCTTGGCCAATCTCCCACATCTTGTAGAGCAGCACCAGGAACACGGTCTGCATTGTTGCTAGTAATATTCTGTCTTTCATCGCCTGTAATTTCAAGACTGTACGGTCCAACATCATCCATGGTACTAGAACCAACTGAATCTTGTAACAGTACTTTGATACTTTCACAGTTTGAAGTATTCACGTCGTTAACTTTACTGTATTTATCAACAGCCTCGTCGCTAGTAACATTCTTTTTATGAATACAAGTTGATTCCTTGTTGATTGTAATATTTTGACACTCAGGGTTCGATTTTCCTTTAATAAAAGACTCCACAAACTCTTTGGAACTCCTTGACTGATATCCGTTATGCTTAACCCATACTTGTCCACTTAACTTTTTAGGTTTTTGAGTTTTCCTTACTCTTTTTTTTACACACAAATATAAAACAAAAAACAAAATTGTAGTTCAAAGAAGAAAATGACACATGTTTGAACACTAAACAAAGGAAAAACTCACAAAACAAACACAACCAACAAAATCCCAACAATACCTACAAAAAAAAACATTCAACCAAAACACAAAAACTTCACTGTACAGTTAATGAATATGACTGATGTTGATCATACTGCCTGATGCCAGAACATGCTCAAGTATGAATAAATTAAATATCTTGGCACAGTAGAGTGTGCTGACTGTGATCCCTTTTGTCTCATTTGTAACAATAGCTGATGATGAAACTTACTATATAAATGGTTCGCTTAGTAATATGGTTTCAGCGATTTCAATCTGAATAATAAAGTGCGGCAATGGTTTATTGAAAATGTCAAGCATAAAATTAATATAACAGATTAACAGTTTTCACAACACAAATAAATAATTTACAAAAAATATATTTCAAGTTATCACACATGAAGGTCACATGTTTTTTTTAACCCAATGCTAGTAAAAATATCGGTATGGAGAACCATACATGACTTCCATATTCTAAGATTTATATTTAAAATCATTTTCGAAATGAAATATTACCATAGAAACTACTTTTTTCTACTTACTGCTTCAGCCTTAACCACAGTACTGTGGTCACTAACGTATACCACCTCACGTTATCGCACTCGATTTTCACTGATGATGGCATTGCCGAAACGTCTGGTTTTGTAGAAAACACTGGACTACGGCCAAATATTCCGGGAAGGAATTTTAACAAAAACTACTTCTTTGTTGCCGATAACGTTGTACACATATATATAAAAAATATGCATAAAATTAATGGCTTGTATAAGTTAATGATTGATCTCCATTAAGTAGTGCTCAAGTTTCCAAAGTTTTAATATTATGATGTCCATAACTAAAACATCAGAGCAGGTTTAGTGTGAATGAGGGTACACTGTGGACAAAAATTTTCAACATTTCCTATTGAGTAAAGCTGCGAATCTACAGTGTATGTTTCACAGAACAAACACGCGAAAAAGAAGGAGCGCTCCGAAGTCACTCATGGACCCTCAGCATCTTGCAGAGGGTTGATTCCCTAAAGACGAAAAGTCTGTCTATGAATCGTTCCTCTGTAAACACGTGCAGTTACACTGCCCAGCGATCCACAGGAAGCAAATTGATGTCCATTTTTTTGGCTTGCACGCGTTATGTTGGTGTGGGTTTCGGCACTTTCCATTTAAAAAGCGTGCAAATGTAAGAAAATAAACATGAGTGAGGCCAGAAATAACGTGAATTGTGTGTGTGTGTGTGTGTGTGTGTGTGTGTGTGTATGTGTGAGTGTCTTACCTGCCTTTTTATTGCTGTAGGCATAATAATAAAATGGAAACGTAAACATTACATAACTGAGATATGCTTACCTGCCACGAACGATATATTATTTTATACATGGAGGAGTTCAGTGACATACACACGTACAGAAAAATTATATATATAAAGATATTAACTCACACATAATTTACATTAAAATGAAAAAATTATAATTTTATTCCCTGGGAACAAAATTATTTTATTTTTAACAATTACCTTTGTTTGAAAAAGTTTAAATGAATTTTCAAGTACTTTACTGTTGTTAAAACATAAAAGGTTGCAGGTAAACTACCCCTTCCCCTTAACCGAGCTTCACCAAAATCAAAAGTCCTTGAGGTCTCTACAATTCAGGGATGTATGCAAAAAATTATTTGATTCTGTTTGAATTTGCGGCTGTTATCATTTGCCATAGAAAATACGCTTGATAAAAAAACGTTGCTGGTAAACTACCCCTTCCCCTTAACCGATCTTCACCAAAAACAATAGGTCTTGAGTACTCTACAAATCAGGGCTGTATGCAAAACATTATTTGATTCTGTTTGAATTTGCGGCTGTTATCGTTTGCCATAGAAAATACCCTTGATAAAACAAAAAACATGGCTGGTAAACTACCCCTTTCCCTTAAACGATCTTCACCAAAAACAATAGGTCTTTAGTACTCAAGAAATCAGGGCTGTATGCAAAAACTTATTTGATTCCGTTTGAATTTGCGGTTGTTATCGTTTACTAAAGAAAAAAATTACCCTTGATAAAAAACCGGTTCAGGTAAACTACCCCTTTCCCTTAACCGATCTTCACCAAAAACGACATGTCTTAGGTACTCTACAATTCAGGCCTGTATGCAAAGAATTATTTGATTTAGTTTGAATTTGCGGCTGTTATCGTTTGCCATAGAAAACACCCTTGATAAAACATAAAACGTTGCTGGTAAACTACCCTATTCCATTAACCGATCTTCACCAAAAACAATAGGTCTTGAGAACTCTACAATTCAGGGCTGTATGCAAAACATTAGTTGATTATTTTTGAATTTACGGCAGTTATCGTTCATCATAGAAAAAATACCCTTGTTAAAACATAAAACGTTGCAGGTAAACTACCCCTTTCCCTTAACCGATCTTCAACAAAATCAACAGACCTTGAGTTCTGTATAATTCAAAAAGGTATGCAGAAGAGTAGTTGATTCTGTTTTAATGTACGGCAGTTATCGTTCGTCAAAAAAAATTACCCTTGATAAAACATAAAATGTTGCTGGTAAACAACCCTATTCCCTTAACCGATCTTCACCAAAACCAACAGGTCTTGAGAACTGTACATTTCAGGGCTGTATGCAAAATATTATATGATTCTGTTTGAATTTGCGGCTGTTATCATTTGCCATATAAAATACCCTTGATAAAACAAAAAACGTGTCTGGTAAACTACCCCTTTCCCTTAACCGATCTTCACCAAAAACAATAGGTATTTAGTACTCAACAAAACAGGGCTGTATGCAAAAACATATTTGATTCTGTTTGAATTTGCGGCTCTTATCATTTGCCATAGAAAATACCCTTATAAAACATAAAACGTTGCAGGTAAACTACCCCTTTCCCTTAAACGATCTTCACCAACACCAATAGGTATTGAGAACTCTACAATACAGGGCTGTATGCAAAAAATCATTTGATTCTATTTGAATTTGTGGCTGTTATCGTTTACCATAGAAAAAAATTACTCTTGATAAAAAACCGTTGCAGGTAAACTACCCCTTTCCCTTAACCGATCTTCACCAAAAACAATAGGTCTTGAGAACTCTAAAATTCAGGGCTGTATGTAAAATATTATATGATTTTGTTTGAATTTGCGGCTGTTATCGTTTGCCATACAAAATACCCTTTTAAAACATAAAACGTTGCTGGTAAACTACCCCTTTCCCTTAACCGATCTTCACCAAAACCAAAAGGCCTTGAGAACTCTACAATTCAGGGCAGTATGCAAAACATTATTTGATTATGTTTGAATTTGCGGCTGTTATCGTTTGCCATAGAAAATACCCTTGTTAAAACATAAAACGTTGCAGGTAAACTACCCCTTTCCCTTAACCGATCTTTACCAAAATGAACAAATCTTGAGAGCTCTACAATTCAGGGCTGTATGCGAAATATTATTTGATTCTGTTTGAATTTGCGGCTGTTATCGTTTGCCAAAGAAACAAAATTACCCTTGATAAAAAAAAACTGTTGCAGGTAAACTACCCCTTTCCCTCAATCGATCATCACCAAAAACAATAGGTCGCGAGTACTCTATAAATCAGAGCTGTGTGCAAAAAATTATTTGATTCTGTTTGAATTTGCGGCAGTTATCGTTTGCCATAGAAAAAAATCTATAGACACACAGACAGACAGACAGACAGACACTTTTCGGAAAACGACTTTTTTTCATGTTTTGAGTGTAGTACAATCAGAATCTGCAATAATCTCGAACACGATTTTTTTTGCCATCACCATACTTCCATTCCTTAAGGAATATGGAAGTAAAATACCCTTGATAAAAAACCGTTGCAGGTAAACTACCCCTTCCCCTTAACCGATCTTCACCAAAAAGAATAGGTCTTGAGAACTCTATAATTCAGGGCTATATGCAAAATATTATGTGATTTTGTTTGAATTTGCGGCTGTTATCGTTTGCCATACAAAATACCCTTGATAAAACAAAAAATGTGGCAGGTAAACTACCCCTTTCCCTTAAACGATCTTCACCAAAAACAATAGGTCTTTAGTACTCAAGAAATCAGGGCTGTATGTAAAAACGTATTTGATTCTGTTTGAATTTGCAGCTCTTATCGTTTGCCATAGAAAATACCCTTTTAAAACATAAAACGTTGCAGGTAAACTACCCCTTTCCCTTAACCGATCTTCACCAAAAACAAAAGGTCCTGAGAACTCTACAATTCAGGGCAGTATGCAAAATATTATTTGATTATGTTTGAATTTGCGGCTGTTATAGTTTGCCATAGGAAATACCCTTGTTAAAACAAAACGTTGCAGGTAAACTACCCCTTTCCCTTAACCGATCTTTACCAAAATCGACAGATCTTGAGAACTCTAAACTTTAGGGCTGCATGCGAAACATAATTTGATGCTGTTTGAATTTGCGGCTGTTATCGTTTGCCAAACAAACAAAATTACCCTTGATAAAAAAAAAAACTGTTGCAGGTAAACTACCCCTTTCCCTCAACCGATCTTCACCAAAAACAATAGGTCGCGAGTACTCTGTAAATCAGGGCTGTATGCAAAAAATTATTTGATTCTGTTCGAATTTGCGGCTGTTATCGTTTGCCATAGAAAAAAATCTACAGACAGACACACACACAGACACTTTTCGAAAATATCGGTATGGAGAACCATACATGACTTCCATATTCTAAGATTTATATTTAAAATCATTTTCAGCCAAACAGCCAGGCTGTGTCTTACCTCCCTTTTTATTGCTGTATTAAATGAAAAATATTATATTACATTAAAATGAAAAAATTATAAATTTATTGCCTGGCAACAAAACTATTTTATTTTTAACAACTACCATTGTTTCAAAAAGTTTAAATAAATTTTCAAGTACTTTACTCTTGTTAAAACGTAAAAGGTTGCAGGTAAACTACCCCTTCCCCTTAACCGATCTTCACCAAAATCGAAAGTCATTGAGACCTCTACAATTCAGGGACGTATGCAAAACATTATTTGATTCTGTTTGCATTTGCGGCTGTTATCGTTTGCCATAGAAAATACGCTTGATAAAAAAACGTTGCAGGTAAACTACCCCTTCTCCTTAACCGATCTTCACCAAAAACAATAGGTCTTGAGTACTCTACAAATCAGGGCTGCATGCAAAATATTATATGATTCTGTTTGAATTTGCGGCTGTTATCGTTTGCCATAGAAAATACCCTTGTTAAAAAAACGTTGCAGGTAAACTACCCCTTTCCCTTAACCGATCTTCACCAAAAACAATAGGCCTTGAGAACTCTAGAATTTAGGGCTGTATGCAAATAATCGTTTGATTCTGTTTGAATTTGCGGCTGTTATCGTTTGCCATAGGAAATACCCTTGTTAAAACATAAAACGTTACAGGTAAACTACCCCTTTCCCTTAACCGATCTTCACCAAAAACAATAGGTCTTGAGTACTCTACAAATCAGGGCTGTATGCAAAACATTATTTGATTCTGTTTGAATTTGCGGTTGTTATCGTTTGCCATAGAAAATACCCTTGTTAAAAAAACGTTGCAGGTAAACTACCCCTTTCCCTCAACCGAACTTCACCAAAAACAATAGGTCTTGAGAACTCTACAATTTAGGGCTGTATGCAAATAATCTTTTGATTCTGTTTGAATTTGCGGCTGTTATCGTTTGCCATAGGAAATACCCTTGTTAAAACATAAAACGTTACAGGTAAACTACCCCTTTCCCTTAACCGATCTTCACCAAAATCAACAGATCTTGAGAACTCTACAATTCAGGGCTGTATGCGAAACATTATTTGATTCTGTTTGAATTTGCGGCTGTTATCGTTTGCCAAACAAACAAAGTTACCCTTGCTAAAAAAAAACCGTTGCAGGTAAACTACCCCTTTCCCTCAACCGATCTTCACCAAAAACAATAGGTCGCGAGTACTCTGCAAATCAGGGCTGTATGCAAAAAATTATTTGATTCTGTTTGAATTTGCGGCAGTTATCGTTTGCCATAGAAAAAAATCTACAGACAGACAGACAGACAGACAGACACACACACAGACACTTTTCGGAAAACGACTTTTTTTCATGTTTTGAGTGTAGTAGAATCAGAATCTGCAATAATCTCGAACACGATTTTTTTTGCCATCACCATACTTCCATTTCCTTAAGGAATATGGAAGTAAAACATCTACAGATAGACAGACAGACAGACACACACATAATGTTTTGCATACAGCCCAGAATTGTAGAGTTCTCAAGACCTGTTGGTTTTGGTGAAGATCGGTTAAGGGAATAGGGTAGTTTACCTGCAACATTTTATGTTTTAACAAGGGTAATTTTTACTTCATGTTCCTTAAAGAAATGGAAGTATGGTGATGGCAAAAAAAATCGTGTTCGAGATTATTGCAGAATATGATTGTACTACACTCAAAACATGAAAAAAAGTCATTTTTTGAAAAGTGTCTGTGTGTCTGTCTGTCTATAGATTTTTTTTCTATGGTAAACGATAACAGCCGCAAATTCAAACTGAATCAAATAATTTTTTGCATACAGCCCTGATTTGTAGAGTACTCACGACCTATTGTTTTTGGTGAAGATCGGTTGCGGGAAAGGGGTAGTTTACCTGCAACGTTTTGTTTTAACAAGGGTATTTTCTATGGCAAACGATAAGAGCCGCAAATTCAAACAGAATCAAATAAGTTTTTGCATACAGCCCTGATTTGTTGAGTACTAAAGACCTAATGTTTTTGGTGAAGATCGGTTACGGGAAAGGGGTAGTTTACCTGCCACGCTTTTTGTTTTATCAAGGGCATTTTCTATGGCAAACGATAACAGCCGCAAATTCAAACAGAATCAATTAATTTTTTGCATACAGCCCTGATTTGTAGAGTACTCACGACCTATTGTTTTTGGTGAAGGTCGGTTGAGGGAAAGGGGTAGTTTACCTGCAACGTTTTGTTTTAACAAGGGTATTTTCTATGGCAAACGATAAGAGCCGAAAAATTCAAACAGAATCAAATAAGTTTTTGCATACAGCCCTGATTTGTTGAGTACTAAAGACCTAATGTTTTTGGTGAAGATCGGTTACGGGAAAGGGGTAGTTTACCTGCCACGTTTTTTGTTTTATCAAGGGTATTTTCTATGGCAAACGATAACAGCCGTAAATTCAAACAGAATCATATAATATTTTGCATACAGCCATGAATTGTAGAGTTCTCAAGACCTGTTGGTTATGGTGAAGATCGGTTAAGGGAATAGGGTAGTTTACCTGCAACATTTTATGTTTTAACAAGGGTAATTTTTACATCCATGTTCCTTAAGGAATGGAAGTATGGTGATGGCAAAAAAAATCGTGTTCGAGATTATTGCAGATTCTGATTCTACTACACTCAAAACATGAAAAAAAGTCGTTTTCCGAAAAGTGTCTGTGTGTCTGTCTGTCTGTCTGTGTGTCTGTCTGTCTGTAGATTTTTTTTCTATGGCAAACGATAACTGCCGCAAATTCAAACAGAATCAAATAATTTTTTGCATACAGCCCGGTTTTGCAGAGTTCTCGCGACCTATTGTTTTTGGTGAAGATCGGTTGAGGGAAAGGGGTAGTTTACCTGCAACGGTTTTTTTTTAGCAAGGGTAATTTTGTTTGTTTGGCAAACGATAACAGCCGCAAATTCTAACAGAATCAAATAATGTTTCGCATACAGCCCTGAATTGTAGAGTTCTCAAGACCTATTGTTTTTGGTGAAGATCGGTTAAGGGAAAGGGGTAGTTTACCTGTAACGTTTTATGTTTTAACAAGGGTATTTCCTATGGCAAACGATAACAGCCGCAAATTCAAACAGAATGAAAAGATTATTTGCATACAGCCCTAAATTGTAGAGTTCTCAATACCTTTTGTTTTTGGTGAAGATCGGTTAAGGGAAAGGGGTAGTTTACCTACAACGTTTTTTTAACAAGGGTATTTTCTATGGCAAACGATAACAGCCGCAAATTCAAACAGAATCAAATAATTTTCTGTATACAGCCCTGATTTGTAGAGTACTCAAGACCTATTGTTTTTGGTGAAGATCGGTTGAGGGGAAGGGGTAGTTTACCAGCAACGTTTTTTATCATGCGTATTTTCTATGGCAAACGACAACTGCCGCAAATTCAAACAGAATCAAATAATTTTTTGCATACAGCCCTGATTTGTAGAGTACTCGCGACCTATTGTTTTTGGTGAAGATCGGTTGAGGGGAAGGGGTAGTTTACCTGCAACGGTTTTTTTTATCAAGGGAAATTTTTTTTTTTTTGGCAAACGATAACAGCCGCAAATTCAAACAGAATCAAATAATGTTTCGCATACAGCCCTGAATTGTAGATTTCTCAAGACCTATTGTTTTTGGTGAAGATCGGTTGAGGGAAAGGGGTAGTTTACCTGCAACGTTTTTTTAACAAGGGTATTTTCTATGGCAAACGATAACAGCCGCAAATTCAAACAGAATCAAATAATGTTTTGCATACAGTCCTGATTTGTAGAGTACTCAAGACCTATTGTTTTTGGTGAAGATCGGTTAAGGGGAAGGGGTAGTTTACCTGCAACGTTTTTTTATCAAGCGTATTTTCTATGGCAAACGATAACAGCCGCAAATTCAAACAGAATCAAATAATTTTTTGCATACGTCCCTGAATTGTAGAGGTCTCAATGACTTTCGATTTTGGTGAAGATCGGTTAAGGGGAAGGGGTAGTTTACCTGCAACCTTATACGTTTTAACAAGAGTAAAGTACTTGCAAATTTATTTAAACTTTTTGAAACAATGGTAATTGTTAAAAATAAAATAATTTTGTTGCCAGGCAATAAAATTATAATTTTTTCATTTTAATGTAATATAATATTTTTCATTTAATACAGCAATAAAAAGGCAGGTAAGGCACAGCCTGGCTGTTTGGCTGAAAATGATTTTAAATATAAATCTTAGAATATGGAAGTCATGTATGGTTCTCCATACCGATTTTTTTTTTTTTTGGCAAACGATAACAGCCGCAAATTCAAACAGAATCAAAAAATGTTTCGCATACAGCCCTGAATTATAGAGTTCTCAAGACCTGTTGACTTTGGTGAAGATCGGTTAAGGGAAAGGGGTAGTTTACCTGCAACGTTTTATGTTTTAACATGGGTATTTTCTATGGCAAACGATAACAGCCGCAAATTCAAACAGAATCAAAAGATTATTTGCATACAGCCCTAAATTGTAGAGTTCTCAAGACCTATTCTTTTTGGTGAAGATCGGTTAAGGGAAAGGGGTAGTTTACCTGCCACCTTTTTTCGTTTTATCAAGGGCATTTTCTATGGCAAACGATAACAGCCGCAAATTCAAACAGAATCAAAAGATTATTTGCATACAGCCCTAAATTGTAGAGTTCTCAAGACCTATTGTTTTTGGTGAAGATCGGTTGAGGGAAAGGGGTAGTTTACCTGCAACGTTTTTTTAACAAGGGTATTTTCTATGGCAAACGATAACAGCCGCAAATTCAAACAGAATCAAATAATGTTTTGCATACAGCCCTGATTTGTAGAGTACTCAAGACCTATTGTTTTTGGTGAAGATCGGTTAAGGGGAAGGGGTAGTTTACCTGCAAAGTTTTTTTATCAAGCGTATTTTCTATGGCAAACGATAACAGCCGCAAATTCAAACAGACTTAAATAATTTTTTGCATACGTCCCTGAATTGTAGAGGTCTCAATGACTTTCGATTTTGGTGAAGATCGGTTAAGGGCAAGGGGTAGTTTACCTGCAACCTTTTACGTTTTAACAAGAGTAAAGTACTTGAAAATTTATTTAAACTTTTTGAAACAATGGTAATTGTTAAAAATAAAATAATTTTGTTGCCAGGCAATAAAATTATAATTTTTTCATTTTAATGTAATATAATATTTTTCATTTAATACAGCAATAAAAAGGCAGGTAAGACACAGCCTGGCTGTTTGGCTGAAAATGATTTTAAATATAAATCTTAGAATATGGAAGTCATGTATGGTTCTCCATACCGATATTTTACTTCCATATTCCTTAAGGAATGGAAGTATGGTGTTTACTTCCATATTCCTTAAGGAATGGAAGTATGGTGATGGCAAAAAAAATCGTGTTCGAGATTATTGCAGATTCTGATTCTACTACACTCAAAACATGAAAAAAAGTCGTTTTCCGAAAAGTGTCTGTGTGTGTGTCTGTCTGTCTGTCTGTCTGTGTGTGTCTGTAGATTTTTTTCTATGGCAAACGATAACAGCCGCAAATTCAAACAGAATCAAATAATTTTTAGCATACAGCCCTGATTTGTAGAGTACTCGCGACCTATTGATTTTGGTGAAGATCGGTTGAGGGAAAGGGGTAGTTTACCTGCAACGGTTTTTTTTTATCAAGGGTAATTTTGTTTGTTTGGCAAACGATAACAGCCGCAAATTCAAACAGAATCAAATAATGTTTCGCATACAGCCCTGAATTGTAGAGTTCTCACGATCTGTTGATTTTGGTAAAGATCGGATAAGGGAAAGGGGTAGTTTACCTGTACCGTTTTATGTTTTAACAATGGTATTTACTATGGTAAACGATAACAGCCGCAAATTCAAACATAATCAAATAATGTTTTGCATACTGCCCTAAATTGTAGAGTTCTCAAGACCTTTTGTTTTTGGTGAAGATCGGTTGAGGGGAAGGGGTAGTTTACCGGCAACGTTTTTTATCAAGCGTATTTTCTATGGCAAACGATAACTGCCGCAAATTCAAACACAATCAAATAATTTTTTGCATACAGCCCTGATTTGTAGAGTACTCGCGACCTACTGTTTTTGGTGAAGATCGGTTGAGGGGAAGGGGTAGTTTACCTGCAACATTTTTTATCAAGCGTATTTTTTTCTATGGCAAACGATAACTGCCGCAAATTCAAACAGAATCAAATAATTTTTTGCATACAGCTCTGATTTGTAGAGTACTCGTGACCTATTGTTTTTGGTGAAGATCGGTTGAGGGCAAGCGGTAGTTTACCTGCATTGGTTTTTTTTTATCAAGAGAATTTTTTCTTTTTTTGGCAAACGATAACAGCCGCAAATTCAAACAGAATCAAAAGATTATTTGCATACAGCCCTAAATTGTAGAGTTCTCAAGACCTATTGTTTTTGGTGGAGATCGGTTGAGGGAAAGGGGTAGTTTACCGGCAACGTTTTTTATCAAGCGTATTTTCTATGGCAAACGATAACTGCCGCAAATTCAAACAGAATCAAATAATTTTTTGCATACAGCCCTGATTTGTAGAGTACTCGCGACCTATTGTTTTTGGTGAAGATCGGTTGAGGGGAAGGGGTAGTTTACCTGCAACGGTTTTTTTTTATCAAGGGAAATTTTTTTTTTTTGTAAACGATAACAGCCGCAAATTCAAACAGAATCAAATAATGTTTCGCATACAGCTCTGACTTGTAGAGTTCTCAAGACCTATTGTTTTCGGTGAAGATCGGTTAAGGGAAAAGGGTAGTTTACCTACAACGTTTTTTTAACAAGGGTATTTTCTATGGCAAACGATAACAGCCGCAAATTCAAACAGAATCAAATAATTTTTTGCATACAGCCCTGATTTGTAGAGTACTCGCGACCTATTGTTTGTGGTGAAGATCGGTTAAGGGAAAGGGGTAGTTTACCTACAACGGTTTTTTATCAAGGGTAATTTTTACTTCCATATTCCTTAAGGAATGGAAGTATGGTGTTTACTTCCATATTCCTTAAGGAATGGAAGTATGGTGATGGCAAAAAAAATCGTGTTCGAGATTATTGCAGATTCTGATTCTACTACACTCAAAACATGAAAAAAGTCGTTTTCCGAAAAGTGCCTGTGTGTGTGTCTGTAGATTTTTTTTCTATGGCAAACGATAACAGCCGCAAATTCAAACAGAATCAAATAATTTTTAGCATACAGCCCTGATTTGTAGAGTACTCGCGACCTATTGATTTTGGTGAAGATCGGTTGAGGGAAAGGGGTAGTTTACCTGCAACGGTTTTTTTTTTATCAAGGGTAATTTTGTTTGTTTGGCAAACGATAACAGCCGCAAATTCAAACAGAATCAAATAATGTTTCGCATACAGCCCTGAATTGTAGAGTTCTCACGATCTGTTGATTTTGGTAAAGATCGGTTAAGGGAAAGGGGTAGTTTACCTGTACCGTTTAATGTTTTAACAATGGTATTTACTCTATGGTAAACGATAACAGCCGCAAATTCAAACATAATCAAATAATGTTTTGCATACTGCCCTAAATTGTAGAGTTCTCAAGACCTTTTGTTTTTGGTGAAGATCGGTTAAGGGAAAGGGGTAGTTTACCTACAACGTCTTTTTAACAAGGGTATTTTCTATGGCAAACGATAACAGCCGCAAATATTCAAACAGAATCAAATAATTTTCTGCATACAGCCCTGATTTGTAGAGTACTCAAGACCTATTGTTTTTGGTGAAGATCGGTTGAGGGGAAGGGGTAGTTTACCGGCAACGTTTTTTATCAAGCGTATTTTCTATGGCAAACGATAACTGCCGCAAATTGAAACAGAATCAAATAATTTTTTGCATACAGCCCTGATTTGTAGAGTACTCGCGACCTATTGTTTTTGGTGAAGATCGGTTGAGGGGAAGGGGTAGTTTACCTGCAACATTTTTTATCAAGCGTATTTTTTTCTATGGCAAACGATAACTGCCGCAAATTCAAACAGAATCAAATAATTTTTTGCATACAGCCCTGATTTGTAGAGTACTCGTAACCTATTGCTTTTGGTGAAGATCGGTTGAGGGCAAGGGGTAGTTTACCTGCATCGGTTTTTTTTTATCAAGGGAATTTTTTCTTTTTTTGGCAAACGATAACAGCCGCAAATTCAAACAGAATCTAAAGATTATTTGCATACAGCCCTAAATTGTAGAGTTCTCAAGACCTATTGTTTTTGGTGGAGATCGGTTGAGGGAAAGGGGTAGTTTACCTGCAACTTTTTTTTAACAAGGGTATTTTCTATGGCAAACGATAACAGCCGCAAATTCAAACAGAATCAAATAATGTTTTGCATACAGACCTGATTTGTAGAGTACTCACGACCTATTGTTTTTGGTGAAGATCGGTTAAGAGGAAGGGGTAGTTTACCAGCAACGTTTTTTTATCAAGCGTATTTTCTATGGCAAACGATAACTGCCGCAAATTCAAACAAAATCAAATAATTTTTTGCATACGTCCCTGAATTGTAGAGGTCTCAAGGACTTTCGATTTTGGTGAAGATCGGTTAAGGGGAAGGGGTAGTTTACCTGCAACCTTTTACGTTTTAACAAGAGTAAAGTACTAGAAAATTTATTTAAACTTTTTCAAACAATGGTAATTGTTAAAAATAAAATAATTTTGTTGCCAAGCAATAAAATTAAAATTTTTTCATTTTAATGTACATCATGTATAAGAGAAAATATATCGCGCTTGGCAGGCGATATTAAGATTTAAATATAAATCTTAAAATATGGAAGTCATGTATGGTTCTCCATACCGATATTTTACTTCATGTTCCTTAAGGAAATGGAAGTATGGTGATGGCAAAAAAAATCGTGTTCGAGATTATTGCAGAATATGATTGTACTACACTCAAAACATGAAAAAGTCATTTTTTGAAAAGTGTCTGTGTGTCTATCTGTCTATAGATTTTTTTTCTATGGCAAACGATAACAGCCGCAAATTCAAACAGAATCAAATAATTTTTTGCATACAGCCCTGATTTGTAGAGTACTCACGACCTATTGTTTTTGGTGAAGATCGGTTGAGGGAAAGGGGTAGTTTACCTGCAACGTTTTGTTTTAACAAGGGTATTTTCTATGGCAAACGATAAGAGCCGCAAATTCAAACAGAATCAAATAAGTTTTTGCATACAGCCCTGATTTGTTGAGTACTAAAGACCTAATGTTTTTGGTGAAGATCGGTTACGGGAAAGGGGTAGTTTACCTGCCACGTTTTTTGTTTTATCAAGGGCATTTTCTATGGCAAACGATAACAGCCGTAAATTCAAACAGAATCATATAATATTTTGCATACAGCCATGAATTGTAGAGTTCTCAAGACCTGTTGGTTTTGGTGAAGATCGGTTAAGGGAATAGGGTAGTTTACCTGCAACATTTTATGTTTTAACAAGGGTAATTTTTACTTCCATGTTCCTTAAGGAAATGGAAGTATGGTGATGGCAAAAAAAATCGTGTTCGAGATTATTGCAGAATATGATTGTACTACACTCAAAACAAGAAAAAAAGTCATTTTTCGAAAAGTGTCTGTGTGTGTGTCTGTCTGTAGATTTTTTTCTATGGCAAACGATAACAGCCGCAAATTCAAACAGGATCAAATAATTTTCTGCATACAGCCCTGATTTGTAGAGTACTCGCGACCTATTGTTATTGGTGAAGATCGGTTGAGGGAAAGGGGTAGTTTACCTGCAACGGTTTCTTTTTATCGAGGGTAATTTTGTTTGTTTGGCAAACGATAACAGCCGCAAATTCAAACAGAATCAAATAATGTTTCGCATACAGCGCTGAATTGTAGAGTTCTCAAGATCTGTTGATTTTGGTAAAGATCGGTTATGGGAAAGGGGTAGTTTACCTGCAACGTTTTATGTTTTAAAAAGGGTATTTTCTATGGCAAACAATAGCCGCAAATTCAAAACATAATCAAATAATGTTTTGCATACTGCCCTGAATTTTAGAGTTCTCAAGACCTTTTGTTTTTGATGAAGATCGGTTAAGGGAAAGGGGTAGTTTACCAGCAACGTTTTATGTTTTAAAAGGGTATTTTCTTTGGCAAACGATAAGAGCCGCAAATTCAAACAGAATCAAATACGTTTTTTCATACAGCCCTGATTTCTTGAGTACTAAAGACCTATTGTTTTTGGTGAAGATCGTTTAAGGGAAAGGGGTAGTTTACCTGTCACGTTTTTACTTCCATGTTCCTTAAGGAAATGGAAGTATGGTGATGGCAAAAAAAATCGTGTTCGAGATTATTGCAGATTCTGATTGTACTACACTCAAAACATGAAAAAGTCATTTTTCGAAAAGTGTCTGTGTGTGTGTCTGTCTGTCTGTAGATTTTTTTCTTTGGCAAACGATAACAGCCGCAAATTCAAACAGAATCAAATAATTTTTGCATACAGCCCTGATTTGTAGAGTACTCGCGACGCGACCTATTGTTTTTGGTGAAGATCGGTTGAGGGAAAGGGGTAGTTTACCTGCAACGGTTTTTTTTATCAAGGGTAATTTTGTTTGTTTGGCAAACGATAACAGCCGCAAATTCAATCAGAATCAAATAATATTTCGCATACAGCCCTGAATTGTAGAGCTCTCAAGATGTGTTGATTTTGGTAAAGATCGGTTAAGGAAAAGGGGTAGATTACCTGCAATGTTTTATGTTTAAACAAGGGTATTTTCTATGGCAAACGATAACAGCCGCAAATTCAAACATAATCAAATAATGTTTTGCATACTGCCTGAATTGTAGAGTTCTCAAGACCTTTTGGTTTTGGTGAAGATCGGTTAAGGGAAAGGGGTAGTTTACCTGCAACGTTTTATGTTTTAAAAGGGTATTTTCTATGGCAAACGATAAGAGCTGCAAATTCAAACAGAATCAAATACGTTTTTGCATACAGCCCTGTTTTGTTGAGTACTAAAGACCTAATGTTTTTGGTGAAGATCGGTTAAGGGAAAGGGGTAGTTTACCTGACACGTTTTTTGTTTTATCAAGGGTATTTTATATGGCAAATGATAACAGCCGCAAATTCAAACAGAATCATATAATATTTTGCATACAGCCCTGAAATGTAGAGTTCTCAAGACCTGTTGGTTTTGGAGAAGACCGGTTAAGGGAATAGGGTTCTTTACCAGCAATATTTTATGTTTTATCAGGGGTAATTTTTTTTTTTTGACAAACGATAACTGCCGTACATTAAAACAGAATCAACTACTCTTCTCCATACCTTTTTGAATTATACAGAACTCAAGGTCTGTTGATTTTGTTGAAGATCGGTTAAGGAAAAGGGGTAGTTTACCGGCAACGTTTTATGTTTTAACAAGGGTATTTTTTCTATGACAAACGATAACTGCCGTAAATTCAAAGAGAATCAACTAATGTTTTGCATACAGCCCTGAACTATAGAGTTCTCAAGACCTCTTGTTTTTGGTGAAGATCGGTTAATGGAATAGGGTAGTTTACCAGCAACATTTTATGTTTTATCAAGGGTGTTTTCTATGGCAAACGATAACAGCCGCAAATTCAAACAGAATCAAATAATTGTTTGCATACAGGCCTGAATTGTAGAGTACCTAAGACCTGTCGTTTTTGGCGAAGATCGGTTAAGGGAAAGGGGTAGTTTACCTGCAACGGTTTTTTATCAAGGGTAATTTTTTTCTATAGTACACGATAACAGCCGCAAATTCAAACAGAATCAAATGATGTTTTGCATACAGCCCTGTATTGTAGAGTTCTCAATACGTATTGGTGTTGGTGAAGATCGGTTAAGGAAAGGGGTAGTTTACCAGCAACATTTTATGTTTTAACAAGGGTAATTTTTATATGACGAACGATAACTGCCGTAAATTCAAACAGAATCAACTAGGTTTTTGCATACCCTTTTGAACTAAAGAGAACTCAAGGTCTGTTGATTTTGTTGAAGATCGGTTAAGGGAAGGGGTAGTTTATCAGCAACGTTTTATGTTTTAAAAAGGGTAATTTTTTTATGACGAACGATAACTGCCGAAAATTCAATGAGAATCAAATCATTTTTTGCACCCCTGAGTTGCAGAGAGCTCAAGGTCTATTGGTTTTGGTGAAGATCGGTTAAGGGAAAGGGGTAGTTTACCTGCAACATTTTATGTTGTAACAAGAGAAATGTTTCCATGACGAACGATAACTGCCGCACATTCAAACAGAACCAATACTTTTTTGCATGCTTCCCTGAATTGTAGAGGACGGAAGGTCTGTTGATTTTGGAGAAGATAGGTTAAGAGAAAGGGGTAGTTTACCTGAAACATTTTATGATTTAACAAGAGTAAAGTACTTAATTTTTATAAATAAAGTATCCTGATAAGAAGCTCATAGTAATCCACTGTAGAAACGTAGATGAAATATCTATAAATGTAGAGGTTAGGTGAACGGGGTAGGGGTAATTTTCTATTACTAAAAATTATAGTTGGACGAGGAGGGGAGAATTTTTTTATACGTGTACTACGTTATCGGCTACAAAGTAGTTTTTTGTTAAAATTGCTTCCCGGGCTGTTAGCCGTAGTCCAATGTTTTCTGTAAAACCAGACTTTTCAGCAGTGCCATCGACTGCCATCATCAGTGAAAACCGAGTGCGAAAACGTGAGGTGGTATACGTTAGTGACCACAGTACTGTGGTTAATGCTGAAGCAATAAGTAGAAAGACGTAGTTTCTATGGAAATATTTCATTTCGAATATGATTTTAAATATAAATCTTAGAACATGGAAGTCATGTATGGTTCTCCATACCGATATTTTTTATGACGAACGATAACTGCCGTACATTAAAACAGAATCAACTACTCTTCTGCATACCTTTTTGAATTATACAGAACTCAAGGTCTGTTGATTTTGTTGAAGATCGGTTAAGGGAAAGGGGTAGTATATCTGCAATATTTTATGTTTTAACAAGGGTAATTTTTTCTATGACGAATGATAACTGCCGTAAATTCAAAGAAAATCAAATAATGTTTTGCATGCAGCCCTGAATTGTAAAGTTCTCAAGACCTATTGTTTTTGGTGAAGATCGGTTAATGGAATAGGGTAGTTTACCAGCAACGTTTTATGTTTTATCAAGGGTGTTTTCTATGGCAAACGATAAGAGCCGCAAATACAAACAGAATCAAATAATTGTTTGCATACAGGCCTGAATTGTAGAGTACTCAAGACCTATCGTTTTTGGTGAAGATCGGTTAAGGGAAAGGGGTAGTTTACCTGCAACGGTTTTTATCAAGGGTAATTTTTACTTCCATGTTTCTTAAGCAAATGGAAGTATGGTGATGGCAAAAAAATCGTGTTTGAGATTATTGCAGAATATGATTGTACTACACTCAAAACATGAAAAAAGTCATTTTTCAAAAAGTGTCTGTGTGTGTGTCTGTGCGTGTGTCTATCTGTCTGTAGATTTTTTTTCTATGGCAAACGATAACAGCCGCAAATTCAAACAGAATCATATAATTTTTTGGAACAGCCCTGATTTGTAGAGTACTCGCGACCTATTGTTTTTGGTGAAGATTGGTTGAGGGAAAGGGGTAGTTTACCAGCAACGGTTTTTTTTTTTATCAAGGGTAATTTTGTTTGTTTGGCAAATGATAACAGCCGCAAATTCAAACAGAATCAAATAATATTTCGCATACAGCCATGAATTGTAGAGCTCTCAAGATCTCTTGATTTTGGTAATGATCGGTTAAGGGAAAGGGGTAGTTTACCTGCAATGTTTTATGTTTTAACAAGGGTATTTTCTATGGTAAACGATAACAGCCGCAAATTCAAACAATCAAATAATGTTTTGCATACAGCCCTGTATTGTAGAGTTCACAAGACCTTTTGGTTTTGGTGAAGATCGGTTAAGAGAAGGGGGTAGTTTACCTGAAACGTTTTGTTATAAAAGGGTATTTTCTATGGCAAACGATAAGAGCCGCAAATTCAAACAGAATCAAATACGTTTTTGCATACAGCCCTGTTTTGTTGAGTACTAAAGACCTATTATTTTTGGTGAAGATCGGTTAAGGGAAAGGGGTAGTTTACCTGACACGTTTTTTGTTTTATCAAGGGTATTTTATATGGCAAACGATAACAGCCGCAAATTCAAACAGAATCCTATAATATTTTGCATACAGCCCTGAAATGTAGAGTTCTCAAGACATGTTGGTTTTGGTGAAGATCGGTTAAGGGAATAGGGTTGTTTACCAGCAACATTTTATGTTTTATCAAGGGTAATTTTTTTTATGACGAACGATAACTGCCGTACATTAAAACAGAATCAACTACTCTTCTGCATACCTTTTTGAATTATACACAACTCAAGGTCTGTTGATTTTGTTGAAGATCGGTTAAGGGAAAGGGGTAGTTTACCTGCAATGTTTTATGTTTTAACAAGGGTATTTTTTCTATGACAAACGATAACTGCCGTAAATTAAAAGAGAATCAACTAATGTTTTGCATTCAGCCCTGAATTGTAGAGTTCTCAAGAACTATTGTTTTTGGTGAAGATCGGTTAATGGAATAGGGTAGTTTACCAGCAACGTTTTATGTTTTATCAAGGGTGTTTTCTATGGCAAACGATAACAGCCGCAAATTCAAACAGAATCAAATGAAGTTTTGCATACAGCCCTGATTTTTAGAGTACTCACGACCTATTGTTTTTGGTGAAGATCGGTTAAGGGAAAGGGGTAGTTTACCTGCAACGGTCTTTATCAAGGGTAATTTTTACTTCCATGTTCCTTAAGGAAATGGAAGTATGATGATGGCAAAAAAATCGTATTCTAGATTATTGCAGAATATCATTGTACTACTCTCAAACATGAAAAAAAGTCATTTTTCGAAAGGTGTCTGTGTGTGTGTCTGTCTGTCTGTAGATTTTTTTTCTATGGCAAACGATAACAGCCGCAAATTCAAACAGAATCAAATAATTTTTTGCATACAGCCCTGATTTGTAGAGTACTCGCGACCTATTGTTTTTGGTGAAGATCGGTTGAGGGAAAGGGGTAGTTTACCAGCAAACTTTTTATGTTTTAAAAGGGTATTTTCTATGGCAAACGATAACAGCTGCAAATTCAAACAGAATCAAATACGTTTTTGCATACAGCCCTGATTTCTTGAGTACTCGCGACCTATTGTTTTTGGTGAAGATCGGTTGAGAGAGAGGGGTAGTTTACCTGCAACGGTTTTTTTTATCAAGGGTAATTTTGTTTGTTTGGAAAACGATAACAGCCGCAAATTCAAACAGAATCAAATAATGTTTCGCATACAGCCCTGAATTGTAGAGTTCTCAAGATCTGTTGATTTTGATAAAGATCGGTTAAGGGGAAAGGGTAGTTTACCTGCAACGTTTTATAGTTTAACAAGGGTATTTTCTATGGCAAACGATACCAGCCGCAAATTCAAACATAATCAAATAATGTTTTGCATACTGCCCTGAATTGTAGAGTTCTCAAGACCTTTTGTTTTTGGTGAAGATCGGCTAAGGGAAAGGGGTAGTTTACCAGCAAACTTTTTATGTTTTAAAAGGGTATTTTCTATGGCAAACGATAACAGCTGCAAATTCAAACAGAATCAAATACGTTTTTGCATACAGCCCTGATTTCTTGAGTACTCGCGACCTATTGTTTTTGGTGAAGATCGGTTGAGAGAGAGGGGTAGTTTACCTGCAACGGTTTTTTATCAAGGGTAATTTTACTTCCATATTCCTTCCATATTCCTTAAGGAATGGAAGTATGGTGATGGCAAAAAAAATCGTGTTCGAGATTATTGCAGATTCTGATTCTACTACACTCAAAACATGAAAAAAAGTCGTTTTCCGAAAAGTGTCTGTGTGTCTGTCTGTGTGTCTGTGTGTCTGTAGATTTTTTTCTATGGCAAACGATAACTGCCGCAAATTCAAACAGAATCAAATAATTTTTTGCATACAGCCCGGTTTTGCTCGAGTTCTCGCGACCTATTGTTTTTGGTGAAGATCGGTTGAGGGAAAGGGGTAGTTTACCTGCAACGGTTTTTTTTTAGCAAGGGAAATTTTGTTTGTTTGGCAAACGATAACAGCCGAAAATTCAAACAGAATCAAATAATGTTTCGCATACAGCCCTGAATTGTAGAGTTCTCAAGACCTATTGTTTTTGGTGAAGATCGGTTAAGGGAAAGGGGTAGTTTACCTGTAACGTTTTATGTTTTAACAAGGGTATTTCCTATGGCAAACGATAACAGCCGCAAATTCAAACAGAATGAAAAGATTATTTGCATACAGCCCTAAATTGTAGAGTTCTTAATACCTTTTGTTTTTGGTAAAGATCGGTTAAGGGAAAGGGGTAGTTTACCTACAACGTTTTTTTAACAAGGGTATTTTCTATGGCAAACGATAACAGCCGCAAATTCAAACAGAATCAAATAATTTTCTGCATACAGCCCTGATTTGTAGAGTACTCAAGACCTATTGTTTTTGGTGAAGATCGGTTGAGGGGAAGGGGTAGTTTACCAGCAACGTTTTTTATCATGCGTATTTTCTATGGCAAACGACAACTGCCGCAAATTCAAACAGAATCAAATAATTTTTTGCATACAGCCCTGATTTGTAGAGTACTCGCGACCTATTGTTTTTGGTGAAGATCGGTTGAGGGGAAGGGGTAGTTTACCTGCAACGGTTTTTTTTATCAAGGGAAATTTTTTTTTTTTTTGGCAAACGATAACAGCCGCAAATTCAAACAGAATCAAATAATGTTTCGCATACAGCCCTGAATTGTAGATTTCTCAAGACCTATTGTTTTTGGTGAAGATCGGTTGAGGGAAAGGGGTAGTTTACCTGCAACGTTTTTTTAACAAGGGTATTTTATATGGCAAACGATAACAGCCGCAAATTCAAACAGAATCAAATAATGTTTTGCATACAGTCCTGATTTGTAGAGTACTCAAGACCTATTGTTTTTGGTGAAGATCGGTTAAGGGGAAGGGGTAGTTTACCAGCAACCTTTTACGTTTTATTTTCTATGGCAAACGATAACAGCCGCAAATTCAAACAGAATCAAATAATGTTTTGCATACAGCCCTGATTTGTAGAGTACTCAAGACCTATTGTTTTTGGTGAAGATCGGTTAAGGGGAAGGGGTAGTTTACCTGCAACGTTTTTTTATCAAGCGTATTTTCTATGGCAAACGATAACAGCCGCAAATTCAAACAGAATCAAATAATTTTTTGCATACGTCCCTGAATTGTAGAGGTCTCAATGACTTTCGATTTTGGTGAAGATCGGTTAAGGGGAAGGGGTAGTTTACCTGCAACCTTTTACGTTTTAACAAGAGTAAAGTACTTGAAAATTTATTTAAACTTTTTGAAACAATGGTAATTGTTAAAAATAAAATAATTTTGTTGCCAGGCAATAAAATTATAATTTTTTCATTTTAATGTAATATAATATTTTTCATTTAATACAGCAATAAAAAGGCAGGTAAGACACAGCCTGGCTGTTTGGCTGAAAATGATTTTAAATATAAATCTTAGAATATGGAAGTCATGTATGGTTCTCCATACCGATATTTTACTTCCATATTCCTTAAGGAATGGAAGTATGGTGATGGCAAAAAAAATCGTGTTCGAGATTATTGCAGATTCTGATTGTATTACACTCAAAACATGAAAAATAGTCGTTTTCCGAAAAGTGTCTGTGTGTGTGTCTGTCTGGCTGTCTATCTGTAGATTTTTTTCCTATGGCAAACGATAACTGCCGCAAATTCAAACAGAATCAAATAATTTTTTGCATACAGCCCTGATTTGTAGAGTACTCACGACCTATTGTTTTTGGTGAAGATCGGTTGAGGGAAAGGGGTAGTTTACCTGCAACGGTTTTTTTTTATCAAAGGAAATTTTTTTTTGGCAAACGATAACAGCCGCAAATTCAAACAGAATTAAATAATGTTTCGTATACAGCCCTGAATTGTAGAGTTCTCAAGGCCTATTGTTTTTGGTGAAGATCGGTTAAGGGAAAGGGGTAGTTTACCTGTAACGTTTTATGTTTTAACAAGGGTATTTCCTATGGCAAACGATAACAGCCGCAAATTCAAACAGACTCAAAAGATTATTTGCATACAGCCCTAAATTGTAGAGGTCTCAAGACCTATTGTTTTTGGTGAAGATCGGTTGAGGGAAAGGGGTAGTTTACCTGCAACGTTTTTTTAACAAGGGCATTTTCTATGCCAAACGATAACAGCCGCAAATTCAAACAGAATCAAATAAGGTTTTGCATACAGCCCTAATTTGTAGAGTACTCAAGACCTGTTGTTTTTGGTGAAGATCGGTTAAGGGGAAGGGGGGGTTTACCTGCAACGTTATTTTATCAAGCGTATTTTCTATGGCAAACGATAACAGCCGCAAATTCAAACAGAATCAAATAATTTTTTGCATACGTCCCTGAATTGTAGGGATCTCAAGGACTTTCGATTTTGGTGAAGATTGGTTAAGGGGAAGGGGTAGTTTACCTGCAACCTTTTACGTTTTAACAAGAGTAAAGTACTTGAAAATTTATTTAAACTTTTTGAAACAATGGTAATTGTTAAAAATAAAATAATTTTGTTGCCAGGCAATAAAATTATAATTTTTTCATTTTAATGTAATATAATATTTTTCATTTAATACAGCAATAAAAAAGCAGGTAAGACACACACACACACACACACACAATTCACGTTATTTCTGGCCTCACTCATGTTTATTTTCTTACATTTGCACGCTTTTTAAATGGAAAGTGCCGAAACCCACACCAACATAACGCGTGCAAGCCGAAATTTTTTTTAAGGAATCACTAAAAGACGGTGGTTCAAATCGGACGCTGAGGTAGAGTTTGCTGTAACCGAATGGTTCCACAAACAGCCGTAAGAATTTTACTAGCAGGGAATCTACAGGTTAGCGCAACAGTGGAACTCATGTCTTAATGTTATTGGAGACTTCTTTTAAAATCGTTGAATAAAAAATGCTTTACGGCTCTATACGTGTTTTTATTGAACAATCCTTGTATTAGTCATACACAATAATACAACTGATTGAACTTCAAATTTTAAACTTGATTAGTTTCTATATATATGTTTAATGTTACAAATAATTCAAATAACAATCTTGATCATCTGTTAGTTCAGCGGAATAACAGTGACACTTTTAATAACCGCATAAAATAAACACTTAGAAACAACACAGGCGCTTTAACTTAACTGTTTGGACCACAGAAGTGAGGCATGCCTCAACGCTCTGTGTGTATAGCGCGGGACAATCCCCCCTCCCTACACTTCCCTATCACACCACTACATTGCTTACATACGATGTATACAAAAAACGCTGAGGCAAGTTCAGGTTGCCTCATTCGCTTTAAACGAACTATGCCGAATCTCACCTGTCACCATCTAGCGGTCGCTCAATAAAGCACGTTTCGGTTAAATAAATTTGACAGTCGCAGTAACAATGTATAATCTTTACGTTATGTAGTTCATACGTATTTATAATTTTTATTCTACAGAATTTTTTAGGGTAGGCATTGCCTCAATTGCCTCCATGTAACTTCGCCACTGATATATATGTGTACAACGTTATCGGCAACAAAGAAGTAGTTTTTGTTAAAATTCCTTCCCGGGATATTTGGCCGTAGTCCAATGTTCTCTACAAAACCAGACATTTCGGCAATGCCATCGACTTCCATCATCAGTGAAAATCGAGTGCGATAACGTGAGGTGGTATACGTTAGTGACCACAGTACTGTGGTTAAGGCTGAAGCAGTAAGTAGAAAGAAGTAGTTTCTATAGTAATATTTCATTTCGAAAATGATTTTAAATATAAATCTTAGAATATGGAAGTCATGTATGGTTCTCCATACCGATATTTTTCTATGGCAAACGATAAGAGCCGCAAATTCAAACAGAATCAAATACGTTTTTGCATACAGCCCTGTTTTGTTGAGTACTAAAGACCTATTGTTTTTGGTGAAGATCGGTTGAGGGAAAGGGGTAGTTTACCTGCAACGGTTTTTTTTTATCAAGGGTAATTTTGTTTGTTTGGCAAACGATAACAGCCGCAAATTCAAACAGAATCAAATAATATTTCGCATACAGCCCTGAATTGTAGAGCTCTCACGATCTGTTGATTTTGGTAAAGATCGGTTAATGTAAAGGGGTAGTTTACCTGCAATGTTTTATGTGTTAACAAGGGTATTTTCTATGGCAAACGATAACAGCCGCAAATTCAAACATAATCAAAAATGTTCTGCATACACCCTGTATTGTAGAGTTCTCAAGACCTTTAGGTTTTGGTGAAGATCGGTTAAGGGAAGGGGGTAGTTTACCTGCAACGTTTTATGTTAAAAATGGGTATTTTCTATGGCAAACGATAAGAGCCGCAAATTCAAACAGAACCAAATACGTTTTTGCATCAAGCCCTGTTTTGTTGAGTACTAAAGACCTATTATTTTTGGTGAAGATCGGTTAAGGGAAAGGGGTAGTTTACCTGACACGTTTTTTGTTTTATCAAGGGTATTTTATATGGCAAACGATAACAGCCGCAAATTCAAACAGAATCAAATAATTGTTTGCATACAGGCCTGAATTGTAGAGTACCCAAGACCTGTCGTTTTTGGTGAAGATCGGTTAAGGGAAAGGGGTAGTTTACCTGCAACGGTTTTTTATCAAGAGTAATTTTTTTCTATAGTAAACGATAACAGTCGCAAATTCAAACAGAATCAAATGATGTTTTGCATATAGCCCTGATTTGTAGAGTACTCACGACCTATTGTTTTTGGTGAAGATCGGTTAAGGGAAAGGGGTAGTTTATCACCAAAGTTTTGTTTTGAAAAGGGTAATTTTTTTTATGATGAACGATAACTGCCGAAAATTCAAAGAGAATCAAATAAGTTTTTGCACACTTGCCTGATTTCTGGAGAACTCAAGGCTTGTTGATTTTGGTGAAGATCGGTTAAGGGAAAGGGGTAGTTTACCAGAAACATTTTATGATTTAACACGAGTAAAGTACTTAATCTTTGTAAATAAAGTATCCTGATAAGAAGCTCATAATAATCCACTGTAGAAATGTAGATGAAATATCTATAAATGAAGAGGTTAGGTGAACGGGGTGGGGGTAATTTTCTATTACTAAAAATTATAGTTGAACGGGGAGGGGAGAATTTTTTGTACGTGTACTACGTTATCGGCTACAAAGAAGTAGTTTTTTGTTAAAATTGCTTCCCGGGCTGTTTAGCCGTAGTCCAATGTGTTCTGTAAAACCAGACTTTTCGGCAGTGCCATCGACTGCCATCATCAGTGAAAATCGAGTGCGAAAACGTGAGGTGGTATACGTTAGTGACCACAGTACTGTGGTTAATGCTGAAGCAATAAGTAGAAAGACGTAGTTTCTATGGAAATATTTCATTTCGAATATGATTTTAAATATAAATCTTAGAACATGGAAGTCATGTATGGTTCTACATACCGATATTTTTCATGACGAACGAAAACTGCCATACATTAAAACAGAATCAACTACTCTTCTGCATACCTTTTTGAATTATACAGAACTCAAGGTCTGTTGATTTTGTTGAAGATCGGTTAAGGGAAAGGGGTAGTTTACCTCCAATGTTTTATGTTTTAACAAGGGTAATTTTTTCTATGACGAAAGATAACTGCCGTAAATTCAAAGAGAATCAGATAATGTTTTGCATACAGCTCTGAATTGTAGAGTACTCAAGACCTATCGTTTTTGGTGAAGATCGGTTAAGGGAAAGGGGTAGTTTACCTACAACGGTTTTTTTTTATCAAGGGTAATTTTGTTTGTTTGGCAAACGATAACAGCCGCAAATTCAAACAGAATCAAATAATGTTTCGCATACAGCCCTGAATTGTAGAGTTCTCAAGATCTGTTGATTTTGGTAAAGATCGGTTAAGGGAAAGGGGTAGTTTACCTGCAACGTTTTATGTTTTAACAAGGGTATTTTCTATGGCAAACGATAACAGCCGCAAATTCAAACAGAATCAAATACGCTTTTGCATACAGCCCTGATTTCTTGAGTACTAAAAACCTATTGTTTTTGGTGAAGATCGTTTAAGGGAAAGGGGTAGTTTACCTGCCAAGTTTTTTGTTTTATCAAGGGTATTTTGTATGGCAAATGATAACAGCCGCAAATTCAAACAAAATCATATAATATTTTGCATAGCCTACAGCCCTGAATTGTAGAGTTCTCAAGACCTATCGTCTTCAAAGACCAGCCGCAAATTCAAACAGAATCAAATAATTTTTTGGAACAGCCCTGATTTGTAGAGTACTCAAGACCTATTGTTTTTGGTGAAGATCGGTTGACGGAAAGGGGTAGTTTACCGGCAACGGTTTTTTTTTATCAAGGGTAATTTTGTTTGGCAAACGATAACAGCCGCAAATTCAAACAGAATCAAATAATGTTTTGCATACAGCCCTGAATTGTAGAGTTCTCAAGATCTGTTGATTTTGGTAAAGATCGGTTAAGGGAAAAGGGTAGTTTACATGCAACGTTTTATGGTTTAACAAGGGTATTTTCTATGGCAAACGATACCAGCCACAAATTCAAACATAATCAAATAATGTTTTGCATACTGCCCTGAATTGTAGAGTTCTCAAGACCTTTTGTTTTTGGTGAAGATCGGCTAAGGGAAAGGGGTAGTTTACTTGCAACATTTTATGTTTTAAAAGGGTATTTTCTATGGCAAACGATAACAGCCGCAAATTCAAACAGAATCAAATACGTTTTTGCATACAGCCCTGATTTCTTGGGTACTCGCGACCTATTGTTTTTGGTGAAGATCGGTTAAGGGAAATGGGTAGTTTACCTGACTTTTTTTTTGTTTTATCAATGGTATTTTATATGGCAAACGATAACAGCCGCAAATTCAAACAGAATCATATAATATTTTGCATACAGCCCTGAAATGTAGAGTTCTCAAGACCTGTTTGTTTTGGTGAAGATCGGATAAGGGAATAGGGTTGTTTACCAGCAACATTTTATGTTTTATCAAGGGTAATTTTTTTTATGACGAACGATAACTGCCGTACATTAAAACAGAATCAACTACTCTTCTGCATACCTTTTTTAATTATACAGAACTCAAGGTCTGTTGATTTTGTTGAAGATCGGTTAAGGGAAAGGGGTAGTTTACCTGCAACGTTTTATGTTTTAACAAAGGTATTTTTTCTATGACGAACGATAACTGCCGTAAATTCAAAGAGAATCAACTAATGTTTTGCATACAGCCCTGAATTGTAGAGTTCTCACGACCTATCGTTTTTGGTGAAGATCGGTTAAGGGAAAGGAGTAGTTTACCTGCAACGGTTTTTTATCAAGGGTAATTTTTTTCTATGGTAAACGATAACAGCCACAAATTCAAACAGAATCAAATGATATTTTGCATACAGCCCTGTATTGTAGAGTTCTCAATACCTATTGGTGTTGGTGAAGATCGGTTAAGGGAAGGGGGTAGTTTACCTGCAACGTTTTATGTTTTAAAAAGGTATTTTCTATGGCAAACGATAAGAGCCGCAAATTCAAACAGAATCAAATACGTTTTTGTATACAGCCCTGTTTTGTTGAGTACTAAAGACCTATTATTTTTGGTGAAGATCGGTTACGGGAAAGGGGTAGTTTACCTGACACGTTTTTTGTTTTATCAAGGGTGTTTTCTATGGCAAACGATAACAGCCGCAAATTCAAACAGAATCAATTATTGTTTGCATACAGGCCTGAATTGTAGAGTACCCAAGACCTGTCGTTTTTGGTGAAGATCGGTTAAGGGAAAGGGGTAGTTTACCTGCAACGGTTTTTTATCAAGGGTAATTTTTTTCTATAGTAAACGATAACAGCCGCAAATTCAAACAGAATCAAGTGATGTTTTGCATACAGCCCTGATTTGTAGAGTACTCACGACCTATTGTTTTTGGTGAAGATCGGTTAAGGGAAAGGGGTAGTTTATCACCAAAGTTTTGTTCTAAAAAGGGTAATTTTTTATATGACGAACAATAACTGCCAAAAATTCAAAGAGAATCAGATAAGTTTTTGCACACTTGCCTGATTTCTAGAGAACTCAAGGTTTGTTGATTTTGGTGAAGATCGGTTAAGGGAAAGGGGTAGTTTACCTGCAACATTTTAAGTTGTAACAAGAGAAATGTTTCCATGACGAACGATAACTGCTACACATTCAAAGAGAATCAAATATTTTTTTGCATGCATCCCTGAATTGTTGAGGACTGAAGGTCTATTGATTTTGGAGAAGATCGGTTAAGAGAAAGGGGTAGTTTACCAGAAATTTTATGATTTAACACGAGTAAAGTACTTAATTTTTATAAATAAAGTATCCTGATAAGAAGCTCATAGTAATCCACTGTAGAAACGTAGATGAAATATCTATAAATGTAGAGGTTAGGTGAACGGGGTGGGGGTAATTTTCTATTACTAAAAATTATAGTTGGACGAGGAGGGGAGAATTTTTTTATACGTGTACTACGTTATCGGCTACAAAGAAGTAGTTTTTTGTTAAAATTGCTTCCCGGGCTGTTAGCCGTAGTCCAATGTTTTCTGTAAAACCAGACTTTTCGGCAGTGCCATCGACTGCCATCACCAGTGAAAATCGAGTGCGAAAACGTGAGGTGGTATACGTTAGTGACCACAGTACTGTGGTTAATGCTGAAGCAATAAGTAGAAAGACGTAGTTTCTATGGAAATATTTCATTTCGAATATGGTTTTAAATATAAATCTTAGAACATGGAAGTCATGTATGGTTCTCCATACCGATATTTTTTATGACGAACGATAACTGCCATACATTAAAACAGAATCAACTACTCTTCTGCATACCTTTTTGAATTATACAGAACTCAAGGTCTGTTGATTTTGTTGAAGATCGGTTAAGGGAAAGGGGTAGTTTACCTGCAATATTTTATGTTTTAACAAGGGTAATTTTTTCTATGACGAACGATAACTGCCGTAAATTCAAAGAGAATCAAATAATGTTTTGCATGCAGCCCTGAATTGTAAAGTTCTCAAGACCTATTGTTTTTGGTGAAGATCGGTTAATGGAATAGGGTAGTTTACCAGCAACGTTTTATGTTTTATCAAGGGTGTTTTCTATGGCAAACGATAAGAGCCGCAAATACAAACAGAATCAAATAATTGTTTGCATACAGGCCTGAATTGTAGAGTACTCAAGACCTATCGTTTTTGGTGAAGATCGGTTAAGGGAAAGGGGTAGTTTACCTGCAACGGTTTTTATCAAGGGTAATTTTTACTTTCATGTTTCTTAAGCAAATGGAAGTATGGTGATTGCAAAAAAATCGTGTTGGAGATTATTGCAGAATATGATTGTACTACACTCAAAACATGAAAAAAAGTCAGTTTTCAAAAAGTGTCTGTGTGTGTGTCTGTGCGTGTGTCTGTCTGTCTATAGATTTTTTTTCTATGGCAAACGATAACAGCCGCAAATTCAAACAGAATCAAATAATTTTTTGGAACAGCCCTGATTTGTAGAGTACTCGCGACCTATTGTTTTTGGTGAAGATCAGTTGAGGGAAAGGGGTAGTTTACCAGCAACGGTTTTTTTTTATCAAGGGTAATTTTGTTTGTTTGGCAAATGATAACAGCCGCAAATTCAAACAGAATCAAATAATATTTCGCATACAGCCATGAATTGTAGAGCTCTCAAGATCTGTTGATTTTGGTAAAGATCGGTTAAGGGAAAGGGGTAGTTTACCTGCAATGTTTTATGTTTTAACAAGGGTATTTTCTATGGTAAACGATAACAGCCGCAAATTCAAACATAATCAAATAATGTTTTGCATACAGCCCTGTATTTTGGAGTTCCCAAGACCTTTTGGTTTTAGTGAAGATCGGTTAAGAGAAGGGGGTAGTTTACCTGCAACGTTTTATGTTATAAAAGGGTATTTTCTATGGCAAATGATAAGAGCCGCAAATTCAAACAGAATCAAATACGTTTTTGCATACAGCCCTGTTTTGTTGAGTACTAAAGACCTATTATTTTTGGTGAAGATCGGTTAAGGGAAAGGGGTATTTACCTGACACGTTTTGTTTTATCAAGGGTATTTTATATGGCAAATGATAACAGCCGCAAATTCAAACAGAATCATATAATATTTTGCATACAGCCCTGAAATGTAGAGTTCTCAAGACATGTTGGTTTTTGTGAAGATCGGTTAAGGGAATAGGGTTGTTTACCAGCAACATTTTATGTTTTATCAAGGGTAATTTTTTTTATGACGAACGATAACTGCCGTACATTAAAACAGAATCAACTACTATTCTGCATATCTTTTTGAATTATACACAACTCAAGGTCTGTTGATTTTGTTGAAGATCGGTTAAGGGAAAGGGGTAGTTTACCTGCAACGTTTTATGTTTTAACAAAGGTATTTTTTCTATGACAAACGATAACTGCCGTAAATTCAAAGAGAATCAACTAATGTTTTGCATACAGCCCTGAATTGTAGAGTTCTCAAGAACTATTGTTTTTGGTGAAGATCGGTTAATGGAATAGGGTAGTTTACCAGCAACGTTTTATGTTTTATCAAGGGTGTTTTCTATGGCAAACGATAACAGCCGCAAATTCAAACAGAATAAAATAATTGTTTCCATACAGGCCTGAATTGTAGAGTACCCAAGACCTGTCGTTTTTGGTAAAGATCGGTTAAGGGAAAGGGGTAGTTTACCTGCAATGGTTTTTTATCAAGGTAATTTTTTTCTATAGTAAACGATAACAGCCGCAAATTCAAACAGAATCAAATGAAGTTTTGCATACAGCCCTGATTATTAGAGTACTCACGACCTATTGTTTTTGGTGAAGATCGGTTATGGGAAAGGGGTAGTTTACCTGCAACGGTTTTTATCAAGGGTAATTTTTACTTCCATGTTCCTGAAGGAAATGGAAGTATGATGAAGGCAAAAAAATCGTATTCTAGATTATTGCAGAATATCATTGTACTACTCTCAAAACATGAAAAAAAGTCATTTTTTAAAGGTGTCTGTGTGTGTGTCTGTCAGTCTCTCTGTAGATTTTTTTTCTATGGCAAACGATAACAGCCGCAAATTCAAACAGAATCAAATAATTTTCTGCATACAGCCCTGATTTGTAGAGTACTCAAGACCTATTGTTTTTGGTGAAGATCGGTTGACGGAAAGGGGTAGTTTACCTGCAACGGTTTTTTTTTATCAAGGGTAATTTTGTTTGGCAAACGATAACAGCCGCAAATTCAAACAGAATCAAATAATGTTTCGCATACAGCCCTGAATTGTAGAGTTCTCAAGATCTGTTGATTTTGGTAAAGATCGGTTAAGGGAAAAGGGTAGTTTACATGCAACGTTTTATGGTTTAACAAGGGTATTTTCTATGGCAAACGATACCAGCCGCAAATTAAAACATAATCAAATAATGTTTTGCATACTGCCCTGAATTGTAGAGTTCTCAAGACCTTTTGTTTTTGGTGAAGATCGGCTAAGGGAAAGGGGTAGTTTACCTGCAACATTTTATGTTTTAAAAGGGTATTTTCTATGGCAAACGATAACAGCCGCAAATTCAAACAGAATCAAATACGTTTTTGCATACAGCCCTGATTTCTTGAGTACTCGCGACCTATTGTTTTTGGTGAAGATCGGTTGATAGAAAGGGGTAGTTTACCTGCAACGGTTTTTTATCAAGGTAATTTTTTTCTATGGCAAACGATAAGAGCCACAAATTCAAACAGAATCAAATACGTTTTTGCATACAGCCCTGTTTTGTTGAGTACTAAAGACCTATTGTTTTTGGTGAAGATCGGTTGAGGGAAAGGGGTAGTTTACCTGCAACGGTTTTTTTTTATCAAGGGTAATTTTGTTTGTTTGGCAAACGATAACAGCCGCAAATTCAAACAGAATCAAATAATATTTCGCATACAGCCCTGAATTGTAGAGCTCTCACGATCTGTTGATTTTGGTAAAGATCGGTTAATGGAAAGGGGTAGTTTACCTGCAATGTTTTATGTTTTAACAAGGGTATTTTCTATGGCAAACGATAACAGCCGCAAAATCAAACATAATCAAATAATGTTTTGCATACAGCCCTGTATTGTAGAGTTCTCAAGACCTTTAGGTTTTGGTGAAGATCGGTTAAGGGAAGGGGGTAGTTTACCTGCAACGTTTTATGTTATAAATGGGTATTTTCTATGGCAAACAATAAGAGCCGCAAATTCAAACAGAATCAAATACGTTTTTGCACACAGCCCTGTTTTGTTGAGTACTAAAGACCTATTATTTTTGGTGAAGATCGGTTAAGGGAAAGGGGTAGTTTACCTGACACGTTTTTTGTTTTATCAAGGGTATTTTATATGGCAAACGATAACAGCCGCAAATTCAAACAGAATCAAATAATTGTTTGCATACAGGCCTGAATTGTAGAGTACCCAAGACCTGTCGTTTTTGGTGAAGATCGGTTAAGGGAAAGGGGTAGTTTACCTGCAACGGTTTTTTATCAAGAGTAATTTTTTTCTATAGTAAACGATAACAGCCGCAAATTCAAACAGAATCAAATGATGTTTTGCATATAGCCCTGATTTGTAGAGTACTCACAACCTATTGTTTTTGGTGAAGATCGGTTAAGGGAAAGCGGTAGTTTATCACCAAAGTTTTGTTTTGAAAAGGGTAATTTTTTTTATGATGAACGATAACTGCCGAAAATTCAAAGAGAATCAAATAAGTTTTTGCACACTTGCCTGATTTCTGGAGAACTCAAGGTTTGTTGATTTTGGTGAAGATCGGTTAAGGGAAAGGGGTAGTTTACCTGCAACATTTTAAGTTGTAACAAGAGAAATGTTTCCATGACGAACGATAACTGCCGCACATTCAAACAGAATCAAATATTTTTTTGCATGCATCCCTGAATTGTAGAGGACTGAAGGTCTATTGATTTTGGAGAAGATCGGTTAAGAGAAAGGGGTAGTTTACCAGAAACATTTTATGATTTAACACGAGTAAAATACTTAATTTTTGTAAATAAAGTATCCTGATAAGAAGCTCATAATAATCCACTGTAGAAATGTAGATGAAATATCTATAAATGAAGAGGTTAGGTGAACGGGGTGGGGGTAATTTTCTATTACTAAAAATTATAGTTGAACGGGGAGGGGAGAATTTTTTGTACGTGTACTACGTTATCGGCTACAAAGAAGTAGTTTTTTGTTAAAATTGCTTCCCGGGCTGTTTAGCCGTAGTCCAATGTGTTCTGTAAAACCAGACTTTTCGGCAGTGCCATCGACTACCATCATCAGTGAAAATCGAGTGCAAAAACGTGAGGTGGTATACGTTAGTGACCACAGTACTGTGGTTAATGCTGAAGCAATAAGTAGAAAGACGTAGTTTCTATGGAAATATTTCATTTCGAATATGATTTTAAATATAAATCTTAGAACATGGAAGTCATGTATGGTTCTCCATACCGATATTTTTCATGACGAACGAAAACTGCCATACATTAAAACAGAATCAACTACTCTTCTGCATACCTTTTTGAATTATACAGAACTCAAGGTCTGTTGATTTTGTTGAAGATCGGTTAAGGGAAAGGGGTAGTTTACCTCCAATGTTTTATGTTTTAACAAGGGTAATTTTTTCTATAACGAACGATAACTGCCGTAAATTCAAAGAGAATCAAATACTGTTTTGCATACAGCCCTGAATTGTAGAGTACTCAAGACCTATCGTTTTTGGTGAAGATCGGTTAAGGGAAAGGGGTAGTTTACCTGCAACGGTTATTATCAAGGGTAATTTTTACTTCATGTTCCTTAAGGAAATGGAAGTATGGTGATGGCAAAAAATCGTGTTCATTGCAGAATATAATTGTACTACACTCAAAACATGAAAAAGTCATTTTTCGAAAAGTGTGTGTGTGTGTGTGTGTGTGTGTGTGTGTGTGTGTGTGTGTGTGTGTGTGTGTGTGTGTGTGTGTGTGTGTGTGTGTGTGTGTGTGTGTGTGTGTGTGTGTGTGTGTGTGTGTGTGTGTGTGTGTGTGTGTGTGTGTGTCTGTAGATTTTTTTCTATGGCAAACGATAACAGCCGCAAATTCAAACAGAATCAAATAATGTTTCGCATACAGCCCTGAATTGTAGAGTTCTCAAGATCTGTTGATTTTGGTAAAGATCGGTTAAGGGAAAGGGGTAGTTTACCTGCAACGTTTTATGTTTTAACAAGGGTATTTTCTATGGCAAACGATAACAGCCGCAAATTCAAACAGAATCAAATACGTTTTTGCATACAGCCCTGATTTCTTGAGTACTAAAGACCTATTGTTTTTGGTGAAGATCGTTTAAGGGAAAGGGGTAGTTTACCTGCCACGTTTTTTGTTTTATCAAGGGTATTTTGTATGGCAAACGATAACAGCCGCAAATTCAAACAAAATCATATAATATTTTGCATACAGCCCTGAATTGTAGAGTTCTCAAGACCTATCGTTTTTGGTGAAGATCGGTTAAGGGAAAGGAGTAGTTTACCTGCAACGGTGTTTTATCAAGGGTAATTTTGTTCTATGGCAAACGATAAGAGCCGCAAATTCAAACAGAATCAAATACGTTTTTGCATACAGCCCTGTTTTGTTGAGTACTAAAGACCTATTATTTTTGGTGAAGATCGGTTAAGAGAGAGGGGTAGTTTACCTGACTTTTTTTTTTGTTTTATCAATGGTATTTTATATGGCAAACGATAACAGCCGCAAATTCAAACAGAATCATATAATATTTTGCATACAGCCCTGAAATGTAGAGTTCTCAAGACCTGTTGGTTTTGGTGAAGATCGGTTAAGGGAATAGGGTTGTTTACCAGCAACATTTTATGTTTTATCAAGAGTAATTTTTTTTATGACGAACGATAACTGCCGTACATTAAAACAGAATCAACTACTCTTCTGCATACCTTTTTGAATTATACAGAACTCAAGGTCTGTTGATTTTGTTGAAGATCGGTTAAGGGAAAGGGGTAGTTTACCTGCAACGTTTTATGTTTTAACAAAGGTATTTTTTCTATGTCGAACGATAACTGCCGTAAATTCAAAGAGAATCAACTAATGTTTTGCATACAGCCCTGAATTGTAGAGTTCTCATGACCTATCGTTTTTGGTGAAGATCGGTTAAGGGAAAGGAGTAGTTTACCTGCAACGGTTTTTTATCAAGGGTAATTTTTTTCTATGGTAAACGATAACAGCCACAAATTCAAACAGAATCAAATGATGTTTTGCATACAGCCCTGTATTGTAGAGTTCTCAATACCTATTGGTGTTGGTGAAGATCGGTTAAGGGAAGGGGGTAGTTTACCTGCAACGTTTTATGTTTTAAAAAGGTATTTTCTATGGCAAACGATAAGAGCCGCAAATTCAAACAGAATCAAATACGTTTTTGCATACAGCCCTGTTTTGTTGAGTACTAAAGACCTATTATTTTTGGTGAAGATCGGTTACGGGAAAGGGGTAGTTTACCTGACACGTTTTTTGTTTTATCAAGGGTGTTTTCTATGGCAAACGATAACAGCCGCAAATTCAAACAGAATCAATTATTGTTTGCATACAGGCCTGAATTGTAGAGTACCCAAGACCTGTCGTTTTTGGTGAAGATCGGTTAAGGGAAAGGGGTAGTTTACCTGCAACGGTTTTTTATCAAGGGTAATTTTTTTCTATTGTAAACGATAACAGCCGCAAATTCAAACAGAATCAAGTGATGTTTTGCATACAGCCCTGATTTGTAGAGTACTCACGACCTATTGTTTTTGGTGAAGATCGGTTAAGGGAAAGGGGTAGTTTATCACCAAAGTTTTGTTTTAAAAAGGGTAATTTTTTATATGACGAACGATAACTGCCGAAAATTCAAAGAGAATCAAATAAGTTATTGCACACTTGCCTGATTTCTAGAGAACTCAAGGTTTGTTGATTTTGGTGAAGATCGGTTAAGGGAAAGGGGTAGTTTACCTGCAACATTTTAAGTTGTAACAAGAGAAATGTTTCCATGACGAACGGTAACTGCTACACATTCAAAGAGAATCAAATATTTTTTTGCATGCATCCCTGAATTGTAGAGGACTGAAGGTCTATTGATTTTGGAGAAGATCGGTTAAGAGAAAGGGGTAGTTTACCAGAAACATTTTATGATTTAACACGAGTAAAGTACTTAATTTTTATAAATAAAGTATCCTGATAAGAAGCTCATAATAATCCACTGTAGAAACGTAGATGAAATATCTATAAATGAAGAGGTTAGGTGAACGGGGTGGGGGTAATTTTCTATTACTAAAAATTATAGTTGAACGGGGAGGGGACAATTTTTTATACGTGTACTACGTTATCGGCTACAAAGAAGTAGTTTTTTGTTAAAATTGCTTCCCGGGCTGTTTAGCCGTAGTCCAATGTTTTCTGTAAAACCAGACTTTTCGGCAGTGCCATCGACTGCCATATCAGTGAAAATTGAGTGCGAAAACGTGAGGTGGTATACGTTAGTGACCACAGTACTGTGGTTAATGCTGAAGCAATAAGTAGAAAGACGTAGTTTCTATGGAAATATTTCATTTCGAAAATGATTTTAAATATAAATCTTAGAATATGGAAGTCATGTATGGTTCTCCATACCGATATTTTTTATATAGGCCTTATTAAACAATGGTATTGATGCAGTATCCAACAATTGTATTAAATTTCTTCAAAAAAAAAGACTAACTCAACAAAGTACCCACACATGAGAATTATCTGGAAGAGATTTATTTAAATAAAGAATAACAGGCAGAATAGCACCGAATTATTTATCAAAATATTTAAAATTTGCTTTACTTCATGATAATTGCATTTCTGTGATATTATCGTTTCTTTAAAAATTATCTGTAGGTACAGATACACTAACATCTTGATACAATGATACAACAAGGACCAGAAAAAGTACAGGAATATTCAAAAAGGACTTTACAACTTTGAAAGCATATAGAAATTTATTCAGATGGCTTGTGGAGTCTGTTGAGATGACATTTAAAAGCAAAACTCATCATGTTTTACTCACACAGTGCTGTAGTTCAAAATACATCCACCAAAAGTGCTAGCAACTTTGTTGTTCCAAGTGGCTGTTTTCACTGGTGCGGAACGTGCTCACTGTGTGTTTTGTTTCATGAAATGAAGTCTGCTACTACAATCAAATATAATTTAGGCATGAACATAGCATATACTTTTGCTACCAAACCTCTGTTGGCACTGGTTGTTCTGTATGACATGTAAAATCAACAGGCCGCCCACAAGTTTCTGATGCCACTGTGGAACATCTTGGAGACAGCTTTGCCCGTAGCCCTTAGAAATCGACACAACATGCTTCTTGTGAGACTGGTATACCACAACCGACCATTTGACATATATTACACAAACATTTGCACCTGAAAGAATACAAACTTTCCATGTTACAAAATGTCAATGAAGCAGATAAAAGTCACTCATAAACACTTCTGTGCAAAAATGTTGGATCGAATAGGATCCAATGAGACATTCCTGGACAATGTAATCTTTAGCGATGACTCAACATTTCACATCAATGGCAAGGTGAATACCCACAACTGCAGGATCTGGGGTAGCAAAAATCCACATGACACATTGCTTCAGGATGTGTAAAGTTCTCAAAGTTCATTTCTTCTTGGAAGACACTCGTTTTCTTTGACTTAAAGGCATAAAAATAGTTAGGTATGTAACCTTTTGATGTCCCAGCATGTACAATAATATCAACCCCCTCGTCCTAAAGGTATTTTCATTGTTCCTTCCACAGTATTATCTGTCCAGCCTTTTCGTAAACCGTGACCTATATTTACCCATGTTTCGTCAAAACAGACTATGTCTTCAATAGATTTAGTTTGAATTTCTCGTAGAAATCTATAACATAAAGCAATTACACTTTCACTTTCCATAAGAATTTTTCTGCCCGAAATGTTTGTAAACTTAAAACCGATATTTTGCATTACTTTCCTAACAGATAATTTACTACCGGCAAAAAGATCAGCCGCTGCTAACGACTTATGAAGTTTATTTATTGTTGGGTGCTCTTTCCTACAATAGTAGCTAAACATGTGCTGTCGAATTGAATTTCTTGGAAAGAATCTAACTTTGTAACTCTTTTGTCTATATTTCTTTTTTATTAGGTGTTTGAAACTGGGGCTCTGTATCACTAAAATCAGAAGAAGATCGTGTTTCTCTTTTCCTATACGTACTATAAGATTCTTCCCTACTTCACATGCGGCAGCTGTACGCTCTAAAACTTTATTAACGGAAATTAACGGCCCCCCATTTGCTTTTTCTTTTTCAAAATATTCACGTACTGAACAGATATGTTGTCTTGCCTGTCCATTAAATACTTTCCTTTTTCTTGTCTTGCGTACAGTTGAAGCACTCGTACTGGCGTTGAACATAGCTGAATGGATAATATTAACAATCACTATTACTTAGTACACTAAATACTTAAATTTTACCACAAAATCACTTCTGAATATTAGACTAAAATCGCTAAATTAAAAAAAAAATCACTAAATCATGCAAATGGACTAAAATATGATAATATTGTAAATTTTAAAACTGTTAAATTTCAATCACATCAAACAAAAGTAAACGCACTTTCAAAGTACTGTTCAATTTATACTATGCGCACGTGGTAACGCACAAACAGCGGAACAAGAAGTACAAGTTGACAACACTGTGCTGTATAGTTTCGGCCAATCAGACCACTCTAAACACCACTTCCCCACTCACTTGCAGACAAACGTCAATCCCACTCCAGTAAAACTTTTAGTATCGAATGCCAATACAGAAAATCCCAAGCCATATTACATTCCCTATTCACACTAGTTCAGAAAATTAAAAAAAACTTCATGTCAGTAGATCGAAATATTGTGTTACTAGATAGAAAAAAGATTTATTTTAAAAAATAAAACTAACAGAAAAGATATGCAATTTATGTAGGAAACAACCAATGGAGATAATGAGTCCAGCATGGTATTACAATTCCTATTACAGTTTCAAATTCCTCTGCAAATGGAACACACTGAATTCAATGTTTAGCAGATGCTTATTTTAACGAATTTTGCTCCTGACAATTGTACAGCCTTGATAAACACATGTTCAATTGTTTAAAAAATTAAAACGGCTTACATTTTTTATGAAACACAGTCTGTTGTGTAGTAATTGAGTATTACATGCAAGTCAACTTGGGAATTCATACAAGTACACAATGACAAATTTTTACTCTGCCGCACTACAGCAAGTACATAAGCTAAACTTATGTACAAATAGAATATAAAGTGGTCAGAATTACTTGAACAAACTTTAATTCTAAATTGCATGTGAGTCTACTGAACAAAGGTTTCATGATTAAGGCATGATATTTGTGTTACTGATGTCAATATTATTTACTGTTTCAAAATAAACGTGTTACAATGTGTCAAAAAAATAAACTATGTTTCAGACTTGTCATCACATGGTTTATATCAACATTTCTAATCCTGATATAATGAAATCAAAAAGGAATACGGTACTACAATAATAAAGCAACAAAAATGATTGAAAACGTATAAATTATGTACTTTCTACTTTATTCAAATTCTTCTATGTTATACATATGTTAATATTCCTACGTAGCATAAAATATAGCTATAGTCGTAATTAATAAACTGTACTGTAGGTATTGTGTAGCTACTTATCTTAAATTGTATATAAATTGTTTATGACGTGAAAATATACCAGTGTTATACAGGTTAACATCAGGCCTTCTGATTACTGCACCACAGATATTAGGAGAAAAAATTTATTTTTCTGATGCATCCTTATTAGGTAATATTATTAAATATACTTCTACCACAACACAACCAATTGGCAGGGTTCGTATCAATTTATTTATTCCTGTTTCTAAACCTACAATTACTTACCTACAACATCTGCAGTTTTATTTTTTGCTGAAAACCAAGCATCATCACCAAACTGTCCTTTCTTAAGTCTTGCATTGGTGAATTCTTTAGGAAACCCACACACTGCAGATAAAATATGAGGTTCACGTTTTCTACTTAAATTTGCATCAGTACAACTGGAATAATTTGTAATACTATTCCATAAAGCACGTGATAAAATCCTCCCTGTCCATACAAGAGAATGCATATTTCCCCAACAAGCACAACACTCAACAGCACATCTTCCTTAATTCTTGAGTCTGGTGTACACTTTTACAACCACACATTTAACTTAAATTTTACAAATAAACATTTTCAGAGTAACCTGTACACCATCACAAATTGACGAGCTCGTACTTATTAACCTCTGTTTCCCAACAAATGACATACAAAGAGGTATAATTCACACGCTACATAGAGTGCGTAAAATTTGTTTGACATATGATTCGTTAATTTTATGACTTTTTTTTAACTGTGTTGTGGTTGTATTAGTATAACAAACCGTACTAATGCGAACTGTATTCTTTCTGTCTGTATGTGAAACGACATGACAAAGTAATATATCATAAAAATCAGCTATGTGAACGTTCATGTGTGTATTCGCGTCTGCACGTTTACCTATGCATGTGCGAACATTGTGTACAAAGGTTATAAGAATAAACAATCCAACATTGAAAATCCTTATTAGTTTTGATGAAAAATATTTGCTCATAAGAAACAATCAAAAGAGCTTATAGGTTGCGTACTAGACCAAAATTATACAGAATTAACATTAGCGAAGTTTTAATTTTAACATTGAGTGATTAATTTTTTTTATTGTGTGTGTATACAAAGCTTATGAGAATAGTTTGATGAAAAATATTTGCTCATGAGAAACAATCCTTGTGGGTTGCATACTAGACCAAAATTATACAGTATTAACATTAGCGAAGTTACTATACAGTTTTAAGTTTAACTAACAATGGTCACCAATTCGTGTCTGCTATAAGGATAAAAATACGTCTTCGTATTACATCTGCTGGACTTCCTAGTTTTGGTTCACGCGTTCACCCTCATATTTTAACAGCCAACTGATTCCAGTAACAGATTTTTATAATTTCGTTATTTTCTTATGCATACTCAAATTCTAACTTTCAAATGCCTAGAGGAACTACTCAATAAATTGGTAGTTAGGAGGACCAAGCAGACCTAATAAATAACAAGTTCACCAGAGCTAAAATGGACTTTTGTAAAAAATGGCTTGTTAGAAAGTTTACAAATTTTTAATGAGAAGACTAAAAAATTTGAAGTTAACAACCCGGTTCCAGCAAATTTCGCTTCAATAGTTCGTTATGCACGGACGAATAAGTTTCTTCCCGTTTCATACAAATGTTGAGCTGTAGTAGTCATTCCCTCGTGGTCGTGGTCATGTGAACGTGAATTGACTGTTGACGTGTGGGCTCACGGTGCCAAGAATTCACAGGTTTCATTTAGCCTGCACGTGATGATTTCTTTTTTTATTTTATCGTGACGTAAGAACGTAAACGGAATTTACTTCTAGTATCTCTTCTGTTTTACGCTCTCTTCATATTAAGAAGTGGTGTTTACTGTAAAAATTACACAGTTTTTTTTTATGTCGAGAAAATCAGCTTATGGAGTAAAATCTGCGTGTTCTCAGTTTGCAGAACGCTTCATTTATATTGGTATTTTAATTTCCATGCAACACTAAAATTAATTAATTTACAAAAACCACATTAAAAATGTTCCTTTGTTGTCTTTCAGCTTAGACGCTTTTAGGACTTGCTGTGTTATTTTCGTCAATGCAACTTCCGTATTTTCGAAATAATGGAACTGCTGATCTACCTGTTTTGTCCTTTCTGAGGGTTTCCATTTTATTATTGTTGTTCTACATAATTTTTATATATGATAGTATTATAATTATCTTGTTGATTCATCCTCTTCGTTCACTTTATAAAATATTATTATATATATAAACTTTCACAATATGAACTTACTTTCTTTATCACTTCCCCATACTGATCCAAACACACAATTTGAACCTCAGCGCCAATTCCATCCCACCATCAACCCCCACCACACACACCTATAGTCCATAACGGTTATCCTTGAAAACGACATTCAGTATATACTCCCACTGAGGAAGAGGAACAGCACCTCGAAACGTATGGGGAAGTGATAAAGAAAGTAAGTTCATATTGTGAAAGTTTATATATATAATAATATGATAGTATTGTAACTGCATCAACGTATTTTATTATCATTATTATTGTTATCATTAATTTATGTATGTATTATGTGAGAGATATCATAGTTGTATTTGTGTTTGTTCAGGAGTTAATATATTATTCTTGTGATTACTGGTACTTTGCATAAGTAAAGTAAAACAATGCATTTATTATTACAATTCTAGAAAATAGCATTGGCACCAACTTTACCAGGCCTTAGTCCTCCCGCCATTACCATGAGAGGACCAAAGGCTTATCTCTGTGTAATGAACTATAACAACTAATATCTGCTCTGCTAAGCCTCATCTCTGTCTAGACATAGACACTCATTCTTTCTTCTCACTCTGTGCTTGACACTTTAGTTATGATATTGTCAAACCATACAGTTTCTTTCTAGTCTGTCCTGCATTAACATTGCATTATGTGGTTTGTGACTTTTTTATTAACACATTCAGAACGGATAGATTTGTTGTTAAAAAAACGCATGGAAAAAGGAGTACACTTTCACCATGGTAGGTTTATTGAACTGGAAGCCAAGTCTTGAGCAGTTTCAGGCACATGAGAATGCCCAAACCCACATAGAATATATATAATAAAGATGGCCCCTTTACCCAAACCAAATGTTCACATTAATTAACCATATATAATACTACTGACTCGGAGCACAAATTGATATTGATAAAAATGATAAATTTTTACCTGATGGCCTAAACTCGTTTTCGCTCTGTTAGAGTTTCATCAGAGGCTACCGCTAGGAGCGCTGTCCATCTTGTTATTGGTGACGGCGCCGTCGTTCAAAAGATCGTTGTTGTGTGTGTGTGTGTTGAAATATGTTCAAATAGTATGGTGATTTAAATTGTGTCTGTTTAGGATGTTGTTTCTATGTGTTTGTATATTTCTAGTTGTTTAAGAGTGTCTAGTTTTCGGACTTTTGTATGTATGTGTAGGATTTCTGTGTTGCATTTTATGTTTGTGTGTGTGTGGTTGGCCTCAATGAGGTGGTTTGCAAAGGTGGATTTGGTGGTGGAGTGTAATGCTTCTCTGTTTGAAGCTGCGTCCTGTCTGGTCTATGAAGAATTTGTTACATCCTGAGCAGATTAATTTCTAGACACCAGGTAAACGAAATTTGTTTTGTACTGTATGCGATTCTGTATCCTGCTTTTTTAAATTTGCAGGCTATTTTTTCATTGTGGTTATTGATATATGTTATTGTTATGAATTTGTTGTTTTCTGTTTTTGTCTGTTGTTTGTTTTATGTAGGAGTTTATTAATTATTGTTTTATTGTATCCCTTGGCTTCTGATAGATATTTGATTGTGTTTAATTCATCTTGGTAGTCTTTTTCATTTAGTGGGATGTTGTTTAGTCTGCGTATCATGGTTCTGAAAGCGGATAGTTAGTGTTGTATTGGGTAATTGGAGGAGTAATGTATCACTTGTAGTGGGTTTTCTCTATATACTGAATTTGTGCCTGTGTTCAAGTTTTGTAATGGTGAGGTCTAGGAAGTTTATGCTATTGTTGTTTTCGTATTCAAAGGAAACACAAGACAATGTGTTGTTACTAACCCACACCAACAAAATCCACAAAAACATTACCTTCACTGTGCTATATGCAAATGTACCGTCCATGAAAACTTTAAAGTATGTGAAGATTTCATGGACCATGTGAAACTGTTAGTGCTAGAGCAGAAAGTCTCTAACATAGTGAAGGGCCTTCTTTATGTCTGAACTTGTCTTTAGAAAGTTTATGGGGACAATGCTATAGTGGGGTATTAAACAGTCAAAAATTCTGAGTGTTTCAGATGTTAGTAGCAGATCTACAGCGTTTAACGTATTATGGAAGACAGCTTGTGACACCTTCTGACTGCAAGAGGTATAATGAACCTGTCTAAAGATTTCATAAATATAGTCAAGGAATCGCTTAAAAAGTTATATCTGTTTAGAATTGTCCATGTCAAACAAAGGCTACCAGTAGACAGCAAATTTTGGAGAACTTCAACCATAATCTTGAATTCTTTTGACTTTTTTATATTATACGTGCCTGATGCAGTATCAAAATGACTGACTTGATACACTTAACTGGGAAGTAACATAATATACCTTCATGCTTGCTTTATATGTAGCTATCTATTTGTTCCTAAAAACTTAATAAAATAATCTTTACTGGAGAAAATGTTATAATTCTTAAATATCACAATGGTAAGAAATCAGCTCATGCTGATGACATGCTCATTAGACATGAATTAATGACATGAGTAGTAGTAGCTGACTGTGCAGAGAGTAACATGCAGGTTAAATTGGTAGCCTTACTCAATTTTTATTTTGTATCAGTAGACCAATCATGTTATAATAAAATAATAACTCTTATAGGGTATGTATTATTATATAAACAAACCCCAAAATCTAAAGACTTTAAAAAATTTGATAAAGTTTTGTTATACATTAATTTCAAGTGGTAAGAGTGCCCTTAAAATACATTTTTTGTGGCTTCAATTATCAACATTTCTCTAGATAGCGGACACTCTCCTTAGAGTGAGGGATTCCATGCTCCTTTGAACTGAGCTCTCCCCAACACTTTTAATAATTTGGAGCCAATAGAAAATACTAACAATTTTTATAAATATTCACAAACAATTCATTGCTCCATGCAATGTTAAAAAATCCCATTTTGCAAACAAGGTAGATGAAGGATTAGGAAATCATTCGCAACATAGTAAATGAAGATGAATATAATGTAAATACAAATGAATTGCAAAATATTGAAAGTAGGTCTATATAATAATAATATAACACAGTTAAACAGAACAATTCCCAATACTCCATGGACTTCTGTAACACACACTACCTATCATATAAAGAAAATACCTTAACAAAATTTATTTAAAAACGGCTTACAAAACAAATGGATAATACCGAAATCGATCTCTTTAAGAATATAAATAATAACATTATATGGTACCTTTAGGCTGTATAAAAAAGAATATATAAAAAATAAAAATTTGAATTATAGGTACCATTAATAAGAAACAATAAGTTTAAGTATAAAATACATCACATTATCATTAGAATGTCTCAGTAAAGTGTTTGTGGATCACATACAAAAACCAATAACTAATCACTACCCTGAACATAGAAATGCTTTTTGTAAATCAACAGTATAAAGAGCAACCAAGCACCCCATGCTATAAACTCACAACACACCAATTCAGAAGCAGTATCAATTGAAAAAGTGTAGTGATAATGATGAAACCACACACGTACAGAACTGTATTCACTTTAGATATTGTAGCGTGACAGATAAACACATAATAATGAATGGCATTGATCATTAGAATAATATAAGATAATAACATTAAATCCGAAGAAAGCATTATAATATAAAGAATTAATTCAGAGCAACCGTGCAGAACAATCATGGATATTAAAAGTATAAGTTCGAATAAAAGAAATGTTACTAGTGATGAATCATCAAAACCAGTTTAATAACTCAAGGTTTAAAAATATAACCCAGGAAGGTAAGGAGTAAATAAGGAAGCAACCCAGAGTATTACTAAACCCACAACGAAGATGAGGAATAAATGAAAAACGAAACCCAGAACAAGGCAAGATCCACCATAAAGGGTGATGTATTTAAATTAACCAGAAGAGTAGATGAAGAAGTAACCCCAAGAAACCCGATGACATCCAGAAGAAGATGAAGAACATAAAATTCAAAGAAGCCAGAAGAAAAGAAGACATCATTGAAGAAAGAAGAAGAAGACAGCATCCAGAAGAAGAAGGAATGCTCTTATAAAAAACACCCATATCCCCATATCCCAAAATAAATAAAAACCATAATAATAAAAGTATAACGAAGTATTCATGAAAAGAAACCACATGTACAATAAAATTAAGAATAAAAGTGTATAGAGTAAGAGTCGCCAGTGGACCAAGGTGAAACAATAATATAATACCCAAAGAACAAATCTTCATTGTAACCCACAAACCAAATTTCTTGATGTTAATAAGACTAAATAAATATTTAGAAATAGCATCAAGAAGTGTAAAGTGAACCAGTGCTAGTTTGTGTATTATAAAAAATAAACCTTATGTTTCATCCTTGGCATCCACAAACTGTGTAGATAATGAAAAATACAACTTTTGAATGACTTATGATTTGTACAAGAGGGAATATAATACATGTAATAATATCAAGCTGTCAATCTGTTTGAAATGACATTTATGTAAATGATGAGTAAAACAGATTTTTTTTTATTTTTTATTTTTAATTATTGAAACTGGTCTAAAAGACCAACCATCAATTTACATCTAATGTTTTTAAGTTACTTATACAGTCACCCACTGGTGTACTATATATTACTTTCTAGATTTCTGCACACACACACTGCACTACACTAATTCAAAAGTTTTAGTTCTCTTCAGCCTTCTCACTGTATTGGCGTTGTCAAGCAGTTGAATAGCTTCTACATTGATATGCTGGTGTAATCTAGATTCGTGCTTTGCAGCAAACCTTTTAATTTCACTGGCGACATCAGGGATCCTAAGGTCTCGATGTAGATCACTATTTCTGATGTACCATGGAGCATTTACCATGTTCCGTAGCACTCTATTCAGGAAGGTTTGAATACATCTAATGTTCGTTTCTTTCGCACAACCCCACAGTTGAATTCCATAAAGCCAAATTGGTTTCAGAATTTGGTTATATATCAGAATTTTGTTTTGTATTGACAACTGAGAATTTCGTCCCAAGAGCCAATACAGTTGTCTATATTTGAGACCAAGCTCCGTCCTTTTTTTTTGATGTGCTCTTTCCATCGTAGCTTTGTATCTAGGGTCATCCCCAAATATTTGGCAGTGTTTGCATATGGTACTACAACACCATTTAAGGTAACTGGAAGACTGTTCTCTATTCTTTTGTTTGTAAAATTGATATGGACAGATTTCAGTTCATTAAGCTTAATTTTCCATCTCCTAGTCCACTGCTGTATCTGATGACTAGCACCTTGAAGCATGTTGGTAGCTTCACCTAAGGTCGAACCAATCACCATTATAGCTGTGTCATCAGCGAAAGTAGCAACAGACACATTCTCTGGCTGCGGCAGATCACATGTAAACAACAAGTAGAGGATGGGCCCCAAAACACTCCCTTGGGGCACACCTGCCCTCACTTCTCTTAGCTCAGAATAGTCATCTTCCTGTTTGACTCTAAATAATCTTTCCGATATATATGATTTTAACACGTCAGCATATTGTTTTGGTAGCATTTTATTAAGTTTATGTATTAAACCTTTATGCCAAACTTTATCAAAGGCCTGAGCCACATCGAGGAAGATTGTCGAGCAGATTAGCTTTTTTTCTAGTGCTTTCTCTATTATGTCTGTTATTCTATGTACTTGGTCTATTGTGGAATGTTTTTGTCTGAACCCGAATTGATGATTTGGCATCAGCTTTTTTCTCTCTATTACTCCATTTAGCCTTTGCAACAGAAGTTTTTCAAAAAGCTTTGATATAGTTGGCAACAGTGATATGGGCTGATATGATTTGGCCTCATTTGGCGGTTTGCCTGGTTTACGTAGCATAATAACTTCTGCCACCTTCCAGACACTAGGAACATGCTTTAGCCTAAGTGCCGCATTGAATAAATATGTAAGCATAACAATCCCTTTCTTAGGTAACTGCTTTAAGATCTCACCTGTAATGAGGTCAAAGCCAGGTGATTTTCGGGGGTTCAAGTTTATCTTGATCTCCTTAGCTACCTCTTTTGGGGTGACCAGTTGAATGTCCTCCTCTTCATGATTTGTATCTTCATCTAACTCTGTATCAGACTGGGTATTATTTGGCTTAAAAATGTCAGCTAGATGTTCAGCAAACGCTTCAGCTTTTTCTTTATTATCTCTAGCCCATGTACCGTCGCTTTTTCTAATAGGTGGTACTTGAGTGATCGACCTTTTAAGCTTCCTCGTTGCTTTCCACAACGAGTACTCTGTATCTGCATCTGCTGGTAGATTTTCCAAATAGGAAGCTATTGATGCTTCTTTTAACTTCTGTATTACACGCTTTAGTTGTTGCGATTTGTTGTTAAGTACAGTTTTATCATTTGGGTCACGAGTCTGTTGCCATTTTCTTCTAGCTCTCCTCTTTTCTTTGACAAGTTCTCTGATCTCTCTAGGATAGTTGTTACCAACAATTCCATGGGTGATTTCTCTCGTATTGTTCCAGGCTGTAGTTTGAATATTATAATTAAACTTCTCGGCTTCTATTTCTAATTGGTGCTTAGTTCTCAACTGGACATTTAGTTGTATCTTGCCTTCAAGTTCTAATTTGAAGCTTTCCCAATCAGTAGTTTTGTTAACTAGGCTTGGTTTGTTTACTTTTTTTTTATCCTTTCACTCAGCGTCAGTATTACTGCTGAATGATCAGAGTCAAGATCAAAATTCTCCTCGATATCAATAAAGTTCTGTGAGACCCTCCTTGATATGAAGAAATCTAATAGATCTGGAATTTTATTAGGATCTGTGGGCCAGTAAGTAGGTTTGCCTGTACTGTGGAAGCTACAACCTGTTTCTTGTATTGCTTTATTAAGCTCGCTACCTTTAGTTGTTAATCTGGATCCCCAATCTACATGTTTAGCATTGTAGTCTCCGCCTACAATGAATCTCTCACCTAGGTGTAATATAAATTTCTTGTAATCTAACTCCTTTAGGTTGTGTCTTGGAGGACAGTATATCGCACCAACAATTAGTTTTTGCTTGGTGGATTTGATTCCAACTACAGTGAGTTGGATTTCTGCAGTCTGAAGGTGACACTCCTCATAGTGGTTAATCCTATTCTTAATAATGATAGCACTTCCTCCTTTGGCTTTATTATCCGGATGAATTGTTTGATATACCTGGTGTCCATTTATTTTTAAGCATGACTGATTTGTTAAGTGTGTCTCTGATACTAGACATATATCAATGTCTTGTGCCTTGAGGAATAATTCTATTTCTTGCTTTCTGTTCTGGATACCGTTGGCATTCCAGGTAGCTATCCTTAGGTCTTTCTGGTCCATTGATTAGTTCTCTGTGGGATTGTGCCCGGATTTCTGGCTTCTAGTCTATCTAGTCTATCCACGACTATTTTCATCATGTCCATCATATTCTGCATCATTTGCACCATTGATGAATCATCATTTTGAACTAAAGTCTTGTTAGCTTTAACTGCTTGAGCAAAGGACATTTCACTATTGATTTTATTAGCTGTGAAAGTTCTTGGTTGAGGTTTTTTAGGTCGTCTCTCACTTATTAAATTATTGCGTCTTATTTGAAGTTCACGTGCAACCAAACAACCCCTGTAGCTAGCAGGATGTGCTTCTGCACAATTTGAACACTTTGCTGGCACATCTCGTTTTTGCTGGCAATCGATGGTCCTGTGATTGCCTGCACATTTAACACAGATAGGTCCATGTTGGCAATATTTATGAGTGTGACCATATCTTTGACACCTTTTACACTGTGGTATCAGTTTGTTACTCCTGAGAGCTTCAATTTTTATTTTCATATGACATAAATATTGAATATCAAATATTTTTTTTATATCCTCTGATCTGTCAAATGTTAGCATAAATAATGGCAAATGTGTGATTTTTTCCTTGCCGTCAAATTTAGTCTTTCTAATTTTATTAACTACTTCGAGGATTTTATATCCTCTATTCAATAACTCCTCTTTAATCTCTTCTGATATGCATGTTGGATGCAAGTTACGTGCCATGACTCTTATTGGTCTGGTCTGTTTATTTTCATAAGTATGCCATTCCAACTTACTTTCTTTTAGGAGTTTTGTCAGTTCTCTATATTCCATTTCTGTGTCTACATTAATTTTCAGCTGATTGTTGTTCATCATGCTGGTGTTAAATTTCAGATCTTTTGATTTCAGTTTCTGACTTATTTCTATATAATTTTCCACATTGCTCAGTATCACTGGCGGTGGCTTAGCCGATTTTTTTACATTTTCTTTAGTCCTCTTACTTTTGTTTATTGGACTGGTTTTCGGTGTTTCTGGTGATTCCATAGTTTTCCTTTTACGTTTTTTATTCTTTTCCAGTATCCAAGCAGTTTCTTTGGCCACGATTTCTTCCTCTTCTTCCGAGTTGGCTGGACTATAGGATACCCTAGGCTGTAACTTCTTGATTTCTTCCTGTAGTCGTCTGATTTCGTAATAAGCAGAATTAAGCTGAGCCTGCAGTCTGCTTATTGTGTCTTCTGGGACTTCCAGTGTTGGTATCTGTGCGTTTTGTTTTTCCAAGCTACAGTTTATATTAGTTGGCGGAGACCTTGCCACCAACAAACCTCTTCTAAACGGATCCTCACCAAGCAATAGCTGGCCCCCCCCCCAGAATCCATGGGGCCGACCTCCGAAGAGGGTGGATTTACCAGGTTTTTACCTGGTCTGCCACCTGGGGTAGTCATTCCTTTATTTGTTTTATCCATTGCTTTAATGTTTATCCAATAAGTATAGAGTAATAGAAATATGAAACTGAAAGACCCCTAGCCCTCGGTAACCTAATAGCGTCAGGGTCGGAAAGAACAAGAGTTGACCAAGAGAGGCCAGACAGTAAAGACAAAAGAGAAGGGGTCTTACTCAAAGTAAGTGGAAAAAGAGTAAGCCCAGCTAGAGGACCGTGGGAGAGCCACCTCCCTTTCTACCAAGTGAGCCTCCAAGTGTAGCCTCCACGGACCATTGCCCTGTTAGCCAGCTACAGAGTAATAGCTGTTGCCCGCTCCCCACGTGGCCAAGGTGTAATAGGCTCGGACGTAGGGCTGGACTTTGGGGAGCAGTAAAAACAGATGCAAACATAAAGTGACAGGGTACAATTACCCTAAACCATATTAAAAACAGTTTAAAAACTGCATAATTCAATTTAGTATAAGAAATAGTAAATAAGAATATAGGAATAAGGTTTTGTGTATATAGAATAGGATATTTTAAAAATGTATTAGGTATAAGAACATTTAATAAGTTTAGAACCACTAACATCCTAATTGTAAAATATTTATTACTTGTATTGGTGTTAATGGTTGAATAGGATGTTAGCATGGAAAAAACGTTCTTTATAAATAATATTTCTGTTTTAGTATTAAGTTTTGATTATAAAAAAATGTCTAATTAGTTGAAGACAATCATTATTTAAGAATATTTCTTATCTGTTAATAGTATTGAAACAGATACTAATTGTTATTATGTTTAATAGAAAAAATGTTTAATTTATATTACAATGTTAAAAAGTCAGAGAGGGTATAACTAAATGTATATTGTTTATATAAAAATTTGTATGAAAAAATTGTTAAGAATCTAGGCAAAATGATGAAAACTAAACATCATTAAAACTGAGAAACTAAGTACTTAAATACATTTAAACTGAAGGGATTTAGATAACATAAACCAGAAATGAAGCCATATAATTAGAAATATAACTTAGAAAGATTTTGTAAAATTATAGCCAGGATTATTAATAAAAATGGAAATGACAGAACTCAAAAATTTGGAGAGGGGAGTCATATATTCCAACATAATATTTTAAAACTTAACCAATTCATATAATTGCAAGAAATTAAGGGAATATAAACCTTTTATTACAATATGAGATTAATAATCATAAATATAACTTAAAAATGGCAGAATTTGCATAATGACAGGAAGCTGATTTTGAAAATTTACAAGATACAAAATGAAGGTAAAATTACCAATTTTAGATAAAAAACATAATAAAACGGCATTATTCGATATCAAAATATGCCGAATGAACTGAAGGATAAAATTAAGTAACAACTAGCTAATAAATTTGAATAATAACCAAAGTTTAAGCAGTTATATAATGTAACTTCAATACATGCACAGGATGCATTATAAAATTCGAACAATGTAAGGAATAATATTGCTTTGGCTAAGATTTTAGTCGAAAGTGAAGGAAGTAGAGAGTTGATTATTGAACGTTGTACGGGACACTTGACAAGAGCAATTAAAATGATTTAACCTAGTTTCTAGTACCGTAATGGCGAGTCATTGTATGATACGAATTTGAAAATCGCGAGTGGTGACAAAAAACATTTCACAACATCGACACAGTGACATAAACACTTACAAAAGACTAACTAACATTGTATAGCACGAAACGACAGTTAAATAACATTTTAAACACCATAAAACAGTATATAACATAACCATCGAAAGTGCCTGATCGACAAAAAGTGAAACAGACTTATAAATACACCACTTTTCAAAATACAACACAGAAACTTAACCAGAGACACTACACCAAAATCAGAAGGAAGATTTGCAGACACCAGGACGTGAATACGGCAAGAAAATATCTTTATTGGAACGCCAAATCTACGATGGGACGATTGACAACTTTGACGGCGGCCATTACTTTTCGTCACCGCTCAACTGAACAGCGCCTCCTAGTTTGTCAGCGACATGGTGCGCAATCTATTTATTTATTTTAATCTTTTCAATTGAATATATGTACTTTAGTATTAAGAATTATTCTTGTAACGTTATACTTTTTTAATCTTTGCCCTATTTCTCTGACTTTTCCAATAAATAGCTGTTAAAAGAACCTTATTGTATTTTGTATAAAAACTTGTAACATTCGATACCCTGAGAGCCGATTTTAAAATCGACAAGAGTCTTTATAAACAATTGTCAAATAAATAATTTATACTTTTCATCTTAAAATAGTTCTTTCTTTTCTAAACATAGCAATTTAAACATACTATAATTTAAAATACATCTACTACAAGAATTTCACAACCAGAAGGAAGATAACCTCCAAAACTGAAAGTAAACAAGAATCGATTGTAATTGGAGACAATCCTATAAGTGGTTGGAGTTTCTTAAAAAATACAGTAAAGCTTATAAAATTTTTTTGAACAAGTGAGAGACGTTTTGGAACTTCACGAACATCAATTAATTAATTGTTTTTAATAAATTAATAAAAAAAAAATTTTTTTTTAATTCTAAAAAATTTTTTAAACAAACAATTTTCTTACACGAACACATATTTAAGATATTTTGTAACACTACACCAATATTTAAACACAGTAAACACGTTCTTTTACAAATATCTGGAGACAATCCTATAAGTGGCTGGAGTTTCTTAAAAATACAGAAAAGCTTATAAATTTTGTTAAACAAGTGAGAGACGTTTTGGAACTTCACGAACATCAATTAATTAATTGTTTCTAATTAATTAATCTATTAAAATTTTTTTTTTTAATTAGAAAAAATTTTTAAACAAACAATTTTAATTTCTTTCAAGAACACATATTTATATTTTTGTAACACTACACCAATACCTTAACACGATAACACAGGTTTAGTTACAAATTGGCGCACAACTGAGGGGCTTTATTTAGCGATTGAAAGGCCAATACAATCTGCCCAATCACTAATTGGAGTTTGGCAGCAGCTATCAAGTCAGAGAAGGAGGTAGAGAAGTCCAAAATGACGGAAGATACAATGATGGATAAGATAACGGAAATGTTTCAACAAATAATGGGAAAACTCGATTCCTGGAGAGAAGAAATAAGAGAGGACATTAAGAAAATGGGAGAGGACAGATTAAAAAGAGAAGAATTAAGAAATGAGAGGGCCAAAGAAACAAAAAATGATAGCCAACCAGAAACAGAAGAAGTACCAGAAATAAAAAATGGTAACAAACCAGAAACAGGAGAAATACCAAACGAGAAAAGGATACGACTAATCGCGGTATCATTGAATGGATACACGAAACGATGGAGAAAAGAAATAAAAAGGGAGCGTAAACAGATTAAGAAAGAGGAGTCAAAACCAAGAAGACAACAAAGAAGGGAAGAATTACAGGAAAGGATAAAGCGAAAGACAGAAACACTAAAGGAGTTCACGAAACAGTGGAGAGAAGTAAGAATAACTACTCAGAAACAGATGATAGAGAATAACAATAAAAGGGTGGAAATAATCATCAAGAATAATAAACTGTGGGAGGAAGAATTAATAAGAGATAACAAAAGAGAGGTAGAAGAAATACCAAACGATGAAACATAAGAACAAGTAGTGGTATTACCTGGAATGAAAACTAGCGGAAACAAAGAAAATATTAAACAAAGGGAAGGAGAATCAAGGAAAAGGAGAATGTATCCAAGAAATTTAATAAAAACGAAGGAAGAGTTGGAGATGATGAACCATGGTTTATTTGATGATGATAATATCCCTATTACCAACCATGAAGAAATCGTGAGTTCCAGAAATTATGGAAGAAGAATTGAAGTAATCTCAGAAATAATTTACCACAAAGCAGTAGCCTACCACTGGGAAAGGACCAGAGGTAAACGGAATACAACATGTGGACCAGATCAGTTTCAGCGCAGGACTGGACAGTGTATTCCAGAAAGATGGAAATGTGACATCTTACCAGACTGTGATGACGGCACAGATGAATCACCAGAATGTATTCCATTAGTGTGCCATCTAGGACAGTTCCAGTGTACCGTTACACTAAAATGTATTCCTTCAGGGTGGATATGTGATGGTGAACCAGCTTGTGTGGCTTCAGATGAGCAAATAATTAATAACTCAGATGAAGATCCTCACATATATTTTTCAGGTAATACAACATATAAACCAGAGACGTATTGGTATATCAAACAATATGATAAAGGGAACCAGATAAACTTTGTGGCTAACAAAGAAATAACAGCAAGGAAAATTGAAACAAACAACAGAGTAACCACAGTGAAAATGAAATACCAGGCGGAAACCAGAGACGTCAAAAGTACTGGGATAATTATGAAGACCATGATCGTCCGGAAAATAAGGGCAACTGAGATGATGGACCCTGGTTAACACAAACATCACACACCATCAAGAGAAGGGACGGATGTCATGATAACCGACTACGGCGAAAAACAATGGTGAAGGAGACGAAATACAAATATCATTGAAAGGAAATGATATGAATAATAAACACAGAAACAAAACTGGGTTTTATGAAGGAAGAGTATTTAAGAAAATAAACATTACAAATGAAAATATGAGCAACTGAGCGACATAAAGAAAATCGTCCATCCTCCTGGGTATAAAAAAAAATAAAATAATAAGGAAAGTAAAAGAGAAGATCAACTTACAAAAGTATAGATAAAATGGGCCAGTATAGAGTACAAGATATACCCATATGTTGTGGTAAAGGATAATCATAATAATACTTATGAACTGAGAGAGATAGTTTCCGGAAGAGTTAAAGGCGTGTTCAATCAAGCATCCATGAAAAAGTACTATGAAGAATGAGTTTGGAATTTTGAATTATTAATACAAAAAATTCTAAAAATAATTGTAAGAACATCTTGCAACCAAATATTTATGAGAAAAAACTTTTTGGCAAAATAAAAGAAAGAATTTGGAATTTAACACAAAAAATTCTAAAATAATTGTAAGAACATCTTACTACCAAATATTTATGAGAAAAGACTTTATGGCGAAATAAAAGAAAGATTTTCGAATTTAATATACAAAAAATTTAAAAATGAAGTAAGACCAACTTACTATGACTAATTTGTGAAAAAACTTTATGGTAAATAATTAAGAAGAATTTGAATTTAGAGAAATACCAACAAATTCAAAAGATAATTGTAAGATCACCTTACTACACACAATTTTGAAGAGAAACCATTTGGAATAATTAGAAAGGAAGAATCAGAATTTAGAATTATATATAACAAAGAATTAAAAATTAAGTAAGCACATCTTACTATAAACAATTTTGAAGGAAACAATTTTGGAAATAAATGAATTAAACAGAATTTGAATTTTGATAAAACGTCAAAACTTTGAAACAAAATAAGATCAACTTATTACAATGATTTATGAGAAATGTTATGGAATTAAATAAAAAGAAGAGTTTGAATTTTGCATAAAACTAACAAAGTTCTAAAAATAAATATGTTCCATTTATAATTAAATTTAGAAGAAAATAAAATGATTAATTCAGAAAAAAGAATTAAATTCAATCCAGAATAAATGTGAATATCTAGCATTTGAAGGAGTAGAGAAGAAAAACAAAAAGAGTGTGATATACAAGAGAAGGCAATAATTTGGAAACAAGGAGAAGAATCTGTTATTATAATAAAATTATAAAAAATCCAAGAAAGAAAAATAACAAAATAATGATGAGAACAACCTATGACTAATTACTTATGAAACGATAATGGAAACAGTTAATCAAGAAAAAGGAATACGATATTACTCAGTTCTGAAGAAGCAAAGAAGAACAACTCATACCAAACATATGGAGAAGATGATTTTGAACCAATAATAATAATAAGACCTATATGAAATGCAAAGAGAAGAAGTACCACATGAAATATAATATAAATGAATTAATATTAATGAATGCGAAGGCGGATTAATAACTTTCTAAGAGAAAGGAAAGAACAAAATGTTTAAATAAAATGATCAAAATAACAACCTGAATATCTAATATAAAGATACAAATTTAAAAAATTAAATATAATAAAATAAGACCATTCAAATAATGAATAAGAAAATACTATATATAAAGACCATGCTAACACTGTAAGTAACCAGAAGGAAGCATAAAGAGAATTCAGATGGAGAAGAAAAAGAGTTACACTATAACTGGTAACAAGAATTATTAAGAGAAGTTTTCAACCATAATTAAAATAAATATATCAGACAAGTTAAGAGTTCAGAAAAATATATATATAATGAGTATAATAAGAATTAAGAAGATTTATTAAGATAGAAAATGTGAGATAATCTGAGAAACTACGCAGTGAAGAATCCAAAGATATTTTTATTAGTCAAAAATGAGACTACTTTTCATTTTATTTTATTCGATGACTGACTGAAGATAATTCCAGCAGCATTATGTTTTTTGAGCAGAGATGAATGTGCCTCTTGACTCAAATTGTAGAAGTGGAGTATGGCCAGCAGAGTTGTGTAGCCTACAGTGCCCCTCTGAACTGCCCCAGCCCACGTGATATGGAATGTTAGGGAATTAATATCCCAAGGATGCAACACGAAGTTTATAAAGAAAGAGAATGTATTATAATAATAATAATAATATATCTCAGAAGACACTAACTATCCAAGAAGGATCAAAAGTAAAATAAGTAACTATATATATAAAATTTATTAAACTCAAATATAAAAAGTCGATATAGAAATGGAGAGGAAAATGAAATATAAAAAATAATGAAATTATCATAAGAAATTATTTCATCCATAAACATGTCTGAAATAATTACTTCTGGAGGAGAGCATTCTGTAGCGTGACAGATAAACACATAATAATGAATGGCATTGATCATTAGAATAATATAAGATAATAACATTAAATCCGAAGAAAGCATTATAATATAAAGAATTAATTCAGAGCAACCGTGCAGAACAATCATGGATATTAAAAGTATAAGTTCGAATAAAAGAAATGTTACTAGTGATGAATCATCAAAACCAGTTTAATAACTCAAGGTTTAAAAATATAACCCAGGAAGGTAAGGAGTAAATAAGGAAGCAACCCAGAGTATTACTAAACCCACAACGAAGATGAGGAATAAATGAAAAACGAAACCCAGAACAAGGCAAGATCCACCATAAAGGGTGATGTATTTAAATTAACCAGAAGAGTAGATGAAGAAGTAACCCGAAGAAACCCGATGACATCCAGAAGAAGATGAAGAACATAAAATTCAAAGAAGCCAGAAGAAAAGAAGACATCATTGAAGAAAGAAGAAGAAGACAGCATCCAGAAGAAGAAGGAATGCTCTTATAAAAAACACCCATATCCCCATATCCCAAAATAAATAAAAACCATAATAATAAAAGTATAACGAAGTATTCATGAAAAGAAACCACATGTACAATAAAATTAAGAATAAAAGTGTATAGAGTAAGAGTCGCCAGTGGACCAAGGTGAAACAATAATATAATACCCAAAGAACAAATCTTCATTGTAACCCACAAACCAAATTTCTTGATGTTAATAAGACTAAATAAATATTTAGAAATAGCATCAAGAAGTGTAAAGTGAACCAGTGCTAGTTTGTGTATTATAAAAAATAAACCTTATGTTTCATCTTTGGCATCCACAAACTGTGTAGATAATGAAAAATACAACTTTTGAATGACTTATGATTTGTACAAGAGGGAATATAATACATGTAATAATATCAAGCTGTCAATCTGTTTGAAATGACATTTATGTAAATGATGAGTAAAAACAGATGCAAACATAAAGTGACAGGGTACAATTACCCTAAACCATATTAAAAACAGTTTAAAAACTGCATAATTCAATTTAGTATAAGAAATAGTAAATAAGAATATAGGAATAAGGTTTTGTGTATATAGAATAGGATATTTTAAAAATGTATTAGGTATAAGAACATTTAATAAGTTTAGAACCACTAACATCCTAATTGTAAAATATTTATTACTTGTATTGGTGTTAATGGTTGAATAGGATGTTAGCATGGAAAAAACGTTCTTTATAAATAATATTTCTGTTTTAGTATTAAGTTTTGATTATAAAAAAATGTCTAATTAGTTGAAGACAATCATTATTTAAGAATATTTCTTATCTGTTAATAGTATTGAAACAGATACTAATTGTTATTATGTTTAATAGAAAAAATGTTTAATTTATATTACAATGTTAAAAAGTCAGAGAGGGTATAACTAAATGTATATTGTTTATATAAAAATTTGTATGAAAAAATTGTTAAGAATCTAGGCAAAATGATGAAAACTAAACATCATTAAAACTGAGAAACTAAGTACTTAAATACATTTAAACTGAAGGGATTTAGATAACATAAACCAGAAATGAAGCCATATAATTAGAAATATAACGTAGAAAGATTTTGTAAAATTATAGCCAGGATTATTAATAAAAATGGAAATGACAGAACTCAAAAATTTGGAGAGGGGAGTCATATATTCCAACATAATATTTTAAAACTTAACCAATTCATATAATTGCAAGAAATTAAGGGAATATAAACCTTTTATTACAATATGTGATTAATAATCATAAATATAACTTAAAAATGGCAGAATTTGCATAATGACAGGAAGCTGATTTTGAAAATTTACAAGATACAAAATGAAGGTAAAATTACCAATTTTAGATAAAAAACATAATAAAACGGCATTATTCGATATCAAAATATGCCGAATGAACTGAAGGATAAAATTAAGTAACAACTAGCTAATAAATTTGAATAATAACCAAAGTTTAAGCAGTTATATAATGTAACTTCAATACATGCACAGGATGCATTATAAAATTCGAACAATGTAAGGAATAATATTGCTTTGGCTAAGATTTTAGTCGAAAGTGAAGGAAGTAGAGAGTTGATTATTGAACGTTGTACGGGACACTTGACACGAGCAATTAAAATGATTTAACCTAGTTTCTAGTACCGTAATGGCGAGTCATTGTATGATACGAATTTGAAAATCGCGAGTGGTGACAAAAAACATTTCACAACATCGACACAGTGACATAAACACTTACAAAAGACTAACTAACATTGTATAGCACGAAACGACAGTTAAATAACATTTTAAACACCATAAAACAGTATATAACATAACCATCGAAAGTGCCTGATCGACAAAAAGTGAAACAGACTTATAAATACACCACTTTTCAAAATACAACACAGAAACTTAACCAGAGACACTACACCAAAATCAGAAGGAAGATTTGCAGACACCAGGACGTGGATTCGGCAAGAAAATATCTTTATTGGAACGCCAAATCTACGAAGGGACGATTGACAACTTTGACGGCGGCCATTACTTTTCGTCACCGCTCAACTGAACAGCGCCTCCTAGTTTGTCAGCGACATGGTGCGCAATCTATTTATTTATTTTAATCTTTTCAATTGAATATATGTACTTTAGTATTAAGAATTATTCTTGTATCGATTGTAATTGGAGACAATCCTATAAGTGGTTGGAGTTTCTTAAAAAATACAGTAAAGCTTATAAAATTTTTTTGAACAAGTGAGAGACGTTTTGGAACTTCACGAACATCAATTAATTAATTGTTTTTAATAAATTAATAAAAAAAAAATTTTTTTTTAATTCTAAAAAAATTTTTAAACAAACAATTTTCTTACACGAACACATATTTAAGATATTTTGTAACACTACACCAATATTTAAACACAGTAAACACGTTCTTTTACAAATATCTGGAGACAATCCTATAAGTGGCTGGAGTTTCTTAAAAATACAGAAAAGCTTATAAATTTTGTTAAACAAGTGAGAGACGTTTTGGAACTTCACGAACATCAATTAATTAATTGTTTCTAATTAATTAATCTATTAAAATTTTTTTTTTTAATTAGAAAAAATTTTTAAACAAACAATTTTAATTTCTTTCAAGAACACATATTTATATTTTTGTAACACTACACCAATACCTTAACACGATAACACAGGTTTAGTTACAAATTGGCGCACAACTGAGGGGCTTTAATTAGCGATTGAAAGACCAATACAATCTGCCCAATCACTAATTGGAGTTTGGCAGCAGCTATCAAGTCAGAGAAGGAGGTAGAGAAGTCCAAAATGACGGAAGATACAATGATGGATAAGATAACGGAAATGTTTCAACAAATAATGGGAAAACTCGATTCCTGGAGAGAAGAAATAAGAGAGGACATTAAGAAAATGGGAGAGGACAGATTAAAAAGAGAAGAATTAAGAAATGAGAGGGCCAAAGAAACAAAAAATGATAGCCAACCAGAAACAGAAGAAGTACCAGAAATAAAAAATGGTAACAAACCAGAAACAGGAGAAATACCAAACGAGAAAAGGATACTACTAATCGCGGTATCATTGAATGGATACACGAAACGATGGAGAAAAGAAATAAAAAGGGAGCGTAAACAGATTAAGAAAGAGGAGTCAAAACCAAGAAGACAACAAAGAAGGGAAGAATTACAGGAAAGGATAAAGCGAAAGACAGAAACACTAAAGGAGTTCACGAAACAGTGGAGAGAAGTAAGAATAAGTACTCAGAAACAGATGATAGAGAATAACAATAAAAGGGTGGAAATAATCATCAAGAATAATAAACTGTGGGAGGAAGAATTAATAAGAGATAACAAAAGAGAGGTAGAAGAAATACCAAACGATGAAACATAAGAACAAGTAGTGGTATTACCTGGAATGAAAACTAGCGGAAACAAGGAAAATATTAAACAAAGGGAAGGAGAATCAAGGAGAAGGAGAATGTATCCAAGAAATTTAATAAAAACGAAGGAAGAGTTGGAGATGATGAACCATGGTTTATTTGATGATGATAATATCCCTATTACCAACCATGAAGAAATCGTGAGTTCCAGAAATTATGGAAGGAGAATTGAAGTAATCTCAGAAATAATTTACCACAAAGCAGTAGCCTACCACTGGGAAAGGACCAGAGGTAAACGGAATACAACATGTGGACCAGATCAGTTTCAGCGCAGGACTGGACAGTGTATTCCAGAAAGATGGAAATGTGACATCTTACCAGACTGTGATGACGGCACAGATGAATCACCAGAATGTATTCCATTAGTGTGCCATCTAGGACAGTTCCAGTGTACCGTTACACTAAAATGTATTCCTTCAGGGTGGATATGTGATGGTGAACCAGCTTGTGTGGCTTCAGATGAGCAAATAATTAATAACTCAGATGAAGATCCTCACATATATTTTTCAGGTAATACAACATATAAACCAGAGACGTATTGGTATATCAAACAATATGATAAAGGGAACCAGATAAACTTTGTGGCTAACAAAGAAATAACAGCAAGGAAAATTGAAACAAACAACAGAGTAACCACAGTGAAAATGAAATACCAGGCGGAAACCAGAGACGTCAAAAGTACTGGGATAATTATGAAGACCATGATCGTCCGGAAAATAAGGGCAACTGAGATGATGGACCCTGGTTAACACAAACATCACACACCATCAAGAGAAGGGACGGATGTCATGATAACCGACTACGGCGAAAAACAATGGTGAAGGAGACGAAATACAAATATCATTGAAAGGAAATGATATGAATAATAAACACAGAAACAAAACTGGGTTTTATGAAGGAAGAGTATTTAAGAAAATAAACATTACAAATGAAAATATGAGCAACTGAGCGACATAAAGAAAATCGTCCATCCTCCTGGGTATAAAAAAAATAAAATAATAAGGAAAGTAAAAGAGAAGATCAACTTACAAAAGTATAGATAAAATGGGCCAGTATAGAGTACAAGATATACCCATATGTTGTGGTAAAGGATAATCATAATAATACTTATGAACTGAGAGAGATAGTTTCCGGAAGAGTTAAAGGTGTGTTCAATCAAGCATCCATGAAAAAGTACTATGAAGAATGAGTTTGGAATTTTGAATTATTAATACAAAAAATTCTAAAAATAATTGTAAGAACATCTTGCAACCAAATATTTATGAGAAAAAACTTTTTGGCAAAATAAAAGAAAGAATTTGGAATTTAACACAAAAAATTCTAAAATAATTGTAAGAACATCTTACTACCAAATATTTATGAGAAAAGACTTTATGGCGAAATAAAAGAAAGATTTTCGAATTTAATATACAAAAAATTTAAAAATGAAGTAAGACCAACTTACTATGACTAATTTGTGAAAAAACTTTATGGTAAATAATTAAGAAGAATTTGAATTTAGAGAAATACCAACAAATTCAAAAGATAATTGTAAGATCACCTTACTACACACAATTTTGAAGAGAAACCATTTGGAATAATTAGAAAGGAAGAATCAGAATTTAGAATTATACATAACAAAGAATTAAAAATTAAGTAAGCACATCTTACTATAAACAATTTTGAAGGAAACAATTTTGGAAATAAATGAATTAAACAGAATTTGAATTTTGATAAAACGTCAAAACTTTGAAACAAAATAAGATCAACTTATTACAATGATTTATGAGAAATGTTATGGAATTAAATAAAAAGAAGAGTTTGAATTTTGCATAAAACTAACAAAGTTCTAAAAATAAATATGTTCCATTTATAATTAAATTTAGAAGAAAATAAAATGATTAATTCAGAAAAAAGAATTAAATTCAATCCAGAATAAATGTGAATATCTAGCATTTGAAGGAGTAGAGAAGAAAAACAAAAAGAGTGTGATATACAAGAGAAGGCAATAATTTGGAAACAAGGAGAAGAATCTGTTATTATAATAAAATTATAAAAAATCCAAGAAAGAAAAATAACAAAATAATGATGAGAACAACCTATGACTAATTACTTATGAAACGATAATGGAAACAGTTAATCAAGAAAAAGGAATACGATATTACTCAGTTCTGAAGAAGCAAAGAAGAACAACTCATACCAAACATATGGAGAAGATGATTTTGAACCAATAATAATAATAAGACCTATATGAAATGCAAAGAGAAGAAGTACCACATGAAATATAATATAAATGAATTAATATTAATGAATGCGAAGGCGGATTAATAACTTTCTAAGAGAAAGGAAAGAACAAAATGTTTAAATAAAATGATCAAAATAACAACCTGAATATCTAATATAAAGATACAAATTTAAAAAATTAAATATAATAAAATAAGACCATTCAAATAATGAATAAGAAAATACTATATATAAAGACCATGCTAACACTGTAAGTAACCAGAAGGAAGCATAAAGAGAATTCAGATGGAGAAGAAAAAGAGTTACACTATAACTGGTAACAAGAATTATTAAGAGAAGTTTTCAACCATAATTAAAATAAATATATCAGACAAGTTAAGAGTTCAGAAAAAAATATATATAATGAGTATAATAAGAATTAAGAAGATTTATTAAGATAGAAAATGTGAGATAATCTGAGAAACTACGCAGTGAAGAATCCAAAGATATTTTTATTAGTCAAAAATGAGACTACTTTTCATTTTATTTTATTCGATGACTGACTGAAGATAATTCCAGCAGCATTATGTTTTTTGAGCAGAGATGAATGTGCCTCTTGACTCAAATTGTAGAAGTGGAGTATGGCCAGCAGAGTTGTGTAGCCTACAGTGCCCCTCTGAACTGCCCCAGCCCACGTGATATGGAATGTTAGGGAATTAATATCCCAAGGATGCAACACGAAGTTTATAAAGAAAGAGAATGTATTATAATAATAATAATAATATATCTCAGAAGACACTAACTATCCAAGAAGGATCAAAAGTAAAATATGTAACTATATATATAAAATTTATTAAACTCAAATATAAAAAGTCGATATAGAAATGGAGAGGAAAATGAAATATAAAAAATAATGAAATTATCATAAGAAATTATTTCATCCATAAACATGTCTGAAATAATTACTTCTGGAGGAGAGCATTCTGTAGCGTGACAGATAACCACATAATAATGAATGGCATTGATCATTAGAATAATATAAGATAATAACATTAAATCCGAAGAAAGCATTATAATATAAAGAATTAATTCAGAGCAACCGTGCAGAACAATCATGGATATTAAAAGTATAAGTTCGAATAAAAGAAATGTTACTAGTGATGAATCATCAAAACCAGTTTAATAACTCAAGGTTTAAAAATATAACCCAGGAAGGTAAGGAGTAAATAAGGAAGCAACCCAGAGTATTACTAAACCCACAACGAAGATGAGGAATAAATGAAAAACGAAACCCAGAACAAGGCAAGATCCACCATAAAGGGTGATGTATTTAAATTAACCAGAAGAGTAGATGAAGAAGTAACCCGAAGAAACCCGATGACATCCAGAAGAAGATGAAGAACATAAAATTCAAAGAAGCCAGAAGAAAGGAAGACATCATTGAAGAAAGAAGAAGAAGACAGCATCCAGAAGAAGAAGGAATGCTCTTATAAAAAATACCCATATCCCCATATCCCAAAATAAATAAAAACCATAATAATAAAAGTATAACGAAGTATTCATGAAAAGAAACCACATGTACAATAAAATTAAGAATAAAAGTGTATAGAGTAAGAGTTGCCAGTGGACCAAGGTGAAACAATAATATAATACCCAAAGAACAAATCTTCATTGTAACCCACAAACCAAATTTCTTGATGTTAATAAGACTAAATAAATATTTAGAAATAGCATCAAGAAGTGTAAAGTGAACCAGCGCTAGTTTGTGTATTATAAAAAATAAACCTTATGTTTCATCCTTGGCATCCACAAACTGTGTAGATAATGAAAAATACAACTTTTGAATGACTTATGATTTGTACAAGAGGGAATATAATACATGTAATAATATCAAGCTGTCAATCTGTTTGAAATGACATTTATGTAAATGATGAGTAAAAACAGATGCAAACATAAAGTGACAGGGTACAATTACCCTAAACCATATTAAAAACAGTTTAAAAACTGCATAATTCAATTTAGTATAAGAAATAGTAAATAAGAATATAGGAATAAGGTTTTGTGTATATAGAATAGGATATTTTAAAAATGTATTAGGTATAAGAACATTTAATAAGTTTAGAACCACTAACATCCTAATTGTAAAATATTTATTACTTGTATTGGTGTTAATGGTTGAATAGGATGTTAGCATGGAAAAAACGTTCTTTATAAATAATATTTCTGTTTTAGTATTAAGTTTTGATTATAAAAAAATGTCTAATTAGTTGAAGACAATCATTATTTAAGAATATTTCTTATCTGTTAATAGTATTGAAACAGATACTAATTGTTATTATGTTTAATAGAAAAAATGTTTAATTTATATTACAATGTTAAAAAGTCAGAGAGGGTATAACTAAATGTATATTGTTTATATAAAAATTTGTATGAAAAAATTGTTAAGAATCTAGGCAAAATGATGAAAACTAAACATCATTAAAACTGAGAAACTAAGTACTTAAATACATTTAAACTGAAGGGATTTAGATAACATAAACCAGAAATGAAGCCATATAATTAGAAATATAACTTAGAAAGATTTTGTAAAATTATAGCCAGGATTATTAATAAAAATGGAAATGACAGAACTCAAAAATTTGGAGAGGGGAGTCATATATTCCAACATAATATTTTAAAACTTAACCAATTCATATAATTGCAAGAAATTAAGGGAATATAAACCTTTCATTACAATTTGATATTAATAATCATAAATATAACTTAAAAATGGCAGAATTTGCATAATGACAGGAAGCTGATTTTGAAAATTTACAAGATACAAAATGAAGGTAAAATTACCAATTTTAGATAAAAAACATAATAAAACGGCATTATTCGATATCAAAATATGCCGAATGAACTGAAGGATAAAATTAAGTAACAACTAGCTAATAAATTTGAATAATAACCAAAGTTTAAGCAGTTATATAATGTAACTTCAATACATGCACAGGATGCATTATAAAATTCGAACAATGTAAGGAATAATATTGCTTTGGCTAAGATTTTAGTCGAAAGTGAAGGAAGTAGAGAGTTGATTATTGAACGTTGTACGGGACACTTGACAAGAGCAATTAAATTGATTTAACCTAGTTTCTAGTACCGTAATGGCGAGTCATTGTATGATACGAATTTGAAAATCGCGAGTGGTGACAAAAAACATTTCACAACATCGACACAGTGACATAAACACTTACAAAAGACTAACTAACATTGTATAGCACGAAACGACAGTTAAATAACATTTTAAACACCATAAAACAGTATATAACATAACCATCGAAAGTGCCTGATCGACAAAAAGTGAAACAGACTTATAAATACACCACTTTTCAAAATACAACACAGAAACTTAACCAGAGACACTACACCAAAATCAGAAGGAAGATTTGCAGACACCAGGACGGGGATTCGGCAAGAAAATATCTTTATTGGAACGCCAAATCTACGAAGGGACGATTGACAACTTTGACGGCGGCCATTACTTTTCGTCACCGCTCAACTGAACAGCGCCTCCTAGTTTGTCAGCGACATGGTGCGCAATCTATTTATTTATTTTAATCTTTTCAATTGAATATATGTACTTTAGTATTAAGAATTATTCTTTTATCGATTGTAATTGGAGACAATCCTATAAGTGGTTGGAGTTTCTTAAAAAATACAGTAAAGCTTATAAAATTTTTTTGAACAAGTGAGAGACATTTTGGAACTTCACGAACATCAATTAATTAATTGTTTTTAATAAATTAATAAAAAAAAAAAAATTTTTTAATTCTAAAAAAATTTTTAAACAAACAATTTTCTTACACGAACACATATTTAAGATATTTTGTAACACTACACCAATATTTAAACACAGTAAACACGTTCTTTTACAAATATCTGGAGACAATCCTATAAGTGGCTGGAGTTTCTTAAAAAATACAGAAAAGCTTATAAATTTTGTTAAACAAGTGAGAGACGTTTTGGAACTTCACGAACATCAATTAATTAATTGTTTCTAATTAATTAATCTATTAAAATTTTTTTTTTAATTAGAAAAAATTTTTAAACAAACAATTTTAATTTCTTTCAAGAACACATATTTATATTTTTGTAACACTACACCAATACCTTAACACGATAACACAGGTTTAGTTACAAATTGGCGCACAACTGAGGGGCTTTAATTAGCGATTGAAAGACCAATACAATCTGCCCAATCACTAATTGGAGTTTGGCAGCAGCTATCAAGTCAGAGAAGGAGGTAGAGAAGTCCAAAATGACGGAAGATACAATGATGGATAAGATAACGGAAATGTTTCAACAAATAATGGGAAAACTCGATTCCTGGAGAGAAGAAATAAGAGAGGACATTAAGAAAATGGGAGAGGACAGATTAAAAAGAGAAGAATTAAGAAATGAGAGGGCCAAAGAAACAAAAAATGATAGCCAACCAGAAACAGAAGAAGTACCAGAAATAAAAAATGGTAACAAACCAGAAACAGGAGAAATACCAAACGAGAAAAGGATACGACTAATCGCGGTATCATTGAATGGATACACGAAACGATGGAGAAAAGAAATAAAAAGGGAGCGTAAACAGATTAAGAAAGAGGAGTCAAAACCAAGAAGACAACAAAGAAGGGAAGAATTACAGGAAAGGATAAAGCGAAAGACAGAAACACTAAAGGAGTTCACGAAACAGTGGAGAGAAGTAAGAATAAGTACTCAGAAACAGATGATAGAGAATAACAATAAAAGGGTGGAAATAATCATCAAGAATAATAAACTGTGGGAGGAAGAATTAATAAGAGATAACAAAAGAGAGGTAGAAGAAATACCAAACGATGAAACATAAGAACAAGTAGTGGTATTACCTGGAATGAAAACTAGCGGAAACAAGGAAAATATTAAACAAAGGGAAGGAGAATCAAGGAGAAGGAGAATGTATCCAAGAAATTTAATAAAAACGAAGGAAGAGTTGGAGATGATGAACCATGGTTTATTTGATGATGATAATATCCCTATTACCAACCATGAAGAAATCGTGAGTTCCAGAAATTATGGAAGGAGAATTGAAGTAATCTCAGAAATAATTTACCACAAAGCAGTAGCCTACCACTGGGAAAGGACCAGAGGTAAACGGAATACAACATGTGGACCAGATCAGTTTCAGCGCAGGACTGGACAGTGTATTCCAGAAAGATGGAAATGTGACATCTTACCAGACTGTGATGACGGCACAGATGAATCACCAGAATGTATTCCATTAGTGTGCCATCTAGGACAGTTCCAGTGTACCGTTACACTAAAATGTATTCCTTCAGGGTGGATATGTGATGGTGAACCAGCTTGTGTGGCTTCAGATGAGCAAATAATTAATAACTCAGATGAAGATCCTCACATATATTTTTCAGGTAATACAACATATAAACCAGAGACGTATTGGTATATCAAACAATATGATAAAGGGAACCAGATAAACTTTGTGGCTAACAAAGAAATAACAGCAAGGAAAATTGAAACAAACAACAGAGTAACCACAGTGAAAATGAAATACCAGGCGGAAACCAGAGACGTCAAAAGTACTGGGATAATTATGAAGACCATGATCGTCCGGAAAATAAGGGCAACTGAGATGATGGACCCTGGTTAACACAAACATCACACACCATCAAGAGAAGGGACGGATGTCATGATAACCGACTACGGCGAAAAACAATGGTGAAGGAGACGAAATACAAATATCATTGAAAGGAAATGATATGAATAATAAACACACAACAAAACTGGGTTTTATGAAGGAAGAGTATTTAAGAAAATAAACATTACAAATGAAAATATGAGCAACTGAGCGACATAAAGAAAATCGTCCATCCTCCTGGGTATAAAAAAAATAAAATAATAAGGAAAGTAAAAGAGAAGATCAACTTACAAAAGTATAGATAAAATGGGCCAGTATAGAGTACAAGATATACCCATATGTTGTGGTAAAGGATAATCATAATAATACTTATGAACTGAGAGAGATAGTTTCCGGAAGAGTTAAAGGTGTGTTCAATCAAGCATCCATGAAAAAGTACTATGAAGAATGAGTTTGGAATTTTGAATTATTAATACAAAAAATTCTAAAAATAATTGTAAGAACATCTTGCAACCAAATATTTATGAGAAAAAACTTTTTGGCAAAATAAAAGAAAGAATTTTGAATTTAACACAAAAAATTCTAAAATAATTGTTAGAACATCTTACTACCAAATATTTATGAGAAAAGACTTTATGGCGAAATAAAAGAAAGATTTTCGAATTTAATATACAAAAAATTTAAAAATGAAGTAAGACCAACTTACTATGACTAATTTGTGAAAAAACTTTATGGTAAATAATTAAGAAGAATTTGAATTTAGAGAAATACCAACAAATTCAAAAGATAATTGTAAGATCACCTTACTACACACAATTTTGAAGAGAAACCATTTGGAATAATTAGAAAGGAAGAATCAGAATTTAGAATTATATATAACAAAGAATTAAAAATTAAGTAAGCACATCTTACTATAAACAATTTTGAAGGAAACAATTTTGGAAATAAATGAATTAAACAGAATTTGAATTTTGATAAAACGTCAATACTTTGAAACAAAATAAGATCAACTTATTACAATGATTTATGAGAAATGTTATGGAATTAAATAAAAAGAAGAGTTTGAATTTTGCATAAAACTAACAAAGTTCTAAAAATAAATATGTTCCATTTATAATTAAATTTAGAAGAAAATAAAATGATTAATTCAGAAAAAAGAATTAAATTCAATCCAGAATAAATGTGAATATCTAGCATTTGAAGGAGTAGAGAAGAAAAACAAAAAGAGTGTGATATACAAGAGAAGGCAATAATTTGGAAACAAGGAGAAGAATCTGTTATTATAATAAAATTATAAAAAATCCAAGAAAGAAAAATAACAAAATAATGATGAGAACAACCTATGACTAATTACTTATGAAACGATAATGGAAACAGTTAATCAAGAAAAAGGAATACGATATTACTCAGTTCTGAAGAAGCAAAGAAGAACAACTCATACCAAACATATGGAGAAGATGATTTTGAACCAATAATAATAATAAGACCTATATGAAATGCAAAGAGAAGAAGTACCACATGAAATATAATATAAATGAATTAATATTAATGAATGCGAAGGCGGATTAATAACTTTCTAAGAGAAAGGAAAGAACAAAATGTTTAAATAAAATGATCAAAATAACAACCTGAATATCTAATATAAAGATACAAATTTAAAAAATTAAATATAATAAAATAAGACCATTCAAATAATGAATAAGAAAATACTATATATAAAGACCATGCTAACACTGTAAGTAACCAGAAGGAAGCATAAAGAGAATTCAGATGGAGAAGAAAAAGAGTTACACTATAACTGGTAACAAGAATTATTAAGAGAAGTTTTCAACCATAATTAAAATAAATATATCAGACAAGTTAAGAGTTCAGAAAAATATATATATAATGAGTATAATAAGAATTAAGAAGATTTATTAAGATAGAAAATGTGAGATAATCTGAGAAACTACGCAGTGAAGAATCCAAAGATATTTTTATTAGTCAAAAATGAGACTACTTTTCATTTTATTTTATTCGATGACTGACTGAAGATAATTCCAGCAGCATTATGTTTTTTGAGCAGAGATGAATGTGCCTCTTGACTCAAATTGTAGAAGTGGAGTATGGCCAGCAGAGTTGTGTAGCCTACAGTGCCCCTCTGAACTGCCCCAGCCCACGTGATATGGAATGTTAGGGAATTAATATCCCAAGGATGCAACACGAAGTTTATAAAGAAAGAGAATGTATAATAATAATAATAATATATCTCAGAAGACACTAACTATCCAAGAAGGATCAAAAGTAAAATAAGTAACTATATATATAAAATTTATTAAACTCAAATATAAAAAGTCGATATAGAAATGGAGAGGAAAATGAAATATAAAAAATAATGAAATTATCATAAGAAATTATTTCATCCATAAACATGTCTGAAATAATTACTTCTGGAGGAGAGCATTCTGTAGCGTGACAGATAAACACATAATAATGAATGGCATTGATCATTAGAATAATATAAGATAATAACATTAAATCCGAAGAAAGCATTATAATATAAAGAATTAATTCAGAGCAACCGTGCAGAACAATCATGGATATTAAAAGTATAAGTTCGAATAAAAGAAATGTTACTAGTGATGAATCATCAAAACCAGTTTAATAACTCAAGGTTTAAAAATATAACCCAGGAAGGTAAGGAGTAAATAAGGAAGCAACCCAGAGTATTACTAAACCCACAACGAAGATGAGGAATAAATGAAAAACGAAACCCAGAACAAGGCAAGATCCACCATAAAGGGTGATGTATTTAAATTAACCAGAAGAGTAGATGAAGAAGTAACCCCAAGAAACCCGATGACATCCAGAAGAAGATGAAGAACATAAAATTCAAAGAAGCCAGAAGAAAAGAAGACATCATTGAAGAAAGAAGAAGAAGACAGCATCCAGAAGAAGAAGGAATGCTCTTATAAAAAACACCCATATCCCCATATCCCAAAATAAATAAAAACCATAATAATAAAAGTATAACGAAGTATTCATGAAAAGAAACCACATGTACAATAAAATTAAGAATAAAAGTGTATAGAGTAAGAGTCGCCAGTGGACCAAGGTGAAACAATAATATAATACCCAAAGAACAAATCTTCATTGTAACCCACAAACCAAATTTCTTGATGTTAATAAGACTAAATAAATATTTAGAAATAGCATCAAGAAGTGTAAAGTGAACCAGTGCTAGTTTGTGTATTATAAAAAATAAACCTTATGTTTCATCCTTGGCATCCACAAACTGTGTAGATAATGAAAAATACAACTTTTGAATGACTTATGATTTGTACAAGAGGGAATATAATACATGTAATAATATCAAGCTGTCAATCTGTTTGAAATGACATTTATGTAAATGATGAGTAAAAACAGATGCAAACATAAAGTGACAGGGTACAATTACCCTAAACCATATTAAAAACAGTTTAAAAACTGCATAATTCAATTTAGTATAAGAAATAGTAAATAAGAATATAGGAATAAGGTTTTGTGTATATAGAATAGGATATTTTAAAAATGTATTAGGTATAAGAACATTTAATAAGTTTAGAACCACTAACATCCTAATTGTAAAATATTTATTACTTGTATTGGTGTTAATGGTTGAATAGGATGTTAGCATGGAAAAAACGTTCTTTATAAATAATATTTCTGTTTTAGTATTAAGTTTTGATTATAAAAAAATGTCTAATTAGTTGAAGACAATCATTATTTAAGAATATTTCTTATCTGTTAATAGTATTGAAACAGATACTAATTGTTATTATGTTTAATAGAAAAAATGTTTAATTTATATTACAATGTTAAAAAGTCAGAGAGGGTATAACTAAATGTATATTGTTTATATAAAAATTTGTATGAAAAAATTGTTAAGAATCTAGGCAAAATGATGAAAACTAAACATCATTAAAACTGAGAAACTAAGTACTTAAATACATTTAAACTGAAGGGATTTAGATAACATAAACCAGAAATGAAGCCATATAATTAGAAATATAACTTAGAAAGATTTTGTAAAATTATAGCCAGGATTATTAATAAAAATGGAAATGACAGAACTCAAAAATTTGGAGAGGGGAGTCATATATTCCAACATAATATTTTAAAACTTAACCAATTCATATAATTGCAAGAAATTAAGGGAATATAAACCTTTTATTACAATATGAGATTAATAATCATAAATATAACTTAAAAATGGCAGAATTTGCATAATGACAGGAAGCTGATTTTGAAAATTTACAAGATACAAAATGAAGGTAAAATTACCAATTTTAGATAAAAAACATAATAAAACGGCATTATTCGATATCAAAATATGCCGAATGAACTGAAGGATAAAATTAAGTAACAACTAGCTAATAAATTTGAATAATAACCAAAGTTTAAGCAGTTATATAATGTAACTTCAATACATGCACAGGATGCATTATGAAATTCGAACAATGTAAGGAATAATATTGCTTTGGCTAAGATTTTAGTCGAAAGTGAAGGAAGTAGAGAGTTGATTATTGAACGTTGTACGGGACACTTGACACGAGCAATTAAAATGATTTAACCTAGTTTCTAGTACCGTAATGGCGAGTCATTGTATGATACGAATTTGAAAATCGCGAGTGGTGACAAAAAACATTTCACAACATCGACACAGTGACATAAACACTTACAAAAGACTAACTAACATTGTATAGCACGAAACGACAGTTAAATAACATTTTAAACACCATAAAACAGTATATAACATAACCATCGAAAGTGCCTGATCGACAAAAAGTGAAACAGACTTATAAATACACCACTTTTCAAAATACAACACAGAAACTTAACCAGAGACACTACACCAAAATCAGAAGGAAGATTTGCAGACACCAGGACGTGAATACGGCAAGAAAATATCTTTATTGGAACACCAAATCTACGATGGGACGATTGACAACTTTGACGGCGGCCATTACTTTTTGTCACCGCTGAACTGAACAGCGCCTCCTAGTTTGTCAGCGACATGGTGCGCAATCTATTTATTTATTTTAATCTTTTCAATTGAATATATGTACTTTAGTATTAAGAATTATTCTTGTATCGATTGTAATTGGAGACAATCCTATAAGAGGTTGGAGTTTCTTAAAAAATACAGTAAAGCTTATAAAATTTTTTTGAACAAGTGAGAGACGTTTTGGAACTTCACGAACATCAATTAATTAATTGTTTTTAATAAATTAATAAAAAAAAAAATTTTTTTTAATTCTAAAAAAATTTTTAAACAAACAATTTTCTTACACGAACACATATTTAAGATATTTTGTAACACTACACCAATATTTAAACACAGTAAACACGTTCTTTTACAAATATCTGGAGACAATCCTATAAGTGGCTGGAGTTTCTTAAAAATACAGAAAAGCTTATAAATTTTGTTAAACAAGTGAGAGACGTTTTGGAACTTCACGAACATCAATTAATTAATTGTTTCTAATTAATTAATCTATTAAAATTTTTTTTTTAATTAGAAAAAATTTTTAAACAAACAATTTTAATTTCTTTCAAGAACACATATTTATATTTTTGTAACACTACACCAATACCTTAACACGATAACACAGGTTTAGTTACAAATTGGCGCACAACTGAGGGGCTTTAATTAGCGATTGAAAGACCAATACAATCTGCCCAATCACTAATTGGAGTTTGGCAGCAGCTATCAAGTCAGAGAAGGAGGTAGAGAAGTCCAAAATGACGGAAGATACAATGATGGATAAGATAACGGAAATGTTTCAACAAATAATGGGAAAACTCGATTCCTGGAGAGAAGAAATAAGAGAGGACATTAAGAAAATGGGAGAGGACAGATTAAAAAGAGAAGAATTAAGAAATGAGAGGGCCAAAGAAACAAAAAATGATAGCCAACCAGAAACAGAAGAAGTACCAGAAATAAAAAATGGTAACAAACCAGAAACAGGAGAAATACCAAACGAGAAAAGGATACGACTAATCGCGGTATCATTGAATGGATACACGAAACGATGGAGAAAAGAAATAAAAAGGGAGCGTAAACAGATTAAGAAAGAGGAGTCAAAACCAAGAAGACAACAAAGAAGGGAAGAATTACAGGAAAGGATAAAGCGAAAGACAGAAACACTAAAGGAGTTCACGAAACAGTGGAGAGAAGTAAGAATAAGTACTCAGAAACAGATGATAGAGAATAACAATAAAAGGGTGGAAATAATCATCAAGAATAATAAACTGTGGGAGGAAGAATTAATAAGAGATAACAAAAGAGAGGTAGAAGAAATACCAAACGATGAAACATAAGAACAAGTAGTGGTATTACCTGGAATGAAAACTAGCGGAAACAAGGAAAATATTAAACAAAGGGAAGGAGAATCAAGGAGAAGGAGAATGTATCCAAGAAATTTAATAAAAACGAAGGAAGAGTTGGAGATGATGAACCATGGTTTATTTGATGATGATAATATCCCTATTACCAACCATGAAGAAATCGTGAGTTCCAGAAATTATGGAAGGAGAATTGAAGTAATCTCAGAAATAATTTACCACAAAGCAGTAGCCTACCACTGGGAAAGGACCAGAGGTAAACGGAATACAACATGTGGACCAGATCAGTTTCAGCGCAGGACTGGACAGTGTATTCCAGAAAGATGGAAATGTGACATCTTACCAGACTGTGATGACGGCACAGATGAATCACCAGAATGTATTCCATTAGTGTGCCATCTAGGACAGTTCCAGTGTACCGTTACACTAAAATGTATTCCTTCAGGGTGGATATGTGATGGTGAACCAGCTTGTGTGGCTTCAGATGAGCAAATAATTAATAACTCAGATGAAGATCCTCACATATATTTTTCAGGTAATACAACATATAAACCAGAGACGTATTGGTATATCAAACAATATGATAAAGGGAACCAGATAAACTTTGTGGCTAACAAAGAAATAACAGCAAGGAAAATTGAAACAAACAACAGAGTAACCACAGTGAAAATGAAATACCAGGCGGAAACCAGAGACGTCAAAAGTACTGGGATAATTATGAAGACCATGATCGTCCGGAAAATAAGGGCAACTGAGATGATGGACCCTGGTTAACACAAACATCACACACCATCAAGAGAAGGGACGGATGTCATGATAACCGACTACGGCGAAAAACAATGGTGAAGGAGACGAAATACAAATATCATTGAAAGGAAATGATATGAATAATAAACACACAACAAAACTGGGTTTTATGAAGGAAGAGTATTTAAGAAAATAAACATTACAAATGAAAATATGAGCAACTGAGCGACATAAAGAAAATCGTCCATCCTCCTGGGTATAAAAAAAATAAAATAATAAGGAAAGTAAAAGAGAAGATCAACTTACAAAAGTATAGATAAAATGGGCCAGTATAGAGTACAAGATATACCCATATGTTGTGGTAAAGGATAATCATAATAATACTTATGAACTGAGAGAGATAGTTTCCGGAAGAGTTAAAGGTGTGTTCAATCAAGCATCCATGAAAAAGTACTATGAAGAATGAGTTTGGAATTTTGAATTATTAATACAAAAAATTCTAAAAATAATTGTAAGAACATCTTGCAACCAAATATTTATGAGAAAAAACTTTTTGGCAAAATAAAAGAAAGAATTTTGAATTTAACACAAAAAATTCTAAAATAATTGTTAGAACATCTTACTACCAAATATTTATGAGAAAAGACTTTATGGCGAAATAAAAGAAAGATTTTCGAATTTAATATACAAAAAATTTAAAAATGAAGTAAGACCAACTTACTATGACTAATTTGTGAAAAAACTTTATGGTAAATAATTAAGAAGAATTTGAATTTAGAGAAATACCAACAAATTCAAAAGATAATTGTAAGATCACCTTACTACACACAATTTTGAAGAGAAACCATTTGGAATAATTAGAAAGGAAGAATCAGAATTTAGAATTATATATAACAAAGAATTAAAAATTAAGTAAGCACATCTTACTATAAACAATTTTGAAGGAAACAATTTTGGAAATAAATGAATTAAACAGAATTTGAATTTTGATAAAACGTCAATACTTTGAAACAAAATAAGATCAACTTATTACAATGATTTATGAGAAATGTTATGGAATTAAATAAAAAGAAGAGTTTGAATTTTGCATAAAACTAACAAAGTTCTAAAAATAAATATGTTCCATTTATAATTAAATTTAGAAGAAAATAAAATGATTAATTCAGAAAAAAGAATTAAATTCAATCCAGAATAAATGTGAATATCTAGCATTTGAAGGAGTAGAGAAGAAAAACAAAAAGAGTGTGATATACAAGAGAAGGCAATAATTTGGAAACAAGGAGAAGAATCTGTTATTATAATAAAATTATAAAAAATCCAAGAAAGAAAAATAACAAAATAATGATGAGAACAACCTATGACTAATTACTTATGAAACGATAATGGAAACAGTTAATCAAGAAAAAGGAATACGATATTACTCAGTTCTGAAGAAGCAAAGAAGAACAACTCATACCAAACATATGGAGAAGATGATTTTGAACCAATAATAATAATAAGACCTATATGAAATGCAAAGAGAAGAAGTACCACATGAAATATAATATAAATGAATTAATATTAATGAATGCGAAGGCGGATTAATAACTTTCTAAGAGAAAGGAAAGAACAAAATGTTTAAATAAAATGATCAAAATAACAACCTGAATATCTAATATAAAGATACAAATTTAAAAAATTAAATATAATAAAATAAGACCATTCAAATAATGAATAAGAAAATACTATATATAAAGACCATGCTAACACTGTAAGTAACCAGAAGGAAGCATAAAGAGAATTCAGATGGAGAAGAAAAAGAGTTACACTATAACTGGTAACAAGAATTATTAAGAGAAGTTTTCAACCATAATTAAAATAAATATATCAGACAAGTTAAGAGTTCAGAAAAATATATATATAATGAGTATAATAAGAATTAAGAAGATTTATTAAGATAGAAAATGTGAGATAATCTGAGAAACTACGCAGTGAAGAATCCAAAGATATTTTTATTAGTCAAAAATGAGACTACTTTTCATTTTATTTTATTCGATGACTGACTGAAGATAATTCCAGCAGCATTATGTTTTTTGAGCAGAGATGAATGTGCCTCTTGACTCAAATTGTAGAAGTGGAGTATGGCCAGCAGAGTTGTGTAGCCTACAGTGCCCCTCTGAACTGCCCCAGCCCACGTGATATGGAATGTTAGGGAATTAATATCCCAAGGATGCAACACGAAGTTTATAAAGAAAGAGAATGTATAATAATAATAATAATATATCTCAGAAGACACTAACTATCCAAGAAGGATCAAAAGTAAAATAAGTAACTATATATATAAAATTTATTAAACTCAAATATAAAAAGTCGATATAGAAATGGAGAGGAAAATGAAATATAAAAAATAATGAAATTATCATAAGAAATTATTTCATCCATAAACATGTCTGAAATAATTACTTCTGGAGGAGAGCATTCTGTAGCGTGACAGATAAACACATAATAATGAATGGCATTGATCATTAGAATAATATAAGATAATAACATTAAATCCGAAGAAAGCATTATAATATAAAGAATTAATTCAGAGCAACCGTGCAGAACAATCATGGATATTAAAAGTATAAGTTCGAATAAAAGAAATGTTACTAGTGATGAATCATCAAAACCAGTTTAATAACTCAAGGTTTAAAAATATAACCCAGGAAGGTAAGGAGTAAATAAGGAAGCAACCCAGAGTATTACTAAACCCACAACGAAGATGAGGAATAAATGAAAAACGAAACCCAGAACAAGGCAAGATCCACCATAAAGGGTGATGTATTTAAATTAACCAGAAGAGTAGATGAAGAAGTAACCCCAAGAAACCCGATGACATCCAGAAGAAGATGAAGAACATAAAATTCAAAGAAGCCAGAAGAAAAGAAGACATCATTGAAGAAAGAAGAAGAAGACAGCATCCAGAAGAAGAAGGAATGCTCTTATAAAAAACACCCATATCCCCATATCCCAAAATAAATAAAAACCATAATAATAAAAGTATAACGAAGTATTCATGAAAAGAAACCACATGTACAATAAAATTAAGAATAAAAGTGTATAGAGTAAGAGTCGCCAGTGGACCAAGGTGAAACAATAATATAATACCCAAAGAACAAATCTTCATTGTAACCCACAAACCAAATTTCTTGATGTTAATAAGACTAAATAAATATTTAGAAATAGCATCAAGAAGTGTAAAGTGAACCAGTGCTAGTTTGTGTATTATAAAAAATAAACCTTATGTTTCATCCTTGGCATCCACAAACTGTGTAGATAATGAAAAATACAACTTTTGAATGACTTATGATTTGTACAAGAGGGAATATAATACATGTAATAATATCAAGCTGTCAATCTGTTTGAAATGACATTTATGTAAATGATGAGTAAAAACAGATGCAAACATAAAGTGACAGGGTACAATTACCCTAAACCATATTAAAAACAGTTTAAAAACTGCATAATTCAATTTAGTATAAGAAATAGTAAATAAGAATATAGGAATAAGGTTTTGTGTATATAGAATAGGATATTTTAAAAATGTATTAGGTATAAGAACATTTAATAAGTTTAGAACCACTAACATCCTAATTGTAAAATATTTATTACTTGTATTGGTGTTAATGGTTGAATAGGATGTTAGCATGGAAAAAACGTTCTTTATAAATAATATTTCTGTTTTAGTATTAAGTTTTGATTATAAAAAAATGTCTAATTAGTTGAAGACAATCATTATTTAAGAATATTTCTTATCTGTTAATAGTATTGAAACAGATACTAATTGTTATTATGTTTAATAGAAAAAATGTTTAATTTATATTACAATGTTAAAAAGTCAGAGAGGGTATAACTAAATGTATATTGTTTATATAAAAATTTGTATGAAAAAATTGTTAAGAATCTAGGCAAAATGATGAAAACTAAACATCATTAAAACTGAGAAACTAAGTACTTAAATACATTTAAACTGAAGGGATTTAGATAACATAAACCAGAAATGAAGCCATATAATTAGAAATATAACTTAGAAAGATTTTGTAAAATTATAGCCAGGATTATTAATAAAAATGGAAATGACAGAACTCAAAAATTTGGAGAGGGGAGTCATATATTCCAACATAATATTTTAAAACTTAACCAATTCATATAATTGCAAGAAATTAAGGGAATATAAACCTTTTATTACAATATGAGATTAATAATCATAAATATAACTTAAAAATGGCAGAATTTGCATAATGACAGGAAGCTGATTTTGAAAATTTACAAGATACAAAATGAAGGTAAAATTACCAATTTTAGATAAAAAACATAATAAAACGGCATTATTCGATATCAAAATATGCCGAATGAACTGAAGGATAAAATTAAGTAACAACTAGCTAATAAATTTGAATAATAACCAAAGTTTAAGCAGTTATATAATGTAACTTCAATACATGCACAGGATGCATTATGAAATTCGAACAATGTAAGGAATAATATTGCTTTGGCTAAGATTTTAGTCGAAAGTGAAGGAAGTAGAGAGTTGATTATTGAACGTTGTGCGGGACACTTGACACGAGCAATTAAAATGATTTAACCTAGTTTCTAGTACCGTAATGGCGAGTCATTGTATGATACGAATTTGAAAATCGCGAGTGGTGACAAAAAACATTTCACAACATCGACACAGTGACATAAACACTTACAAAAGACTAACTAACATTGTATAGCACGAAACGACAGTTAAATAACATTTTAAACACCATAAAACAGTATATAACATAACCATCGAAAGTGCCTGATCGACAAAAAGTGAAACAGACTTATAAATACACCACTTTTCAAAATACAACACAGAAACTTAACCAGAGACACTACACCAAAATCAGAAGGAAGATTTGCAGACACCAGGACGTGAATACGGCAAGAAAATATCTTTATTGGAACACCAAATCTACGATGGGACGATTGACAACTTTGACGGCGGCCATTACTTTTTGTCACCGCTGAACTGAACAGCGCCTCCTAGTTTGTCAGCGACATGGTGCGCAATCTATTTATTTATTTTAATCTTTTCAATTGAATATATGTACTTTAGTATTAAGAATTATTCTTGTATCGATTGTAATTGGAGACAATCCTATAAGAGGTTGGAGTTTCTTAAAAAATACAGTAAAGCTTATAAAATTTTTTTGAACAAGTGAGAGACGTTTTGGAACTTCACGAACATCAATTAATTAATTGTTTTTAATAAATTAATAAAAAAAAAAATTTTTTTTAATTCTAAAAAAATTTTTAAACAAACAATTTTCTTACACGAACACATATTTAAGATATTTTGTAACACTACACCAATATTTAAACACAGTAAACACGTTCTTTTACAAATATCTGGAGACAATCCTATAAGTGGCTGGAGTTTCTTAAAAATACAGAAAAGCTTATAAATTTTGTTAAACAAGTGAGAGACGTTTTGGAACTTCACGAACATCAATTAATTAATTGTTTCTAATTAATTAATCTATTAAAATTTTTTTTTTAATTAGAAAAAATTTTTAAACAAACAATTTTAATTTCTTTCAAGAACACATATTTATATTTTTGTAACACTACACCAATACCTTAACACGATAACACAGGTTTAGTTACAAATTGGCGCACAACTGAGGGGCTTTAATTAGCGATTGAAAGACCAATACAATCTGCCCAATCACTAATTGGAGTTTGGCAGCAGCTATCAAGTCAGAGAAGGAGGTAGAGAAGTCCAAAATGACGGAAGATACAATGATGGATAAGATAACGGAAATGTTTCAACAAATAATGGGAAAACTCGATTCCTGGAGAGAAGAAATAAGAGAGGACATTAAGAAAATGGGAGAGGACAGATTAAAAAGAGAAGAATTAAGAAATGAGAGGGCCAAAGAAACAAAAAATGATAGCCAACCAGAAACAGAAGAAGTACCAGAAATAAAAAATGGTAACAAACCAGAAACAGGAGAAATACCAAACGAGAAAAGGATACGACTAATCGCGGTATCATTGAATGGATACACGAAACGATGGAGAAAAGAAATAAAAAGGGAGCGTAAACAGATTAAGAAAGAGGAGTCAAAACCAAGAAGACAACAAAGAAGGGAAGAATTACAGGAAAGGATAAAGCGAAAGACAGAAACACTAAAGGAGTTCACGAAACAGTGGAGAGAAGTAAGAATAAGTACTCAGAAACAGATGATAGAGAATAACAATAAAAGGGTGGAAATAATCATCAAGAATAATAAACTGTGGGAGGAAGAATTAATAAGAGATAACAAAAGAGAGGTAGAAGAAATACCAAACGATGAAACATAAGAACAAGTAGTGGTATTACCTGGAATGAAAACTAGCGGAAACAAGGAAAATATTAAACAAAGGGAAGGAGAATCAAGGAGAAGGAGAATGTATCCAAGAAATTTAATAAAAACGAAGGAAGAGTTGGAGATGATGAACCATGGTTTATTTGATGATGATAATATCCCTATTACCAACCATGAAGAAATCGTGAGTTCCAGAAATTATGGAAGGAGAATTGAAGTAATCTCAGAAATAATTTACCACAAAGCAGTAGCCTACCACTGGGAAAGGACCAGAGGTAAACGGAATACAACATGTGGACCAGATCAGTTTCAGCGCAGGACTGGACAGTGTATTCCAGAAAGATGGAAATGTGACATCTTACCAGACTGTGATGACGGCACAGATGAATCACCAGAATGTATTCCATTAGTGTGCCATCTAGGACAGTTCCAGTGTACCGTTACACTAAAATGTATTCCTTCAGGGTGGATATGTGATGGTGAACCAGCTTGTGTGGCTTCAGATGAGCAAATAATTAATAACTCAGATGAAGATCCTCACATATATTTTTCAGGTAATACAACATATAAACCAGAGACGTATTGGTATATCAAACAATATGATAAAGGGAACCAGATAAACTTTGTGGCTAACAAAGAAATAACAGCAAGGAAAATTGAAACAAACAACAGAGTAACCACAGTGAAAATGAAATACCAGGCGGAAACCAGAGACGTCAAAAGTACTGGGATAATTATGAAGACCATGATCGTCCGGAAAATAAGGGCAACTGAGATGATGGACCCTGGTTAACACAAACATCACACACCATCAAGAGAAGGGACGGATGTCATGATAACCGACTACGGCGAAAAACAATGGTGAAGGAGACGAAATACAAATATCATTGAAAGGAAATGATATGAATAATAAACACACAACAAAACTGGGTTTTATGAAGGAAGAGTATTTAAGAAAATAAACATTACAAATGAAAATATGAGCAACTGAGCGACATAAAGAAAATCGTCCATCCTCCTGGGTATAAAAAAAATAAAATAATAAGGAAAGTAAAAGAGAAGATCAACTTACAAAAGTATAGATAAAATGGGCCAGTATAGAGTACAAGATATACCCATATGTTGTGGTAAAGGATAATCATAATAATACTTATGAACTGAGAGAGATAGTTTCCGGAAGAGTTAAAGGTGTGTTCAATCAAGCATCCATGAAAAAGTACTATGAAGAATGAGTTTGGAATTTTGAATTATTAATACAAAAAATTCTAAAAATAATTGTAAGAACATCTTGCAACCAAATATTTATGAGAAAAAACTTTTTGGCAAAATAAAAGAAAGAATTTTGAATTTAACACAAAAAATTCTAAAATAATTGTTAGAACATCTTACTACCAAATATTTATGAGAAAAGACTTTATGGCGAAATAAAAGAAAGATTTTCGAATTTAATATACAAAAAATTTAAAAATGAAGTAAGACCAACTTACTATGACTAATTTGTGAAAAAACTTTATGGTAAATAATTAAGAAGAATTTGAATTTAGAGAAATACCAACAAATTCAAAAGATAATTGTAAGATCACCTTACTACACACAATTTTGAAGAGAAACCATTTGGAATAATTAGAAAGGAAGAATCAGAATTTAGAATTATATATAACAAAGAATTAAAAATTAAGTAAGCACATCTTACTATAAACAATTTTGAAGGAAACAATTTTGGAAATAAATGAATTAAACAGAATTTGAATTTTGATAAAACGTCAATACTTTGAAACAAAATAAGATCAACTTATTACAATGATTTATGAGAAATGTTATGGAATTAAATAAAAAGAAGAGTTTGAATTTTGCATAAAACTAACAAAGTTCTAAAAATAAATATGTTCCATTTATAATTAAATTTAGAAGAAAATAAAATGATTAATTCAGAAAAAAGAATTAAATTCAATCCAGAATAAATGTGAATATCTAGCATTTGAAGGAGTAGAGAAGAAAAACAAAAAGAGTGTGATATACAAGAGAAGGCAATAATTTGGAAACAAGGAGAAGAATCTGTTATTATAATAAAATTATAAAAAATCCAAGAAAGAAAAATAACAAAATAATGATGAGAACAACCTATGACTAATTACTTATGAAACGATAATGGAAACAGTTAATCAAGAAAAAGGAATACGATATTACTCAGTTCTGAAGAAGCAAAGAAGAACAACTCATACCAAACATATGGAGAAGATGATTTTGAACCAATAATAATAATAAGACCTATATGAAATGCAAAGAGAAGAAGTACCACATGAAATATAATATAAATGAATTAATATTAATGAATGCGAAGGCGGATTAATAACTTTCTAAGAGAAAGGAAAGAACAAAATGTTTAAATAAAATGATCAAAATAACAACCTGAATATCTAATATAAAGATACAAATTTAAAAAATTAAATATAATAAAATAAGACCATTCAAATAATGAATAAGAAAATACTATATATAAAGACCATGCTAACACTGTAAGTAACCAGAAGGAAGCATAAAGAGAATTCAGATGGAGAAGAAAAAGAGTTACACTATAACTGGTAACAAGAATTATTAAGAGAAGTTTTCAACCATAATTAAAATAAATATATCAGACAAGTTAAGAGTTCAGAAAAATATATATATAATGAGTATAATAAGAATTAAGAAGATTTATTAAGATAGAAAATGTGAGATAATCTGAGAAACTACGCAGTGAAGAATCCAAAGATATTTTTATTAGTCAAAAATGAGACTACTTTTCATTTTATTTTATTCGATGACTGACTGAAGATAATTCCAGCAGCATTATGTTTTTTGAGCAGAGATGAATGTGCCTCTTGACTCAAATTGTAGAAGTGGAGTATGGCCAGCAGAGTTGTGTAGCCTACAGTGCCCCTCTGAACTGCCCCAGCCCACGTGATATGGAATGTTAGGGAATTAATATCCCAAGGATGCAACACGAAGTTTATAAAGAAAGAGAATGTATAATAATAATAATAATATATCTCAGAAGACACTAACTATCCAAGAAGGATCAAAAGTAAAATAAGTAACTATATATATAAAATTTATTAAACTCAAATATAAAAAGTCGATATAGAAATGGAGAGGAAAATGAAATATAAAAAATAATGAAATTATCATAAGAAATTATTTCATCCATAAACATGTCTGAAATAATTACTTCTGGAGGAGAGCATTCTGTAGCGTGACAGATAAACACATAATAATGAATGGCATTGATCATTAGAATAATATAAGATAATAACATTAAATCCGAAGAAAGCATTATAATATAAAGAATTAATTCAGAGCAACCGTGCAGAACAATCATGGATATTAAAAGTATAAGTTCGAATAAAAGAAATGTTACTAGTGATGAATCATCAAAACCAGTTTAATAACTCAAGGTTTAAAAATATAACCCAGGAAGGTAAGGAGTAAATAAGGAAGCAACCCAGAGTATTACTAAACCCACAACGAAGATGAGGAATAAATGAAAAACGAAACCCAGAACAAGGCAAGATCCACCATAAAGGGTGATGTATTTAAATTAACCAGAAGAGTAGATGAAGAAGTAACCCCAAGAAACCCGATGACATCCAGAAGAAGATGAAGAACATAAAATTCAAAGAAGCCAGAAGAAAAGAAGACATCATTGAAGAAAGAAGAAGAAGACAGCATCCAGAAGAAGAAGGAATGCTCTTATAAAAAACACCCATATCCCCATATCCCAAAATAAATAAAAACCATAATAATAAAAGTATAACGAAGTATTCATGAAAAGAAACCACATGTACAATAAAATTAAGAATAAAAGTGTATAGAGTAAGAGTCGCCAGTGGACCAAGGTGAAACAATAATATAATACCCAAAGAACAAATCTTCATTGTAACCCACAAACCAAATTTCTTGATGTTAATAAGACTAAATAAATATTTAGAAATAGCATCAAGAAGTGTAAAGTGAACCAGTGCTAGTTTGTGTATTATAAAAAATAAACCTTATGTTTCATCCTTGGCATCCACAAACTGTGTAGATAATGAAAAATACAACTTTTGAATGACTTATGATTTGTACAAGAGGGAATATAATACATGTAATAATATCAAGCTGTCAATCTGTTTGAAATGACATTTATGTAAATGATGAGTAAAAACAGATGCAAACATAAAGTGACAGGGTACAATTACCCTAAACCATATTAAAAACAGTTTAAAAACTGCATAATTCAATTTAGTATAAGAAATAGTAAATAAGAATATAGGAATAAGGTTTTGTGTATATAGAATAGGATATTTTAAAAATGTATTAGGTATAAGAACATTTAATAAGTTTAGAACCACTAACATCCTAATTGTAAAATATTTATTACTTGTATTGGTGTTAATGGTTGAATAGGATGTTAGCATGGAAAAAACGTTCTTTATAAATAATATTTCTGTTTTAGTATTAAGTTTTGATTATAAAAAAATGTCTAATTAGTTGAAGACAATCATTATTTAAGAATATTTCTTATCTGTTAATAGTATTGAAACAGATACTAATTGTTATTATGTTTAATAGAAAAAATGTTTAATTTATATTACAATGTTAAAAAGTCAGAGAGGGTATAACTAAATGTATATTGTTTATATAAAAATTTGTATGAAAAAATTGTTAAGAATCTAGGCAAAATGATGAAAACTAAACATCATTAAAACTGAGAAACTAAGTACTTAAATACATTTAAACTGAAGGGATTTAGATAACATAAACCAGAAATGAAGCCATATAATTAGAAATATAACTTAGAAAGATTTTGTAAAATTATAGCCAGGATTATTAATAAAAATGGAAATGACAGAACTCAAAAATTTGGAGAGGGGAGTCATATATTCCAACATAATATTTTAAAACTTAACCAATTCATATAATTGCAAGAAATTAAGGGAATATAAACCTTTTATTACAATATGAGATTAATAATCATAAATATAACTTAAAAATGGCAGAATTTGCATAATGACAGGAAGCTGATTTTGAAAATTTACAAGATACAAAATGAAGGTAAAATTACCAATTTTAGATAAAAAACATAATAAAACGGCATTATTCGATATCAAAATATGCCGAATGAACTGAAGGATAAAATTAAGTAACAACTAGCTAATAAATTTGAATAATAACCAAAGTTTAAGCAGTTATATAATGTAACTTCAATACATGCACAGGATGCATTATGAAATTCGAACAATGTAAGGAATAATATTGCTTTGGCTAAGATTTTAGTCGAAAGTGAAGGAAGTAGAGAGTTGATTATTGAACGTTGTACGGGACACTTGACACGAGCAATTAAAATGATTTAACCTAGTTTCTAGTACCGTAATGGCGAGTCATTGTATGATACGAATTTGAAAATCGCGAGTGGTGACAAAAAACATTTCACAACATCGACACAGTGACATAAACACTTACAAAAGACTAACTAACATTGTATAGCACGAAACGACAGTTAAATAACATTTTAAACACCATAAAACAGTATATAACATAACCATCGAAAGTGCCTGATCGACAAAAAGTGAAACAGACTTATAAATACACCACTTTTCAAAATACAACACAGAAACTTAACCAGAGACACTACACCAAAATCAGAAGGAAGATTTGCAGACACCAGGACGTGAATACGGCAAGAAAATATCTTTATTGGAACACCAAATCTACGATGGGACGATTGACAACTTTGACGGCGGCCATTACTTTTTGTCACCGCTGAACTGAACAGCGCCTCCTAGTTTGTCAGCGACATGGTGCGCAATCTATTTATTTATTTTAATCTTTTCAATTGAATATATGTACTTTAGTATTAAGAATTATTCTTGTATCGATTGTAATTGGAGACAATCCTATAAGTGGTTGGAGTTTCTTAAAAAATACAGTAAAGCTTATAAAATTTTTTTGAACAAGTGAGAGACGTTTTGGAACTTCACGAACATCAATTAATTAATTGTTTTTAATAAATTAATAAAAAAAAAAATTTTTTTTAATTCTAAAAAAATTTTTAAACAAACAATTTTCTTACACGAACACATATTTAAGATATTTTGTAACACTACACCAATATTTAAACACAGTAAACACGTTCTTTTACAAATATCTGGAGACAATCCTATAAGTGGCTGGAGTTTCTTAAAAATACAGAAAAGCTTATAAATTTTGTTAAACAAGTGAGAGACGTTTTGGAACTTCACGAACATCAATTAATTAATTGTTTCTAATTAATTAATCTATTAAAATTTTTTTTTTAATTAGAAAAAATTTTTAAACAAACAATTTTAATTTCTTTCAAGAACACATATTTATATTTTTGTATCACTACACCAATACCTTAACACGATAACACAGGTTTAGTTACAAATTGGCGCACAACTGAGGGGCTTTAATTAGCGATTGAAAGGCCAATACAATCTGCCTAATCACTAATTGGAGTTTGGCAGCAGCTATCAAGTCAGAGAAGGAGGTAGAGAAGTCCAAAATGACGGAAGATACAATGATGGATAAGATAACGGAAATGTTTCAACAAATAATGGGAAAACTCGATTCCTGGAGAGAAGAAATAAGAGAGGACATTAAGAAAATGGGAGAGGACAGATTAAAAAGAGAAGAATTAAGAAATTAGAGGGCCAAAGAAACAAAAAATGATAGCCAACCAGAAACAGAAGAAGTACCAGAAATAAAAAATGGTAACAAACCAGAAACAGGAGAAATACCAAACGAGAAAAGGATACGACTAATCGCGGTATCATTGAATGGATACACGAAACGATGGAGAAAGAAATAAAAAGGGAGCGTAAACAGATTAAGAAAGAGGAGTCAAAACCAAGAAGACAACAAAGAAGGGAAGAATTACAGGAAAGGATAAAGTGAAAGACAGAAACACTAAAGGAGTTCACGAAACAGTGGAGAGAAGTAAGAATAAGTACTCAGAAACAGATGATAGAGAATAACAATAAAAGGGTGGAAATAATCATCAAGAATAATAAACTGTGGGAGGAAGAATTAATAAGAGATAACAAAAGAGAGGTAGAAGAAATACCAAACGATGAAACATAAGAACAAGTAGTGGTATTACCTGGAATGAAAACTAGCGGAAACAAGGAAAATATTAAACAAAGGGAAGGAGAATCAAGGAGAAGGAGAATGTATCCAAGAAATTTAATAAAAACGAAGGAAGAGTTGGAGATGATGAACCATGGTTTATTTGATGATGATAATATCCCTATTACCAACCATGAAGAAATCGTGAGTTCCAGAAATTATGGAAGGAGAATTGAAGTAATCTCAGAAATAATTTACCACAAAGCAGTAGCCTACCACTGGGAAAGGACCAGAGGTAAACGGAATACAACATGTGGACCAGATCAGTTTCAGCGCAGGACTGGACAGTGTATTCCAGAAAGATGGAAATGTGACATCTTACCAGACTGTGATGACGGCACAGATGAATCACCAGAATGTATTCCATTAGTGTGCCATCTAGGACAGTTCCAGTGTACCGTTACACTAAAATGTATTCCTTCAGGGTGGATATGTGATGGTGAACCAGCTTGTGTGGCTTCAGATGAGCAAATAATTAATAACTCAGATGAAGATCCTCACATATATTTTTCAGGTAATACAACATATAAACCAGAGACGTATTGGTATATCAAACAATATGATAAAGGGAACCAGATAAACTTTGTGGCTAACAAAGAAATAACAGCAAGGAAAATTGAAACAAACAACAGAGTAACCACAGTGAAAATGAAATACCAGGCGGAAACCAGAGACGTCAAAAGTACTGGGATAATTATGAAGACCATGATCGTCTGGAAAATAAGGGCAACTGAGATGATGGACCCTGGTTAACACAAACATCACACACCATCAAGAGAAGGGACGGATGTCATGATAACCGACTACGGCGAAAAACAATGGTGAAGGAGACGAAATACAAATATCATTGAAAGGAAATGATATGAATAATAAACACAGAAACAAAACTGGGTTTTATGAAGGAAGAGTATTTAAGAAAATAAACATTACAAATGAAAATATGAGCAACTGAGCGACATAAAGAAAATCGTCCATCCTCCTGGGTATAAAAAAAATAAAATAATAAGGAAAGTAAAAGAGAAGATCAACTTACAAAAGTATAGATAAAATGGGCCAGTATAGAGTACAAGATATACCCATATGTTGTGGTAAAGGATAATCATAATAATACTTATGAACTGAGAGAGATAGTTTCCGGAAGAGTTAAAGGTGTGTTCAATCAAGCATCCATGAAAAAGTACTATGAAGAATGAGTTTGGAATTTTGAATTATTAATACAAAAAATTCTAAAAATAATTGTAAGAACATCTTGTAACCAAATATTTATGAGAAAAAACTTTTTGGCAAAATAAAAGAAAGAATTTGGAATTTAACACAAAAAATTCTAAAATAATTGTAAGAACATCTTACTACCAAATATTTATGAGAAAAGACTTTATGGCGAAATAAAAGAAAGATTTTCGAATTTAATATACAAAAAATTTAAAAATGAAGTAAGACCAACTTACTATGACTAATTTGTGAAAAAACTTTATGGTAAATAATTAAGAAGAATTTGAATTTAGAGAAATACCAACAAATTCAAAAGATAATTGTAAGATCACCTTACTACACACAATTTTGAAGAGAAACCATTTGGAATAATTAGAAAGGAAGAATCAGAATTTAGAATTATATATAACAAAGAATTAAAAATTAAGTAAGCACATCTTACTATAAACAATTTTGAAGGAAACAATTTTGGAAATAAATGAATTAAACAGAATTTGAATTTTGATAAAACGTCAAAACTTTGAAACAAAATAAGATCAACTTATTACAATGATTTATGAGAAATGTTATGGAATTAAATAAAAAGAAGAGTTTGAATTTTGCATAAAACTAACAAAGTTCTAAAAATAAATATGTTCCATTTATAATTAAATTTAGAAGAAAATAAAATGATTAATTCAGAAAAAAGAATTAAATTCAATCCAGAATAAATGTGAATATCTAGCATTTGAAGGAGTAGAGAAGAAAAACAAAAAGAGTGTGATATACAAGAGAAGGCAATAATTTGGAAACAAGGAGAAGAATCTGTTATTATAATAAAATTATAAAAAATCCAAGAAAGAAAAATAACAAAATAATGATGAGAACAACCTATGACTAATTACTTATGAAACGATAATGGAAACAGTTAATCAAGAAAAAGGAATACGATATTACTCAGTTCTGAAGAAGCAAAGAAGAACAACTCATACCAAACATATGGAGAAGATGATTTTGAACCAATAATAATAATAAGACCTATATGAAATGCAAAGAGAAGAAGTACCACATGAAATATAATATAAATGAATTAATATTAATGAATGCGAAGGCGGATTAATAACTTTCTAAGAGAAAGGAAAGAACAAAATGTTTAAATAAAATGATCAAAATAACAACCTGAATATCTAATATAAAGATACAAATTTAAAAAATTAAATATAATAAAATAAGACCATTCAAATAATGAATAAGAAAATACTATATATATAGACCATGCTAACACTGTAAGTAACCCGAAGGAAGCATAAAGAGAATTCAGATGGAGAAGAAAAAGAGTTACACTATAACTGGTAACAAGAATTATTAAGAGAAGTTTTCAACCATAATTAAAATAAATATATCAGACAAGTTAAGAGTTCAGAAAAATATATATATAATGAGTATAATAAGAATTAAGAAGATTTATTAAGATAGAAAATGTGAGATAATCTGAGAAACTACGCAGTGAAGAATCCAAAGATATTTTTATTAGTCAAAAATGAGACTACTTTTCATTTTATTTTATTCGATGACTGACTGAAGATAATTCCAGCAGCATTATGTTTTTTGAGCAGAGATGAATGTGCCTCTTGACTCAAATTGTAGAAGTGGAGTATGGCCAGCAGAGTTGTGTAGCCTACAGTGCCCCTCTGAACTGCCCCAGCCCACGTGATAGGGAATGTTAGGGAATTAATATCCCAAGGATGCAACACGAAGTTTATAAAGAAAGAAAATGTATAATAATAATAATAATATATCTCAGAAGACACTAACTATCCAAGAAGGATCAAAAGTAAAATAAGTAACTATATATATAAAATTTATTAAACTCAAATATAAAAAGTCGATATAGAAATGGAGAGGAAAATGAAATATAAAAAATAATGAAATTATCATAAGAAATTATTTCATCCATAAACATGTCTGAAATAATTACTTCTGAAGGAGAGCATTCTGTAGCATGACAGATAAACACATAATAATGAATGGCATTGATCATTAGAATAATATAAGATAATAACATTAAATCCGAAGAAAGCATTATAATATAAAGAATTAATTCAGAGCAACCGTGCAGAACAATCATGGATATTAAAAGTATAAGTTCGAATAAAAGAAATGTTACTAGTGATGAATCATCAAAACCAGTTTAATAACTCAAGGTTTAAAAATATAACCCAGGAAGGTAAGGAGTAAATAAGGAAGCAACCCAGAGTATTACTAAACCCACAACGAAGATGAGGAATAAATGAAAAACGAAACCCAGAACAAGGCAAGATCCACCATAAAGGGTGATGTATTTAAATTAACCAGAAGAGTAGATGAAGAAGTAACCCCAAGAAACCCGATGACATCCAGAAGAAGATGAAGAACATAAAATTCAAAGAAGCCAGAAGAAAAGAAGACATCATTGAAGAAAGAAGAAGAAGACAGCATCCAGAAGAAGAAGGAATGCTCTTATAAAAAACACCCATATCCCCATATCCCAAAATAAATAAAAACCATAATAATAAAAGTATAACGAAGTATTCATGAAAAGAAACCACATGTACAATAAAATTAAGAATAAAAGTGTATAGAGTAAGAGTCGCCAGTGGACCAAGGTGAAACAATAATATAATACCCAAAGAACAAATCTTCATTGTAACCCACAAACCAAATTTCTTGATGTTAATAAGACTAAATAAATATTTAGAAATAGCATCAAGAAGTGTAAAGTGAACCAGTGCTAGTTTGTGTATTATAAAAAATAAACCTTATGTTTCATCCTTGGCATCCACAAACTGTGTAGATAATGAAAAATACAACTTTTGAATGACTTATGATTTGTACAAGAGGGAATATAATACATGTAATAATATCAAGCTGTCAATCTGTTTGAAATGACATTTATGTAAATGATGAGTAAAAACAGATGCAAACATAAAGTGACAGGGTACAATTACCCTAAACCATATTAAAAACAGTTTAAAAACTGCATAATTCAATTTAGTATAAGAAATAGTAAATAAGAATATAGGAATAAGGTTTTGTGTATATAGAATAGGATATTTTAAAAATGTATTAGGTATAAGAACATTTAATAAGTTTAGAACCACTAACATCCTAATTGTAAAATATTTATTACTTGTATTGGTGTTAATGGTTGAATAGGATGTTAGCATGGAAAAAACGTTCTTTATAAATAATATTTCTGTTTTAGTATTAAGTTTTGATTATAAAAAAATGTCTAATTAGTTGAAGACAATCATTATTTAAGAATATTTCTTATCTGTTAATAGTATTGAAACAGATACTAATTGTTATTATGTTTAATAGAAAAAATGTTTAATTTATATTACAATGTTAAAAAGTCAGAGAGGGTATAACTAAATGTATATTGTTTATATAAAAATTTGTATGAAAAAATTGTTAAGAATCTAGGCAAAATGATGAAAACTAAACATCATTAAAACTGAGAAACTAAGTACTTAAATACATTTAAACTGAAGGGATTTAGATAACATAAACCAGAAATGAAGCCATATAATTAGAAATATAACTTAGAAAGATTTTGTAAAATTATAGCCAGGATTATTAATAAAAATGGAAATGACAGAACTCAAAAATTTGGAGAGGGGAGTCATATATTCCAACATAATATTTTAAAACTTAACCAATTCATATAATTGCAAGAAATTAAGGGAATATAAACCTTTTATTACAATATGAGATTAATAATCATAAATATAACTTAAAAATGGCAGAATTTGCATAATGACAGGAAGCTGATTTTGAAAATTTACAAGATACAAAATGAAGGTAAAATTACCAATTTTAGATAAAAAACATAATAAAACGGCATTATTCGATATCAAAGTATGCCGAATGAACTGAAGGATAAAATTAAGTAACAACTAGCTAATAAATTTGAATAATAACCAAAGTTTAAGCAGTTATATAATGTAACTTCAATACATGCACAGGATGCATTATAAAATTCGAACAATGTAAGGAATAATATTGCTTTGGCTAAGATTTTAGTCGAAAGTGAAGGAAGTAGAGAGTTGATTATTGAACGTTGTACGGGACACTTGACACGAGCAATTAAAATGATTTAACCTAGTTTCTAGTACCGTAATGGCGAGTCATTGTATGATACGAATTTGAAAATCGCGAGTGGTGACAAAAAACATTTCACAACATCGACACAGTGACATAAACACTTACAAAAGACTAACTAACATTGTATAGCACGAAACGGCAGTTAAATAACATTTTAAACACCATAAAACAGTATATAACATAACCATCGAAAGTGCCTGATCGACAAAAAGTGAAACAGACTTATAAATACACCACTTTTCAAAATACAACACAGAAACTTAACCAGAGACACTACACCAAAATCAGAAGGAAGATTTGCAGACACCAGGACGTGAATACGGCAAGAAAATATCTTTATTGGAACGCCAAATCTACGATGGGACGATTGACAACTTTGACGGCAGCCATTACTTTTCGTCACCGCTCAACTGAACAGCGCCTCCTAGTTTGTCAGCGACATGGTGCGCAATCTATTTATTTATTTTAATCTTTTCAATTGAATATATGTACTTTAGTATTAAGAATTATTCTTGTAACATTATACTTTTTTAATTTTTGCCCGATTTCTCTGACTTTTCCAATAAATAGCTGTTAAAAGAACCTTATTGTATTTTATATAAAAACTTGTAACATTCGATACCCTGAGAGTCGATTTTAAAATCGACAAGAGTCTTTATAAACAATTGTCAAATAAATACTTTATACTTTTCATCTTAAAACAGTTCTTTCTTTTCTAAACATAGCAATTTAAACATACTATAATTTAAAATACATCTACTACAAGAATTTCACAACCAGAAGGAAGATAACCTCCAAAACTGAAAGTAAACAAGAATCGATTGTAATTGGAGACAATCCTATAAGTGGCTGGAGTTTCTTAAAAAATACAGAAAAGCTTATAAATTTTTTTAAACAAGTGAGAGAGGTTTTGGAACTTCACGAACATCAATTAATTAATTGTTTCTAATTAATTAATCAATAAAAAAAATTTTAATTAGAAAAAATTTTTAAACAAACATATTTAATTTCTTTCAAGAACACATATTTATATTTTTGTAACACTACACCAATACAACTTAAACACCATAAACACGTTATTTTACATTATTCACCACAGAACATGGTCAGGCTAATTCAATTTGGTATATAAATTTAAGCATTTTTTATACTCTTTCTCATGGCTGTTACTGAAATTAAGTAAAATTATGATAAACTCTTTGAACTTGTAACATAAAATAAACAAATTAACCAACAAAATAATCTAAACACAGACTAGCATAACATACAACAGTATAACAATGACAATAGATTAAATGAATTTGTCCTTTCATTTCTTCTACTTCGTATTTTACACTATAATGCCTTTGCTGTAATTACTATAATGATATCACGCATAATGCATGATAGTATCTAAGCATCAGTTGCCTCTACTATGTTATGTTTTACACATAAAATAATATTAGTTTGTTTCACTAGGCATTCTCATACATTTGGATGTTATTTGGCTTTCACAATGTGTTTTATTGTAATTTTATCTTTGACAGTTACTCACGCCATGTTAGGGGTTTCTTTTTAGGTTTTCACAAATGTTGATTGTGTCACTGATGAAATAGGTTAGTTTTGTTCACAATGTGGTCTGTTAAGCTTATTAATAATTTTCTTTACCTTACCATCTTGGTGCTGGAGGTGTGGCAGCTAGCAACAAAATTTGCTGTTGTAATAATACTGTTTATAGAAGAATGTGTATTGTATATTGCTTATGGAAGAATGCAATTTTCATGAAATGTAGGGTTTTTAACAACAAACATGTTTGCATTTTTTTGTTCCATTACTGTTTTTTGCAAATTATTGGCATCTACACCTTATTTCGCCATATTAAAAAAAAAAAATACAATTTTTGCAATTTTGTGGCTCCCATATATGTAGTGATGACCACCTATTACAAGTATTATATAAAAAAGTTCTTGGAATTATTTAATTTTTTCTTTTCATCAAAACTCTTCAAAAATTAATCTTAGAATGACAGAATTCTTCTATTACTCAAAGATTAAAATTATTATCAGCTGAGCTACAGATTCATATATGAGTCAGTCTGATTTCTTTAACTTGAACTGAATATCCTGCAAGTCGAAATAATAAATTTGGTTCTTAGTATTATTTTTTTAGTCAGTAAAGGTTTTTGATAATCATACTACACTAAACCTGAAATATAGTGTAGGTATCTTAAAATAATTGTTTGTATGTTTGAAAGCAAAGATATATTGTCACACAACACAGCATGTGTTTTGTTTACTGTAGGCTAGATTTTTCTTCTCTGTTCTTTAATCTTCTAGTATGAAGAATAACACCTTTCAGAAACTACTGTACCATTTTTGCTACTGCTTGAATATTCAGACAAGTTATTCTGTTGGTTCTTGATAGTTTCATTTTATAAGTGGTGTTTTAAGTGTTGTGGATTGAAAACTGACAAAATAAAAATATAAATGTTGGCATTAGACAATAAAGTATGACTCATTAAAGCAGCTGACTAAGCAAAAGAAAAGAAAGTTACAGCAGATGAATGCGTTATTCCTTCTAACCACACCAACAACTTTGAAAAAGCGGGAAGAAATTCTGCAAAAGAGTATTGCTTCTGCCTCGCATGTTATAAGGTAACTAAAAACTGTCAAGTAATCTGATACTGAATATACAGTGTTTCACAGCAGTTTAAAAATACAGTCAAAATCTGCCAATTGATGGTATGATTTTTCATGGAAAGGCTGAATATTTTGCAAGGCAGTTGAACTATGTTGATTTTAAATCTAGTGTTGGGTGGCTTAATAAGTTCAGACAAAGGTAATTTTTGGAAATGTGTGTAGAGAACGTGCCAGTGTAAATGAAGAAGTTGCCATATGTGGATAAACACTAACCTTCAAAGATACTCTGACTACATATGATGATTCTGACATTTTGAATGCTGACAAAACTGGTCTGTTTTTAAATGTTTACTGGACATAACTTTATGTCTTAAAGGTAATAAATGTCATGGGGACAAAAGAAGTAAAGACCAAATTACCATCTTTTAAGAACAAGCATAATGGGGTGAGAAGTTACAACCACACATGATCAGAAAGTCACAAAAACTGTGATGTTTTGTCAATATTAAATCTTTATTTCTTTGGTACAATGCAAGTAAGAAAGCATGGAGTATTACAAATACCTTTCAGAAGTGGCTGTTCAAACTGTATAATTATTTTAATTCCAAAAAGAGGAAAATAGTATCTCTAATAGACTGGCTACCTGAAATTATTCACACAAGAGCTATTACCTGTAAAAATGTGTTTTCTTACCAGTTAGTGTAACCTCCACACTCTAGCCCTTGGACAAAGGCATAACACAAAATTTCAAGCACATGTACAGCACGAAAATTACAAAAAAAATATTACTACAGATGATTGAAATGAATAAATAACCAGAAATCACTTTATTTGATTGTGTAATAGAAGTTCATAAAGCTCACAATGACATGACTGAAAATCAGTTTCCAACTGTTTACAAAAATTTGGATTAAAAAATCTACAGGAAGAGAATAGCTCATAAAAGATCTACTTGCAATGATAATCATGAGATTAAGCACACTGATAATGACAATATTAATTGGCGCTCCATTAGAGACATTAGTATCAGATGATGTAACAAATCACAACTATGTTACATTTGGTTGTGAATATTTGATGGCAGCTGAATATGTCACTGATGAGGATATAGAGAATACATGAGAAAACAAGACTGATCCTAGTTTTGATAATGATGGTGGTGATGTGAATGAAGTACCCAAACCACCTCCATTGTTGTATTTTTATGTATTTTACGAACGTAATAACTAATTTTATTTGGTTCAATGATTCATACAATCAAAAGAGAGTATATTATAGTCAGTTTTTCTGCAGTGACTGTGTTATAAAATTGCTTGACTATGGAAACCAATCAACAGGAATGTCAGAAAACAATCAGTTTTTTTTTTTTAATTGAAGACTGAAAACTTGTTTTAATAATGTGAGCAATACACAATATTCACTATTTTTGTAATGGGCACTTTTCTTTAATTAAGGCCTACCGACTTCACATTATAATATTATGCTGAATTAAGCATTTTAACTTTTTTTGTTATAAAATACAGAGTGTTTCAAAAAGAATGTCCCAACTTTAAATAGTTATATTTAATGATGGAAACACGTTACAATAATGGAACAAAGTACAAAATACTCACAAAATCATAAAGTTCCAGCAATGTTATTACAAATGCTCTATGTGTCCTCCGCCGGACACATCAAGACGATAGCTAAATTCGTCCCACACTTTTCGCAAGGTAACTCTTCGACTGAAGCTATTGCTGCTGATATACTGTTTTTTAGCTTGTCTAGGTCACAAACTAATGGTGGAACGAAAACAGTCTTTCACATATTCCCACAAGAAGAAGTCTCATGGGGTAATGTCTGGAGATCTTGGAGGCCAAGAGTGTAGGTCAGTGTCTCGGGGTCCCGTGTGCCCTATCCAGCTTTCAGGTAGCATGTAATTCAAGAATTGCCATACGTTGTTGTGGCAGTGAGTTGGAGCTCCATCTTGTTGGAATATGAAATCATAAGAGTCCTCATGAAGTTGTGGAAAAAGCCAGGCCTGCAGCATTTCAAGATAACTCAGTCCCATCACTGTGTTTTCCTCAAAAAAGAATGGGCCATAAATCTTTGTTTGAGAAATTGCACAAAAAATGTTAACTTTTGGTGAATCTCACCCATCCTCTACGATTTCATGAGTATTCTGGAGTCCGCATATGTGGACATTATGATGGTTAACTTTACTGCTAAAAGAAATGTAGCTTTATCACAAAAAAAACCTTATTAAAAATCTGTCGTCTTTCATGTCCGTTAAGAGATCATTGCAAAACTCCATGTTTCCTTTTATCACCAACACGAAGAGCTTGCACTGGTTGTAATTGGTATGGTTTATAGGCCAAACGCCACCTTAACACACGCCAGACAATCGTATGAGGAATTGTAAGTTCTCTGCTGGCATGGCGAGTAGACTATCCTTGGGCTTCGCTCAAACGCTTGCTGAATTCTTTGCATATTTTCATCAGAAGTGCGAGGTTGATCTAAACTCTTACCCTCGCACAAACATCCTGTTTCTTCAAACTGGTGATACCAATGATGAATGTTCTTTGGCAAAGGCAGATCAATCCCAAAACGCTTATGAAAATCATGCTGGACAGTAATAATGGACTCAGTCTTGCTAAACTGCAGAACACAAAACGCCTTTTGTTGAGCGGACGCCATCTTGTAACAGACTGAGCTTATGGACAGGTTCAACATGCGGAGTGACATCTAGCGGTGATTTCCTAAAACTGTAGGCCATGCCCATTCCAGCAACACACCATTCGTTCACAGGATGTCCTCGGTTCCATAAATATAGCTATTTAAAATTGGGCAATTCTTTTTGAAACACTCTGTACACTATCAATAAATGGTGACTACAGTTCTTGTCTTATAACTTATAAAGAATTTTACTTGGGGTGGTTAAACAAGTAATAGATTAATAATTAAAAAATCACTTACTGCCAAAATGTTTCAATTTCCCGGGCGCCACCTCATATCTACAAGGATGTGGATATAAAGGATTCATTTGCCAAACACACAACAACAATATTATGTCTAATGCTTATTTAATTAATTAAGTTGTAGCAAATTACAAATATAACACTCTGTATGGATATTTCCTTAAGTAGAATCACTTCTCTTATCTTAACAATGAGTATCTCTGAAATCGCGATTAATTAACATTTAATAATTTTCTAACACTTATAATTGTAAATTATAATCTACAATTGTATTTGGCAAATTTAGATTACTGTTTAGATATGATTTTTTTAAGAATTTACTAATTGACGTTTTATTTCACTTCAGTCGAATGCAGAACACTGAGAGGCAGTTCTCAAGGTTAATTAATTATTAGTGTGAGTTCTTTGACTTGAATGAATTGAGTTTATTGACTTAACTCTAAAGTACCATTAGTTTGAGAGCGTTGATTATTGTAGTTCATACTCTCGGTGACATCATGTGGTCCTCTGTGTTTAGTAGTTGCTGGTCTCCGTAGTCGTTGTAGATTATGTATCCCTTCGCGGTCACTGCACCTCACGATCACTGTTTAATTATTGAAGAATTCTCGAACTGTTCACTTTTCACGGCACTCGTATTGTGTTGAATATGAGTGTCCTTAATTGATGTTGGTAAAGTTCATGTATAATGTTTTTTAAAGTAGTTGTTTAGATTGCTGATTTTATGTCTAATGTCTCTGTTGTAGAATATGCACTGAGTCTCTCTGTTGATGTGTTCTGTATTATATAAAAGCTGCTGTAATGTTTATAGTTTCTTGTGAATTATTTGTAATTGTAGAATGTCTGTTAATTGAATTTGTCTTCACTTAGTATTGTACTGTGTATCCGTATTCTCCGACACTTTGTTTAAATTACGGTGAAGTTAATTAATTGTAAAGTCTGTTTTACATGTTGACTTCGCGTGATATTACTTTATACTAATAGTCTGTCGAACGTGATTAACTGTTCAACTCTCTTGCTATGAGTTTAGAATTTAGTGAGAATTATAACAACGAGTTTCGTACGATTTGTCGTATTCACTTCATTGTTCACTTTGAGAAATTGAATGTTCGCACTGAAGTAACCGTTCTCAAGACTCTAGATATGCGCACTTCTGAAATTGTGTCGAACGCTTGTAGTTGTTCACGCTTATGTAATGAATCGATGACTAAACATTGTTACCGAGTTAAGATGACTCGTGGTGATCACTTTGTAGATGAGTACTCGACTGCCGTTTTTCTGTTCTGAGATCTACCAAGTAAACTCTCCTCCCTCCTACCTCTGCTGAATCTTCCATCTGCTTGGATACTCTTATTGGTTCTTTAGCCAGTGTGACAAATTGTATATTCGTCATTGGTTTTTGAGTATCTCTGCTTTACACATGATTCTCTTGTCGAACTACCATTCGTCCTGATTGTTCCTACAGCCGTTTTCTCTATTTACTAGGAATCTCATTCAAGCACTCCAGAATTCGTGAGTTTCACTTTCCCCTTGTAAATCAGGCGACATTTCTTTGTCTCTCGTGGCCGTCTCCTAGTGTCCAATTTCTGTTACGCTTTGACATAGATACAATACTGGTATTGTTCGATCTGCTGCACCATTGTTTATCTTCAAGTTGCACTCTGGCTTTGTTTTGAGTCTGGAACGAATCTTCCTTTGTAATCACGACTTTCGTCAAATTTCTACGTTGCAATTGTTCTGGCATCTAATGTTGTACCGTATCCGAATTGACAAACTCTTTGCTTTCAGTCTGTGTCAAAGTTTTTAAAAAGGGTAGATTGGTTTATTGGGGGTTATGCCTTTCTTCACTCAGAGCAGCTGCCTGATACGAAATACAACGTCTCACATACATCTAGTAAGTGTCACTCTTTTGTCAAACAATTAACTTTACAGCCGTAACACATCAAGCTGTCTGTAGGTTACAATGCCAAAAGGACAGTCTTACAAACTTTCCCTTCACACACCCTCACATACTTCTTTGTCAAATATAACTGCTAGTACACATTATTTTTAGCTATTATTTACTACTTGTACAATTTTATAAATATTTTCAAAATAAACGTTACAAACTAGAATATTTTATAATTGAAGAAGTTTATAATTTCTATTACTAATATAGGTATAATAAATATTATTATTATTAAATGGATGGTACGGTATATTTTATTTTGTGTTAGTTGTGGTAGTCATTCCTATTTTTGTTTTCAAATACATCAGATTCTCTGCAATTTTCTTTTCAAATTCCCTTTGAAATTCTATATAGAGGATTCCATTGATTTTCCCTTGATCTATAGTTTTATACACTAAAATTATATAGCCTAATTAGATCATATTTTAGTTCCTTATTTGATTTTTATAAAAATTATTTACATTTTTATTTTATTATTATTACTTGATGTTTTATAGTAACTTTCATTATTTAAATTATAACATTGCAGAACTCAGACCCTATAAGGGATCCACAAATATAATACAGCTGTAAGAGAAGTAAACTAATTTGAAGCATAATGATCAATAATTATACAAAGGTAATGAGAGAATAAAAAAGAAAAATAGTAGACAAAGATAATAAATGAGTGAATAGACTAGACTGACAGACAAATGACTGTGACCCAACCCCAGTGACTGGCCAGATAAAGGCTATAAAATAAAAAGTAAACGAATAACAAACCTAACTATATTTCATTTTGTAGCATGTATTACCCAAGTTATGTAAAAGAAAGTACACCACCAGTAATAAACATGTAAACCCATTGTTATTATATTATGATGATAAAAATACTACCAAGAAAGGGTAGAATAGAATCGAATTGTAAAGACTTGATGAAGGAATTATAGGGACTAATGTTAATAGCCCAAAAAACTAACTTTACACAAAGTTGTATGACTAACTTTGTGATTTAGAATGTTATGTGTTTTAAAATAAGATTATTAATATAAAAACAAACACATGACGTTTTAAAAACTGGCTTTAAAATTAGATTTGTCAAAACTAATTTAAACCAAGAGTGTGAATGGTTGTGAGGTAGGTAGTGAGTGTTAATGATAACCAGTGAACCAAACTAATTTGATAGCAACAGTGGTTGTAAAACTTAAAGAATTTGAAGATGAATCACTACTGTGAATTTAAACAGAGTGTATTACAAATGTGACTGTAATTTAATAAACACTTAACCAGTGTAATCAGTGAAGGTGATAGATAGGATAGGGATGAGTTAATATAAACAATTAATAGTAGTAATAAAAGAAAAGAACAGTGATAATAAACAATACTAAAATGTTTATAGATAAACAATAAGAAACATTAGTAGTGTGTAGAACCTATGGTATAAGAATTATGTTAGACGATTTAAAAGATAGTAAGTTTTAGTAGAAAATAAGATCAATTAAAAACCATATTGTTAGATTGAATCAAAGGAATTCTTTTGTTCAATTAAGAAATAATGTTAAATGTTCATACAAATGGTAGACAACAAAGTTAGTATGTCAACCAATTTTATTGTGTTAATAACTAAGAAACAAATTACTTATGATTTAAATAATATTCTCTTGTTGTTGCATCCTCTTCGTTCACTTATTAATTTAATAATATATATAATACTTTCACTTATGAACTTACTGTTGTCACTTCCCAAACGTTTCGAGATGTTGTTTCTCTTCTTCAGTGGGTTTAGTACTAACTGTCGATTACAGAATAACCGTTACGGAATGGAGTGTGTGGTGGGGGTTGATGGTGGGAAGGGATTGGCGCTGAGGTTCGAATTATGTGTGTGGATCAGTGTGTCAAATAGTGTATGTGATTTGTAATGTATCTGTTCATTTAATATGTTGTTTGGTTGTAGTGTGTGATATCTGTATATTTCAAATTGTTCAGCTGTGTTTAGTTTTCTACTTTTAGGTAAGTAGTGTAGTATTTCCATGTTGTGTTCTACGTTTGTGTAGCTGTGGTTTTCATTATGTAAATGTGTGGCAAATGTGAAATGTATGTAGTTTGTGGTGAGGGCTTTTAAATGTTCAGAAAACCTGGAAGAAAAAGATCTTCCCATCTGGCCGATGTAGAATTGTTGGCAATCATTGCAATTTAATTTATAAACCCCTGTTTTGCTGTATGTGTCAATGTCTTTGTTAGTATTGTTTATGTGTTTTCTAATGGTGTTGTTGGTTCTGTAAGCTACTTTATAATTTTGTTTCCTAAATGTGTTTGCAATTTTATGTGTATTGGAATTGTAGTATGTAATTGTTATGTATTTACTGGGTTGTGTGCTGTTGGTCAGATGTGTTTTACTTTTTGTGTTGAGGATTCGTTTGTGTAGTTTATTTATTAATTCGGGGTTGTATCCGTTTTTGACTGCTATGTATTTAATTGTGTTTAATTCATCTTGGTAGTCATGTGTGTTTAGGGGTATTGACGTGAGCCTATGGAGCATGTAGTTGAAAGCTGCATGTTTGTGTTGAGTTGGGTGGTTGGATGTGTTGTGTATGACCATGTCTGATGTGGTGGGTTTTCTGTATATTTTGTATGTGTGTGTGTTGTTTGTTTTGGTGATTGTAAGGTCTAAAAAGTTTATGCTGTTATTTAATTCTATTTCAAGTGTGAATTTTAATTTATGGTGTATAGTGTTAATGTATTTGTGGAAATTTTCTATTTGTCTTTTGTTGCCGTTGTAAAGAAGTAAAATGTCATCGACATACCTGTGCCAATATATTATTTTATCGGTGTATTTGTTGTTGTTCAGTATGTGTTTCTGTTCTATGGTGTGTATGAATATTTCTGCTAGTATACCTGATATAGGGGAGCCCATGGGTAGTCCATCTGTTTGTGTGTAATACATGCTATTGTGTGTGAAATAATTTTGATCTGTGATGATTTTAGTTAGATGGATGATCTCGTTTATGTGTGTTTCGGGTGTGTTATTTATTTTTAGTAATTGTTCTAATGTAATTATGGTTTCTTTTATGGGAACATTGGTGTATAGGTTTGTTATGTCGAATGAAGCAAGTGTGGAATAGTGGGGAATGTGTACATGTTGAGTTTTATTCACTAGATCTAAATTATTTTTGACAGTGGTGTTGTTTGTTAAATTTATGCTATTTCTGATCAATTTATCTAAATGTCTAGCTATTTTGTGTGCAGGTGCTTGTGTGTTGTTTATATATGGTATATCATGATTTATACCATAAAAAAGATACACTAAACAAAACGGTATATAACCTACACGTAAAACTCACACAAATATTACACCACATTGAATTCGAACACATAATACAACATACACGAAATATCATAGAGAAAATCCAAATAAAAATACAGGAAGTACATAACAGAAAAATCAATAACATCATAACACGCAGGAACGAAACTGTCCCTACACCAACACATAAATTTCACACATGTACTATAAATACAACGACAACCAATTTCACTAACGCAGAAATAAACCTCTTAGATAAAGGTCTAAAACACAATTTAGGTATCAACACAAATAATAACGTTAATAGTAAACATACACGTGACATAGTCCTAGACGCTGAAACAGCCATACAACACACACTAACCCAAGACCATGATACCATACGTTAAGAAATAAAGCGTAAATTACAACACACACAACAATACGAAAATAAACAACACAATAATGAATTCCAAACACTAAAAAACAAAACATAAATTACACGAACACAACCTAACCATACTTAAAGCAGACAAAGGTAATATAAATGTCATAATAGAAAAACAGGCTTTAAATAACAAAATTGAAATATTTTTTAATGAAAACAACATCACTAAATTAAATAAAGACCCCACCCCTAAATATCACAAACAAATAAACAAAACCCTAAATAACACAAAACACATAGTATCACCTGACAACATCAAATATCTAAAACAAATTAAACCAAAAGCCCCTACACTAAATGCACTACCGAAATTACACAAACCCAATATTCCCATCAGACCACTTATAAACAACACACAAGCACCTGCACACAAAATAGCTAGACATTTAGATAAATTGATCAGAAATAGCATAAATTTAACAAACAACACCACTGTCAAAAATAATTTAGATCTAGTGAATAAAACTCAACATGTACACATTCCCCACTATTCCACACTTGCTTCATTCGACATAACAAACCTATACACCAGTGTTCCCATAAAAGAAACCATAATTACATTAGAACAATTACTAAAAATAAATAACACACCCGAAACACACATAAACGAGATCATCCATCTAACTAAAATCATCACAGATCAAAATTATTTCACACACAATAGCATGTATTACACACAAACAGATGGACTACCCATGGGCTCCCCTATATCAGGTATACTAGCAGAAATATTCATACACACCATAGAACAGAAACACATACTGAACAACAACAAATACACCGATAAAATAATATATTGGCACAGGTATGTCGACGACATTTTACTTCTTTACAACGGCAACAAAAGACAAATAGAAAATTTCCACAAATACATTAACACTATACACCATAAATTAAAATTCACACTTGAAATAGAATTAAATAACAGCATAAACTTTTTAGACCTTACAATCACCAAAACAAACAACACACACACATACAAAATATACAGAAAACCCACCACATCAGACATGGTCATACACAACACATCCAACCACCCAACTCAACACAAACATGCAGCTTTCAACTACATGCTCCATAGGCTCACGTCAATACCCCTAAACACACATGACTACCAAGATGAATTAAACACAATTAAATACATAGCAGTCAAAAACGGATACAACCCCGAATTAATAAATAAACTACACAAACGAATCCTCAACACAAAAAGTAAAACACATCTGACCAACAGCACACAACCCAGTAAATACATAACAATTACATACTACAATTCCAATACACATAAAATTGCAAACACATTTAGGAAACAAAATTATAAAGTAGCTTACAGAACCAACAACACCATTAGAAAACACATAAACAATACTAACAAAGACATTGACACATACAGCAAAACAGGGGTTTATAAATTAAATTGCAATGATTGCCAACAATTCTACATCGGCCAGACGGGAAGATCTTTTTCTTCCAGGTTTTCTGAACATTTAAAAGCCCTCACCACAAACTACATACATTCCACATTTGCCCACATTTACATAATGAAAACCACAGCTACACAAACATAGAACACAACATGGAAATACTACACTACTTACCTAAAAGTAGAAAACTAAACACAGCTGAACAATTTGAAATATACAGATATCACACACTACAACCAAACAACATATTAAATGAACAGATACATTACAAATCACACACTATTTCACACACTGATCCACACACATAATTCGAACCTCAGCACCAATCCCTTCCCACCATCAACCCCCACCACACACTCCATTCCGTAACGGTTATTCTGTAATCGACAGTTAGTACTAAACCCACTGAAGAAGAGAAACAACATCTCGAAACGTTTGGGAAGTGACAATAGTAAGTTCATAAGTGAAAGTATTATATATATTATTATTTAAATAATAGTAAAACATCCTATGTTACAAAATAGTAACAAGGATGGTGATCACATTATTGTAAATGGTGTCAAGACACCATGCACCAAAGTTGTTGTTAGTTCATCTAAAAAAGTTGTATTTTAAAAGAAGGAATGGGGCTGGATCATGAGAAGACCATAAACCATTTTAATGTTATATGTTACTATAGAAAGATTAAGTGGTAAAACGTTTGTGTAAGAAATATTAGAAAATACAGACAAGCAATTGTATAAGTTTAATAATCACAATAGTACTCACAATTGTAATAAGATAGGAAAAAACTTTGTTTGGACCTTTCTTTCTAATCCCTTCATGATAAACAAAAGTAAAACTTTTGTCACTTTTACTATCATGAATTGAATATCGGTATGGAGAACCATACATGACTTCCATGTTCTAAGATTTATATTTAAAATCATATTCGAAATGAAATATTTCCATAGAAACTACATCTTTCTACTTATTGCTTCAGCATTAACCACAGTACTGTGGTCACTAACATATACCACCTCACGTTTTCGCACTCGATTTTCACTGATGATGGCAGTCGATGGCACTTCCGAAAAGTCTGGTTTTGCAGAAAACATTGGACTACGGCTAAACAGCCCAGAAAGCAATTTTAACAAAAAAATACTTCTTTGTAGCCGATAGCGTAGTACACCTAAAAAATTCTCCCCTCCACCATCAACTATAATTTTTAATAACAGAAAATTACCCCCACCTCGTTCACTTAACCTCTTCATTTATAGATATTTCATCTACCTCTCTACAGTGGATTATTATGAGCTTCTTATCAGGATACTTTATTTTTAAAAATTAAGTACTTTACTCTTGTTAAATCATAAAATGTTTCAAGTAAACTACCCCTTTCTCTTAACCGATCTTCTCCAAAATCAATAGACCTTCAGTCCTCTACAATTCAGGGGTGCATGCAAAAAAATATTTGATTCTGTTTGAATGTGCGGCAGTTATCATTCATCATGAAAACATTTCTCTTGTTACAACATAAAATGTTGCAGGTAAACTTGTTATACCCCTTTCCCTTAACCGAACTTCACCAAAATCAACAGACCTTGAGTTCTCTACAACTCAGGAAAGTGTGCGAAACATTATTTGATTCACTTTGAACTTTCGGCAGTTATCGTTCGTCATAAAATAAATTACTTTTTTAAAAACATAAAACGTTGTTGATAAACTACCCCTTTCCCTTAACCGAGTTTCAACAAAATCAACAGACCTTGAGTTTCTTTAGTTCAAAAAGGTATGCAAAAACGTAGTTGATTCTGTTTGAATTTACGGCAGTTATTGTTCGTCATATAAAAAATTACCCTTGTTAAAACATAAAATGTTGCAGGTAAACTGCCCCTTTCCCTTAACCGATCTTCACCAACACCAATAGGTATTGAGAACTCTACAATACAGAGCTGTATGCAAAACATCATTTGATTCTGTTTGAATTTGCGGCTGTTATCGTTTGCCATAGAAAAATATCGGTATGGAGAACCATACATGACTTCCATGTTCTAAGATTTATATTTAAAATCATATTCGAAATGAAATATTTCCATAGGAACTACGTCTTTCTACTTATTGCTTCAGCATTAACCACAGTACTGTGGTCACTAACGTATACCACCACACGTTTTCGCACTCGATTTTCACCGATGATGGCAGTCGATGGCACTGCCGAAAAGTCTGGTTTTGCAGAAAACATTGGACTACGGTTAAAGAGCCCAGGAAGCAATTTTAACAAAAGCTACTTCTTTGTTGCCGATAACGTAGTACACATATAAAAAATTCTCCCCTCCACCTTCAACTATAATTTTTAATAATAGAAAATTACCCCCACCCCGTTCACCTAACTTCTTCATTTATAGATATTTCATCTACGTTTCAACAGTGGATTACTATAAGCTTCTTATCAGGATACTTTATTTATAAAAATTAAGTACTTTACTCTTGTCAAATCATAAAATGTTTCAGGTAAACTACTCCTTTCTCTTAACCGATCTTCTCCAAAATCAACAGACCTTCCGTCCTCTACAATTCAGGGAAGCATGCAAAAAAATATTTGATTCTGTTTGAATGTGCCTCAGTTATCGTTCGTCATGGAAACATTTCTCTTGTTACAACATAAAATGTTGCAGGAAAACTACCCCTTTCCCTTAACCGATCTTCACCAAAATCAATAGACCTTGAGCTCTCTGCAACTCAGGGGGTGCAAAAAATTATTTGATTCTCATTGAATTTTCGGCAGTTATCGTTCGTCATAAAAAAATTACCCGTTTTTAAAACATAAAACGTTGCTGATAGACTACCCCTTCCCTTAACGGATCTTCAACAAAATCAACAGACCTTGAGTTCTCTTTAGTTTAAAAAGGTATGCAAAAACCTACTTGATTCTGTTTGAATTTACGGCAGTTATCGTTCGTCATATAAAAAATTACCCTTGTTAAAATATAAAATGTTGCTGGTAAACTACCCCTTTCCCTTAACCGATCTTCACCAACACCAATACGTCTTGAGAACTCTACAATACAGGGCTGTATGCAAAACATCATTTGATTCTGTTTGAATTTGCGGCTGTTATCGTTTACTATAGAAAAAAATTACCCTTGATAAAAAGCTGTTGCAGGTAAACTACCCCTTTCCCTTAACCGATCTTCACCAAAAATACAGGTCTTGAGAACTCTACAATTCAGGGCTTTATGTAAAATATTATTTGATTTTGTTTGAATTTGCGGCTGTTATCGTTTGCCATACAAAATACCCTTGATAAAACAAAAAACGTTGCTGGTAAACTACCCCTTTCCCTTAACCGATCTTCACCAAAAACGACAGGTCTTAGGTACTCTACAATTCAGGCCTGTATGCAAACAATTATTTTATTCTTTTTGAATTTGCGGCTGTTATAGTTTACCATAGAAAACACCCTTGATAAAACATAAAACGTTGCTGGTAAACTACCCTATTCCATTAACCGATCTTCACCAAAAACAATAGGTCTTGAGAACGCTACAATTCAGGGACGTATGCAAAACATTAGTTGATTCTCTTTGAATTTACGGCAGTTATCGTTCGTCATAGAAAAAATACCCTTGTTAAAACATAAAAGGTTGCAGGTAAACTACACCTTTCCCTTAACCGATCTTCAACAAAATCGACAGAACTTGAGTTCTGTATAATTCAAAAAGGTATGCAGAAGAGTCGTTGTTTCTGTTTTAATGTACGGCAGTTATCGTTTGTAAAAAAAATTACCCTTGATAAAACATAAAATGTTGCTGGTAAACAACCCCATTGCCTTAATCGATCTTTACCAAAATCAACAGATCTTGAGAACTCTACAATTCAGGGCTGTATGCGAAACATTATTTGATTCTCTTTGAATTTGCGGCTGTTATCGTTCGTCATAGAAAAAATACCCTTGTTAAAACAAAAAACGTGGCTGGTAAACTACCCCTTTTCCTTAAACGATCTTCACCAAAAACAATAGGTCTTTAGTATGCAAGAAATCAGGGCTATATGCAAAAACTTATTTGATTCTGTTTGAATATGCGGCTCTTATCGTTTGCCATAGAAAATACCCTTTTAAAACATAAAACGTTGCTGGTAAACTACCCCTTTCCCTTAACCGATCTTCACCAAAACCAAAAATTCTTGAGAACTCTACAATTCAGGGCAGTATGCAAAACATTATTTGATTATGTTTGAATTTGCGGCTGTTATCGTTTGCCATAGAAAATACCCTTGTTAAAACATAAAACGTTGCAGGTAAACTACCCCTTTCCCTTAACCGATCTTTACCAAAATCAACAGGTCTTGAGAACTCTACAATCTAGGGCTGTATGCCAAACATTATTTGATTCTGTTTGAATTTGCGGCTGTTATCGTTTGCCAAACAAACAAAATTACCCTTGATAAAAAACACCGTTGCTGGTAAACTACCCCTTTCCCTTAACCGATCTTCACCAAAAACAATAGGCCGCGAGTACTCTGTAAATCAGGACTGTATGCAAAAAATTATTTGATTCTGTTTGAATTTGCGGCTGTTATCGTTTGCCAAAGAAAAACTACAGACAGACACACACACAGACACTTTTCGAAAAACGACTTTTTTTCATGTTTTGAGTGTAGTACAATCAGAATCTGCAAAAATCTCGAACACGATTTTTTTTGCCATCACCACACTTCCATTTCCTTAAGGAACATGGAAGTAAAAATTACCCTTGATAAAAAACCGTTGCAGGTAAACTACCCATTTCCCTTATCCGATCTTCACCAAAAACAATAGGCTTGAGTACCCTACAAATCAGGGCTGTATACAAAAAATTATTTGATTCTGTTTGAATTTGCGGCTGTTATCGTTTGCCATAGAAAATACCCTTGTTAAAACATAAAAAGTTGCTGGTAAACTACCCCTTTCCCTTAACCGATCATCACCAAAAACAATAGGTCTTGAGAACTCTACAGTTTGGGGCTGTATGCAAATAATCATTTGATTCTGTTTGAATTTGCGGCTGTTATCGTTTGCCATAGAAAATACCCTTGTTAAAACATAAAACGTTTCTGGTAAACTATCCCTTTCCCTTAACCGATCTTCACCAAAAACAATAGGTCTTGAGAACTCTACAGTTTAGGGCTGTATGCAAATAATCATTTGATTCTGTTTGAATTTCCGGCTGTTATCGTTTGCCATAGAAAATACCCTTGTTAAAACATAAAACGTTGCTGGTAAACTACCCCTTTCCCTTAACCGGCCTTCAACAAAATCAACAGACCTTGAGTTCTGTAAAATTCAAAAAGGTATGCAGAAGAGTAGTCGATTCTGTTTCAATGTACGGCAGTTATAGTTCGTCATCTAAAAAATTACCCTTGTTAAAACATAAAATGTTACAGGTAAACTACCCGTTCCCCTTAACCGATCTTCACCAGCACCAATAGGTATTGAGAACTCTACAATACAGAGCTGTATGCAAAACATCATTTGATTCTGTTTGAATTTGCGGCTGTTATCGTTTGCCATATAAAAATATCGGTATGGAGAACCATACATGACTTCCATGTTCTAAGATTTATATTTAAAATCATATTCGAAATGAAATATTTCCATAGGAACTACGTCTTTCTACTTATTGCTTCAGCATTAACCACAGTACTGTGGTCACTAACGTATTCCACCACACGTTTTCGCACTCGATTTTCACCGATGATGGCAGTCGATGGCACTGCCGAAAAGTCTGGTTTTGCAGAAAACATTGGACTACGGTTAAAGAGCCCAGGAAGCAATTTTAACAAAAAGCTATTTCTTTGTTGCCGATAACGTAGTACATATATAAAAAATTCTCCCCTCCACCTTCAACTATAATTTTTAATAATAGAAAATTACCCCCACCCCGTTCACCTAACTTCTTCATTTATAGATATTTCATCTACGTTTCAACAGTGGATTACTATAAGCTTCTTATCAGGATACTTTATTTATAAAAATTAAGTACTTTACTCTTGTCAAATCATAAAATGTTTCAATAAACTACTCCTTTCCCTTAACCGATCTTCACCAAAATCAATAGACCTTGAGCTCTCTGCAACTCAGGGGGTGCAAAAAATTATTTGATTCTCATTGAATTTTCGGCAGTTATCGTTCGTCATAAAAAAATTACCCGTTTTTAAAACATAAAACGTTGCTGATAAACTACCCCTTCCCTTAACGGATCTTCAACAAAATCAACAGACCTTGAGTTCTCTTTAGTTTAAAAAGGTATGCAAAAACCTAGTTGATTCTGTTTGAATTTACGGCAGTTATCGATCGTCATATAAAAAATTACCCTTGTTAAAACATAAAATGTTGCTGGTAAACTTCCCCTTTCCCTTAACCGATCTTCACCAACACCAATACGTCTTGAGAACTCTACAATACAGGGCTGTATGCAAAACATCATTTGATTCTGTTTGAATTTGCGGCTGTTATCGTTTACTATAGAAAAAAATTACCCTTGATAAAAAGCTGTTGCAGGTAAACTACCACTTTCCCTTAACCGATCTTCACCAAAAAGACAGGTCTTGAGAACTCTACAATTCAGGGCTGTATGTAAAATATTATATGATTTTGTTTGAATTTGCGGCTGTTATCGTTTGCCATACAAAATACACTTGATAAAACAAAAAACGTGGCCGGTAAACTACCCCTTTCCCTTAACCGATCTGCACCAAAACCAAAAGGTCTTGAGAACTTTACAATTCAGTGCTGTATGCGAAACATTATTTGATTCTGTTTGAATTTGCGGCTGTTATCGTTTGCAAAACAAACAAAATTACCCTTGATTAAAAAAATCGTTGCCGGTAAACTACCCCTTTCCCTCAACCGATCTTCACGAAAAACAACAGGTCGCGAGTACTCTACAAATTAGGGCTGTATGCAAAAAAGTATTTGATTCTGTTTGAATTTGCGGCTGTTATCGTTTGCCATAGAAAAAAATCTACAGACACACACAGACACTTTTCGAAAAACGACTTTTTTTCATGTTTTGAGTGTAGTACAATCAGAATCTGCAATAATCTCGAACACGATTTTTTTTTGCCATCACCATCTTCCATTTCCTTAAGGAACATGGAAGTAAATATCGGTATGGAGAACCATACATGACTTCCATGTTCTAAGATTTATATTTAAAATCATACTCGAAATGAAATATTTCCATAGAAACTACGTCTTTCTACTTATTGCTTCAGCATTAACCACAGTACTGTGGTCACTAACGTATACCACCACTCGTTTTCGCACTCGATTTTCACCGATGATGGCAGTCGATGGCACTGCCGAAAAGTCTGGTTTTGCAGAAAACATTGAACTACGGCTAAAGAGTCCGGGAAGCAATTTTAACAAAAAACTACTTCTTTGTTCCCGATAACGTAGTACACATATAAAAAATTCTGCCCTCCACCTTCAACTATAATTTTTAATAATAGAAAATTACCCCCACCCCGTTCACCTAACCTCTTCATTTATAGATATTTCATCTACGTTTCCTACAGTGGAATACTATGAGCTTCTTATCAGGATACTTTATTTATAAAAATTAAGTACTTTACTCTTGTTAAATCATAAAATGTTTCTGGTAAACTACCCCTTTCTCTTAACCGATCTTCTCCAAAATCAACAGACCTTCCGTCCTCTACAATTCAGGGAAGCATGTAAAAAAATATTTGATTCTGTTTGAATGTGCGGCAGTTATCGTTCGTCATGGAAACATTTCTCTTGTTACAACATAAAATGTTGCAGGTAAACTACCCCTTTCCCTTAACTGATCTTCACCAAAATCAATAGACCTTGAGCTCTCTGCAACTCAGGAAAGAGTCCAAAAAATTATTTTATTCTCATTTAATTTTCGGCAGTTATCGTTCGTCATAAAAAATTACCCTTTTTAAAACATAAAACGTTGCTGATAAACTACCCCTTCCCTTAACTGATCTTCAACAAAATCAACAGACCTTGAGTTCTCTTTAGTTCAAAAAGGTATGCAAAAACCTAGTTGATTCTGTTTGAATTTACGGCAGTTATCGTTCGTCATATAAAAAATTACCCTTGTTAAAACATAAAATGTTGCTGGTAAACTACCTCTTTCCCTTAACCGATCTTCACCAACACCAATAGGTATTGAGAACTCTACAATACAAAGCTGTATGCAAAACATCATTTGATTCTGTTTGAATTTGCGGCTGTTATCGTTTACTATGGAAAAAAATTACCCTTGAAAAAAAAAACCGTTGCTGGTAAACTACCCCTTTCCCTTAACCGATCTTCACCAAAAACGACAGGTCTTGGGTACTCTACAATTCAGGCTTGTATGCAGTGGCGGCGCTAACGAAACGGGGGCCCCCCGCGAAACTAATTAGGGGGCCCTATAAAAATGGTTAAATTTTGTATACGTAATAGGGGAAAACACTCAAATGAGTTTCTATTTACGTGTGTTTCACAACAATGGTTTGTGAATACTTTCTCGTGTATCACAAAGCGTTTGCAATTTGCAAAGGACGTTTTACACGTGTACAAACTCTTAAAATTCATTGTTGGTAAATAGACACAGTTCTATACAAACTATAAAAAAACCAAAATAAAAAGAATGATTTTTTTTTACATCAAAGATCTAAATTCAGACATGAAACAGTACCGCACACAGAGTATTAAAAATTTATTATTTAAAAACGAATATCAAAGTAACATTCTAGCTTTTTTCAAACATTTAAATTAGTTTGTAACTGAATTTGTAAAATTCTTGAATTTACTCTATACAAGTTCTCCTTAAGTCTAATCCAATTCAATAACACTCAAACTCAAGTAATGTACAATATTTACAGATGAGGATCAACCAAAGTTCACTGTTTTCCTAAGCCTAGTCTTATTTTTTTAATAGCTAAGAAATTTTTCAACCACTTCGTTGATATTAGTTTCTCTTCATGCTCAATGCTTAACAGTGCCAAGTCACTCAACCGAGTTTGGGCCATGGTACTTCTTAAGTATGACTTAATTAATTTAAGTTTTGAAAAGCTTCTTTCCGCTGTAGCTGTTGTGACAGGTATGGTTAAATAAAGCTGCAAAGCTGTAGTTAAGTCTGGGAGGCAACTCATAAGGCAGCTGTTTTCTTCAACCAGTAAATTCATCATTTCTCGAATTCTTTTCTTGTGTACAATTTCTTTGGCCATCAGAGCTTTGAAGGATATTACTTGGTCAGGCAGTGATGTGGAAAGGTCACCAGGATACACATTTACCAGAGCCTTACTTTTCTCCACTATTGTCTCTTGTGAGAAGTTTACTAAATTCTGAGGCGTCAGGAATGAAAACCTATCATCAATGCAAAGCAATCCTTCGAATCTCATTTGTAGCTGAGCTATTACAATATCTAGTGTTGTATTGAAAACTTTTACTTCAAATGATTTCACTGGGTCGTCAATTCTATGGTCAACTGATAATTCAACAAAGAAGCGTTTTACAACTCGTTTACGCTTATTTTTCATGTTAAAAGTTATGTCCCATGACTGGGCCAACTGGGGCCCCCCATGAGGGTCGGGGCCCCCCGCGCCGCGGGGTCTGCGGGGGCCTTATCGCCTCCACTGCTTGTATGCAAACAATTATTTGATTCTGTTTGAATTTGCGGCTGTTATCGTTTGCCATAGAAAACACCCTTGATAAAACATAAAACGTTGCTTATAAACTACCCTATTCCATTAACCGATCTTCACCAATAACAATAGGTCTTGAGAACTCTACAATTCAGGACTGTATGCAAAACATTAGTTGATTCTCTTTGAATTTACGGCAGTTATCGTTCGTCACAGAAAAAATACCCTTGTTAAAACATAAAACGTTGCAGGTAAACTACCCCTTTCCGTTAACCGATCTTCACCAAAAACAACAGGTCTTTAGATCTCTACACTTTAGGGCTGTATGGAAATAATCATTTGATTCTGTTATAATTTGCGGCTTTTATCGTTTGCCATAGAAAATACTCTTGTTAAAACATAAAACGTTGCAGGTAAACTACCCCTTTCCGTGAACCGATCTTCACCAAAAACAATCGGACTTGAGAACTCTACAATTTAGGGCTGTATGCAAATAATCATTTGATTCTGTTAGAATTTGCGGCTGTTATCGTTTGCCATAGAAAATACCCTTGTTAAAACATAAAACGTTGCAGGTAAACTACCCCTTTCCCTTAACCGATCTTCACCAAAAACGACAGGTCTTGAGAACTCTGCAATTCAGGGCAGTATGCAAAATATTATTTGATTTTGTTTGAATTTGCGGCTGTTATCGTTTGCCATACCAAATACCCTTGATAAAACAAAAAACGTGGCAGGTAAACTACACCTTTCCCTTAAACGATCCTCACCAAAAACAATAAGTCTTTATTACACAAGAAATCAGGGCTGTATGCAAAAACGTATTTGATTATGTTTGAATTTGCGGCTGTTATCGTTTGCCATAGAAAATTCCCTTGTTAAAACATAAAACGTTGCAGGTAAACTACCCATTTCCCTTAACCGATCTTTACCAAAATCAACAGATCTTGAGAATTCTACAATTCAGGGCTGTATGCGAAACATCATTTGATTCTGTTTGAATTTGCGGCTGTTTTCGTTTGCCAAACAAACAAAATTACCCTTGATAAAAAAAAACCGTTGCCGGTAAACTACCCCTTTCCCTCAATCGATCTTCACCAAAAACAATAGGTAGCGAGGACTCTACAAATCAGGGCTGCATGCAAAAAAGTATTTGATTCTGTTTGAATTTGCGGCAGTTATCGTTTGCCATAGAAAAAAAATCTACAGACACACAGACAAACAGACAGACACACAGACAGACAGACAGACACACACACAGACACTTTTCGGAAAACGACTTTTTTTCATGTTTTGAGTGTAGTAGAATCTGAATCTGCAATAATCTCGAACACGATTTTTTTTGCCATCACCATACTTCTATTCCTTAAGGAATATGGAAGTAAAAATTACCCTTGATAAAAAGCCGTTGCAGGTAAACTACCCCTTTCCCATAACCGATCTTCACCAAAAACGACAGGTCTTAGGTACTCTACAATTCAGGCCTGTATGCAAACAATTATTTGATTCTTTTTGAATTTGCGTCTGTTATCGTTTGCCATAGAAAAAACCCCTTGATAAAACATAAAACGTTGCTGGTAAACTACCCTATTCCATTAACCGATCTTCACCAAAAACAATAGGTCTTAAGACGCTACAATTCAGGGACGTATGCAAAACATTAGTTGATTCTCTTTGAATTTACGGCAGTTATCGTTCGTCATAAAAAAAAATACCCTTGTTAAAACATAAAACGTGGCAGGTAAACTACCCCTTTCCCTTAAACGATCCTCACCAAAAACAATAGGTCTTTAGTACACAAGAAATCAGGGCTGTATGCAAAAACGTATTTGATTATGTTTGAATTTGCGGCTGTTATCGTTTGCCATAGAAAATTCCCTTGTTAAAACATAAAACGTTGCAGGTAAACTACCCCTTTCCCTTAACCGATCTTTACCAAAATCAACAGATCTTGAGAATTCTACAATTCAGGGCTGTATGCGAAACATCATTTGATTCTGTTTGAATTTGCGGCTGTTATCGTTTGCCAAACAAAAAAAATTACCCTTGATAACAAAAAACCGTTGCCGGTAAACTACCCCTTTCCCTCAATCGATCTTCACCAAAAACAATAGGTAGCGAGGACTCTACAAATCAGGGCTGTATGCAAAAAATTATTTGATTCTGTTTGAATTTGCGGCTGTTATCGTTTGCCATAAAAAAAATCTACAGACAGACACACACACAGACACTTTTCGAAAAATGACTTTTTTTCATGTTTTGAGTGTAGTACAATCAGAATCTGCAATAATCTCGAACACGATTTTTTTTGCCATCACCATACTTCCATTTCCTTAAGGAACATGGAAGTAAAAATTACCCTTGATAAAAAACCGTTGCCGGTAAACTACCCATTTCCCTTATCCGATCTTCACCAAAAACAATAGGTCTTGAGTACTCTACAAATCAGGGCTGTATACAAAAAATTATTTGATTCTGTTTGAATTTGCGGCTGTTATCGTTTGCCATAGAAAATACCCTTGTTCAAACATAAAATGTTGCTGGTAAACTACCCCTTTCCCTTAACCGATCATCACCAAAAACAATAGGTCTTGAGAACTCTACAGTTTAGGGCTGTATGCAAATAATCATTTGATTCTGTTTGAATTTGCGGCTGTTATCGTTTGCCATAGAAAATACCCTTGTTAAAACATAAAACGTTGCAGGTAAACTACCCCTTTCCCTTAACCGACCTTCAACAAAATCAACAGACCTTGAGTTCTGTAAAATTCAAAAAGGTATGCAGAAGAGTAGTTGATTCTGTTTCAATGTACGGCAGTTATCGTTCGTCATATAAAAAATTACCCTTGTTAAAACATAATATGTTACAGGTAAACTACCCGTTTCCCTTAACCGATCTTCACCAGCACCAATAGGTATTGAGAACTCTACAATACAGAGCTGTATGCAAAACATCATTTGATTCTGTTTGAATTTGCGGCTGTTATCGTTTGCCATAGAAAAATATCGGTATGGAGAACCATACATGACTTCCATGTTCTAAGATTTATATTTAAAATCATATTCGAAATGAAATATTTCCATAGGAACTACGTCTTTCTACTTATTGCTTCAGCATTAACCACAGTACTGTGGTCACTAACGTATTCCACCACACGTTTTCGCACTCGATTTTCACCGATGATGTCAGTCGATGGCACTGCCGAAAAGTCTGGTTTTGCAGAAAACATTGGACTACGGTTAAAGAGCCCAGGAAGCAATTTTAACAAAAAGCTACTTCTTTGTTGCCGATAACGTAGTACACATATAAAAAATTCTCCCCTCCACCTTCAACTATAATTTTTAATAATAGAAAATTACCCCCACCCCGATCACCTAACTTCTTCATTTATAGATATTTCATCTACGTTTCAACAGTGGATTACTATAAGCTTCTTATCAGGATACTTTATTTCTAAAAATTAAGTACTTTACTCTTGTCAGATCATAAAATGTTTCAGGTAAACTACTCCTTTCTCTTAACCGAACTTCTCCAAAATCAACAGACCTTCCGTCCTCTACAATTCAGGGAAGCATGCAAAAAAATATTTGATTCTGTTTGAATGTGCCTCAGTTATCGTTCGTCATGGAAACATTTCTCTTGTTACAACATAAAATATTGCAGGTAAACTACCCCTTTCCCTTAACCGATCTTCACCAAAATCAATAGACCTTGAGCTCTCTGCAACTCAGGGGGTGCAAAAAATTATTTGATTCTCATTGAATTTTCAGCAGTTATCGTTCGTTAAAAAAATTACCCTTTTTAAAACATAAAACGTTGCTGATAAACTACCCCTTCAGTTAACGGATCTTCAACAAAATCAACAGACCTTGAGTTCTCTTTAGTTTAAAAAGGTATGCAAAAACCTAGTTGATTCTGTTTGAATTTACGGCAGTTATCGTTCGTCATATAAAAAATTACCCTTGTTAAAACATAAAATGTAGCTGGTAACCTACCCCTTTCCCTTAACCGATCTTCACCAACACCAATACGTCTTGAGAACTCTACAATGCAGGGCTGTATGCAAAACATCATTTGATTCTGTTTGAATTTGCGGCTGTTATCGTTTACTATAGAAAAATATCGGTATGGAGAACCATACATGACTTCCATATTCTAAGATTTATAATTAAAATCATTTTCAGCCAAACAGCCAGGCTGTGTCTTACCTGCCTTTTTATTGCTGTATTAAACGAAAAATATTATATTACATTAAAATGAAAAAATTATAATTTTATGGCCTGGCAACAAAATGATTTTATTTTTAACAATTACCAAATAAATTTTCAAGTACTTTACTCTTGTTAAAACGTAAAAGGTTGCAGGTAAAGTACCCCTTCCCCTTAACCGATCTTCACCAAAATCGAAAGTCTTTGAGACCTCTACAATTCAGGGGCGTATGCAAAAAATTATTTGATTCTGTTTGAATTTGCGGCTGTTATCGTTTGCCATAAAAATACGCTTGATAAAAAAACGTTGCCGGTAAACTATCCCTTCCCCTTAACCGATATTCACCAAAAACAAGAGGTCTTGAGTACTCTACAAATCAGGGCTGTATGCAAAAGATTATTTGATTCTGTTTGAATTTGCGGCAGTTATCGTTTGCCATAGAAAAAAAATCTACAGACACACAGACACACAGACAGCCACACAGACAGACAGACAGACAGACACACACACACACACAGACACTTTTCGGAAAACGACTTTTTTTTCATGTTTTGAGTGTAGTAGAATCAGAATCTGCAATAATCTCGAACACGATTTTTTTTGCCATCATCATACTTCTATTCCTTAAGGAATATGGAAGTAAATATCGGTATGGAGAACCATACATGACTTCCATATTCTAAGATTTATAATTAAAATCATTTTCAGCCAAACAGCCAGGCTGTGTCTTACCTGCCTTTTTATTGCTGTATTAAACGAAAAATATTATATTACATTAAAATGAAAAAATTATAATTTTATTGCCTGGCAACAAAATGATTTTATTTTTAACAATTACCAAATAAATTTTCAAGTACTTTACTCTTGTTAAAACGTAAAAGGTTGCAGGTAAAGTACCCCTTCCCCTTAACCGATCTTCACCAAAATCGAAAGTCTTTGAGACCTCTACAATTCAGGGGCGTATGCAAAACATTATTTGATTCTGTTTGAATTTGCGGCTGTTATCGTTTGTCATAGAAAATACCCTTGTTAAAAAAACGTTGCTGGTAAACTACCCCTTTCCCTCAACCGAACTTCACCAAAAACAACAGGTCATGAGAACTCTACAATTTAGGGCTGTATGCAAATAATCTTTTGATTCAGTTTGAATTTGCGGCTATTATCGTTTGCCATAGGAAATACCCTTGTTAAAACATAAAACGTTACAGGTAAACTACCCCTTTCCCTTAACCGATCTTCACCAAAATCAACAGATCTTGAGGACTCCACAATTCAGGGCTGTATGTGAAACATTATTTGATTCTGTTTGAATTTGCGGCTGTTATCGTTTGCCAAACAAACAAAATTACCCTTGCTAAAAAAAAACCGTTGCAGGTAAACTACCCCTTTCCCTCAACCGATCTTCACCAAAAACAATAGGTCGCGAGTACTCTGCAAATCAGGGCTGCATGCAAAAAATTATTTGATTCTGTTTGAATTTGCGGCAGTTATCGTTTGCCATAGAAAAAAAATCTACAGACACACAGACACACAGACAGCCACACAGACAGACAGACAGACAGACACACACACACACACAGACACTTTTCGGAAAACGACTTTTTTTTCATGTTTTGAGTGTAGTAGAATCAGAATCTGCAATAATCTCGAACACGATTTTTTTTGCCATCATCATACTTCTATTCCTTAAGGAATATGGAAGTAAATATCGGTATGGAGAACCATACATGACTTCCATATTCTAAGATTTATTTTTAAAATCATTTTCAGCCAAACAGCCAGGCTGTGTCTTACCTGCCTTTTTATTGCTGTATTAAATGAAAAATATTATATTACATTAAAATGAAAAAATTATAATTTTATTGCCTGGCAACAAAATTATTTTATTTTTAACAATTACCATTGTTTCAAAAAGTTTAAATAAATTTTCAAGTACTTTACTCTTGTTAAAACGTAAAAGGTTGCAGGTAAACTACCCCTTCCCCTTAACCGATCTTCACCAAAATCGAACGTCGTTGAGAACTCTACAATTCAGGGACGTATGCAAAACATTATTTGATTCTGTTTGAATTTGCGGCTGTTATCGTTTGTCATAGAAAATACGCTTGATAAAAAAACGTTGCAGGTAAACTACCCCTTCCCATTAACCGATCTTCACCAAAAACAACATGTCTTGAGTACTCTACAAATCAGGACTGTATGCAAAACATTATTTGATTCTGTTTGAATTTGCGGCTGTTATCGTTTGCCATAGAAAATACCCTTGTTAAAAAAACGTTGCAGGTAAACTACCCCTTTCCCTCAACCGATCTTCACCAAAAACAATAGGTCTTGAGAACTCTACAATTTAGGGCTGTATGCAAATAATCTTTTGAATCTGTTTGAATTTGCGGCTGTTATCGTTTGCCATAGGAAATACCCTTGTTAAAACATAAAACGTTACTGGTAAACTAACCCTTTCCCTTAACCGATCTTCACCAAAAACAACAGATCTTGAGTACTCTACAAATAAGGGCTGTATGCAAAAAAGTATTTGATTCTGTTTGAATTTGCGGCTGTTATCGTTTGCCATAGAAAATACGCTTGATAAAAAAACGTTGCAGGTAAACTACCCCTTCCCCTTAACCGATCTTCACCAAAAACAATAGGTCTTGAGTACTCTACAAATCAGGACTGTATGCAAAACATTATTTGATTCTGTTTGAATTTGCGGCTGTTATCGTTTGCCATAGAAAATACCCTTGTTAAAAAAACGTTGCAGGTAAACTACTCCTTTCCCTCAACCGATCTTCACCAAAAACAATAGGTCTTGAGAAATCTACAATTCAGGGCTGTATTCGAAACATTATTTGATTCTGTTTGAATTTGCGGCTGTTATCGTTTGCCAAAAAAAAAAATTTCCCTTGATAAAAAAAACCGTTGCAGGTAAACTACCCCTTCCCCTCAACCGATCTTCACCAAAAACAACAGATCGCGAGTACTCTACAAATCAGGCCTGTGTGCAGAAAATTATTTGATTCTGTTTGAATTTGCGGCAGTTGTCGTTTGCCATAGAAAATACGCATGATAAAAAACGTTGCTGGTAAACTACCCCTTCCCCTCAACCGATCTTCACCAAAAACAACAGGTCTTGAGTACTCTACAAATCAGGGCTGTATGCAGAAAATTATTTGATTCTGTTTGAATTTGCGGCTGTTATCGTTTGCCATAGAAAAAAGCCTTGTTAAAAGAACGTTGTAGGTAAACTACCCCTTTCCCTTAACCGATCTTCACCAAAAACAAAAGGTATTGAGAACTCTACAATTTAGGGCTGTATGCAAATAATCTTTTCATTCTGTTTGAATTTGCGGCTGTTATCGTTTGCCATAGGAAATACCCTTGTTAAAACATAAAACGTTACTGGTAAACTACCCCTTTCCCTTAACCGATCTTCACCAAAAACAATAGGTTTTGAGAACTCTACAATTCAGGGCTGTATGCGAAACATTATTTGATTCTGTTTGAATTTGCGGCTGTTATCGTTTGCCAAACAAACAAAATTACCCTTGCTAAAAAAAAAACCGTTGCAGGTAAACTACCCCTTTCCCTCAACCGATCTTCACCAAAAACAATAGGTCGCGAGAACTCTTCAAAACCGAGCTGTATGCAAAAAATTATTTGATTCTGTTTGTATTTGCGGCAGTTATCGTTTGCCATAGAAAAAAAATCTATAGACAGACAGACACACAGACAGACAGATAGACAGACAGACAGACAGACAGACAGACACTTTTCGGAAAACGACTTTTTTTCATGTTTTGAGTATAGTAGAATCAGAATCTGCAATAATCTCGAACACGATTTTTTTTGCCATCACCATACTTCCATTCCTTAAGGAATATGGAAGTAAAAATTACCCTTGATAAAAAGCCGTTGCAGGTAAACTACCCCTTTCCCTTAACCGATCTTCACCAAAAACGACAGGTCTTAGGTACTCTACAATTCAGGCCTGTATGCAAACAATTATTTGATTCTTTTTGAATTTGCGGCTGTTATCGTTTGCCATAGAAAACACCCTTGATAAAACATAAACCGTTGCTGGTAAACTACCCTATTCCATTAACCGATCTTCACCAAAAACAATACGTCTTGAGAAAGCTACAATTCAGGGACGTATGCAAAACATTAGTTGATTCTCTTTGAATTTACGGCAGTTATCGTTCGTCATAAAAAAAATACCCTTGTTAAAACATAAAACGTTGCAGGTAAACTACCTCTTTCCCTTAATCGATCTTCAACAAAACCGACAGACCTTGAGTTCTGTATAATTCAAAAAGGTCTGCAGAAGAGTAGTTGATTCTGTTTTAATGTACGGCAGTTATCGTTTGTCAAAAAAAAATTTACCCTTGATAAAACATAAAATGTTGCTGGTAAACAACCCCATTCCCTTAACCGATCTTTACCAAAATCAACAGATCTTGAGAACACAACAATTCAGGGCTGTATGCGAAACATTATTTGATTCTGTTTGAATTTGCGGCTGTTATCGTCCGTCATAGAAAAAATACCCTTGTTAAAACAAAAAACGTGGCAGGTAAACTACCCCTTTGCCTTAAACGATCTTCACCAAAAACAATAGGCCGCGAGAACTCTGTCAATCAGGCCTGTATGCTAACAATTATTTGATTCTGTTTGAATTTACGGCTGTTATCGTTTGCCAAAGAAAAACTACAGACAGAGACACACACAGACACTTTTCGAAAAACGACTTTTTTTCATGTTTTGAGTGTAGTACAATCAGAATCTGCAAAAATCTCGAACACGATTTTTTTTGCCATCACCATACTTCCATTTCCTTAAGGAACATGGAAGTAAATATCGGTATGGAGAACCATACATGACTTCCATATTCTAAGATTTATATTTAAAATCATTTTCAGCCAAACAGCCAGGCTGTGTCTTACCTGCCTTTTTATTGCTGTATTAAATGAAAAATATTATATTACATTAAAATGAAAAAATTATAATTTTATTGCCTGGCAACAAAATTATTTTATTTTTAACAATTGCCATTGTTTCAAAAGTGTAAATAAATTTTCAAGTACTTTACTCTTGTTAAAACGTAAAAGGATGCTGGTAAACTACCCCTTCCCCTTAACCGATCTTCACCAAAATCGAAAGTCATTGAGAGCTATATAACTCAGGGACGTATGCAAAAAAGTATTTGATTCTGTTAGAATTTGCGGCTGTTATCGTTTGCCATAAAAAATACGCTTGATAAAAAAACGTTGCAGGTAAACTACCCCTTCCCCTTAACCGATCTTCACCAAAAACAACAGGTCTTGAGTACTCTACAAATCAGGCCTGTATGGAAAACATTATTTGATTCTGTTTGAATTTTCGGCTGTTATCGTTTGCCATATGAAATACCCTTGTTAAAAAAACGTTGCTGGTAAACTACCCCTTTCCCTCAACCGAACTTCACCAAAAACAATAGGTCTTGAGGACTCTACAACTTAGGGCTGTATGCAAATAATCTTTTGATTCTGTTTGAATTTGCGGCTGTTATCGTTTGCCATAGGAAATACCCTTGTTAAAACATAAAACGTTACTGGTAAACTACCCCTTTCCCTTAACCGATCTTCACCAAAATCAAAAGATCTTGAGAACCCTACAATTCAGGGCTGTATGCGAAACATTATTTGATTCTGTTTGAATTTGCGGCTGTTATCGTTTGCCAAACAAACAAAATTACCCTTGCTAAAAAAAAACCGTTGCAGGTAAACTACCCTTTCCCTCAACCGATCTTCACCAAAAACAATAGGTCTTGAGTACTCTACAAATCAGGGCCGTATGCAAAACATTATTTTATTCTGTTTCAATTTGCGGCAGTTATCGTTTGCCATAGAAAAAAAATCTACTGACACACAGACACACAGACAGACAGACAGATAGACACACAGACACTTTTCGGAAAACGACTTTTTTTCATGTTTTGAGTGTAGTAGAATCAGAATCTGCAATAATCTCGAACACGATTTTTTTTGCCATCACCATACTTCCATTCCTTAAGGAATATGGAAGTAAAATTACCCTTGATAAAAAACCGTTGCAGGTAAACTATCCATTTCCCTTATCCGATCTTCACCAAAAACAATAGGTCTTAAATACTCCACAAATCAGAGCTGTATACAAAAAATTATTTGATTCTGTTTGAATTTGCGGCTGTTATCGTTTGCCATAGAAAATACCCTTGTTAAAACATAAAACGTTGCTGGTAAACTACCCCTTTCCCTTAACCGACCTTCAACAAAATCAACAGACCTTGAGTTCTGTAAAATTCAAAAAGGTATGCAGAAGAGTAGTTGATTCTGTTTCAATGTACGGCAGTTATCGTTCGTCATATAAAAAATTACCCTTGTTAAAACATAACATGTTACTGGTAAACTACCCGTTTCCCTTAACCGATCTTCACCAGTACCAACAGGTATTGAGAACTCTACAATACAGAGCTTTATGCAAAACATCATTTGATTCTGTTTGAATTTGCGGCTGTTATCGTTTGCTATAGAAAAATATCGGTATGGAGAACCATACATGACTTCAATGTTCTAAGATTTATATTTAAAATCGTATTCGAAATGAAATATTTCCATAGGAACTACGTCTTTCTACTTATTGCTTCAGCATTAACCACAGTACTGTGGTCACTAACGTATTCCATCACATGTTTTCGCACTCGATTTTCACCGATGATGGCAGTCGATGGCACTGCCGAAAAGTCTGGTTTTGCAGAAAACATTGGACTACGGTTAAAGAGCCCAGGAAGCAATTTTAACAAAAAGCTACTCCCTTGTTGCCGATAACGTAGTACATATATAAAAAATTCTCCCCTCCACCTTCAACTATAATTTTTAATAATAGAAAATTACCCCCATCCCGTTCACCTAACTTCTTCATTTATAGATATTTCATTTACGTTTCTACAGTGGATTACTATAAGCTTCTTATCAGGATACTTTATTTATAAATATTAAGTACTTTACTCTTGTCAAATCATAAAATGTTTCCGGTAAACTACTCCTTTCTCTTAACCGAACTTCTCCAAAATCAACAGACCTTCCGTCCTCTACAATTCAGGGAAGCATGAAAAAAATAATTTGATTCTGTTTGAATGTGCCTCAGTTATCTTTCGTCATGGAAACAGTTCTCTTGTTACAACATAAAATGTTGCAGGTAAACTACCCCTTTCCCTTAACCAATCTTCACCAAAATCAATAGACCTTGAGCTCTCTGCAACTCAGGGGGTGCAAAAAATTATTTGATTCTCATTGAATTTTCGGCAGTTATCGTTTGTTATAAAAAAATTACCCTTTTTAAAACATAAAACGTTGCTGATAAACTACCCCTTCACTTAACGGATCTTCAACAAAATCAAAAGACCTTGAGTTCTCTTTAGTTTAAAAAGGTATGCAAAAACCTAGTTGATTCTGTTTGAATTTACGGCAGTTATCGTTCGTCATATAAAAAATTACCCTTGTTAAAATATAAAATGTTGCTGGTAACCTACCCCTTTCCCTTAACCGATCTTCACCAACACCAATACGTCTTGAGAACTCTACAATACAGGGCTGTATGCAAAACATCATTTGATTCTGTATGAATTTGCGGCTGTTATCGTTTACTATAGAAAAATTTACCCTTGATAAAAAGCCGTTGCAGGTAAACTACCCCTTTCCCTTAACCGATCTTTACCAAAAACGACAGGTCTTAGGTACTCTACAATTCAGGCCTGTATGCAAACAATTATTTTATTCTTTTTGAATTTGCGGCTGTTATCGTTTGCCATAGAAAACACCCTTGATAAAACATAAAACGTTGCTGGTAAACTACCCTATTCCATTAACCGATCTTCACCAAAAACAATAAGTCTTGAGAACGCTACAATTCAGGGACGTATGCAAAACATTAGTTGATTCTCTTTGAATTTACGGCAGTTATCGTTCGTCATAGAAAAAATACCCTTGTTAAAACATAAAACGTTGCAGGTAAACTACCTTTTTCCCTTAACCGATCTTCAACAAAATCAACAGACCTTGAGTTCTGTATAATTTAAAAAGGTATGCAGAAGAGTAGTTGATTCTGTTTTAATGTACGGCAGTTATCGTTTGTAAAAAAAATTACCCTTGATAAAACATAAAATGTTGCTGGTAAACAACCCCATTCCCTTAATCGATCTTTACCAAAATCAACAGATCTTGAGAACTATACAATTCAGGGCTGTATGCGAAACATTATTTGATTCTGTTTGAATTTGCGGCTGTTATCGTTCGTCATAGAAAAAATACCTTTGTTAAAACAAAAAACGTGGCTGGTAAACTACCCCTTTCCCTTAAACGATCTTCACCCAAAACAATAGGTCTTTAGTATTCAAGAAATCAGGTCTATATGCAAAAACTTTTTTGATTCTGTTTGAATTTGCGGCTCTTATCGTTTGCCATAGAAAATACCGTTTTAAAACATAAAACGTTGCTGGTAAACCATAGTTCCATTTCCTTAAGGAACATGGAAGTAAAAATTACCCTTGATAAAAAACCGTTGCCGGTAAACTACCCATTTCCCTTATCCGATCTTCACCAAAAACAATAGGTCTTGAGTACTCTACAAATCAGGGCTGTATACAAAAAATTATTTGATTCTGTTTGAATTTGCGGCTGTTATCGTTTGCCATAGAAAATACCCTTGTTAAAACATAAAAAGTTGCAGGTAAACTACCCCTTTCCCTTAACCGATCATCACCAAAAACAATAGGTCTTGAGAACTCTACAGTTTAGGGCTGTATGCAAATAATCATTTTATTCTGTTTGAATTTTGCGGCTGTTATCATTTGCCATAGAAAATACCCTTGTTAAAACATAAAAAGTTGCAGGTAAACTACCCCTTTCCCTTAACCGATCATCACCAAAAACAATAGGTCTTGAGAACTCTACAGTTTAGGGTTGTATGCAAATAATCATTTGATTCTGTTTGAATTTTGCGGCTGTTATCGTTTGCCATAGAAAATACCCTTGTTAAAACATAAAACGTTTCAGGTAAACTACACCTTTCCCTTAACCGATCTTCACCAAAAACAACAGGTCTTGAGAACTCTACAGTTTAGGGCTGTATGCAAATAATCATTTGATTCTGTTGAATTTGCGGCTGTTATCGTTTGCCATAGAAAATACCCTTGTTAAAACATAAAACGTTGCAGGTAAACTACCCCTTTCCCTTAACCGATCTTCATCAAAAACAATAGGTCTTGAGAACTCTACAGTTTAGGGCTGTATGCAAATAATCATTTGATTCTGTTTGAATTTGCGGCTGTTATCGTTTGCCATAGAAAACACCCTTGATAAAACATAAAACGTTGCTGGTAAACTACCCTATTACATTAACCGATCTTCACCAAAAACAATAGGTCTTGACAACGCTACAATTCAGGGACGTATGCAAAACATTAGTTGATCCTCTTTGAATTTACGGCAGTTATCGTTCGTCATAAAAAAAATACCCTTGTTAAAACATAAAACGTTGCCGGTAAACTACCCCTTTCCCTTAACCGATCTTCAACAAAACCGACAGACCTTGAGTTCTGTATAATTCAAAAAGGTATGCAGAAGAGTAGTTGATTCTGTTTTAATGTACGGCAGTTATCGTTTGTCAAAAAAAAAAATTACCCTAGATAAAACATAAAATGTTGCTGGTAAACAACCCCATTCCCTTAACCGATCTTTACCAAAATCAACAGATCTTGAGAACTCTACAATTCAGGACTTTATGGAAAATATTATAAGATTTTGTTTGAATTTGCGGCTGTTATCGTTTGCCATACAAAATACCCTTGATAAAACAAGAAATGTGGCCGGTAAACTACCCCTTTCCCTTAGAAGATCTTCACCAAAAACAATAGGTCTTTAGTATTCAAGAAATCAGGGCTATATGCAAAAACTTATTTGATTCTGTTTGAATTTGCGGCTCTTATCGTTTGCCATAGAAAATACCCTTTTAAAACATAAAACGTTGCTGGTAAACTACCCCTTTCCCTTAACCGATCTTCACCAAAACCAAAAGGTCTTGAGAACACTACAATTCAGGGCAGTATGCAAGACATTATTTGATTGTGTTTGAATTTGCGGCTGTTTTCGTTTGCCATAGAAAATACCCTTGTTAAAACATAAAACGTTGCAGGTAAACTACCCTTTTACCTTAACCGATCTTTACCAAAATCAACAGGTCTTGAGAACTCTACAAACTAAGGCTGTATGCGAAACATTATTTGATTCTGTTTGAATTTGCGGCTGGTATCGTTTGCCATACAAAATACCCTTGATAAAACAAGAAATGTGGCTGGTAAACTACCCCTTTCCCTTACACGATCTTCACCAAAAACAACAGGTCTTTAGTATTCAAGAAATCAGGGCTATATGCAAAAACTTACTTGATTCTGTTTGAATTTGCGGCTCTTATCGTTTGCCATAAAAAATACCCTTTTAAAACATAAAACGTTGCTGGTAAACTACCCCTTTCCCTTAACCGATCTGCACCAAAACCTAAAGGTCTTGAGAACTCTACAATTCAGGGCAGTATGCAAAACATTATTTGATTATGTTTGAATTTGCGGCTGTTATCGTTTGCCATAGGAAAATCTACAGACGCACAGACACACACAGAGACACTTTTCAAAAAACGACTTTTTTCATGTTTTGAGTGTAGTACAATCAGAATCTGCAATAATCTCGAACACGATGTTTTTTGCCATCACCATACTTCCATTTCCTTAAGGAACATGGAAGTAAAATATCGGTATGGAGAACCATACATGACTTCCATATTCTAAGATTTATATTTAAAATCATTTTCAGCCAAACAGCCAGGCTGTGTCTTACCTGCCTTTTTTTTGCTGTATTAAATGAAAAATATTATATTACATTAAAATGAAAAAATTATAATTTTATTGCCTGGCAACAAAATTATTTTATTTTTAACAATTACCATTGTTTCAAAAAGTTTAAATAAATTTTCAAGTACTTTACTCTTGTTAAAACGTAAAAGGTTGCTGGTAAACTACCCCTTCCCCTTAATCGATCTTCACCAAAATCGAAAGTCTTTGAGACCTCTACAATTCAGGGACGTGTGCAAAAAATTGTTTGATTCTGTTTGAATTTGCGGCTGTTATCGTTTGCCATAGAAAATACGTTTGATAAAAAAACGTTGCAGCTAAACTACCCCTTTCCCTTAACCGATCTTCACCAAAAACAACAGGTCTTGAGTGCTCTACAAATCAGAGATGTATGCAAAACATTATTTGATTCTGTTTGAATTTGCGGCTGTTATCGTTTGCCATAGAAAATACCCTTGTTAAAAAAACGTTGCGGGTAAACTACCTCTTTCCCTCAACCGATCTTCGCCAAAAACAACAGGTCTTGAGAACACTACAATTTAGGGCTGTATGCAAATAATCTTTTGATTCTGTTTGAATTTGCGGCTGTTATCGTTTGCCATAGGAAATACCCTTGTTAAAATATGAAACGTTACAGGTAAACTACCCCTTTCCCTTAACCGATCTTCACCAAAATCAACAGCTCTTGAGAAATCTGCAATTCAGGGCTGCATGCGAAACATTATTTGATTCTGTTTGAATTGGCGGCTGTTATCGTTTGCCAAACAAACAAAATTACCCTTGCTAAAAAAAACCGTTGCAGGTAAACTACCTCTTCCCCTCAACCGATCTCCACCAAAAACAACAGTTCGCGAGTACTCTGCAAATCAGGGCTGTATGCAAAAAATTATTTGATTCTGTTTGAATTTGCGGCAGTTATCGTTTGCCAAAAAAAAATCTACAGACAAGACAGACAGACAGACAGATAGACAGACAGACAGACACACACACACACACAGACACTTTTCGGAAAACGACTTTTTTTCATGTTTTGAGTGTAGTAGAATCAGAATCTGCAATAATCTCGAACACGATTTTTTTTGCCATCACCATACTTCCATTCCTTAAGGAATATGGAAGTAAAATTACCCTTGATAAAAAACCGTTGCTGGTAAACTATCCATTTCCCTTATCCGATCTTCACCAAAAACAATAGGTCTTAAATACTCCACAAATCAGAGCTGTATACAAAAAATTATTTGATTCTGTTTGAATTTGCGGCTGTTATCGTTTGCCATAGAAAATACCCTTGTTAAAACATAAAACGTTGCTGGTAAACTACCCTATTCCATTAACCGATCTTCACCAAAAACAATAAGTCTTGAGAACGCTACAATTCAGGGACGTATGCAAAACATTAGTTGATTCTCTTTGAATTTACGGCAGTTATCGTTCGTCATAGAAAAAATACCCTTGTTAAAACATAAAACGTTGCTGGTAAACTACCTTTTTCCCTTAACCGATCTTCAACAAAATCAACAGACCTTGAGTTCTGTATAATCCAAAAAGGTATGCAGAAGAGTAGTTGATTCTGTTTTAATGTACGGCAGTTATCGTTTGTAAAAAAAATTACCCTTGATAAAACATAAAATGTTGCTGGTAAACAACCCCATTCCCTTAATCGATCTTTAACAAAATCAACAGATCTTGAGAACTATACAATTCAGGGCTGTATGCGAAACATTATTTGATTCTGTTTGAATTTGCGGCTGTTATCGTTCGTCATAGAAAAAATACCCTTGTTAAAACAAAAAACGTGGCTGGTAAACTACCCCTTTCCCTTAAACGATCTTCACCAAAAACAATAGGTCTTTAGTATTCGAGAAATCAGGACTATATGCAAAAACTTATTTGATTCTGTTTGAATTTGCGGCTCTTAGCGTTTGCCATAGAAAATACCCTTTTAAAACATAAAACGTTGCTGGTAAACCGTAGTTCCATTTCCTTAGGGAACATGGAAGTAAAAATTACCCTTGATGAAAAACCGTTGCCGGTAAACTACCCATTTCCTTATCCGATCTTCACCAAAAACAATAGGTCTTGAGTACTCTACAAATCAGGGCTGTATACAAAAAATTATTTGATTCTGTTTGAATTTGCGGCTGTTATCGTTTGCCATAGAAAATACCCTTGTTAAAACATAAAAAGTTGCAGGTAAACTACCCCTTTCCCTTAACCGACATTCAACAAAATCAACAGACCTTGAGTTCTGTAAAATTCAAAAAGGTATGCAGAAGAGTAGTTGATTCTGTTTCAATTTACGGCAGTTATCGTTCGTCATATAAAAAATTACCCTTGTTAAAACATAACATGTTACTGGTAAACTACCCGTTTCCCTTAACCGATCTTCACCAGCACCAACAGGTATTGAGAACTCTACAATACAGAGCTTTATGCAAAACATCATTTGATTCTGTTTGAATTTGCGGCTGTTATCGTTTGCTATAGAAAAATATCGGTATGGAGAACCATACATGACTTCAATGTTCTAAGATTTATATTTAAAATCGTATTCGAAATGAAATATTTCCATAGGAACTACGTCTTTCTACTTATTGCTTCAGCATTAACCACAGTACTGTGGTCACTAACGTATTCCACCACATGTTTTCGCACTCGATTTTCACCGATGATGGCAGTCGATGGCACTGCCGAAAAGTCTGGTTTTGCAGAAAACATTGGACTACGGTTAAAGAGCCCAGGAAGCAATTTTAACAAAAAGCTACTCCTTTGTTGCCGATAACGTAGTACATATATAAAAAATTCTCCCCTCCACCTTCAACTATAATTTTTAATAATAGAAAATTACCCCCATCCCGTTCACCTAACTTCTTCATTTATAGATATTTCATTTACGTTTCTACAGTGGATTACTATAAGCTTCTTATCAGGATACTTTATTTATAAATATTAAGTACTTTACTCTTGTCAAAACATAAAATGTTTCCGGTAAACTACTCCTTTCTCTTAACCGAACTTCTCCAAAATCAACAGACTTTCCGTCCTCTACAATTCAGGGAAGCATGCAAAAAAATATTTGATTCTGTTTGAATGTGCCTCAGTTATCGTCCGTCATGGAAACATTTCTCTTGTTACAACATAAAATGTTGCAGGTAAACTACCCCTTTCCCTTAACCAATCTTCACCAAAATAAATAGACCTTGAGCTCTCTGCAACTCAGGGGGTGCAAAAAATTATTTGATTCTCATTGAATTTTCGGCAGTTATCGTTTGTTATAAAAAAATTACCCTTTTTAAAACATAAAACGTTGCTGATAAACTACCCCTTCACTTAACGGATCTTCAAGAAAATCAAAAGACCTTGAGTTCTCTTTAGTTTAAAAAGGTATGCAAAAACCTAGTTGATTCTGTTTGAATTTACGGCAGTTATCGTTCGTCATATAAAAAATTACCCTTGTTAAAATATAAAATGTTGCTGGTAACCTACCCCTTTCCCTTAACCGATCTTCACCAACACCAATACGTCTTGAGAACTCTACAATACAGGGCTGTATGCAAAACATCATTTGATTCTGTATGAATTTGCGGCTGTTATCGTTTACTATAGAAAAATTTACCCTTGATAAAAAGCCGTTGCAGGTAAACTACCCCTTTCCCTTAACCGATCTTTACCAAAAACGACAGGTCTTAGGTACTCTACAATTCAGGGCTGTATGCAAACAATTATTTTATTCTTTTTGAATTTGCGGCTGTTATCGTTTGCCATAGAAAACACCCTTGATAAAACATAAAACGTTGCTGGTAAACAACCCTATTCCATTAACCGATCTTCACCAAAAACAATAAGTCTTGAGAACGCTACAATTCAGGGACGTATGCAAAACATTAGTTGATTCTCTTTGAATTTACGGCAGTTATCGTTCGTCATAGAAAAAATACCCTTGTTAAAACATAAAACGTTGCAGGTAAACTACCTTTTTCCCTTAACCGATCTTCAACAAAATCAACAGACCTTGAGTTCTGTATAATTCAAAAAGGTATGCAGAAGAGTAGTTGATTCTGTTTTAATGTACGGCAGTTATCGTTTGTAAAAAAAATTACCCTTGATAAAACATAAAATGTTGCTGGTAAACAACCCCATTCCCTTAATCGATCTTTACAAAAATCAACAGATCTTGAGAACTATACAATTCAGGGCTGTATGCGAAACATTATTTGATTCTGTTTGAATTTGCGGCTGTTATCGTTCGTCATAGAAAAAATACCCTTGTTAAAACAAAAAACGTGGCTGGTAAACTACCCCTTTCCCTTAAACGATCTTCACCAAAAACAATAGGTCTTTAGTATTCAAGAAATCAGGGCTATATGCAAAAACTTATTTGATTCTGTTTGAATTTGCGGCTCTTATCGTTTGCCATAGAAAATACCCTTTTAAAACATAAAACGTTGCTGGTAAACCATAGTTCCATTTCCTTAAGGAACATGGAAGTAAAAATTACCCTTGATAAAAAACCGTTGCCGGTAAACTACCCATTTCCCTTATCCGATCTTCACCAAAAACAATAGGTCTTGAGTACTCTACAAATCAGGGCTGTATACAAAAAATTATTTGATTCTGTTTGAATTTGCGGCTGTTATCGTTTGCCATAGAAAATACCCTTGTTAAAACATAAAAAGTTGCAGGTAAACTACCCCTTTCCCTTAACCGATCATCACCAAAAACAATAGGTCTTGAGAACTCTACAGTTTAGGGCTGTATGCAAATAATCATTTGATTCTGTTTGAATTTTGCGGCTGTTATCGTTTGCCATAGAAAATACCCTTGTTAAAACATAAAACGTTTCAGGTAAACTACACCTTTCCCTTAACCGATCTTCACCAAAAACAACAGGTCTTGAGAACTCTACAGTTTAGGGCTGTATGCAAATAATCATTTGATTCTGTTTGAATTTGCGGCTGTTATCGTTTGCCATAGAAAATACCCTTGTTAAAACATAAAACGTTGCAGGTAAACTACCCCTTTCCCTTAACCGATCTTCACCAAAAACAATAGGTCTTGAGAACTCTACAGTTTAGGGCTGTATGCAAATAATCATTTGATTCTGTTTGAATTTGCGGCTGTTATCGTTTGCCATAGAAAACACCCTTGATAAAACATAAAACGTTGCTGGTAAACGACCCTATTACATTAACCTATCTTCACCAAAAACAATAGGTCTTGACAACGCTACAATTCAGGGACGTTTGCAAAACATTAGTTGATCCTCTTTGAATTTACGGCAGTTATCGTTCGTCATAAAAAAAATACCCTTGTTAAAACATAAAACGTTGCCGGTAAACTACCCCTTTACCTTAACCGATCTTTATCAAAATCAACAGGTCTTGAGAAATCTACAAATTAAGGCTGTATGCGAAACATTATTTGATTCTGTTTGAATTTGCGGCTGTTATCGTTTGCCATACAAAAACCCTTGATAAAACAAGAAATGTGGCTGGTAAACTACCCCTTTCCCTAAGACGATCTTCACCAAAAACAATAGGTCTTTAGTATTCAAGATATCAGGGCTATATGCAAAAACTTACTTGATTCTGTTTGAATTTGCGGCTCTTATCGTTTGCCATAGTAAATACCCTTTTAAAACATAAAACGTTGCTGGTAAACTACCCCTTTCCCTTAACCGATCTGCACCAAAACCTAAAGGTCTTGAGAACTCTACAATTCAGTGCAGTATGCAAAACATTATTTGATTATGTTTGAATTTGCGGCTGTTATCGTTTGCCATAGAAAATACCCTTGTTAAAACATAAAACTTTGCCGGTAATCTACCCCTTTCCCTTAACCGATCTTTACCAAAATCAACAGTTCTTGACAAATCTACAATGCAGTGCTGTATGCGAAACATTATTTGATTCTGTTTGAATTTGCGGCTGTTATCGTTTGCCAAACAAACAAAATTACCCTTGATTAAAAAAACCGTTGCCGGTAAACTACCCCTTTCCCTAAACCGATCTTCACCAAAAACAATAGGTCGCGAGTAGTCTACAAATTAGGGCTGTATGCAAAAAATTCTTTGATTCTGTTTGAATTTGCGGCTGTTATCTTTTGCCATAGAAAAAATCTACAGACGCACAGACACACACAGAGACACTTTTCAAAAAGTAAAAACGACTTTTTTCATGTTTTGAGTGTAGTACAATCAGAATCTGCAATAATCTCGAACACGATTTTTTTTGCCATCACCATACTTCCATTTCCTTAAGGAACATGGAAGTAAAATATCGGTATGGAGAACCATACATGACTTCCATATTCTAAGATTTATATTTAAAATCATTTTCAGCCAAACAGCCAGGCTGTGTCTTACCTGCCTTTTTATTGCTGTATTAAATGAAAAATATTATATTACATTAAAATGAAAAAATTATAATTTTATTGCCTGGCAACAAAATTATTTTATTTTTAACAATTACCATTGTTTCAAAAAGTTTAAATAAATTTTCAAGTACTTTACTCTTGTTAAAACGTAAAAGGTTGCTGGTAAACTACCCCTTCCCCTTAATCGATCTTCACCAAAATCGAAAGTCTTTGAGACCTCTACAATTCAGGGACGTATGCAAAAAATTGTTTGATTCTGTTTGAATTTGCGGCTGTTATCGTTTGCCATAGAAAATACGTATGATAAAAAAACGTTGCTGCTAAACTACCCCTTTCCCTTAACCGATCTTCACCAAAAACAACAGGTCTTGAGTGCTCTACAAATCAGAGATGTATGCAAAACATTATTTGATTCTGTTTGAATTTGCGGCTATCGTTTGCCATAGAAAATACCCTTGTTAAAAAAACGTTGCGGGTAAACTACCCCTTTCCCTCAACCGATCTTCACCAAAAACAACAGGTCTGAGAGAACACTACAATTTAGGGCTGTATGCAAATAATCTTTTGATTCTGTTTGAATTTGCGGCTGTTATCGTTTGCCATAGGAAATACCCTTGTTAAAATATGAAACGTTACAGGTAAACTACCCCTTTCCCTTAACCGATCTTCACCAAAATCAACAGCTCTTGAGAAATCTGCAATTCACGGCTGCATGCGAAACATTATTTGATTCTGTTTGAATTTGCGGCTGTTATCGTTTGCCAAACAAACAAAATTACCCTTGCTAAAAAAAACCGTTGCAGGTAAACTACCTCTTCCCCTCAACCGATCTCCACCAAAAACAACACTTCGCGAGTACTCTGCAAATCAGGGCTGTATGCAAAAAATTATTTGATTCTGTTTGAATTTGCGGCTGTTATCGTTTGCCATAGAGAAAATCTACCGACGCACAGACACACACAGAGACACTTTTCAAAAAACGACTTTTTTTCATGTTTTGAGTGTAGTACAATCAGAATCTGCAATAATCTCGAACACGATTTTTTTTGCCATCACCATACTTCCATTTCCTTAAGGAACATGGAAGTAAAATATCGGTATGGAGAACCATACATGACTTCCATATTCTAAGATTTATATTTAAAATCATTTTCAGCCAACAGCCAGGCTGTGTCTTACCTGCCTTTTTATTGCTGTATTAAATGAAAAATATTATATTACATTAAAATGAAAAAATTATAATTTTATTGCCTGGCAACAAAATTATTTTATTTTTAACAATTACCATTGTTTCAAAAAGTTTAAATAAATTTTCAAGTACTTTACTCTTGTTAAAACGTAAAAGGTTGCTGGTAAACTACCCCTTCCCCCTAATCGATCTTCACCAAAATCGAAAGTCTTTGAGACCTCTACAAATCAGAGATGTATGCAAAACATTATTTGATTCTGTTTGAATTTGCGGCTGTTATCGTTTGCCATAGAAAATACCCTTGTTAAAAAAACGTTGCAGGTAAACTACCCCTTTCCCTCAACCGATCTTCACCAAAAACAACAGGTCTTGAGAACACTACAATTTAGGGCTGTATGCAAATAATCTTTTGATTCTGTTTGAATTTGCGGCTGTTATCGTTTGCCATAGGAAATACCCTTGTTAAAATATGAAACGTTACAGGTAAACTACCCCTTTCCCTTAACCGATCTTCACCAAAATCAACAGCTCTTGAGAAATCTGCAATTCAGGGCTGCATGCGAAACATTATTTGATTCTGTTTGAATTTGCGGCTGTTATCGTTTGACAAACAAACAAAATTACCCTTGCTAAAAAAAACCGTTGCCGGTAAACTACCCCTTCCCCTCAACCGATCTCCACCAAAAACAACATTTCGCGAGTACTCTGCAAATCAGGGCTGTATGCAAAAAATTATTTGATTCTGTTTGAATTTGCGGCAGTTATCGTTTGCCAAAAAAAAAAATCTACAGACAAGACAGACAGACAGACAGACAGATAGACAGACAGACAGACAGACACACACACACACACAGACACTTTTCGTAAAACGACTTTTTTTCATGTTTTGAGTGTAGTAGAATCAGAATCTGCAATAATCTCGAACATGATTTTTTTTGCCATCACCATACTTCCATTCCTTAAGGAATATGGAAGTAAAATTACCCTTGATAAAAAACCGTTGCAGGTAAACTATCCATTTCCCTTATCCGATCTTCACCAAAAACAATAGGTCTTAAATACTCCACAAATCAGAGCTGTATACAAAAAATTATTTGATTCTGTTTGAATTTGCGGCTGTTATCGTTTGCCATAGAAAATACCCTTGTTAAAACATAAAAAGTTGCAGGTAAACTACCCCTTTCCCTTAACCGACATTCAACAAAATCAACAGACCTTGAGTTCTGTAAAATTCAAAAAGGTATGCAGAAGAGTAGTTGATTCTGTTTCAATGTACGGCAGTTATCGTTCGTCATATAAAAAATTACCCTTGTTAAAACATAACATGTTACTGGTAAACTACCCGTTTCCCTTAACCGATCTTCACCAGCACCAACAGGTATTGAGAACTCTACAATACAGAGCTTTATGCATAAACATCATTTGATTCTGTTTGAATTTGCGGCTGTTATCGTTTGCTATAGAAAAATATCGGTATGGAGAACCATACATGACTTCAATGTTCTAAGATTTATATTTAAAATCGTATTCGAAATGAAATATTTCCATAGGAACTACGTCTTTCTACTTATTGCTTCAGCATTAACCACAGTACTGTGGTCACTAACGTATTCCACCACATGTTTTCGCACTCGATTTTCACCGATGATGGCAGTCGATGGCACTGCCGAAAAGTCTGGTTTTGCAGAAAACATTGGACTACGGTTAAAGAGCCCAGGAAGCAATTTTAACAAAAAGCTACTCCTTTGTTGCCGATAACGTAGTACATATATAAAAAATTCTCCCCTCCACCTTCAACTATAATTTTTAATAATAGAAAATTACCCCCATCCCGTTCACCTAACTTCTTCATTTATAGATATTTCATCTACGTTTCTACAGTGGATTACTATAAGCTTCTTATCAGGATACTTTATTTATAAATATTAAGTACTTTACTCTTGTCAAATCATAAAATGTTTCCGGTAAACTACTCCTTTCTCTTAACCGAACTTCTCCAAAATCAACAGACCTTCCGTCCTCTACAATTCAGGGAAGCATGCAAAAAAATATTTGATTCTGTTTGAATGTGCCTCAGTTATCGTTCGTCATGGAAACATTTCTCTTGTTACAACATAAAATGTTGCAGGTAAACTACCCCTTTCCCTTAACCAATCTTCACCAAAATCAATAGACCTTGAGCTCTCTGCAACTCAGGGGGTGCAAAAAATTATTTGATTCTCATTGAATTTTCGGCAGTTATCGTTTGTTATAAAAAAATTACCCTTTTTAAAACATAAAACGTTGCTGATAAACTACCCCTTCACTTAACGGATCTTCAACAAAATCAAAAGACCTTGAGTTCTCTTTAGTTTAAAAAGGTATGCAAAAACCTAGTTGATTCTGTTTGAATTTACGGCAGTTATCGTTCGTCATATAAAAAATTACCCTTGTTAAAATATAAAATGTTGCTGGTAACCTACCCCTTTCCCTTAACCGATCTTCACCAACACCAATACGTCTTGAGAACTCTACAATACAGGGCTGTATGCAAAACATCATTTGATTCTGTTTGAATTTGCGGCTGTTATTGTTTACTATAGAAAAAAATTACCCTTGATAAAAAGCCGTTGCAGGTAAACTACCCCTTTCCCTTAACCGATCTTTACCAAAAACGACAGGTCTTAGGTACTCTACAATTCAGGCCTGTATGCAAACAATTATTTTATTCTTTTTGAATTTGCGGCTGTTATCGTTTGCCATAGAAAACACCCTTGATAAAACATAGAACGTTGCTGGTAAACTACCCTGTTCCATTAACCGATCTTCACCAAAAACAATAAGCCTTGAGAACGCTACAATTCAGGGACGTATGCAAAACATTAGTTGATTCTCTTTGAATTTACGGCAGTTATCGTACGTCATAGAAAAAATACCCTTGTTAAAACATAAAACGTTGCAAGTAAACTACCTTTTTCCCTTAACCGATCTTCAACAAAATCAACAGACCTTGAGTTCTGTATAATTCAAAAAGGTATGCAGAAGAGTAGTTGATTCTGTTTTAATGTACGGCAGTTATCGTTTGTAAAAAAATTACCCTTGATAAAACATAAAATGTTGCTGGTAAACAACCCCATTCCCTTAATCGATCTTTACAAAAATCAACAGATCTTGAGAACTATACAATTCAGGGCTGTATGCGAAACATTATTTGATTCTGTTTGAATTTGCGGCTGTTATCGTTCGTCATAGAAAAAATACCCTTGTTAAAACAAAAAACGTGGCTGGTAAACTACCCCTTTCCCTTAAACGATCTTCACCAAAAACAATAGGTCTTTAGTATTCAAGAAATCAGGACTATATGCAAAAACTTATTTGATTCTGTTTGAATTTGCGGCTCTTATCGTTTGCCATAGAAAATACCCTTTTAAAACATAAAACGTTGCTGGTAAACCATAGTTCCATTTCCTTAAGCAACAGGGAAGTAAAAATTACCCTTGATAAAAAACCGTTGCCGGTAAACTACCCATTTCCCTTATCCGATCTTCACCAAAAACAATAGGTCTTGAGTACTCTACAAATCAGGGCTGTATACAAAAAATTATTTGATTCTGTTTGAATTTGCGGCTGTTATCGTTTGCCATAGAAAATACTCTTGTTAAAACATAAAAAGTTGCAGGTAAACTACCCCTTTCCCTTAACCGATCATCACCAAAAACAATAGGTCTTGAGAACTCTACAGTTTAGGGCTGTATGCAAATAATCATTTGATTCTGTTTGAATTTTGCGGATGTTATCGTTTGCCATAGAAAATACCCTTGTTAAAACATAAAACGTTTCAGGTAAACTACACCTTTCCCTTAACCGATCTTCACCAAAAACAACAGCTCTTGAGAACTCTACAGTTTAGGGCTGTATGCAAATAATCATTTGATTCTGTTTGAATTTGCGGCTGTTATCGTTTGCCATAGAAAATACCGTTGTTAAAACATAAAACGTTGCAGGTAAACTACCCCTTTCCCTTAACCGATCTTCACCAAAAACAATAGGTCTTGACAACGCTACAATTCAGGGACGTATGCAAAACATTAGTTGATCCTCTTTGAATTTACGGCAGTTATCGTTCGTCATAAAAAAATACCCTTGTTAAAACATAAAACGTTGCCGGTAAACTACCCCTTTCCCTTAACCGATCTTCAACAAAATCGACAGACCTTGAGTTCTGTATAATTCAAAAAGGTATGCAGAAGAGTAGTTGATTCTGTTTTAATGTACGGCAGTTATCGTTTGTCAAAAAAAAAAATTACCCTAGATAAAACATAAAATGTTGTTGGTAAACAACCCCATTCCCTTAACCGATCTTTACCAAAATCAACAGATCTTGAGAACTCTACAATTCAGGACTTTATGGAAAATATTATAAGATTTTGTTTGAATTTGCGGCTCTTATCGTTTGCCATATAAAATACCCTTTTAAAACATAAAACGTTGCTGGTAAACTACCCCTTTCCCTTAACCGATCTTCACCAAAACCAAAAGGTCTTGAGAACACTACAATTCAGGGCAGTATGCAAAACATTATTTGATTGTGTTTGAATTTGCGGCTGTTATCGTTTGCCATAGAAAATACCCATGTTAAAACATAAAACGTTGCCGGTAAACTACCCCTTTACCTTAACCGATCTTTACCAAAATCAACGGGTCTTGAGATATCTACAAATTAAGGCTGTATGCGAAACATTATTTGATTCTGTTTGAATTTGCGGCTGTTATCGTTTGCCATACAAACAAAATTACCCTTGATTAAAAAAACCGTTGCCGGTAAACTACTCCTTTCCCTCAACCGATCTTCACCAAAAACAATAGGTCGCGAGTAGTCTACAATTTAGGGCTGTATGCAAAAAATTCTTTGATTCTGTTTGAATTTGCGGCTGTTATCGTTTGCCATAGAGAAAATCTACCGACGCACAGACACACACAGAGACACTTTTCAAAAAACGACTTTTTTTCATGTTTTGAGTGTAGTACAATCAGAATCTGCAATAATCTCGAACACGATTTTATTTGCCATCACCATACTTCCATTTCCTTAAGGAACATGGAAGTAAAATATCGGTATGGAGAACCATACATGACTTCCATATTCTAAGATTTATATTTAAAATCATTTTCAGCCAAACAGCCAGGCTGTGTCTTACCTGCCTTTTTATTGCTGTATTAAATGAAAAATATTATATTACATTAAAATGAAAAAATTATAATTTTATTGCCTGGCAACAAAATTATTTTATTTTTAACAATTACCATTGTTTCAAAAAGTTTAAATAAATTTTCATGTACTTTACTCTTGTTAAAACGTAAAAGGTTGCTGGTAAACTACCCCTTCCCCTTAATCGATCTTCACCAAAATCGAAAGTCTTTGAGACCTCTACAATTCAGGGACGTGTGCAAAAAATTGTTTGATTCTGTTTGAATTTGCGGCTGTAATCGTTTAATATAGAAAAAAATTACCCTTGATAAAAAGCCGTTGCAGGTAAACTACCCCTTTCCCTTAACCGATCTTTACCAAAAACGACAGGTCTTAGGTACTCTACAATTCAGGCCTGTATGCAAACAATTATTTTATTCTTTTTGAATTTGCGGCTGTTATCGTTTGCCATAGAAAACACCCTTGATAAAACATAGAACGTTGCTGGTAAACTACCCTATTCCATTAACCGATCTTCACCAAAAACAATAAGTCTTGAGAACGCTACAATTCAGGGACGTATGCAAAACATTAGTTGATTCTCTTTGAATTTACGGCAGTTATCGTTCGTCATAGAAAAAATACCCTTGTTAAAACATAAAACGTTGCAGGTAAACTACCTTTTTCCCTTAACCGATCTTCAACAAAATCAGCAGACCTTGAGTTCTGTATAAATCAAAAAGGTATGCAGAAGAGTAGTTGATTCTGTTTTAATGTACGGCAGTTATCGTTTGTAAAAAAATTACCCTTGATAAAACATAAAATGTTGCTGGTAAACAACCCCATTCCCTTAATCGATCTTTACCAAAATCAACAGATCTTGAGAACTATACAATTCAGGGCTGTATGCGAAACATTATTTGATTCTGTTTGAATTTGCGGCTGTTATCGTTCGTCATAGAAAAAATACCCTTGTTAAAACAAAAAACGTGGCTGGTAAACTACCCCTTTCCCTTAAACGATCTTCACCAAAAACAATAGGTCTTTAGTATTCAAGAAATCAGGGCTATATGCAAAAACTTATTTGATTCTGTTTGAATTTGCGGCTCTTATCGTTTGCCATAGAAAATACCCTTTTAAAACATAAAAAGTTGCTGGTAAACCATAGTTCCATTTCCTTAAGGAACATGGAAGTAAAAATTACCCTTGATAAAAAACCGTTGCCGGTAAACTACCCATTTCCCTTATCCGATCTTCACCAAAAACAATAGGTCTTGAGTACTCTACAAATCAGGGCTGTATACAAAAAATTATTTGATTCTGTTTGAATTTGCGGCTGTTATCGTTTGCCATAGAAAATACCCTTGTTAAAACATAAAAAGTTGCAGGTAAACTACCCCTTTCCCTTAACCGATCATCACCAAAAACAATAGGTCTTGAGAACTCTACAGTTTAGGGCTGTATGCAAATAATCATTTGATTCTGTTTGAATTTTGCGGCTGTTATCGTTTGCCATAGAAAATACCCTTGTTAAAACATAAAAAGTTGCAGGTAAACTACCCCTTTCCCTTAACCGATCATCACCAAAAACAATAGGTCTTGAGATCTCTACAGTTTAGGGCTGTATGCAAATAATCATTTGATTCTGTTTGAATTTTGCGGCTGTTATCGTTTGCCTTAGAAAATACCCTTGTTAAAACATAAAACGTTTCTGGTAAACTACACCTTTCCCTTAACCGATCTTCACCAAAAACAACAGGTCTTGAGAACTCTACAGTTTAGGGCTGTATGCAAATAATCATTTGATTCTGTTTGAATTTGCGGCTGTTATCGTTTGCCATAGAAAATACCCTTGTTAAAACATAAAACGTTGCAGGTAAACTACCCCTTTCCCTTAACCGATCTTCACCAAAAACAATAGGTCTTGAGAACTCTACAGTTTAGGGCTGTCTGCAAATAATCATTTGATTCTGTTTGAATTTGCGGCTGTTATCGTTTGCCATAGAAAACACCCTTGATAAAACATAAAACGTTGCTGGTAAACTACCCTATTACATTAACCGATCTTCACCAAAAACAATAGGTCTTGACAACACTACAATTCAGGGACGTATGCAAAACATTAGTTGATCCTCTTTGAATTTACGGCAGTTATCGTTCGTCATAAAAAAATACCCTTGTTAAAACATAAAACGTTGCCGGTAAACTACCCCTTTCCCTTAACCGATCTTCAACAAAATCGACAGACCTTGAGTTCTGTATAATTCAAAAAGGTATGCAGAAGAGTAGTTGATTCTGTTTTAATGTACGGCAGTTATCGTTTGTCAAAAAAAAAAATTACCCTAGATAAAACATAAAATGTTGCTGGTAAACAACCCCATTCCCTTAACCGATCTTTACCAAAATCAACAGATCTTGAGAACTCTACAATTCAGGACTTTATGGAAAATATTATAAGATTTTGTTTGAATTTGCGGCTGTTATCGTTTGCCATACAAAATACCCTTGATAAAACAAGAAATGTGGCCGGTAAACTACCCCTTTCCCTTAGACGATCTTCACCAAAAACAATAGGTCTTTAGTATTCAAGAAATCAGGGCTATATGCAAAAACTTATTTGATTCTGTTTGAATTTGCGGCTCTTATCGTTTGCCATAGAAAATACCCTTTTAAAACATAAAACGTTGCTGGTAAACTACCCCTTTCCCTTAACCGATCTTCACCAAAACCAAAAGGTCTTGAGAACACTACAATTCAGGGCAGTATGCAAAACATTATTTGATTGTGTTTGAATTTGCGGCTGTTATCGTTTGCCATAAAAAATACCCTTGTTAAAACATAAAACGTTGCACGTAAACTACCCCTTTACCTTAACCGATCTTTACCAAAATCAACAGGTCTTGAGAAATCTACAAATTAAGGCTGTATGCGAAACATTATTTGATTCTGTTTGAATTTGCGGCTGTTATCGTTTGCCATACAAACAAAATTACCCTTGATTAAAAAAACCGTTGCCGGTAAACTACCCCTTTCCCTCTACCGATCTTCACCAAAAACAATAGGTCGCGAGTAGTCTACAAATTAGGGCTGTATGCAAAAAATTATTTGATTCTGTTTGAATTTGCGGCTGTTATCGTTTGCCATAGAGAAAATCTACCGACGCACAGACACACACAGAGACACTTTTCAAAAAACGACTTTCTTTTTAATGTTTTGAGTGTAGTACAATCAGAATCTGCAGTAATCTCGAACACGATTTTTTTTGCCATCACCATACTTCCATTTCCTTAAGGAACATGGAAGTAAAATATCGGTATGGAGAACCATACATGACTTCCATATTCTAAGATTTATATTTAAAATCATTTTCAGCCAAACAGCCAGGCTGTGTCTTACCTGCCTTTTTATTGCTGTATTAAATGAAAAATATTATATTACATTAAAATGAAAAAATTATAATTTTATTGCCTGGCAACAAAATTATTTTATTTTTAACAATTACCATTGTTTCAAAAAGTTTAAATAAATTTTCAAGTACTTTACTCTTGTTAAAACGTAAAAGGTTGCTGGTAAACTACCCCTTCCCCTTAATCGATCTTCACCAAAATCGAAAGTCTTTGAGACCTCTACAATTCAGGGACGTGTGCAAAAAATTGTTTGATTCTGTTTGAATTTGCGGCTGTTATCGTTTGCCATAGAAAATACGTTTGATAAAAAAACGTTGCAGGTAAACTACCCCTTTCCCTTAACCGATCTTCACCGAAAAAGACAGGTCTTGAGTGCTCTACAAATCAGAGATGTATGCAAAACATTATTTGATTCTGTTTGAATTTGCGGCTGTTATCGTTTGCCATAGAAAATACCCTTGTTAAAAAAACGTTGCAGGTAAACTACCCCTTTCCCTCAACCGATCTTCACCAAAAACAACAGGTCTTGAGAACACTACAATTTAGGGCTGTATGCAAATAATCTTTTGATTCTGTTTGAATTTGCGGCTGTTATCGTTTGCCATAGGAAATATCCTTGTTAAAATATGAAACGTTACAGGTAAACTACCCCTTTCCCTTAACCGATCTTCACCAAAATCAACAGCTCTTGAGAAGTCGGCAATTCACGGCTGCATGCGAAACATTATTTGATTCTGTTTGAATTTGCGGCTGTTATCGTTTGCCAAACAAACAAAATTACCCTTGCTAAAAAAAACCGTTGCAGGTAAACTACCCCTTCCCCTCAACCGATCTCCACCAAAAACAACATTTCGCGAGTACTCTGCAAATCAGGGCTGTATGCAAAAAAATTAGATTCTGTTTGAATTTGCGGCAGTTATCGTTTGCCAAAAAAAAATCTATAGACAAGATAGACAGACAGACAGACAGATAGACAGACAGACAGACAGACACACACACACACACACACACACACAGACACTTTTCGGAAAACGACTTTTTTTCATGTTTTGAGTGTAGTAGAATCAGAATCTGCAATAATCTCGAACATGATTTTTTTTGCCATCACCATACTTCCATTCCTTAAGGAATATGGAAGTAAAATTACCCTTGATAAAAAACCGTTGCAGGTAAACTATCCATTTCCCTTATCCGATCTTCACCAAAAACAATAGGTCTTAAATACTCCACAAATCAGAGCTGTATACACAAAATTATTTGATTCTGTTTGAATTTGCGGCTGTTATCGTTTGCCATAGAAAATACCCTTGTTAAAACATAAAAAGTTGCAGGTAAACTACCCCTTTCCCTTAACCGACATTCAACAAAATCAACAGACCTTGAGGTCTGTAAAATTCAAAAAGGTATGCAGAAGAGTAGTTGATTCTGTTTCAATGTACGGCAGTTATCGTTCGTCATATAAAAAATTACCCTTGTTAAAACATAACATGTTACTGGTAAACTACCCGTTTCCCTTAACCGATCTTCACCAGCACCAACAGGTATTGAGAACTCTACAATACAGAGCTTTATGCAAAACATCATTTGATTCTGTTTGAATTTGCGGCTGTTATCGTTTGCTATAGAAAAATATCGGTATGGAGAACCATACATGACTTCAATGTTCTAAGATTTATATTTAAAATCGTATTCGAAATGAAATATTTCCATAGGAACTACGTCTTTCTACTTATTGCTTCAGCATTAACCACAGTACTGTGGTCACTAACGTATTCCACCACATGTTTTCGCACTCGATTTTCACCGATGATGGCAGTCGATGGCACTGCCGAAAAGTCTGGTTTTGCAGAAAACATTGGACTACGTTTAAAGAGCCCAGGAAGCAATTTTAACAAAAAGCTACTCCTTTGTTGCCGATAACGTAGTACATATATAAAAAATTCTCCCCTCCACCTTCAACTATAATTTTTAATAATAGAAAATTACCCCCATCCCGTTCACCTAACTTCTTCATTTATAGATATTTCATCTACGTTTCTACAGTGGATTACTATAAGCTTCTTATCGGGATACTTTATTTATAAATATTAAGTACTTTACTCTTGTCAAATCTTAAAATGTTTCCGGTAAACTACTCCTTTCTCTTAACCGAACTTCTCCAAAATCAACAGACCTTCCGTCCTCTACAATTCAGGGAAGCATGCAAAAAAATATTTGATTCTGTTTGAATGTGCCTCAGTTATCGTTCGTCATGGAAACATTTCTCTTGTTACAACATAAAATGTTGCAGGTAAACTACCCCTTTCCCTTAACCAATCTTCACCAAAATCAATAGACCTTGAGCTCTCTGCAACTCAGGGGGTGCAAAAAATTATTTGATTCTCATTGAATTTTCGGCAGTTATCGTTTGTTATAAAAAAATTACCCTTTTTAAAACATAAAACGTTGCTGATAAACTACCCCTTCACTTAACGGATCTTCAACAAAATCAAAAGACCTTGAGTTCTCTTTAGTTTAAAAAGGTATGCAAAAACCTAGTTGATTCTGTTTGAATTTACGGCAGTTATCGTTCGTCATATAAAAAATTACCCTTGTTAAAATATAAAATGTTGCTGGTAACCTACCCCTTTCCCTTAACCGATCTTCACCAACACCAATACGTCTTGAGAACTCTACAATACAGGGCTGTATGCAAAAGATCATTTGATTCTGTTTGAATTTGCGGCTGTTATCGTTTACTATAGAAAAAAATTACCCTTGATAAAAAGCCGTTGCAGGTAAACTACCCCTTTCCCTTAACCGATCTTTACCAAAAACGACAGGTCTTAGGTACTCTACAATTCAGGCCTGTATGCAAACAATTATTTTATTCTTTTTGAATTTGCGGCTGTTATCGTTTGCCATAGAAAACACCCTTGATAAAACATAGAACTTGCTGGTAAACTACCCTATTCCATTAACCGATCTTCACCAAAAACAATAAGTCTTGAGAACGCTACAATTCAGGGACGTATGCAAAACATTAGTTGATTCTCTTTGAATTTACGGCAGTTATCGTTCGTCATAGAAAAAATACCCTTGTTAAAACATAAAACGTTGCAGGTAAACTACCTTTTTCCCTTAACCGATCTTCAACAAAATCAGCAGACCTTGAGTTCTGTATAAATCAAAAAGGTATGCAGAAGAGTAGTTGATTCTGTTTTAATGTACGGCAGTTATCGTTTGTAAAAAAAATTACCCTTGATAAAACATAAAATGTTGCTGGTAAACAACCCCATTCCCTTAATCGATCTTTACCAAAATCAACAGATCTTGAGAACTATACAATTCAGGGCTGTATGCGAAACATTATTTGATTCTGTTTGAATTTGCGGCTGTTATCGTTCGTCATAGAAAAAATACCCTTGTTAAAACAAAAAACGTGGCTGGTAAACTACCCCTTTCCCTTAAACGATCTTCACCAAAAACAATAGGTCTTTAGTATTCAAGAAATCAGGGCTATATGCAAAAACTTATTTGATTCTGTTTGAATTTGCGGCTCTTATCGTTTGCCATAGAAAATACCCTTTTAAAACATAAAAAGTTGCTGGTAAACCATAGTTCCATTTCCTTAAGGAACATGGAAGTAAAAATTACCCTTGATAAAAAACCGTTGCCGGTAAACTACCCATTTCCCTTATCCGATCTTCACCAAAAACAATAGGTCTTGAGTACTCTACAAATCAGGGCTGTATACAAAAAATTATTTGATTCTGTTTGAATTTGCGGCTGTTATCGTTTGCCATAGAAAATACCCTTGTTAAAACATAAAAAGTTGCAGGTAAACTACCCCTTTCCCTTAACCGATCATCACCAAAAACAATAGGTCTTGAGAACTCTACAGTTTAGGGCTGTATGCAAATAATCATTTGATTCTGTTTGAATTTTGCGGCTGTTATCGTTTGCCATAGAAAATACCCTTGTTAAAACATAAAAAGTTGCAGGTAAACTACCCCTTTCCCTTAACCGATCATCACCAAAAACAATAGGTCTTGAGATCTCTACAGTTTAGGGCTGTATGCAAATAATCATTTGATTCTGTTTGAATTTTGCGGCTGTTATCGTTTGCCATAGAAAATACCCTTGTTAAAACATAAAACGTTTCAGGTAAACTACACCTTTCCCTTAACCGATCTTCACCAAAAACAACAGGTCTTGAGAACTCTACAGTTTAGGGCTGTATGCAAATAATCATTTGATTCTGTTTGAATTTGCGGCTGTTATCGTTTGCCATAGAAAATACCCTTTTTAAAACATAAAACGTTGCCGGTAAACTACCCCTTTCCCTTAACCGATCTTCACCAAAAACAATAGGTCTTGAGAACTCTACAGTTTAGTGCTGTCTGCAAATAATCATTTGATTCTGTTTGAATTTGCGGCTGTTATCGTTTGCCATAGAAAACACCCTTGATAAAACATAAAACGTTGCTGGTAAACTACCCTATTACATTAACCGATCTTCACCAAAAACAATAGGTCTTGACAACGCTACAATTCAGGGACGTATGCAAAACATTAGTTGATCCTCTTTGAATTTACGGCAGTTATCGTTCGTCATAAAAAAATACCCTTGTTAAAACATAAAACGTTGCCGGTAAACTACCCCTTTCCCTTAACCGATCTTCAACAAAATCGACAGACCTTGAGTTCTGTATAATTCAAAAAGGTATGCAGAAGAGTAGTTGATTCTGTTTTAATGTACGGCAGTTATCGTTTGTCAAAAAAAAAAATTACCCTAGATAAAACATAAAATGTTGCTGGTAAACAACCCCATTCCCTTAACCGATCTTTACCAAAATCAACAGATCTTGAGAACTCTACAATTCAGGACTTTATGGAAAATATTATAAGATTTTGTTTGAATTTGCGGCTGTTATCGTTTGCCATACAAAATACCCTTGATAAAACAAGAAATGTGGACGGTAAACTACCCCTTTCCCTTAGACGATCTTCACCAAAAACAATAGGTCTTTAGTATTCAAGAAATCAGGGCTATATGCAAAAACTTATTTGATTCTGTTTGAATTTGCGGCTCTTATCGTTTGCCATAGAAAATACCCTTTTAAAACATAAAACGTTGCTGGTAAACTACCCCTTTCCCTTAACCGATCTTCACCAAAACCAAAAGGTCTTGAGAACACTACAATTCAGGGCAGTATGCAAAACATTATTTGATTGTGTTTGAATTTACGGCTGTTATCGTTTGCCATAGAAAATACCCTTGTTAAAACATAAAACGTTGCTGGTAAACTACCCCTTTACCTTAACCGATCTTTACCAAAATCAACAGGTCTTGAGAAATCTACAAATTAAGGCTGTATGCGAAACATTATTTGATTCTGTTTGAATTTGCGGCTGTTATCGTTTGCCATACAAACAAAATTACCCTTGATTAAAAAAACCGTTGCCGGTAAACTACCCCTTTCCCTCAACCGATCTTCACCAAAAACAATAGGTCGCGAGTAGTCTACAAATTAGGGCTGTATGCAAAAAATTCTTTGATTCTGTTTGAATTTGCGGCTGTTATCGTTTGCCATAAAGAAAATCTACCGACGCACAGACACACAGAGACACTTTTCAAAAAACGACTTTTTTTCATGTTTTGAGTGTAGTACAATCAGAATCTGCAATAATCTCGAACACGATTTTTTTTGCCATCACCATACTTCCATTTCCTTAAGGAACATGGAAGTAAAATATCGGTATGGAGAACCATACATGACTTCCATATTCTAAGATTTATATTTAAAATCATTTTCAGCCAAACAGCCAGGCTGTGTCTTACCTGCCTTTTTATTGCTGTATTAAATGAAAAATATTATATTACATTAAAATGAAAAAATTATAATTTTATTGCCTGGCAACAAAATTATTTTATTTTTAACAATTACCATTGTTTCAAAAAGTTTAAATAAATTTTCAAGTACTTTACTCTTGTTAAAACGTAAAAGGTTGCTGGTAAACTACCCCTTCCCCTTAATCGATCTTCACCAAAATCGAAAGTCTTTGAGACCTCTACAATTCAGGGACGTGTGCAAAAAATTGTTTGATTCTGTTTGAATTTGCGGCTGTTATCGTTTGCCATAGAAAATACGTTTGATAAAAAAACGTTGCTGCTAAACTACCCCTTTCCCTTAACCGATCTTCACCAAAAACAACAGGTCTTGAGTGCTCTACAAATCAGAGATGTATGCAAAACATTATTTGATTCTGTTTGAATTTGCGGCTGTTATCGTTTGCCATAGAAAATACCCTTGTTAAAAAAACGTTGCTGGTAAACTACCCCTTTCCCTCAACCGATCTTCACCAAAAACAACAGGTCTTGAGAACACTACAATTTAGGGCTGTATGCAAATAATCTTTTGATTCTGTTTGAATTTGCGGCTGTTATCGTTTGCCATAGGAAATATCCTTGTTAAAATATGAAACGTTACAGGTAAACTACCCCTTTCCCTTAACCGATCTTCACCAAAATCAACAGCTCTTGAGAAGTCTGCACTTCACGGCTGCATGCGAAACATTATTTAATTCTGTTTGAATTTGCGGCTGTTATCGTTTGCCAAACAAACAAAATTACCCTTGCTAAAAAAAACCGTTGCAGGTAAACTACCCCTTCCCCTCAACCGATCTCCACCAAAAACAACATTTCGCGAGTACTCTGCAAATCAGGGCTGTATGCAAAAAATTATTTGATTCTGTTTGAATTTGCGGCAGTTATCGTTTGCCAAAAAAAATCTACAGACAAGACAGACAGACAGACAGACAGATAGACAGACAGACAGACACACACACACACACACACACACACACACAGACACTTTTCGGAAAACGACTTTTTTTCATGTTTTGAGTGTAGTAGAATCAGAATCTGCAATAATCTCGAACATGATTTTTTTTGCCATCACCATACTTCCATTCCTTAAGGAATATGGAAGTAAAATTACCCTTGATAAAAAACCGTTGCAGGTAAACTATCCATTTCCCTTATCCGATCTTCACCAAAAACAATAGGTCTTAAATACTCCACAAATCAGAGCTGTATACAAAAAATTATTTGATTCTGTTTGAATTTGCGGCTGTTATCGTTTGCCATAGAAAATACCCTTGTTAAAACATAAAAAGTTGCAGGTAAACTACCCCTTTCCCTTAACCGACATTCAACAAAATCAACAGACCTTGAGTTCTGTAAAATTCAAAAAGGTATGCAGAAGAGTAGTTGATTCTGTTTCAATGTACGGCAGTTATCGTTCGTCATATAAAAAATTACCCTTGTTAAAACATAACATGTTACTGGTAAACTACCCGTTTCCCTTAACCGATCTTCACCAGCACCAACAGGTATTGAGAACTCTACAATACAGAGCTTTATGCAAAACATCATTTGATTCTGTTTGAATTTGCGGCTGTTATCGTTTGCTATAGAAAAATATCGGTATGGAGAACCATACATGACTTCAATGTTCTAAGATTTATATTTAAAATCGTATTCGAAATGAAATATTTCCATAGGAACTACGTCTTTCTACTTATTGCTTCAGCATTAACCACAGTACTGTGGTCACTAACGTATTCCACCACATGTTTTCGCACTCGATTTTCACCGATGATGGCAGTCGATGGCACTGCCGAAAAGTCTGGTTTTGCAGAAAACATTGGACTACGGTTAAAGAGCCCAGGAAGCAATTTTAACAAAAAGCTACTCCTTTGTTGCCGATAACGTAGTACATATATAAAAAATTCTCCCCTCCACCTTCAACTATAATTTTTAATAATAGAAAATTACCCCCATCCCGTTCACCTAACTTCTTCATTTATAGATATTTCATCTACGTTTCTACAGTGGATTACTATAAGCTTCTTATCGGGATACTTTATTTATAAATATTAAGTACTTTACTCTTGTCAAATCATAAAATGTTTCCGGTAAACTACTCCTTTCTCTTAACCGAACTTCTCCAAAATCAACAGACCTTCCGTCCTCTACAATTCAGGGAAGCATGCAAAAAAATATTTGATTCTGTTTGAATGTGCCTCAGTTATCGTTCGTCATGGAAACATTTCTCTTGTTACAACATAAAATGTTGCAGGTAAACTACCCCTTTCCCTTAACCAATCTTCACCAAAATCAATAGACCTTGAGCTCTCTGCAACTCAGGGGGTGCAAAAAATTATTTGATTCTCATTGAATTTTCGGCAGTTATCGTTTGTTATAAAAAAATTACCCTTTTTAAAACATAAAACGTTGCTGATAAACTACCCCTTCACTTAACGGATCTTCAACAAAATCAAAAGACCTTGAGTTCTCTTTAGTTTAAAAAGGTATGCAAAAACCTAGTTGATTCTGTTTGAATTTACGGCAGTTATCGTTCGTCATATAAAAAATTACCCTTGTTAAAATATAAAATGTTGCTGGTAACCAACCCCTTTCCCTTAACCGATCTTCACCAACACCAATACGTCTTGAGAACTCTACAATACAAGGCTGTATGCAAAACATCATTTGATTCTGTTTGAATTTGCGGCTGTTATCGTTTACTATAGAAAAAAATTACCCTTGATAAAAAGCCGTTGCAGGTAAACTACCCCTTTCCCTTAACCGATCTTTACCAAAAACGACAGGTCTTAGGCACTCTACAATTCAGGCCTGTATGCAAACAATTATTTTATTCTTTTTGAATTTGCGGCTGTTATCGTTTGCCATAGAAAACACCCTTGATAAAACATAGAACGTTGCTGGTAAACTACCCTATTCCATTAACCGATCTTCACCAAAAACAATAAGTCTTGAGAACGCTACAATTCAGGGACGTATGCAAAACATTAGTTGATTCTCTTTGAATTTACGGCAGTTATCGTTCGTCATAGAAAAAATACCCTTGTTAAAACATAAAACGTTGCCGGTAAACTACCTTTTTCCCTTAACCGATCTTCAACAAAATCAACAGACCTTGAGTTCTGTATAATTCAAAAAGGTATGCAGAAGAGTAGTTGATTCTGTTTTAATGTACGGCAGTTATCGTTTGTAAAAAAATTACCCTTGATAAAACATAAAATGTTGCTGGTAAACAACCCCATTCCCTTAATCGATCTTTACCAAAATCAACAGATCTTGAGAACTATACAATTCAGGGCTGTATGCGAAATATTATTTGATTCTGTTTGAATTTGCGGCTGTTATCGTTCGTCATAGAAAAAATACCCTTGTTAAAACAAAAAACGTGGCTGGTAAACTACCCCTTTCCCTCAAACGATCTTCACCAAAAACAATAGGTCTTTAGTATTCAAGAAATCAGGACTATATGCAAAAACTTATTTGATTCTGTTTGAATTTGCGGCTCTTATCGTTTGCCATAGAAAATACCCTTTTAAAACATAAAACGTTGCTGGTAAACCATAGTTCCATTTCCTTAAGGAACAGGGAAGTAAAAATTACCCTTGATAAAAAACCGTTGCCTGTAAACTACCCATTTCCCTTATCCGATCTTCACCAAAAACAATAGGTCTTGAGTACTCTACAAATCAGGGCTGTATACAAAAAATTATTTGATTCTGTTTGAATTTGCGGCTGTTATCGTTTGCAATAGAAAATACCCCTGTTAAAACATAAAAAGTTGCAGGTAAACTACCCCTTTCCCTTAACCGATCATCACCAAAAACAATAGGTCTTGAGAACTCTACAGTTTAGGGCTGTATGCAAATAATCATTTGATTCTGTTTGAATTTTGCGGCTGTTATCGTTTGCCATAGAAAATACCCTTGTTAAAACATAAAACGTTTCTGGTAAACTACACCTTTCCCTTAACCGATCTTCACCAAAAACAACAGGTCTTGAGAACTCTACAGTTTAGGGCTGTATGCAAATAATCATTTGATTCTGTTTGAATTTGCGGCTGTTATCGTTTGCCATAGAAAATACCCTTGTTAAAACATAAAACGTTGCAGGTAAACTACCCCTTTCCCTTAACCGATCTTCACCAAAAACAACAGGTCTTGAGAACTCTACAGTTTAGGGCTGTATGCAAATAATCATTTGATTCTGTTTGAATTGGCGGCTGTTATCGTTTGCCATAGAAAACACCCTTGATAAAACATAAAACGTTGCTGGTAAACTACCCTATTACATTAACCGATCTTCACCAAAACAATAGGTCTTGACAACACTACAATTCAGGGACGTATGCAAAACATTAGTTGATCCTCTTTGAATTTACGGCAGTTATCGTTCGTCATAAAAAAATACCCTTGTTAAAACATAAAACGTTGCCGGTAAACTACCCCTTTCCCTTAACCGATCTTCAACAAAATCGACAGACCTTGAGTTCTGTATAATTCAAAAAGGTATGCAGAAGAGTAGTTGATTCTGTTTTAATGTACGGCAGTTATCGTTTGTCAAAAAAAAAAATTACCCTAGATAAAACATAAAATGTTGCTGGTAAACAACCCCATTCCCTTAACCGATCTTTACCAAAATCAACAGATCTTGAGAACTCTACAATTCAGGACTTTATGGAAAATATTATAAGATTTTGTTTGAATTTGCGGCTGTTATCGTTTGCCATACAAAATACCCTTGATAAAACAAGAAATGTGGCCGGTAAACTACCCCTTTCCCTTAGACGATCTTCACCAAAAACAATAGGTCTTTAGTATTCAAGAAATCAGGGCTATATGCAAAAACTTATTTGATTCTGTTTGAATTTGCGGCTCTTATCGTTTGCCATAGAAAATACCCTTTTAAAACATAAAACGTTGCTGGTAAACTACCCCTTTCCCTTAACCGATCTTCACCAAAACCAAAAGGTCTTGAGAACACTACAATTCAGGGCAGTATGCAAAACATTATTTGATTGTGTTTGAATTTGCGGCTGTTATCGTTTGCCATAGAAAATACCCTTGTTAAAACATAAAACGTTGCAGGTAAACTACCCCTTTACCTTAACCGATCTTTACCAAAATAAACAGGTCTTGAGAAATCTACAAATTAAGGCTGTATGCGAAACATTATTCGATTCTGTTTGAATTTACGGCTGTTATCGTTTGCCATACAAACAAAATTACCCTTGATTAAAAAAACCGTTGCCGGTAAACTACCCCTTTCCCTCAACCGATCTTCACCAAAAACAATAGGTCGCGAGTAGTCTACAAATTAGGGCTGTATGCAAAACATTCTTTGATTCTGTTTGAATTTGCGGCTGTTATCGTTTGCCATAGAGAAAATCTATCGACGCACAGACACACACAGAGACACTTTTCAAAAAACGACTTTTTTTCATGTTTTGAGTGTAGTACAATCAGAATCTGCAATAATCTCGAACACGATTTTTTTTGCCATCACCATACTTCCATTTCCTTAAGGAACATGGAAGTAAAATATCGGTATGGAGAACCATACATGACATCCATATTCTAAGATTTATATTTAAAATCATTTTCAGCCAAACAGCCAGGCTGTGTCTTACCTGCCTTTTTATTGCTGTATTAAATGAAAAATATTATATTACATTAAAATGAAAAAATTATAATTTTATTGCCTGGCAACAAAATTATTTTATTTTTAACAATTACCATTGTTTCAAAAAGTTTAAATAAATTTTCAAGTACTTTACTCTTGTTAAAACGTAAAATGTTGCTGGTAAACTACCCCTTCCCCTTAATCGATCTTCACCAAAATCGAAAGTCTTTGAGACCTCTACAATTCAGGGACGTGTGCAAAAAATTGTTTGATTCTGTTTGAATTTTCGGCTGTTATCGTTTGCCATAGAAAATACGTTTGATAAAAAAACGTTGCTGCTAAACTACCCCTTTCCCTTAACCGATCTTCACCAAAAACAACAGGTCTTGAGTGCTCTACAAATCAGAGATGTATGCAAAAAATTATTTGATTCTGTTTGAATTTGCGGCTGTTATCGCTTGCCATAGAAAATACCCTTGTTAAAAAAACGTTGCTGGTAAACTACCCCTTTCCCTCAACCGATCTTCACCAAAAACAACAGGTCTTGAGAACACTAGAATTTAGGGCTGTATGCAAATAATCTTTTGATTCTGTTTGAATTTGCGGCTGTTATCGTTTGCCATAGGAAATACCCTTTTTAAAATATGAAACGTTACAGGTAAACTACCCCTTTCCCTTAACCGATCTTCACCAAAATCAACAGCTCTTGAGAAATCTGCAATTCAGGGCTGCATGCGAAACATTATTTGATTCTGTTTGAATTTGCGGCTGTTATCGTTTGCCAAACAAACAAAATTAACCTTGCTAAAAAAAACCGTTGCAGGTAAACTACCCCTTCCCCTCAACCGATCTCCACCAAAAACAACATTTCGCGAGTACTCTGCAAATCAGGGCTGTATGCAAAAAATTATTTGATTCTGTTTGAATTTGCGGCAGTTATCGTTTGCCAAAAAAAAAATCTACAGACAAGACAGACAGACAGACAGACAGATAGACAGACAGACAGACAGACACACACACACTTTTCGGAAAACGACTTTTTTTCATGTTTTGAGTGTAGTAGAATCAGAATCTGCAATAATCTCGAACATGATTTTTTTTGCCATCACCATACTTCCATTCCTTAAGGAATATGGAAGTAAAATTACCCTTGATAAAAAACCGTTGCAGGTAAACTGTCCATTTCCCTTATCCGATCTTCACCAAAAACAATAGGTCTTAAATACTCCACAAATCAGAGCTGTATACAAAAAATTATTTGATTCTGTTTGAATTTGCGGCTGTTATCGTTTGCCATAGAAAATACCCTTGTTAAAACATAAAACGTTGCTGGTAAACTACCCCTTTCCCATAACCGACATTCAACAAAATCAACAGACCTTGAGTTCTGTAAAATTCAAAATGGTATGCAGAGGACTAGTTGATTCTGTTTCAATGTACGGCAGTTATCGTTCGTCATATAAAAAATTACCCTTGTTAAAACATAACATGTTACTGGTAAACTACCCGTTTCCCTTAACCGATCTTCACCAGCACCAACAGGTATTGAGAACTCTACAATACAGAGCTTTATGCAAAACATCATTTGATTCTGTTTGAATTTGCGGCTGTTATCGTTTGCTATAGAAAAATATCGGTATGGAGAACCATACATGACTTCAATGTTCTAAGATTTATATTTAAAATCGTATTCGAAATGAAATATTTCCATAGGAACTACGTCTTTCTACTTATTGCTTCAGCATTAACCACAGTACTGTGGTCACTAACGTATTCCACCACATGTTTTCGCACTCGATTTTCACCGATGATGGCAGTCGATGGCACTGCCGAAAAGTCTGGTTTTGCAGAAAACATTGGACTACGGTTAAAGAGCCCAGGAAGCAATTTTAACAAAAAGCTACTCCTTTGTTGCCGATAACGTAGTACATATATAAAAAATTCTCCCCTCCACCTTCAACTATAATTTTTAATAATAGAAAATTACCCCCATCCCGTTCACCTAACTTCTTCATTTATAGATATTTCATCTACGTTTCTACAGTGGATTACTATAAGCTTCTTATCGGGATACTTTATTTATAAATATTAAGTACTTTACTCTTGTCAAATCTTAAAATGTTTCCGGTAAACTACTCCTTTCTCTTAATCGAACTTCTCCAAAATCAACAGACCTTCCGTCCTCTACAATTCAGGGAAGCATGCAAAAAAATATTTGATTCTGTTTGAATGTGCCTCAGTTATCGTTCGTCATGGAAACATTTCTCTTGTTACAACATAAAATGTTGCAGGTAAACTACCCCTTTCCCTTAACCAATCTTCACCAAAATCAATAGACCTTGAGCTCTCTGCAACTCAGGGGGTGCAAAAAATTATTTGATTCTCATTGAATTTTCGGCAGTTATCGTTTGTTATAAAAAAATTACCCTTTTTAAAACATAAAACGTTGCTGATAAACTACCCCTTCACTTAACGGATCTTCAACAAAATCAAAAGACCTTGAGTTCTCTTTAGTTTAAAAAGGTATGCAAAAACCTAGTTGATTCTGTTTGAATTTACGGCAGTTATCGTTCGTCATATAAAAAATTACCCTTGTTAAAATATAAAATGTTGCTGGTTACCTACCCCTTTCCCTTAACCGATCTTCACCAACACCAATACGTCTTGAGAACTCTACAATACAGGGCTGTATGCAAAACATCATTTGATTCTGTTTGAATTTGCGGCTGTTATCGTTTACTATAGAAAAAAATTACCCTTGATAAAAAGCCGTTGCAGGTAAACTACCCCTTTCCCATAACCGATCTTTACCAAAAACGACAGGTCTTAGGTACTCTTCAATTCAGGCCTGTATGCAAACAATTATTTTATTCTTTTTGAATTTGCGGCTGTTATCGTTTGCCATAGAAAACACCCTTGATAAAACATAGAACGTTGCTGGTAAACTACCCTATTCCATTAACCGATCTTCACCAAAAACAATAAGTCTTGAGAACGCTACAATTCAGGGACGTATGCAAAACATTAGTTGATTCTCTTTGAATTTACGGCAGTTATCGTTCGTCATAGAAAAAATACCCTTGTTAAAACATAAAACGTTGCCGGTAAACTACCTTTTTCCCTTAACCGATCTTCAACAAAATCAACAGACCTTGAGTTCTGTATAATTCAAAAAGGTATGCAGAAGAGTAGTTGATTCTGTTTTAATGTACGGCAGTTATCGTTTGTAAAATAATTACCCTTGATAAAACATAAAATGTTGCTGGTAAACAACCCCATTCCCTTAATCGATCTTTACCAAAATCAACAGATCTTGAGAACTATACAATTCAGGGCTGTATGCGAAATATTATTTGATTCTGTTTGAATTTGCGGCTGTTATCGTTCGTCATAGAAAAAATACCCTTGTTAAAACAAAAAACGTGGCTGGTAAACTACCCCTTTCCCTCAAACGATCTTCACCAAAAACAATAGGTCTTTAGTATTCAAGAAATCAGGACTATATGCAAAAACTTATTTGATTCTGTTTGAATTTGCGGCTCTTATCGTTTGCCATAGAAAATACCCTTTTAAAACATAAAACGTTGCTGGTAAACCATAGTTCCATTTCCTTAAGGAACAGGGAAGTAAAAATTACCCTTGATAAAAAACCGTTGCCTGTAAACTACCCATTTCCCTTATCCGATCTTCACCAAAAACAATAGGTCTTGAGTACTCTACAAATCAGGGCTGTATACAAAAAATTATTTGATTCTGTTTGAATTTGCGGCTGTTATCGTTTGCAATAGAAAATACCCCTGTTAAAACATAAAAAGTTGCAGGTAAACTACCCCTTTCCCTTAACCGATCATCACCAAAAACAATAGGTCTTGAGAACTCTACAGTTTAGGGCTGTATGCAAATAATCATTTGATTCTGTTTGAATTTTGCGGCTGTTATCGTTTGCCATAGAAAATACCCTTGTTAAAACATAAAACGTTTCAGGTAAACTACACCTTTCCCTTAACCGATCTTCACCAAAAACAACAGGTCTTGAGAACTCTACAGTTTAGGGCTGTATGCAAATAATCATTTGATTCTGTTTGAATTTGCGGCTGTTATCGTTTGCCATAGAAAATACCCTTGTTAAAACATAAAACGTTGCAGGTAAACTACCCCTTTCCCTTAACCGATCTTCACCAAAAACAATAGGTCTTGAGAACTCTACAGTTTAGGGCTGTATGCAAATAATCATTTGATTCTGTTTGAATTTGCGGCTGTTATCGTTTGCCATAGAAAACACCCTTGATAAAACATAAAACGTTGCTGGTAAACTACCCTATTACATTAACCGATCTTCACCAAAACAATAGGTCTTGACAACACTACAATTCAGGGACGTATGCAAAACATTAGTTGATCCTCTTTGAATTTACGGCAGTTATCGTTCGTCATAAAAAAATACCCTTGTTAAAACATAAAACGTTGCCGGTAAACTACCCCTTTCCCTTAACCGATCTTCAACAAAATCGACAGACCTTGAGTTCTGTATAATTCAAAAAGGTATGCAGAAGAGTAGTTGATTCTGTTTTAATGTACGGCAGTTATCGTTTGTCAAAAAAAAAAATTACCCTAGATAAAACATAAAATGTTGCTGGTAAACAACCCCATTCCCTTAACCGATCTTTACCAAAATCAACAGATCTTGAGAACTCTACAATTCAGGACTTTATGGAAAATATTATAAGATTTTGTTTGAATTTGCGGCTGTTATCGTTTGCCATACAAAATACCCTTGATAAAACAAGAAATGTGGCCGGTAAACTACCCCTTTCCCTTAGACGATCTTCACCAAAAACAATAGGTCTTTAGTATTCAAGAAATCAGGGCTATATGCAAAAACTTATTTGATTCTGTTTGAATTTGCGGCTCTTATCGTTTGCCATAGAAAATACCCTTTTAAAACATAAAACGTTGCTGGTAAACTACCCCTTTCCCTTAACCGATCTTCACCAAAACCAAAAGGTCTTGAGAACACTACAATTCAGGGCAGTATGCAAAACATTATTTGATTGTGTTTGAATTTGCGGCTGTTATCGTTTGCCATAGAAAATACCCTTGTTAAAACATAAAACGTTGCAGGTAAACTACCCCTTTACCTTAACCGATCTTTACCAAAATAAACAGGTCTTGAGAAATCTACAAATTAAGGCTGTATGCGAAACATTATTCGATTCTGTTTGAATTTACGGCTGTTATCGTTTGCCATACAAACAAAATTACCCTTGATTAAAAAAACCGTTGCCGGTAAACTACCCCTTTCCCTCAACCGATCTTCACCAAAAACAATAGGTCGCGAGTAGTCTACAAATTAGGGCTGTATGCAAAACATTCTTTGATTCTGTTTGAATTTGCGGCTGTTATCGTTTGCCATAGAGAAAATCTATCGACGCACAGACACACACAGAGACACTTTTCAAAAAACGACTTTTTTTCATGTTTTGAGTGTAGTACAATCAGAATCTGCAATAATCTCGAACACGATTTTTTTTGCCATCACCATACTTCCATTTCCTTAAGGAACATGGAAGTAAAATATCGGTATGGAGAACCATACATGACATCCATATTCTAAGATTTATATTTAAAATCATTTTCAGCCAAACAGCCAGGCTGTGTCTTACCTGCCTTTTTATTGCTGTATTAAATGAAAAATATTATATTACATTAAAATGAAAAAATTATAATTTTATTGCCTGGCAACAAAATTATTTTATTTTTAACAATTACCATTGTTTCAAAAAGTTTAAATAAATTTTCAAGTACTTTACTCTTGTTAAAACGTAAAATGTTGCTGGTAAACTACCCCTTCCCCTTAATCGATCTTCACCAAAATCGAAAGTCTTTGAGACCTCTACAATTCAGGGACGTGTGCAAAAAATTGTTTGATTCTGTTTGAATTTTCGGCTGTTATCGTTTGCCATAGAAAATACGTTTGATAAAAAAACGTTGCTGCTAAACTACCCCTTTCCCTTAACCGATCTTCACCAAAAACAACAGGTCTTGAGTGCTCTACAAATCAGAGATGTATGCAAAAAATTATTTGATTCTGTTTGAATTTGCGGCTGTTATCGCTTGCCATAGAAAATACCCTTGTTAAAAAAACGTTGCTGGTAAACTACCCCTTTCCCTCAACCGATCTTCACCAAAAACAACAGGTCTTGAGAACACTAGAATTTAGGGCTGTATGCAAATAATCTTTTGATTCTGTTTGAATTTGCGGCTGTTATCGTTTGCCATAGGAAATATCCTTGTTAAAATATGAAACGTTACAGGTAAACTACCCCTTTCCCTTAACCGATCTTCACCAAAATCAACAGCTCTTGAGAAGTCTGCAATTCACGGCTGCATGCGAAACATTATTTGATTCTGTTTGAATTTGCGGCTGTTATCGTTTGCCAAACAAACAAAATTACCCTTGCTAAAAAAAACCGTTGCAAGTAAACTTCCCCTTCCCCTCAACCGATCTCCACCAAAAACAACATTTCGCGAGTACTCTGCAAATCAGGGCTGTATGCAAAAAATTATTTGATTCTGTTTGAATTTGCGGCAGTTATCGTTTGCCAAAAAAAAAATCTACAGACAAGACAGACAGACAGACAGACAGATAGACAGACAGACAGACACACACACACACACAGACACTTTTCGGAAAACGACTTTTTTCATGTTTTGAGTGTAGTAGAATCAGAATCTGCAATAATCTCGAACATGATTTTTTTTGCCATCACCATACTTCCATTCCTTAAGGAATATGGAAGTAAAATTACCCTTGATAAAAAACCGTTGCAGGTAAACTATCCATTTCCCTTATCCGATCTTCACCAAAAACAATAGGTCTTAAATACTCCACAAATCAGAGCTGTATACAAAAAATTATTTGATTCTGTTTGAATTTGCGGCTGTTATCGTTTGCCATAGAAAATACCCTTGTTAAAACATAAAAAGTTGCAGGTAAACTACCCCTTTCCCTTAACCGACATTCAACAAAATCAACAGACCTTGAGTTCTGTAAAATTCAAAAAGGTATGCAGAAGAGTAGTTGATTCTGTTTCAATGTACGGCAGTTATCGTTCGTCATATAAAAAATTACCCTTGTTAAAACATAACATGTTACTGGTAAACTACCCGTTTCCCTTAACCGATCTTCACCAGCACCAACAGGTATTGAGAACTCTACAATACAGAGCTTTATGCAAAACATCATTTGATTCTGTTTGAATTTGCGGCTGTTATCGTTTGCTATAGAAAAATATCGGTATGGAGAACCATACATGACTTCAATGTTCTAAGATTTATATTTAAAATCGTATTCGAAATGAAATATTTCCATAGGAACTACGTCTTTCTACTTATTGCTTCAGCATTAACCACAGTACTGTGGTCACTAACGTATTCCACCACATGTTTTCGCACTCGATTTTCACCGATGATGGCAGTCGATGGCACTGCCGAAAAGTCTGGTTTTGCAGAAAACATTGGACTACGGTTAAAGAGCCCAGGAAGCAATTTTAACAAAAAGCTACTCCTTTGTTGCCGATAACGTAGTACATATATAAAAAATTCTCCCCTCCACCTTCAACTATAATTTTTAATAATAGAAAATTACCCCCATCCCGTTCACCTAACTTCTTCATTTATAGATATTTCATCTACGTTTCTACAGTGGATTACTATAAGCTTCTTATCGGGATACTTTATTTATAAATATTAAGTACTTTACTCTTGTCAAATCTTAAAATGTTTCCGGTAAACTACTCCTTTCTCTTAATCGAACTTCTCCAAAATCAACAGACCTTCCGTCCTCTACAATTCAGGGAAGCATGCAAAAAAATATTTGATTCTGTTTGAATGTGCCTCAGTTATCGTTCGTCATGGAAACATTTCTCTTGTTACAACATAAAATGTTGCAGGTAAACTACCCCTTTCCCTTAACCAATCTTCACCAAAATCAATAGACCTTGAGCTCTCTGCAACTCAGGGGGTGCAAAAAATTATTTGATTCTCATTGAATTTTCGGCAGTTATCGTTTGTTATAAAAAAATTACCCTTTTTAAAACATAAAACGTTGCTGATAAACTACCCCTTCACTTAACGGATCTTCAACAAAATCAAAAGACCTTGAGTTCTCTTTAGTTTAAAAAGGTATGCAAAAACCTAGTTGATTCTGTTTGAATTTACGGCAGTTATCGTTCGTCATATAAAAAATTACCCTTGTTAAAATATAAAATGTTGCTGGTTACCTACCCCTTTCCCTTAACCGATCTTCACCAACACCAATACGTCTTGAGAACTCTACAATACAGGGCTGTATGCAAAACATCATTTGATTCTGTTTGAATTTGCGGCTGTTATCGTTTACTATAGAAAAAAATTACCCTTGATAAAAAGCCGTTGCAGGTAAACTACCCCTTTCCCATAACCGATCTTTACCAAAAACGACAGGTCTTAGGTACTCTTCAATTCAGGCCTGTATGCAAACAATTATTTTATTCTTTTTGAATTTGCGGCTGTTATCGTTTGCCATAGAAAACACCCTTGATAAAACATAGAACGTTGCTGGTAAACTACCCTATTCCATTAACCGATCTTCACCAAAAACAATAAGTCTTGAGAACGCTACAATTCAGGGACGTATGCAAAACATTAGTTGATTCTCTTTGAATTTACGGCAGTTATCGTTCGTCATAGAAAAAATACCCTTGTTAAAACATAAAACGTTGCAGGTAAACTACCTTTTTCCCTTAACCGATCTTCAACAAAATCAACAGACCTTGAGTTCTGTATAATTCAAAAAGGTATGCAGAAGAGTAGTTGATTCTGTTTTAATGTACGGCAGTTATCGTTTGTAAAAAAAATTACCCTTGATAAAACATAAAATGTTGCTGGTAAACAACCCCATTCCCTTAATCGATCTTTACCAAAATCAACAGATCTTGAGAACTATACAATTCAGGGCTGTATGCGAAACATTATTTGATTCTGTTTGAATTTGCGGCTGTTATCGTTCGTCATAGAAAAAATACCCTTGTTAAAACAAAAAACGTGGCTGGTAAACTACCCCTTTCCCTTAAACGATCTTCACCAAAAACAATAGGTCTTTAGTATTCAAGAAATCAGGACTATATGAAAAAACTTATTTGATTCTGTTTGAATTTGCGGCTCTTATCGTTTGCCATAGAAAATACCCTTTTAAAACATAAAACGTTGCTGGTAAACCATAGTTCCATTTCCTTAAGGAACAGGGAAGTAAAAATTACCCTTGATAAAAAACCGTTGCCGGTAAACTACCCATTTCCCTTATCCGATCTTCACCAAAAACAATAGGTCTTGAGTACTCTACAAATCAGGGCTGTATACAAAATATTATTTGATTCTGTTTGAATTTGCGGCTGTTATCGTTTGCCATAGAAAATACCCTTGTTAAAACATAAAAAGTTGCAGGTAAACTACCCCTTTCCCTTAACCGATCATCACCAAAAACAATAGGTCTTGAGAACTCTACAGTTTAGGGCTGTATGCAAATAATCATTTGATTCTGTTTGAATTTTGCGGCTGTTATCGTTTGCCATAGAAAATACCCTTGTTAAAACATAAAAAGTTGCAGGTAAACTACCCCTTTCCCTTAACCCATCATCACCAAAAACAATAGGTCTTGAGAACTCTACAGTTTAGGGCTGTATGCAAATAATCATTTGATTCTGTTTGAATTTTGCGGCTGTTATCGTTTGCCATAGAAAGTACCCTTGTTAAAACATAAAACGTTTCTGGTAAACTACACCTTTCCCTTAACCGATCTTCACCAAAAACAACAGGTCTTGAGAGCTCTACAGTTTAGGGCTGTATGCAAATAATCATTTGATTCTGTTTTAATTTGCGGCTGTTATCGTTTGCCATAGAAAATACCCTTGTTAAAACATAAAACGTTGCAGGTAAACTACCCCTTTCCCTTAACCGATCTTCACCAAAAACAATAGGTCTTGAGAACTCTACAGTTTAGGGCTGTATGCAAATAATCATTTGATTCTGTTTGAATTTGCGGCTGTTATCGTTTGCCATAGAAAACACCCTTGATAAAACATAAAACGTTGCTGGTAAACTACCCTATTACATTAACCGATCTTCACCAAAAACAATAGGTCTTGACAACGCTACAATTCAGGGACGTATGCAAAACATTAGTTGATCCTCTTTGAATTTACGGCAGTTATCGTTCGTCATAAAAATATCGGTATGGAGAACCATACATGACTTCCATATTCTAAGATTTATATTTAAAATCATTTTCAGCCAAACAGCCAGGCTGTGTCTTACCTGCCTTTTTATTGCTGTATTAAATGAAAAATATTATATTACATTAAAATGAAAAAATTATAATTTTATTGCCTGGCAACAAAATTATTTTATTTTTAACAATTACCATTGTTTCAAAAAGTTTAAATAAATTTTCAAGTACTTTACTCTTGTTAAAACGTAAAAGGTTGCAGGTAAACTACCCCTTCCCCTTAACCGATCTTCACCAAAATCGAAAGTCATTGAGACCTCTACAATTCAGGGACGTATGCAAAAAATTGTTTGATTCTGTTTGAATTTGCGGCTGTTATCGTTTGCCATATAAAATACCCTTGTTAAAAAAACGTTGCAGGTAAACTACCCCTTTCCCTCAACCGATCTTCACCAAAAACAAAAGGTCTTGAGAAATCTACAATCCAGGGCTGTATGCGAAACATTATTTGATTCTGTTTGAATTTGCGGCTGTTATCGTTTGCCAAAAAAAAAAAAAAATTTCCCTTGATAAAAAAAACCGTTGCAGGTAAACTACCCCTTCCCCTCAACCGATCTTCACCAAAAACAAAAGGTCGCGAGTACTCTACAAATCAGGGCTGTATGCAAAAAATTATTTGATTAACAATAGGTCTTGAGTACTCTACAAATCAGGGCTGTATGCAGAAAATTATTTGATTCTGTTTGAATTTGCGGCTGTTATCGTTTGCCATAAAAAATACCCTTGTTAAAAAAACGTTGTAGGTAAACTACCCCTTTCCCTTAACCGATCTTCACCAAAAACAAAAGGTATTGAGAACTCTACAATTTAGGGCTGTATGCAAATAATCTTTTCATTCTGTTTGAATTTGCGGCTGTTATCGTTTGCCATAGGAAATACCCTTGTTAAAACATAAAACGTTACAGGTAAACTACCCCTTTCCCTTAACCGATCTTCACCAAAAACAATAGGTCTTGCGAACTCTACAATTCAGGGCTGTATGCGAAACATTATTTGATTCTGTTTGAATTTGCGGCTGTTATCGTTTGCCAAACAAACAAAATTTCCCTTGCTAAAAAAAAACCGTTGCAGGTAAACTACCCCTTTCCCTCAACCGATCTTCACCAAAAACAATAGGTCGCGAGAACTCTGCAAAACCGAGCTGTATGCAAGAAATTATTTGATTCTGTTTGAATTTGCGGCAGTTATCGTTTGCCATAGAAAAAAAATCTACAGACACACAGACACACAGACACACTGACACACAGACACACACACAGACACTTTTCGGAAAACGACTTTTTTTCATGTTTTGAGTGTAGTAGAATCAGAATCTGCAATAATCTCGAACACGATTTTTTTTGCCATCACCATACTTCCATTCCTTAAGGAATATGGAAGTAAAAATACCCTTGTTAAAACATAAAACGTTGCCGGTAAACTACCCCTTTCCCTTAACCGATCTTCAACAAAATCGACAGACCTTGAGTTCTGTATAATTCAAAAAGGTATGCAGAAGAGTAGTTGATTCTGTTTTAATGTACGGCAGTTATCGTTTGTCAAAAAAAAAAATTACCCTAGATAAAACATAAAATGTTGCTGGTAAACAACCCCATTCCCTTAACCGATCTTTACCAAAATCAACAGATCTTGAGAACTCTACAATTCAGGACTTTATGGAAAATATTATAAGATTTTGTTTGAATTTGCGGCTGTTATCGTTTGCCATACAAAATACCCTTGATAAAACAAGAAATGTGGCCGGTAAACTACCCCTTTCCCTTAGACGATCTTCACCAAAAACAATAGGTCTTTAGTATTCAAGAAATCAGGGCTATATGCAAAAACTTATTTGATTCTGTTTGAATTTGCGGCTCTTATCGTTTGCCATAGAAAATACCCTTTTAAAACATAAAACGTTGCTGGTAAACTACCCCTTTCCCTTAACCGATCTTCACCAAAACCAAAAGGTCTTGAGAACACTACAATTCAGGGCAGTATGCAAAACATTATTTGATTGTGTTTGAATTTGCGGCTGTTATCGTTTGCCATGGAAAATACCCTTGTTAAAACATAAAACGTTGCAGGTAAACTACCTTTTTACCTTAACCGATCTTTACCAAAATCAACAGGTCTTGAGAAATCTACAAATTAAGGCTGTATGCGAAACATTATTTGATTCTGTTTGAATTTGCGGCTGTTATCGTTTGCCATAGAGAAAATCTACCGACGCACAGACACACACAGACACTTTTCAAAAAACGACTTTTTTCATGTTTTGAGTGTAGTACAATCAGAATCTGCAATAATCTCGAACACGATTTTTTTTGGCATCACCATACTTCCATTTCCTTAAGGAACATGGAAGTAAAATATCGGTATGGAGAACCATACATGACTTCCATATTCTAAGATTTATATTTAAAATCATTTTCAGATAAACAGCCAGGCTGTGTCTTACCTGCCTTTTTATTGCTGTATTAAATGAAAAATATTATATTACATTAAAATTAAAAAATTATAATTTTATTGCCTGGCAACAAAATTATTTTATTTTTAACAATTACCATTGTTTCAAAAAGTTTAAATAAATTTTCAAGTACTTTACTCTTGTTAAAACGTAAAAGGTTGCTGGTAAACTACCCCTTCCCCTTAATCGATCTTCACCAAAATCGAAAGTCTTTGAGACCTCTACAATTCAGGGACGTGTGCAAAAAATTGTTTGATTCTGTTTGAATTTGCGGCTGTTATCGTTTGCCATAGAAAATACGTTTGATAAAAAAACGTTGCTGCTAAACTACCCCTTTCCCTTAACCGATCTTCACCAAAAACAACAGGTCTTGAGTGCTCTACAAATCAGAGATGTAAGCAAAACATTATTTCATTCTGTTTGAATTTGCGGCTGTTATCGTTTGCCATAGAAAATACCCTTGTTAAAAAAACGTTGCAGGTAAACTACCCCTTTCCCTCAACCGATCTTCACCAAAAACAACAGGTCTTGAGAACACTACAATTTAGGGCTGTATGCAAATAATCTTTTGATTCTGTTTGAATTTGCTGCTGTTATCGTTTGCCATAGGAAATATCCTTGTTAAAATATGAAACGTTACAGGTAAACTACCCCTTTCCCTTAACCGATCTTCACCAAAATCAACAGCTCTTGAGAAGTCTGCAATTCACGGCTGCATGCGAAACATTATTTGATTCTGTTTGAATTTGCGGCTGTTATCGTTTGCCAAACAAACAAAATTACCCTTGCTAAAAAAAACCGTTGCAGGTAAACTACCCCTTCCCCTCAACCGATCTCCACCAAAAACAACATTTCGCGAGTACTCTGCAAATCAGGGCTGTATGCAAAAAATTGTTTGATTCTGTTTGAATTTGCGGCAGTTATCGTTTGCCAAAAAAAAAATCTACAGACAAGACAGACAGACAGACAGACAGATAGACAGACAGACAGACAGACACACACACACACACACACACACAGACACTTTTCGGAAAACGACTTTTTTTCATGTTTTGAGTGTAGTAGAATCAGAATCTGCAATAATCTCGAACATGATTTTTTTTGCCATCACCATACTTCAATTCCTTAAGGAATATGGAAGTAAAATTACCCTTGATAAAAAACCGTTGCAGGTAAACTATCCATTTCCCTTATCCGATCTTCACCAAAAACAATAGGTCTTAAATACTCCACAAATCAGAGCTGTATACAAAAAATTATTTGATTCTGTTTGAATTTGCGGCTGTTATCGTTTGCCATAGAAAATACCCTTGTTAAAACATAAAAAGTTGCAGGTAAACTACCCCTTTCCCTTAACCGACATTCAACAAAATCAACAGACCTTGAGTTCTGTAAAATTCAAAAAGGTATGCAGAAGAGTAGTTGATTCTGTTTCAATATACGGCAGTTATCGTTCGTCATATAAAAAATTACCCTTGTTAAAACATAACATGTTACTGGTAAACTACCCGTTTCCCTTAACCGATCTTCACCAGCACCAACAGGTATTGAGAACTCTACAATACAGAGCTTTATGCAAAACATCATTTGATTCTGTTTGAATTTGCGGCTGTTATCGTTTGCTATAGGAAAATATCGGTATGGAGAACCATACATGACTTCAATGTTCTAAGATTTATATTTAAAATCGTATTCGAAATGAAATATTTCCATAGGAACTACGTCTTTCTACTTATTGCTTCAGCATTAACCACAGTACTTTGGTCACTAACGTATTCCACCACATGTTTTCGCACTCGATTTTCACCGATGATGGCAGTCGATGGCACTGCCGAAAAGTCTGGTTTTGCAGAAAACATTGGACTACGGTTAAAGAGCCCAGGAAGCAATTTTAACAAAAAGCTACTCCTTTGTTGCCGATAACGTAGTACATATATAAAAAATTCTCCCCTCCACCTTCAACTATAATTTTTAATAATAGAAAATTACCCCCATCCCGTTCACCTAACTTCTTCATTTATAGATATTTCATCTACGTTTCTACAGTGGATTACTATAAGCTTCTTATCGGGATACTTTATTTATAAATATTAAGTACTTTACTCTTGTCAAATCTTAAAATGTTTCCGGTAAACTACTCCTTTCTCTTAATCGAACTTCTCCAAAATCAACAGACCTTCCGTCCTCTACAATTCAGGGAAGCATGCAAAAAAATATTTGATTCTGTTTGAATGTGCCTCAGTTATCGTTCGTCATGGAAACATTTCTCTTGTTACAACATAAAATGTTGCAGGTAAACTACCCCTTTCCCTTAACCAATCTTCACCAAAATCAATAGACCTTGAGCTCTCTGCAACTCAGGGGGTGCAAAAAATTATTTGATTCTCATTGAATTTTCGGCAGTTATCGTTTGTTATAAAAAAATTACCCTTTTTAAAACATAAAACGTTGCTGATAAACTACCCCTTCACTTAACGGATCTTCAACAAAATCAAAAGACCTTGAGTTCTCTTTAGTTTAAAAAGGTATGCAAAAACCTAGTTGATTCTGTTTGAATTTACGGCAGTTATCGTTCGTCATATAAAAAATTACCCTTGTTAAAATATAAAATGTTGCTGGTAACCTACCCCTTTCCCTTAACCGATCTTCACCAACACCAATACGTCTTGAGAACTCTACAATACAGGGCTGTATGCAAAACATCATTTGATTCTGTTTGAATTTGCGGCTGTTATCGTTTACTATAGAAAAAAATTACCCTTGATAAAAAGCCGTTGCAGGTAAACTACCCCTTTCCCTTAACCGATCTTTACCAAAAACGACAGGTCTTAGGTACTCTACAATTCAGGCCTGTATGCAAACAATTATTTTATTCTTTTTGAATTTGCGGCTGTTATCGTTTGCCATAGAAAACACCCTTGATAAAACATAGAACGTTGCTGGTAAACTACCCTATTCCATTAACCGATCTTCACCAAAAACAATAAGTCTTGAGAACGCTACAATTCAGGGACGTATGCAAAACATTAGTTGATCCTCTTTGAATTTACGGCAGTTATCGTTCTTCATAAAAATATCGGTATGGAGAACCATACATGACTTCCATATTCTAAGATTTATATTTAAAATCATTTTCAGCCAAACAGCCAGGCTGTGTCTTACCTGCCTTTTTATTGCTGTATTAAATGAAAAATATTATATTACATTAAAATGAAAAAATTATAATTTTATTGCCTGGCAACAAAATTATTTTATTTTTAACAATTACCATTGTTTCAAAAAGTTTAAATAAATTTTCAAGTACTTTACTCTTGTTAAAACGTAAAAGGTTGCAGGTAAACTACCCCTTCCCCTTAACCGATCTTCACCAAATTCGAACGTCATTGAGACCTCTACAATTCAGGGACGTATGCAAAAAATTATTTCATTCTGTTTGAATTTGCGGCTGTTATCGTTTGCCATAGAAAATACGCTTGATAAAAAAACGTTGCAGGTAAACTACCCCTTCCCCTTAACCGATCTTCACCAAAAACAATAGGTCTTGAGTACTCTACAAATCAGGGCTGTATGCAAAACATTATTTGATTCTGTTTGAATTTGCGGCTGTTATCGTTTGCCATAGAAAATAAAACGTAAAAGGTTGCAGGTAAACTACCCCTTCCCCTTAACCGATCTTCACCAAAAACAACAGGTCTTGAGTACTCTACAAATCAGGACTGTATGCAAAACATTATTTGATTCTGTTTGAATTTTGCGGCTGTTATCGTTTGCCATATAAAATACCCTTGTTAAAAAAAACGTTGCTGGTAAACTACCCCTATCCCTCAACCGATCTTCACCAAAAACAACAGGTCTTGAGAAATCTACAATTCAGGGCTGTATGCGAAACATTATTTGATTCTGTTTGAATTTGCGGCTGTTATCGTTTGCCAAAAAAAAAAAAATTTCCCTTGATAAAAAAAACCGTTGCAGGTAAACTACCCCTTCCCCTCAACCGATCTTCACCAAAAACAAAAGGTCGCGAGTACTCTGCAAATCAGGGCTGTATGCAAAAAATTATTTGATTCTGTTTGAATTTGCGGCAGTTGTCGTTTGCCATAGAAAATACGCATGATAAAAAACGTTGCTGGTAAACTACCCCTTCCCCTCAACCGATCTTCACCAAAAACAATAGGTCGCGAGAACTCTGCAAAACCGGGCTGTATACAAAAAATTATTTGATTCTGTTTGAATTTGCGGCTGTTATCGTTTGCCATAGGAAATACCCTTGTTAAAACATAAAAAGTTGCCGGTAAACTACCCCTTTCCCTTAACCGATCATCACCAAAAACAATAGGTCTTGAGAACTCTACAGTTTAGGGCTGTATGCAAATAATCATTTGATTCTGTTTGAATTTTGCGGCTGTTATCGTTTGCCATAGAAAATACCCTTGTTAAAACATAAAACGTATCAGGTAAACTACACCTTTCCCTTAACCGATCTTCACCAAAAACAACAGGTCTTGAGAACTCTACAGTTTAGGGCTGTATGCAAATAATCATTTGATTCTGTTTGAATTTGCGGCTGTTATCGTTTGCCATAGAAAATACCCTTGTTAAAACATAAAACGTTGCAGGTAAACTACCCCTTTCCCTTAACCGATCTTCACCAAAAACAATAGGTCTTGAGAACTCTACAGCTTAGGGCTGTATGCAAATAATCATTTGATTCTGTTTGAATTTGCGGCTGTTATCGTTTGCCATAGAAAACACCCTTGATAAAACATAAAACGTTGCTGGTAAACTACCCTATTACATTAACCGATCTTCACCAAAAACAATAGGTCTTGACAACACTACAATTCAGGGACGTATGCAAAACATTAGTTGATCCTCTTTGAATTTACGGCAGTTATCGTTCGTCATAAAAAAATACCCTTGTTAAAACATAAAACGTTGCCGGTAAACTACCCCTTTCCCTTAACCGATCTTCAACAAAATCGACAGACCTTGAGTTCTGTATAATTCAAAAAGTTATGCAGAAGAGTAGTTGATTCTGTTTTAATGTACGGCAGTTATCGTTTGTCAAAAAAAAATTACCCTAGATAAAACATAAAATGTTGCTGGTAAACAACCCCATTCCCTTCACCGATCTTTACCAAAATCAACAGATCTTGAGAACTCTACAATTCAGGACTTTATGGAAAATATTATAAGATTTTGTTTGAATTTGCGGCTGTTATCGTTTGCCATACAAAATACCCTTGATAAAACAAGAAATGTGGCTGGTAAACTACCCCTTTCCCTTAGACGATCTTCACCAAAAACAATAGGTCTTTAGTATTCAAGAAACCAGGCCTATATGCAAAAACTTATTTGATTCTGTTTGAATTTGCGGCTCTTATCGTTTGCCATAGAAAATACCCTTTTAAAACATAAAACGTTGCTGGTAAACTACCCCTTTCCCTTAACCGATCTTCACCAAAACCAAAAGGTCTTGAGAACACTACAATTCAGGGCAGTATGCAAAACATTATTTGATTGTGTTTGAATTTGCGGCTGTTATCGTTTGCCATAGAAAATACCCTTGTTAAAACATAAAACGTTGCAGGTAAACTACCCCTTTACCTTAACCGATCTTTACCAAAATCAACAGGTCTTGAGAACTCTACAAATTAAGGCTGTATGCGAAACATTATTTGATTCTGTTTGAATTTGCGGCTGTTATCGTTTGCCATACAAACAAAATTACCCTTGATTAAAAAAACCGTTGCCGGTAAACTATCCCTTTCCCTCAACCGATCTTCACCAAAAACAATAGGTCGCGAGTAGTCTACAAATTAGGGCTGTATGCAAAAAATTATTTGATTCTGTTTGAATTTGCGGCTGTTATCGTTTACCATAGAGAAAATCTACAGACGCACAGACACACACAGAGACACTTTTCAAAAAACGACTTTTTTTCATGTTTTGAGTGTAGTACAATCAGAATCTGCAATAATCTCGAACACGATTTTTTTTGCCATCACCATACTTCCATTTCCTTAAGGAACATGGAAGTAAAATATCGGTATGGAGAACCATACATGACTTCCATATTCTAAGATTTATATTTAAAATCATTTTCAGCCAAACAGCCAGGCTGTGTCTTACCTGCATTTTTATTGCTGTATTAAATGAAAAATATTATATTACATTAAAATGAAAAAATTATAATTTTATTGCCTGGCAACAAAATTATTTTATTTTTAACAATTACCATTGTTTCAAAAAGTTTAAATAAATTTTCAAGTACTTTACTCTTGTTAAAACGTAAAAGGTTGCTGGTAAACTACCCCTTCCCCTTAATCGATCTTCACCAAAATCGAAAGTCTTTGAGACCTCTACAATTCAGGGACGTGTGCAAAAAATTGTTTGATTCTGTTTGAATTTGCGGCTGTTATCGTTTGCCATAGAAAATACGTTTGATAAAAAAACGTTGCTGCTAAACTACCCCTTTCCCTTAACCGATCTTCACCAAAAACAACAGGTCTTGAGTGCTCTACAAATCAGAGATGTATGCAAAACATTATTTGATTCTGTTTGAATTTGCGGCTGTTATCGTTTGCCATAGAAAATACCCTTGTTAAAAAAACGTTGCGGGTAAACTACCCCTTTCCCTCAACCGATCTTCACCAAAAACAACAGGCCTTGAGAACACTACAATATAGGGCTGTATGCAAATAATCTTTTGATTCTGTTTGAATTTGCGGCTGTTATCGTTTGCCATAGGAAATATCCTTGTTAAAATATGAAACGTTACAGGTAAACTACCCCTTTCCCTTAACCGATCTTCACCAAAATCAACAGCGCTTGAGAAATCTGCAATTCAGGGCTGCATGCGAAACATTATTTGATTCTGTTTGAATTTGCGGCTGTTATCGTTTGCCAAACAAACAAAATTACCCTTGCTAAAAAAAACCGTTGCAGGTAAACTACCCCTTCCCCTCAACCGATCTCCACCAAAAACAACATTTCGCGAGTACTCTGCAAATCAGAGCTGTATGCAAAAAATTATTTGATTCTGTTTGAATTTGCGGCAGTTATCGTTTGCCAAAAAAAAAATCTACAGACAAGACAGACAGACAGACAGACAGATAGACAGACAGACAGACAGACACACACACACACACAGACACTTTTCGGAAAACGACTTTTTTTCATGTTTTGAGTGTAGTAGAATCAGAATCTGCAATAATCTCGAACATGATTTTTTTTGCCATCACCATACTTCCATTCCTTAAGGAATATGGAAGTAAAATTACCCTTGATAAAAAACCGTTGCAGGTAAACTATCCATTTCCCTTATCCGATCTTCACCAAAAACAATAGCTCTTAAACACTCCACAAATCAGAGTTGTATACAAAAAATTATTTGATTCTGTTTGAATTTGCGGCTGTTATCGTTTGCCATAGAAAATACCCTTGTTAAAACATAAAACGTTGCTGGTAAACTACCCCTTTCCCTTAACCGACATTCAACAAAATCAACAGACCTTGAGTTCTGTAAAATTCAAAAAGGTATGCAGAAGAGTAGTTGATTCTGTTTCAATGTACGGCAGTTATCGTTCGTCATATAAAAAATTACCCTTGTTAAAACATAACATGTTACTGGTAAACTACCCGTTTCCCTTAACCGATCTTCACCAGCACCAACAGGTATTGAGAACTCTACAATACAGAGCTTTATGCAAAACATCATTTGATTCTGTTTGAATTTGCGGCTGTTATCGTTTGCTATAGAAAAATATCGGTATGGAGAACCATACATGACTTCAATGTTCTAAGATTTATATTTAAAATCGTATTCGAAATGAAATATTTCCATAGGAACTACGTCTTTCTACTTATTGCTTCAGCATTAACCACAGTACTGTGGTCACTAACGTATTCCACCACATGTTTTCGCACTCGATTTTCACCGATGATGGCAGTCGATGGCACTGCCGAAAAGTCTGGTTTTGCAGAAAACATTGGACTACGGTTAAAGAGCCCAGGAAGCAATTTTAACAAAAAGCTACTCCTTTGTTGCCGATAACGTAGTACATATATAAAAAATTCTCCCCTCCACCTTCAACTATAATTTTTAATAATAGAAAATTACCCCCATCCCGTTCACCTAACTTCTTCATTTATAGATATTTCATCTACGTTTCTACAGTGGATTACTATAAGCTTCTTATCAGGATACTTTATTTATAAATATTAAGTACTTTACTCTTGTCAAATCATAAAATGTTTCCGGTAAACTACTCCTTTCTCTTAACCGAACTTCTCCAAAATCAACAGACCTTCCGTCCTCTACAATTCAGGGAAGCATGCAAAAAAATATTTGATTCTGTTTGAATGTGCCTCAGTTATCGTTCGTCATGGAAACATTTCTCTTGTTACAACATAAAATGTTGCAGGTAAACTACCCCTTTCCCTTAACCAATCTTCACCAAAATCAATAGACCTTGAGCTCTCTGCAACTCAGGGGGTGCAAAAAATTATTTGATTCTCATTGAATTTTCGGCAGTTATCGTTTGTTATAAAAAAATTACCCTTTTTAAAACATAAAACGTTGCTGATAAACTACCCCTTCACTTAACGGATCTTCAACAAAATCAAAAGACCTTGAGTTCTCTTTAGTTTAAAAAGGTATGCAAAAACCTAGTTGATTCTGTTTGAATTTACGGCAGTTATCGTTCGTCATATAAAAAATTACCCTTGTTAAAATATAAAATGTTGCTGGTAACCTACCCCTTTCCCTTAACCGATCTTCACCAACACCAATACGTCTTGAGAACTCTACAATACAGGGCTGTATGCAAAAGATCATTTGATTCTGTTTGAATTTGCGGCTGTTATCGTTTACTATAGAAAAAAATTACCCTTGATAAAAAGCCGTTGCAGGTAAACTACCCCTTTCCCTTAACCGATCTTTACCAAAAACGACAGGTCTTAGGTACTCTACAATTCAGGCCTGTATGCAAACAATTATTTTATTCTTTTTGAATTTGCGGCTGTTATCGTTTGCCATAGAAAACACCCTTGATAAAACATAGAACGTTGCTAGTAAACTACCCTATTCCATTAACCGATCTTCACCAAAAACAATAAGTCTTGAGAACGCTACAATTCAGGGACGTATGCAAAACATTAGTTGATTCTCTTTGAATTTACGGCAGTTATCGTTCGTCATAGAAAAAATACCCTTGTTAAAACATAAAACGTTGCAGGTAAACTACCTTTTTCCCTTAACCGATCTTCAACAAAATCAACAGACCTTGAGTTCTGTATAATTCAAAAAGGTATGCAGAAGAGTAGTTGATTTTGTTTTAATGTACGGCAGTTATCGTTTGTAAAAAAAATTACCCTTGATAAAACATAAAATGTTGCTGGTAAACAACCCCATTCCCTTAATCCATCTTTACCAAAATCAACAGATCTTGAGAACTCTACAATTCAGGGCTGTATGCGAAACATTATTTGATTCTGTTTGAATTTGCGGCTGTTATCGTTCGTCATAGAAAAAATACCCTTGATAAACAAAAAACGTGGCTGGTAAACTACCCCTTTCCCTTAAACGATCTTCACCAAAAACAATAGGTCTTTAGTACTCAAGAAATCAGGGCTATATGCAAAAACTTATTTGATTCTGTTTGAATTTGCGGCTCTTATCGTTTGCCATAGAAAATACCCTTTTAAAACATAAAACGTTGCTGGTAAACCATAGTTCCATTTCCTTAAGGAACATGGAAGTAAAAATTACCCATGATAAAAAACCGTTGCCGGTAAACTACCCATTTCCCTTATCCGATCTTCACCAAAAACAATAGGTCTTGCGTACTCTACAAATCAGGGCTGTATACAAAAAATTATTTGATTCTGTTTGAATTTGCGGCTGTTATCGTTTGCCATAGAAAATACCCTTGTTAAAACATAAAAAGTTGCAGGTAAACTACCCCTTTCCCTTAACCGATCATCACCAAAAACAATAGGTCTTGAGAACTCTACAGTTTAGAGCTGTATGCAAATAATCATTTGATTCTGTTTGCATTTTGCGGCTGTTATCGTTTGCCATAGAAAATACCCTTGTTAAAACATAAAACGTTTCAGGTAAACTACACCTTTCCCTTAACCGATCTTCACCAAAAACAACAGGTCTTTAGAACTCTACAGGTTAGGGCTGTATGCAAATAATCATTTGATTCTGTTTGAATTTGCGGCTGTATCGTTTGCCATAAAAAACACCCTTGATAAAACATAAAACGTTGCTGGTAAACTACCCTATTACATTAACCGATCTTCACCAAAAACAATAGGTCTTGACAACGCTACAATTCAGGGACATATGCAAAACATTAGTTGATCCTCTTTGAATTTACGGCAGTTATCGTTCGTCATAAAAAAAATACCCTCGTTAAAACATAAAACGTTGCCGGTAAACTACCCCTTTCCCTTAACCGATCTTCAACAAAATCGACAGACCTTGAGTTCTGTATAATTCAAAAAGGTATGCAGAAGAGTAGTTGATTCTGTTTTAATGTACGGCAGTTATCGTTTGTCAAAAAAAAAATTACCCTAGATAAAACATAAAATGTTGCTGGTAAACAACCCCATTCCCTTAACCGATCTTTACCAAAATCAACAGATCTTGAGAACTCTACAATTCAGGACTTTATGGAAAATATTATAAGATTTTGTTTGAATTTGCGGCTGTTATCGTTTGCCATACAAAATACCCTTGATAAAACAAGAAATGTGGCCGGTAAACTACCCCTTTCCCTTAGACGATCTTCACCAAAAACAATAGGTCTTTAGTATTCAAGAAATCAGGGCTATATGCAAAAACTTATTTGATTCTGTTTGAATTTGCGGCTCTTATCGTTTGCCATAGAAAATACCCTTTTAAAACATAAAACGTTGCTGGTAAACTACCCCTTTCCCTTAACCGATCTTCACCAAAACCAAAAGGTCTTGAGAACACTACAATTCAGGGCAGTATGCAAAACATTATTTGATTGTGTTTGAATTTGGGGCTGTTATCGTTTGCCATAGAAAATACCCTTGTTAAATCATAAAACGTTGCTGGTAAACTACCCCTTTACCTTAACCGATCTTTACCAAAATCAACAGGTCTTGAGAACTCTACAAATTAAGGCTGTATGCGAAACATTATTTGATTCTGTTTGAATTTGCGGCTGTTATCGTTTGCCAAACAAACAAAATTACCCTTGATAAAAAAAACCGTTGCTGTTAAACTACGCCTTTCCCTCAACCGATCTTCACCAAAAACAATAGGTCGCGAGTAGTCTACAAATTAGGGCTGTATGCAAAAAATTATTTGATTCTGTTTGAATTTGCGGCTGTTATCGTTTGCCATAGACAAAATCTACCGACGCACAGACACACACAGAGACACTTTTCAAAAAACGACTTTTTTTCATGTTTTGAGTGTAGTACAATCAGAATCTGCAATAATCTCGAACACGATTTTTTTTGCCATCACCATACTTCCATTTCCTTAAGGAACATGGAAGTAAAATATCGGTATGGAGAACCATACATGACTTCCATATTCTAAGATTTATATTTAAAATCATTTTCAGCCAAACAGCCAGGCTGTGTCTTACCTGCCTTTTTATTGCTGTATTAAATGAAAAATATTATATTACATTAAAATGAAAAAATTATAATTTTATTGCCTGGCAACAAAATTATTTTATTTTTAACAATTACCATTGTTTCAAAAAGTTTAAATAAATTTTCAAGTACTTTACTCTTGTTAAAACGTAAAAGGTTGCCGGTAAACTACCCCTTCCCCTTAATCGATCTTCACCAAAATCGAAAGTCTTTGAGACCTCTACAATTCAGGGACGTGTGCAAAAAATTGTTTGATTCTGTTTGAATTTGCGGCTGTTATCGTTTGCCATAGAAAATACGTTTGATAAAAAAACGTTGCTGCTAAACTACCCCTTTCCCATAACCGATCTTCACCAAAAACAACAGGTCTTGAGAACACTACAATTTAGGGCTGTATGCAAATAATCTTTTGATTCTGTTTGAATTTGCGGCTGTTATCGTTTGCCATAGGAAATACCCTTTTTAAAATATGAAACGTTACAGGTAAACTACCCCTTTCCCTTAACCGATCTTCACCAAAATCAACAGCTCTTGAGAAATCTGCAATTCAGGGCTGCATGCGAAACATTATTTGATTCTGTTTGAATTTGCGGCTGTTATCGTTTGCCAAACAAACAAAATTACCCTTGCTAAAAAAAACCGTTGCAGGTAAACTACCCCTTCCCCTCAACCGATCTCCACCAAAAACAACATTTCGCGAGTACTCTGCAAATCAGAGCTGTATGCAAAAAATTATTTGATTCTGTTTGAATTTGCGGCAGTTATCGTTTGCCAAAAAAAAAATCTACAGACAAGACAGACAGACAGACAGACAGATAGACAGACAGACAGACAGACACACACACACTTTTCGGAAAACGACTTTTTTTCATGTTTTGAGTGTAGTAGAATCAGAATCTGCAATAATCTCGAACATGATTTTTTTTGCCATCACCATACTTCCATTCCTTAAGGAATATGGAAGTAAAATTACCCTTGATAAAAAACCGTTGCAGGTAAACTATCCATTTCCCTTATCCGATCTTCACCAAAAACAATAGCTCTTAAACACTCCACAAATCAGAGTTGTATACAAAAAATTATTTGATTCTGTTTGAATTTGCGGCTGTTATCGTTTGCCATAGAAAATACCCTTGTTAAAACATAAAACGTTGCTGGTAAACTACCCCTTTCCCTTAACCGACATTCAACAAAATCAACAGACCTTGAGTTCTGTAAAATTCAAAAAGGTATGCAGAAGAGTAGTTGATTCTGTTTCAATGTACGGCAGTTATCGTTCGTCATATAAAAAATTACCCTTGTTAAAACATAACATGTTACTGGTAAACTCCCCGTTTCCCTTAACCGATCTTCACCAGCACCAACAGGTATTGAGAACTCTACAATACAGAGCTTTATGCAAAACATCATTTGATTCTGTTTGAATTTGCGGCTGTTATCGTTTGCTATAGAAAAATATCGGTATGGAGAACCATACATGACTTCAATGTTCTAAGATTTATATTTAAAATCGTATTCGAAATGAAATATTTCCATAGGAACTACGTCTTTCTATTTATTGCTTCAGCATTAACCACAGTACTGTGGTCACTAACGTATTCCACCACATGTTTTCGCACTCGATTTTCACCGATGATGGCAGTCGATGGCACTGCCGAAAAGTCTGGTTTTGCAGAAAACATTGGACTACGGTTAAAGAGCCCAGGAAGCAATTTTAACAAAAAGCTACTCCTTTGTTGCCGATAACGTAGTACATATATAAAAAATTCTCCCCTCCACCTTCAACTATAATTTTTAATAATAGAAAATTACCCCCATCCCGTTCACCTAACTTCTTCATTTATAGATATTTCATCTACGTTTCTACAGTGGATTACTATAAGCTTCTTATCAGGATACTTTATTTATAAATATTAAGTACTTTACTCTTGTCAAATCATAAAATGTTTCCGGTAAACTACTCCTTTCTCTTAACCGAACTTCTCCAAAATCAACAGACCTTCCGTCCTCTACAATTCAGGGAAGCATGCAAAAAAATATTTGATTCTGTTTGAATGTGCCTCAGTTATCGTTCGTCATGGAAACATTTCTCTTGTTACAACATAAAATGTTGCAGGTAAACTACCCCTTTCCCTTAACCAATCTTCACCAAAATCAATAGACCTTGAGCTCTCTGCAACTCAGGGGGTGCAAAAAATTATTTGATTCTCATTGAATTTTCGGCAGTTATAGTTTTTTTTTAAAAAATTACCCTTTTTAAAACATAAAACGTTGCTGATAAACTACCCCTTCACTTAACGGATCTTCAACAAAATCAAAAGACCTTGAGTTCTCTTTAGTTAAAAAAGGTATGCAAAAACCTAGTTGATTCTGTTTGAATTTACGGCAGTTATCGTTCGTCATATAAAAAATTACCCTTGTTAAAATATAAAATGTTGCTGGTAACCTACCCCTTTCCCTTAACCGATCTTCACCAACACCAATACGTCTTGAGAACTCTACAATACAGGGCTGTATGCAAAACATCATTTGATTCTGTTTGAATTTGCGGCTGTTATCGTTTACTATAGAAAAAAATTACCCTTGATAAAAAGCCGTTGCAGGTAAACTACCCCTTTCCCTTAACCGATCTTTACCAAAAACGACAGGTCTTAGGTACTCTACAATTCAGGTCTGTATGCAAACAATTATTTTATTCTTTTTGAAATTGCGGCTGTTATCGTTTGCCATAGAAAACACCCTTGATAAAACATAGAACGTTGCTGGTAAACTACCCTATTCCATTAACCGATCTTCACCAAAAACAATAAGTCTTGAGAACGCTACAATTCAGGGACGTATGCTAAACATTAGTTGATTCTCTTTGAATTTACGGCAGTTATCGTTCGTCATAGAAAAAATACCCTTGTTAAAACATAAAACGTTGCAGGTAAACTACCTTTTTCCCTTAACCGATCTTCAACAAAATCAACAGACCTTGAGTTCTGTATAATTCAAAAAGGTATGCAGAAGAGTAGTTGATTTTGTTTTAATGTACGGCAGTTATCGTTTGTAAAAAAAATTACCCTTGATAAAACATAAAATGTTGCTGGTAAACAACCCCATTCCCTTAATCGATCTTTACCAAAATCAACAGATCTTGAGAACTCTACAATTCAGGGCTGTATGCGAAACATTATTTGATTCTGTTTGAATTTGCGGCTGTTATCGTTCGTCATAGAAAAAATACCTTTGTTAAAACAAAAAACGTGGCTGGTAAACTACCCCTTTCCCTTAAACGATCTTCACCAAAAACAATAGGTCTTTAGTATTCAATAAATCAGGGCTATATGCAAAAACTTATTTGATTCTGTTTGAATTTGCGGCTCTTATCGTTTGCCATAGAAAATACCCTTTTAAAACATAAAACGTTGCTGGTAAACCATAGTTCCATTTCCTTAAGGAACATGGAAGTAAAAATTACCCTTGATAAAAAACCGTTGCCGGTAAACTACCCATTTCCCTTATCCGATCTTCACCAAAAACAATAGGTCTTGAGTACTCTACAAACCAGGGCTGTATACAAAAAATTATTTGATTCTGTTTGAATTTGCGGCTGTTATCGTTTGCCATAGATAATACCCTTGTTAAAACATAAAAAGTTGCAGGTAAACTACCCCTTTCCCTTAACCGATCATCACCAAAAACAATAGGTCTTGAGAACTCTACAGTTTAGGGCTGTATGCAAATAATCATTTGATTCTGTTTGAATTTTGCGGCTGTTATCGTTTGCCATAGAAAATACCCTTGTTAAAACATAAAACGTTTCAGGTAAACTACACCTTTCCCTTAACCGATCTTCACCAAAAACAACAGGTCTTGAGAACTCTACAGTTTAGGGCTGTATGCAAATAATCATTTGATTCTGTTTGAATTTGCGGCTGTTATCGTTTGCCATAGAAAATACCCTTGTTAAAACATAAAACGTTGCAGGTAAACTACCCCTTTCCCTTAACCGATCTTCACCAAAAGCAATAGGTCTTGAGAACTCTACAGTTTAGGGCTGTATGCAAATAATCATTTGATTCTGTTTGAATTTGCGGCTGTTATCGTTTGCCATAGAAAACACCCTTGATAAAACATAAAACGTTGCTGGTAAACTACCCTATTACATTAACCGATCTTCACCAAAAACAATAGGTCTTGACAACGCTACAATTCAGGGACATATGCAAAACATTAGTTGATCCTCTTTGAATTTACGGCAGTTATCGTTCGTCATAAAAAAAATACCCTTGTTAAAACATAAAACGTTGCCGGTAAACTACCCCTTTCCCTTAACCGATCTTCAACAAAATCGACAGACCTTGAGTTCTGTATAATTCAAAAAGGTATGCAGAAGAGTAGTTGATTCTGTTTTAATGTACGGCAGTTATCGTTTGTCAAAAAAAAAATTACCCTAGATAAAACATAAAATGTTGCTGGTAAACAACCCCATTCCCTTAACCGATCTTTACCAAAATCAACAGATCTTGAGAACTCTACAATTCAGGACTTTATGGAAAATATTATAAGATTTTGTTTGAATTTGCGGCTGTTATCGTTTGCCATACAAAATACCCTTGATAAAACAAGAAATGTGGCCGGTAAACTACCCCTTTCCCTTAGACGATCTTCACCAAAAACAATAGGTCTTTAGTATTCAAGAAATCAGGGCTATATGCAAAAACTTATTTGATTCTGTTTGAATTTGCGGCTCTTATCGTTTGCCATAGAAAATACCCTTTTAAAACATAAAACGTTGCTGGTAAACTACCCCTTTCCCTTAACCGATCTTCACCAAAACCAAAAGGTCTTGAGAACACTACAATTCAGGGCAGTATGCAAAACATTATTTGATTGTGTTTGAATTTGCGGCTGTTATCGTTTGCCATAGAAAATACCCTTGTTAAAACATAAAACGTTGCTGGTAAACTACCCCTTTACCTTAACCGATCTTTACCAAAATCAACAGGTCTTGAGAACTCTACAAATTAAGGCTGTATGCGAAACATTATTTGATTCTGTTTGAATTTGCGGCTGTTATCGTTTGCCAAACAAACAAAATTACCCTTGATAAAAAAAACCGTTGCTGTTAAACTACGCCTTTCCCTCAACCGATCTTCACCAAAAACAATAGGTCGCGAGTAGTCTACAAATTAGGGCTGTATGCAAAAAATTATTTGATTCTGTTTGAATTTGCGGCTGTTATCGTTTGCCATAGACAAAATCTACCGACGCACAGACACACACAGAGACACTTTTCAAAAAACGACTTTTTTTCATGTTTTGAGTGTAGTACAATCAGAATCTGCAATAATCTCGAACATGATTTTTTTTGCCATCACCATACTTCCATTTCCTTAAGGAACATGGAAGTAAAATATCGGTATGGAGAACCATACATGACTTCCATATTCTAAGATTTATATTTAAAATCATTTTCAGCCAAACAGCCAGGCTGTGTCTTACCTGCCTTTTTATTGCTGTATTAAATGAAAAATATTATATTACATTAAAATGAAAAAATTATAATTTTATTGCCTGGCAACAAAATTATTTTATTTTTAACAATTACCATTGTTTCAAAAAGTTTAAATAAATTTTCAAGTACTTTACTCTTGTTAAAACGTAAAAGGTTGCTGGTAAACTACCCCTTCCCCTTAATCGATCTTCACCAAAATCGAAAGTCTTTGAGACCTCTACAATTCAGGGACGTGTGCAAAAAATTGTTTGATTCTGTTTGAATTTGCGGCTGCTATCGTTTGCCATAGAAAATACGTTTGATAAAAAAACGTTGCTGCTAAACTACCCCTTTCCCTTAACCGATCTTCACCAAAAACAACAGGTCTTGAGTGCTCTACAAATCAGAGATGTATGCAAAACATTATTTGATTCTGTTTGAATTTGCGGCTGTTATCGTTTGCCATAGAAAATACCCTTGTTAAAAAAACGTTGCAGGTAAACTACCCCTTTCCCTTAACCGATCTTCACCAAAAACAACAGGTCTTGAGAACACTACAATTTAGGGCTGTATGCAAATAATCTTTTGATTCTGTTTGAATTTGCGGCTGTTATCGTTTGCCATAGGAAATACCCTTTTTAAAATATGAAACGTTACAGGTAAACTACCCCTTTTCCTTAATCGATCTTCACCAAAATCAACAGCTCTTGAGAAATCAGCAATTCAGGGCTGCATGCGGAACATTATTTGATTCTGTTTGAATTTGCGGCTGTTATCGTTTGCCAAACAAACAAAATTAACCTTGCTAAAAAAAACCGTTGCAGGTAAACTACCCCTTCCCCTCAACCGATCTCCACCAAAAACAACATTTCGCGAGTACTCTGCAAATCAGGGCTGTATGCAAAAAATTATTTGATTCTGTTTGAATTTGCGGCAGTTATCGTTTGCCAAAAAAAAAATCTACAGACAAGACAGACAGACAGACAGACAGATAGACAGACAGACAGACAGACACACACACACACACAGACACTTTTCGGAAAACGACTTTTTTTCATGTTTTGAGTGTAGTAGAATCAGAATCTGCAATAATCTCGAACATGATTTTTTTTGCCATCACCATACTTCCATTCCTTAAGGAATATGGAAGTAAAATTACCCTTGATAAAAAACCGTTGCAGGTAAACTATCCATTTCCCTTATCCGATCTTCACCAAAAACAATAGGTCTTAAACACTCCACAAATCAGAGTTGTATACAAAAAATTATTTGATTCTGTTTGAATTTGCGGCTGTTATCGTTTGCCATAGAAAATACCCTTGTTCAAACATAAAACGTTGCTGGTAAACTACCCCTTTCCCTTAACCGACATTCAACAAAATCAACAGACCTTGAGTTCTGTAAAATTCAAAATGGTATGCAGAGGACTAGTTGATTCTGTTTCAATGTACGGCAGTTATCGTTCGTCATATAAAAAATTACCCTTGTTAAAACATAACATGTTACTGGTAAACTACCCGTTTCCCTTAACCGATCTTCACCAGCACCAACAGGTATTGAGAACTCTACAATACAGAGCTTTATGCAAAACATCATTTGATTCTGTTTGAATTTGCGGCTGTTATCGTTTGCTATAGAAAAATATCGGTATGGAGAACCATACATGACTTCAATGTTCTAAGATTTATATTTAAAATCGTATTCGAAATGAAATATTTCCATAGGAACTACGTCTTTCTACTTATTGCTTCAGCATTAACCACAGTACTGTGGTCACTAACGTATTCCACCACATGTTTTCGCACTCGATTTTCACCGATGATGGCAGTCGATGGCACTGCCGAAAAGTCTGGTTTTGCAGAAAACATTGGACTACGGTTAAAGAGCCCAGGAAGCAATTTTAACAAAAAGCTACTCCTTTGTTGCCGATAACGTAGTACATATATAAAAAATTCTCCCCTCCACCTTCAACTATAATTTTTAATAATAGAAAATTACCCCCATCCCGTTCACCTAACTTCTTCATTTATAGATATTTCATCTACGTTTCTACAGTGGATTACTATAAGCTTCTTATCAGGATACTTTATTTATAAATATTAAGTACTTTACTCTTGTCAAATCATAAAATGTTTCCGGTAAACTACTCCTTTCTCTTAACCGAACTTCTCCAAAATCAACAGACCTTCCGTCCTCTACAATTCAGGGAAGCATGCAAAAAAATATTTGATTCTGTTTGAATGTGCCTCAGTTATCGTTCGTCATGGAAACATTTCTCTTGTTACAACATAAAATGTTGCAGGTAAACTACCCCTTTCCCTTAACCAATCTTCACCAAAATCAATAGACCTTGAGCTCTCTGCAACTCAGGGGGTGCAAAAAATTATTTGATTCTCATTGAATTTTCGGCAGTTATCGTTTGTTATAAAAAAATTACCCTTTTTAAAACATAAAACGTTGCTGATAAACTACCCCTTCACTTAACGGATCTTCAACAAAATCAAAAGACCTTGAGTTCTCTTTAGTTTAAAAAGGTATGCAAAAACCTAGTTGATTCTGTTTGAATTTACGGCAGTTATCGTTCGTCATATAAAAAATTACCCTTGTTAAAATATAAAATGTTGCTGGTAACCTACCCCTTTCCCTTAACCGATCTTCACCAACACCAATACGTCTTGAGAACTCTACAATACAGGGCTGTATGCAAAACATCATTTGATTCTGTTTGAATTTGCGGCTGTTATCGTTTACTATAGAAAAAAATTACCCTTGATAAAAAGCCGTTGCAGGTAAACTACCCCTTTCCCTTAACCGATCTTTACCAAAAACGACAGGTCTTAGGTACTCTACAATTCAGGCCTGTATGCAAACAATTATTTTATTCTTTTTGAATTTGCGGCTGTTATCGTTTGCCATAGAAAACACCCTTGATAAAACATAGAACGTTGCTAGTAAACTACCCTATTCCATTAACCGATCTTCACCAAAAACAATAACTCTTGAGAACGCTACAATTCAGGGACGTATGCAAAACATTAGTTGATTCTCTTTGAATTTACGGCAGTTATCGTTCGTCATAGAAAAAATACCCTTGTTAAAACATAAAACGTTGCAGGTAAACTACCTTTTTCCCATAACCGATCTTCAACAAAATCAACAGACCTTGAGTTCTGTATAATTCAAAAAGGTATGCAGAAGAGTAGTTGATTTTGTTTTAATGTACGGCAGTTATCGTTTGTAAAAAAAATTACCCTTGATAAAACATAAAATGTTGCTGGTAAACAACCCCATTCCCTTAATCCATCTTTACCAAAATCAACAGATCTTGATAACTCTACAATTCAGGGCTGTATGCGAAACATTATTTGATTCTGTTTGAATTTGCGGCTGTTATCGTTCGTCATAGAAAAAATACCCTTGATAAACAAAAAACGTGGCTGGTAAACTACCCCTTTCCCTTAAACGATCTTCACCAAAAACAATAGGTCTTTAGTACTCAAGAAATCAGGGCTATATGCAAAAACTTATTTGATTCTGTTTGAATTTGCGGCTCTTATCGTTTGCCATAGAAAATACCCTTTTAAAACGTAAAACGTTGCTGGTGAACCATAGTTCCATTTCCTTAAGGAACATGGAAGTAAAAATTACCCTTGATAAAAAACCGTTGCCGGTAAACTACCCATTTCCCTTATCCGATCTTCACCAAAAACAATAGGTCTTGCGTACTCTACAAATCAGGGCTGTATACAAAAAATTATTTGATTCTGTTTGAATTTGCGGCTGTTATAGTTTGCCATAGAAAATACCCTTGTTAAAACATAAAAAGTTGCAGGTAAACTACCCCTTTCCCTTAACCGATCTTCACCAAAACCAATAGGTCTTGAGAACACTACAGTTTAGGGCTGTATGCAAAACATTATTTGATTGTGTTTGAATTTGCGGCTGTTATCGTTTGCCATAGAAAATACCCTTGTTAAATCATAAAACGTTTCAGGTAAACTACCCCTTTACCTTAACCGATCTTTACCAAAATCAACAGGTCTTGAGAACTCTACAAATTAAGGCTGTATGCGAAACATTATTTGATTCTGTTTGAATTTGCGGCTGTTATCGTTTGCCAAACAAACAAAATTACCCTTGATAAAAAAAACCGTTGCTGTTAAACTACGCCTTTCCCTCAACCGATCTTCACCAAAAACAATAGGTCGCGAGTAGTCTACAAATTAGGGCTGTATGCAAAAAATTATTTGATTCTGTTTGAATTTGCGGCTGTTATCGTTTGCCATAGACAAAATCTACCGACGCACAGACACACACAGAGACACTTTTCAAAAAACGACTTTTTTTCATGTTTTGAGTGTAGTACAATCAGAATCTGCAATAATCTCGAACACGATTTTTTTTGCCATCACCATACTTCCATTTCCTTAAGGAACATGGAAGTAAAATATCGGTATGGAGAACCATACATGACTTCCATATTCTAAGATTTATATTTAAAATCATTTTCAGCCAAACAGCCAGGCTGTGTCTTACCTGCCTTTTTATTGCTGTATTAAATGAAAAATATTATATTACATTAAAATGAAAAAATTATAATTTTATTGCCTGGCAACAAAATTATTTTATTTTTAACAATTACCATTGTTTCAAAAAGTTTAAATAAATTTTCAAGTACGTTACTCTTGTTAAAACGTAAAAGGTTGCTGGTAAACTACCCCTTCCCCTTAATCGATCTTCACCAAAATCGAAAGTCTTTGAGACCTCTACAATTCAGGGACGTGTGCAAAAAATTGTTTGATTCTGTTTGAATTTGCGGCTGTTATCGTTTGCCATAGAAAATACGTTTGATAAAAAAACGTTGCTGCTAAACTACCCCTTTCCCATAACCGATCTTCACCAAAAACAACAGGTCTTGAGAACACTACAATTTAGGGCTGTATGCAAATAATCTTTTGATTCTGTTTGAATTTGCGGCTGTTATCGTTTGCCATAGGAAATACCCTTTTTAAAATATGAAACGTTACAGGTAAACTACCCCTTTCCCTTAACCGATCTTCACCAAAATCAACAGCTCTTGAGAAATCTGCAATTCAGGGCTGCATGCGAAACATTATTTGATTCTGTTTGAATTTGCGGCTGTTATCGTTTGCCAAACAAACAAAATTAACCTTGCTAAAAAAAACCGTTGCAGGTAAACTACCCCTTCCCCTCAACCGATCTCCACCAAAAACAACATTTCGCGAGTACTCTGCAAATCAGGGCTGTATGCAAAAAATTATTTGATTCTGTTTGAATTTGCGGCAGTTATCGTTTGCCAAAAAAAAAATCTACAGACAAGACAGACAGACAGACAGACAGATAGACAGACAGACAGACAGACACACACACACTTTTCGGAAAACGACTTTTTTTCATGTTTTGAGTGTAGTAGAATCAGAATCTGCAATAATCTCGAACATGATTTTTTTTGCCATCACCATACTTCCATTCCTTAAGGAATATGGAAGTAAAATTACCCTTGATAAAAAACCGTTGCAGGTAAACTATCCATTTCCCTTATCCGATCTTCACCAAAAACAATAGGTCTTAAATACTCCACAAATCAGAGCTGTATACAAAAAATTATTTGATTCTGTTTGAATTTGCGGCTGTTATCGTTTGCCATAGAAAATACCCTTGTTAAAACATAAAACGTTGCTGGTAAACTACCCCTTTCCCTTAACCGACATTCAACAAAATCAACAGACCTTGAGTTCTGTAAAATTCAAAATGGTATGCAGAGGACTAGTTGATTCTGTTTCAATGTACGGCAGTTATCGTTCGTCATATAAAAAATTACCCTTGTTAAAACATAACATGTTACTGGTAAACTACCCGTTTCCCTTAACCGATCTTCACCAGCACCAACAGGTATTGAGAACTCTACAATACAGAGCTTTATGCAAAACATCATTTGATTCTGTTTGAATTTGCGGCTGTTATCGTTTGCTATAGAAAAATATCGGTATGGAGAACCATACATGACTTCAATGTTCTAAGATTTATATTTAAAATCGTATTCGAAATGAAATATTTCCATAGGAACTACGTCTTTCTACTTATTGCTTCAGCATTAACCACAGTACTGTGGTCACTAACGTATTCCACCACATGTTTTCGCACTCGATTTTCACCGATGATGGCAGTCGATGGCACTGCCGAAAAGTCTGGTTTTGCAGAAAACATTGGACTACGGTTAAAGAGCCCAGGAAGCAATTTTAACAAAAAGCTACTCCTTTGTTGCCGATAACGTAGTACATATATAAAAAATTCTCCCCTCCACCTTCAACTATAATTTTTAATAATAGAAAATTACCCCCATCCCGTTCACCTAACTTCTTCATTTATAGATATTTCATCTACGTTTCTACAGTGGATTACTATAAGCTTCTTATCAGGATACTTTATTTATAAATATTAAGTACTTTACTCTTGTCAAATCATAAAATGTTTCCGGTAAACTACTCCTTTCTCTTAACCGAACTTCTCCAAAATCAACAGACCTTCCGTCCTCTACAATTCAGGGAAGCATGCAAAAAAATATTTGATTCTGTTTGAATGTGCCTCAGTTATCGTTCGTCATGGAAACATTTCTCTTGTTACAACATAAAATGTTGCAGGTAAACTACCCCTTTCCCTTAACCAATCTTCACCAAAATCAATAGACCTTGAGCTCTCTGCAACTCAGGGGGTGCAAAAAATTATTTGATTCTCATTGAATTTTCGGCAGTTATCGTTTGTTATAAAAAAATTACCCTTTTTAAAACATAAAACGTTGCTGATAAACTACCCCTTCACTTAACGGATCTTCAACAAAATCAAAAGACCTTGAGTTCTCTTTAGTTTAAAAAGGTATGCAAAAACCTAGTTGATTCTGTTTGAATTTACGGCAGTTATCGTTCGTCATATAAAAAATTACCCTTGTTAAAATATAAAATGTTGCTGGTAACCTACCCCTTTCCCTTAACCGATCTTCACCAACACCAATACGTCTTGAGAACTCTACAATACAGGGCTGTATGCAAAACATCATTTGATTCTGTTTGAATTTGCGGCTGTTATCGTTTACTATAGAAAAAAATTACCCTTGATAAAAAGCCGTTGCAGGTAAACTACCCCTTTCCCTTAACCGATCTTTACCAAAAACGACAGGTCTTAGGTACTCTACAATTCAGGTCTGTATGCAAACAATTATTTTATTCTTTTTGAAATTGCGGCTGTTATCGTTTGCCATAGAAAACACCCTTGATAAAACATAGAACGTTGCTGGTAAACTACCCTATTCCATTAACCGATCTTCACCAAAAACAATCAGTCTTGAGAACGCTACAATTCAGGGACGTATGCAAAACATTAGTTGATTCTCTTTGAATTTATGGCAGTTATCGTTCGTCATAGAAAAAATACCCTTGTTAAAACATAAAACGTTGCAGGTAAACTACCTTTTTCCCTTAACCGATCTTCAACAAAATCAACAGACCTTGAGTTCTGTATAATTCAAAAAGGTATGCAGAAGAGTAGTTGATTTTGTTTTAATGTACGGCAGTTATCGTTTGTAAAAAAAATTACCCTTCATAAAACATAAAATGTTGCTGGTAAACAACCCCATTCCCTTAATCGATCTTTACCAAAATCAACAGATCTTGAGAACTCTACAATTCAGGGCTGTATGCGAAACATTATTTGATTCTGTTTGAATTTGCGGCTGTTATCGTTCGTCATAGAAAAAATACCTTTGTTAAAACAAAAAACGTGGCTGGTAAACTACCCCTTTCCCTTAAACGATCTTCACCAAAAACAATAGGTCTTTAGTATTCAATAAATCAGGGCTATATGCAAAAACTTATTTGATTCTGTTTGAATTTGAGGCTCTTATCGTTTGCCATAGAAAATACCCTTTTAAAACATAAAACGTTGCTGGTAAACCATAGTTCCATTTCCTTAAGGAACATGGAAGTAAAAATTACCCTTGATAAAAAACCGTTGCCGGTAAACTACCCATTTCCCTTATCCGATCTTCACCAAAAACAATAGGTCTTGAGTACTCTACAAACCAGGGCTGTATACAAAAAATTATTTGATTCTGTTTGAATTTGCGGCTGTTATCGTTTGCCATAGATAATACCCTTGTTAAAACATAAAAAGTTGCAGGTAAACTACCCCTTTCCCTTAACCGATCATCACCAAAAACAATAGGTCTTGAGAACTCTACAGTTTAGGGCTGTATGCAAATAATCATTTGATTCTGTTTGAATTTTGCGGCTGTTATCGTTTGCCATAGAAAATACCCTTGTTAAAACATAAAACGTTTCAGGTAAACTACACCTTTCCCTTAACCGATCTTCACCAAAAACAACAGGTCTTGAGAACTCTACAGTTTAGGGCTGTATGCAAATAATCATTTGATTCTGTTTGAATTTGCGGCTGTTATCGTTTGCCATAGAAAATACCCTTGTTAAAACATAAAACGTTGCAGGTAAACTACCCCTTTCCCTTAACCGATCTTCACCAAAAGCAATTGGTCTTGAGAACTCTACAGTTTAGGGCTGTATGCAAATAATCATTTGATTCTGTTTGAATTTGCGGCTGTTATCGTTTGCCATAGAAAACACCCTTGATAAAACATAAAACGTTGCTGGTAAACTACCCTATTACATTAACCGATCTTCACCAAAAACAATAGGTCTTGACAACGCTACAATTCAGGGACATATGCAAAACATTAGTTGATCCTCTTTGAATTTACGGCAGTTATCGTTCGTCATAAAAAAATACCCTTGTTAAAACATAAAACGTTGCCGGTAAACTACCCCTTTCCCTTAACCGATCTTCAACAAAATCGACAGACCTTGAGTTCTGTATAATTCAAAAAGGTATGCAGAAGAGTAGTTGATTCTGTTTTAATGTACGGCAGTTATCGTTTGTCAAAAAAAAAAATTACCCTAGATAAAACATAAAATGTTGCTGGTAAACAACCCCATTCCCTTAACCGATCTTTACCAAAATCAACAGATCTTGAGAACTCTACAATTCAGGACTTTATGGAAAATATTATAAGATTTTGTTTGAATTTGCGGCTGTTATCGTTTGCCATACAAAATACCCTTGATAAAACAAGAAATGTGGCCGGTAAACTACCCCTTTCCCTTAGACGATCTTCACCAAAAACAATAGGTCTTTAGTATTCAAGAAATCAGGGCTATATGCAAAAACTTATTTGATTCTGTTTGAATTTGCGGCTCTTATCGTTTGCCATAGAAAATACCCTTTTAAAACATAAAACGTTGCTGGTAAACTACCCCTTTCCCTTAACCGATCTTCACCAAAACCAAAAGGTCTTGAGAACACTACAATTCAGGGCAGTATGCAAAACATTATTTGATTGTGTTTGAATTTGCGGCTGTTATCGTTTGCCATAGAAAATACCCTTGTTAAAACATAAAACGTTGCTGGTAAACTACCCCTTTACCTTAACCGATCTTTACCAAAATCAACAGGTCTTGAGAACTCTACAAATTAAGGCTGTATGCGAAACATTATTTGATTCTGTTTGAATTTGCGGCTGTTATCGTTTGCCAAACAAACAAAATTACCCTTGATAAAAAAAACCGTTGCTGTTAAACTACGCCTTTCCCTCAACCGATCTTCACCAAAAACAATAGGTCGCGAGTAGTCTACAAATTAGGGCTGTATGCAAAAAATTATTTGATTCTGTTTGAATTTGCGGCTGTTATCGTTTGCCATAGACAAAATCTACCGACGCACAGACACACACAGAGACACTTTTCAAAAAACGACTTTTTTTCATGTTTTGAGTGTAGTACAATCAGAATCTGCAATAATCTCGAACATGATTTTTTTTGCCATCACCATACTTCCATTTCCTTAAGGAACATGGAAGTAAAATATCGGTATGGAGAACCATACATGACTTCCATATTCTAAGATTTATATTTAAAATCATTTTCAGCCAAACAGCCAGGCTGTGTCTTACCTGCCTTTTTATTGCTGTATTAAATGAAAAATATTATATTACATTAAAATGAAAAAATTATAATTTTATTGCCTGGCAACAAAATTATTTTATTTTTAACAATTACCATTGTTTCAAAAAGTTTAAATAAATTTTCAAGTACTTTACTCTTGTTAAAACGTAAAAGGTTGCTGGTAAACTACCCCTTCCCCTTAATCGATCTTCACCAAAATCGAAAGTCTTTGAGACCTCTACAATTCAGGGACGTGTGCAAAAAATTGTTTGATTCTGTTTGAATTTGCGGCTGTTATCGTTTGCCATAGAAAATACGTTTGATAAAAAAACGTTGCTGCTAAACTACCCCTTTCCCTTAACCGATCTTCACCAAAAACAACAGGTCTTGAGTGCTCTACAAATCAGAGATGTATGCAAAACATTATTTGATTCTGTTTGAATTTGCGGCTGTTATCGTTTGCCATAGAAAATACCCTTGTTAAAAAAACGTTGCTGGTAAACTACCCCTTTCCCTCAACCGATCTTCACCAAAAACAACAGGTCTTGAGAACACTACAATTTAGGGCTGTATGCAAATAATCTTTTGATTCTGTTTGAATTTGCGGCTGTTATCGTTTGCCATAGGAAATACCCTTTTTAAAATATGAAACGTTACAGGTAAACTACCCCTTTTCCTTAACCGATCTTCACCAAAATCAACAGCTCTTGATAAATCAGCAATTCAGGGCTGCATGCGGAACATTATTTGATTCTGTTTGAATTTGCGGCTGTTATCGTTTGCCAAACAAACAAAATTAACCTTGCTAAAAAAAACCGTTGCAGGTAAACTACCCCTTCCCCTCAACCGATCTCCACCAAAAACAACATTTCGCGAGTACTCTGCAAATCAGGGCTGTATGCAAAAAATTATTTGATTCTGTTTGAATTTGCGGCAGTTATCGTTTGCCAAAAAAAAATCTACAGACAAGACAGACAGACAGACAGACAGATAGACAGACAGACAGACACACACACACACACACACACACACTCAGACACTTTTCGGAAAACGACTTTTTTTCATGTTTTGAGTGTAGTAGAATCAGAATCTGCAATAATCTCGAACATGATTTTTTTTGCCATCACCATACTTCCATTCCTTAAGGAATATGGAAGTAAAATTACCCTTGATAAAAAACCGTTGCAGGTAAACTATCCATTTCCCTTATCCGATCTTCACCAAAAACAATAGGTCTTAAATACTCCACAAATCAGAGCTGTATACAAAAAATTATTTGATTCTGTTTGAATTTGCGGCTGTTATCGTTTGCCATAGAAAATACCCTTGTTCAAACATAAAACGTTGCTGGTAAACTACCCCTTTCCCTTAACCGACATTCAACAAAATCAACAGACCTTGAGTTCTGTAAAATTCAAAATGGTATGCAGAGGACTAGTTGATTCTGTTTCAATGTACGGCAGTTATCGTTCGTCATATAAAAAATTACCCTTGTTAAAACATAACATGTTACTGGTAAACTACCCGTTTCCCTTAACCGATCTTCACCAGCACCAACAGGTATTGAGAACTCTACAATACAGAGCTTTATGCAAAACATCATTTGATTCTGTTTGAATTTGCGGCTGTTATCGTTTGCTATAGAAAAATATCGGTATGGAGAACCATACATGACTTCAATGTTCTAAGATTTATATTTAAAATCGTATTCGAAATGAAATATTTCCATAGGAACTACGTCTTTCTACTTATTGCTTCAGCATTAACCACAGTACTGTGGTCACTAACGTATTCCACCACATGTTTTCGCACTCGATTTTCACCGATGATGGCAGTCGATGGCACTGCCGAAAAGTCTGGTTTTGCAGAAAACATTGGACTACGGTTAAAGAGCCCAGGAAGCAATTTTAACAAAAAGCTACTCCTTTGTTGCCGATAACGTAGTACATATATAAAAAATTCTCCCCTCCACCTTCAACTATAATTTTTAATAATAGAAAATTACCCCCATCCCGTTCACCTAACTTCTTCATTTATAGATATTTCATCTACGTTTCTACAGTGGATTACTATAAGCTTCTTATCAGGATACTTTATTTATAAATATTAAGTACTTTACTCTTGTCAAATCATAAAATGTTTCCGGTAAACTACTCCTTTCTCTTAACCGAACTTCTCCAAAATCAACAGACCTTCCGTCCTCTACAATTCAGGGAAGCATGCAAAAAAATATTTGATTCTGTTTGAATGTGCCTCAGTTATCGTTCGTCATGGAAACATTTCTCTTGTTACAACATAAAATGTTGCAGGTAAACTACCCCTTTCCCTTAACCAATCTTCACCAAAATCAATAGACCTTGAGCTCTCTGCAACTCAGGGGGTGCAAAAAATTATTTGATTCTCATTGAATTTTCGGCAGTTATCGTTTGTTATAAAAAAATTACCCTTTTTAAAACATAAAACGTTGCTGATAAACTACCCCTTCACTTAACGGATCTTCAACAAAATCAAAAGACCTTGAGTTCTCTTTAGTTTAAAAAGGTATGCAAAAACCTAGTTGATTCTGTTTGAATTTACGGCAGTTATCGTTCGTCATATAAAAAATTACCCTTGTTAAAATATAAAATGTTGCTGGTAACCTACCCCTTTCCCTTAACCGATCTTCACCAACACCAATACGTCTTGAGAACTCTACAATACAGGGCTGTATGCAAAACATCATTTGATTCTGTTTGAATTTGCGGCTGTTATCGTTTACTATAGAAAAAAATTACCCTTGATAAAAAGCCGTTGCAGGTAAACTACCCCTTTCCCTTAACCGATCTTTACCAAAAACGACAGGTCTTAGGTACTCTACAATTCAGGTCTGTATGCAAACAATTATTTTATTCTTTTTGAATTTGCGGCTGTTATCGTTTGCCATAGAAAACACCCTTGATAAAACATAGAACGTTGCTGGTAAACTACCCTATTCCATTAACCGATCTTCACCAAAAACAATAAGTCTTGAGAACGCTACAATTCAGGGACGTATGCAAAACATTAGTTGATTCTCTTTGAATTTACGGCAGTTATCGTTCGTCATAGAAAAAATACCCTTGTTAAAACATAAAACGTTGCAGGTAAACTACCTTTTTCCCTTAACCGATCTTCAACAAAATCAACAGACCTTGAGTTCTGTATAATTCAAAAAGGTATGCAAAAGAGTAGTTGATTTTGTTTTAATGTACGGCAGTTATCGTTTGTAAAAAAAATTACCCTTGATAAAACATAAAATGTTGCTGGTAAACAACCCCATTCCCTTAATCGATCTTTACCAAAATCAACAGATCTTGAGAACTCTACAATTCAGGGCTGTATGCGAAACATTATTTGATTCTGTTTGAATTTGCGGCTGTTATCGTTCGTCATAGAAAAAATACCTTTGTTAAAACAAAAAACGTGGCTGGTAAACTACCCCTTTCCCTTAAACGATCTTCACCAAAAACAATAGGTCTTTAGTATTCAATAAATCAGGGCTATATGCAAAAACTTATTTGATTCTGTTTGAATTTGAGGCTCTTATCGTTTGCCATAGAAAATACCCTTTTAAAACATAAAACGTTGCTGGTAAACCATAGTTCCATTTCCTTAAGGAACATGGAAGTAAAAATTACCCTTGATAAAAAACCGTTGCCGGTAAACTACCCATTTCCCTTATCCGATCTTCACCAAAAACAATAGGTCTTGAGTACTCTACAAACCAGGGCTGTATACAAAAAATTATTTGATTCTGTTTGAATTTGCGGCTGTTATCGTTTGCCATAGATAATACCCTTGTTAAAACATAAAAAGTTGCAGGTAAACTACCCCTTTCCCTTAACCGATCATCACCAAAAACAATAGGTCTTGAGAACTCTACAGTTTAGGGCTGTATGCAAATAATCATTTGATTCTGTTTGAATTTTGCGGCTGTTATCGTTTGCCATAGAAAATACCCTTGTTAAAACATAAAACGTTTCAGGTAAACTACACCTTTCCCTTAACCGATCTTCACCAAAAACAACAGGTCTTGAGAACTCTACAGTTTAGGGCTGTATGCAAATAATCATTTGATTCTGTTTGAATTTGCGGCTGTTATCGTTTGCCATAGAAAATACCCTTGTTAAAACATAAAACGTTGCAGGTAAACTACCCCTTTCCCTTAACCGATCTTCACCAAAAGCAATTGGTCTTGAGAACTCTACAGTTTAGGGCTGTATGCAAATAATCATTTGATTCTGTTTGAATTTGCGGCTGTTATCGTTTGCCATAGAAAACACCCTTGATAAAACATAAAACGTTGCTGGTAAACTACCCTATTACATTAACCGATCTTCACCAAAAACAATAGGTCTTGACAACGCTACAATTCAGGGACATATGCAAAACATTAGTTGATCCTCTTTGAATTTACGGCAGTTATCGTTCGTCATAAAAAAAATACCCTTGTTAAAACATAAAACGTTGCCGGTAAACTACCCCTTTCCCTTAACCGATCTTCAACAAAATCGACAGACCTTGAGTTCTGTATAATTCAAAAAGGTATGCAGAAGAGTAGTTGATTCTGTTTTAATGTACGGCAGTTATCGTTTGTCAAAAAAAAAAATTACCCTAGATAAAACATAAAATGTTGCTGGTAAACAACCCCATTCCCTTAACCGATCTTTACCAAAATCAACAGATCTTGAGAACTCTACAATTCAGGACTTTATGGAAAATATTATAAGATTTTGTTTGAATTTGCGGCTGTTATCGTTTGCCATACAAAATACCCTTGATAAAACAAGAAATGTGGCCGGTAAACTACCCCTTTCCCTTAGACGATCTTCACCAAAAACAATAGGTCTTTAGTATTCAAGAAATCAGGGCTATATGCAAAAACTTATTTGATTCTGTTTGAATTTGCGGCTCTTATCGTTTGCCATAGAAAATACCCTTTTAAAACATAAAACGTTGCTGGTAAACTACCCCTTTCCCTTAACCGATCTTCACCAAAACCAAAAGGTCTTGAGAACACTACAATTCAGGGCAGTATGCAAAACATTATTTGATTGTGTTTGAATTTGCGGCTGTTATCGTTTGCCATAGAAAATACCCTTGTTAAAACATAAAACGTTGCTGGTAAACTACCCCTTTACCTTAACCGATCTTTACCAAAATCAACAGGTCTTGAGAACTCTACAAATTAAGGCTGTATGCGAAACATTATTTGATTCTGTTTGAATTTGCGGCTGTTATCGTTTGCCAAACAAACAAAATTACCCTTGATAAAAAAAACCGTTGCTGTTAAACTACGCCTTTCCCTCAACCGATCTTCACCAAAAACAATAGGTCGCGAGTAGTCTACAAATTAGGGCTGTATGCAAAAAATTGTATGATTCTGTTTGAATTTGCGGCTGTTATCGTTTGCCATAGAGAAAAACTACCGACGCACAGACACACACAGAGACACTTTTCAAAAAACGACTTTTTTTCATGTTTTGAGTGTAGTACAATCAGAATCTGCAATAATCTCGAACATGATTTTTTTTGTCATCACCATACTTCCATTTCCTTAAGGAACATGGAAGTAAAATATCGGTATGGAGAACCATACATGACTTCCATATTCTAAGATTTATATTTAAAATCATTTTCAGCCAAACAGCCAGGCTGTGTCTTACCTGCCTTTTTATTGCTGTATTAAATGAAAAATATTATATTACATTAAAATGAAAAAATTATAATTTTATTGCCTGGCAACAAAATTATTTTATTTTTAACAATTACCATTGTTTCAAAAAGTTTAAATAAATTTTCAAGTACTTTACTCTTGTTAAAACGTAAAAGGTTGCTGGTAAACTACCCCTTCCCCTTAATCGATCTTCACCAAAATCGAAAGTCTTTGAGACCTCTACAATTCAGGGACGTGTGCAAAAAATTGTTTGATTCTGTTTGAATTTGCGGCTGCTATCGTTTGCCATAGAAAATACGTTTGATAAAAAAACGTTGCTGCTAAACTACCCCTTTCCCTTAACCGATCTTCACCAAAAACAACAGGTCTTGAGTGCTCTACAAATCAGAGATGTATGCAAAACATTATTTGATTCTGTTTGAATTTGCGGCTGTTATCGTTTGCCATAGAAAATACCCTTGTTAAAAAAACGTTGCAGGTAAACTACCCCTTTCCCTCAACCGATCTTCACCAAAAACAACAGGTCTTGAGAACACTACAATTTAGGGCTGTATGCAAATAATCTTTTGATTCTGTTTGAATTTGCGGCTGTTATCGTTTGCCATAGGAAATACCCTTTTTAAAATATGAAACGTTACAGGTAAACTACCCCTTTTCCTTAACCGATCTTCACCAAAATCAACAGCTCTTGAGAAATCAGCAATTCAGGGCTGCATGCGGAACATTATTTGATTCTGTTTGAATTTGCGGCTGTTATCGTTTGCCAAACAAACAAAATTAACCTTGCTAAAAAAAACCGTTGCAAGTAAACTACCCCTTCCCCTCAACCGATCTCCACCAAAAACAACACTTCGCGAGTACTCTGCAAATCAGGGCTGTATGCAAAAAATTATTTGATTCTGTTTGAATTTGCGGCAGTTATCGTTTGCCAAAAAAAAAATCTAGAGACAAGACAGACAGACAGACAGACAGATAGACAGACAGACAGACAGACACACACACACACACACACACACACACTTTTCGGAAAACGACTTTTTTTCATGTTTTGAGTGTAGTAGAATCAGAATCTGCAATAATCTCGAACATGATTTTTTTTGCCATCACCATACTTCCATTCCTTAAGGAATATGGAAGTAAAATTACCCTTGATAAAAAACCGTTGCAGGTAAACTATCCATTTCCCTTATCCGATCTTCACCAAAAACAATAGGTCTTAAATACTCCACAAATCAGAGCTGTATACAAAAAATTATTTGATTCTGTTTGAATTTGCGGCTGTTATCGTTTGCCATAGAAAATACCCTTGTTCAAACATAAAACGTTGCTGGTAAACTACCCCTTTCCCTTAACCGACATTCAACAAAATCAACAGACCTTGAGTTCTGTAAAATTCAAAATGGTATGCAGAGGACTAGTTGATTCTGTTTCAATGTACGGCAGTTATCGTTCGTCATATAAAAAATTACCCTTGTTAAAACATAACATGTTACTGGTAAACTACCCGTTTCCCTTAACCGATCTTCACCAGCACCAACAGGTATTGAGAACTCTACAATACAGAGCTTTATGCAAAACATCATTTGATTCTGTTTGAATTTGCGGCTGTTATCGTTTGCTATAGAAAAATATCGGTATGGAGAACCATACATGACTTCAATGTTCTAAGATTTATATTTAAAATCGTATTCGAAATGAAATATTTCCATAGGAACTACGTCTTTCTACTTATTGCTTCAGCATTAACCACAGTACTGTGGTCACTAACGTATTCCACCACATGTTTTCGCACTCGATTTTCACCGATGATGGCAGTCGATGGCACTGCCGAAAAGTCTGGTTTTGCAGAAAACATTGGACTACGGTTAAAGAGCCCAGGAAGCAATTTTAACAAAAAGCTACTCCTTTGTTGCCGATAACGTAGTACATATATAAAAAATTCTCCCCTCCACCTTCAACTATAATTTTTAATAATAGAAAATTACCCCCATCCCGTTCACCTAACTTCTTCATTTATAGATATTTCATCTACGTTTCTACAGTGGATTACTATAAGCTTCTTATCAGGATACTTTATTTATAAATATTAAGTACTTTACTCTTGTCAAATCATAAAATGTTTCCGGTAAACTACTCCTTTCTCTTAACCGAACTTCTCCAAAATCAACAGACCTTCCGTCCTCTACAATTCAGGGAAGCATGCAAAAAAATATTTGATTCTGTTTGAATGTGCCTCAGTTATCGTTCGTCATGGAAACATTTCTCTTGTTACAACATAAAATGTTGCAGGTAAACTACCCCTTTCCCTTAACCAATCTTCACCAAAATCAATAGACCTTGAGCTCTCTGCAACTCAGGGGGTGCAAAAAATTATTTGATTCTCATTGAATTTTCGGCAGTTATCGTTTGTTATAAAAAAATTACCCTTTTTAAAACATAAAACGTTGCTGATAAACTACCCCTTCACTTAACGGATCTTCAACAAAATCAAAAGACCTTGAGTTCTCTTTAGTTTAAAAAGGTATGCAAAAACCTAGTTGATTCTGTTTGAATTTACGGCAGTTATCGTTCGTCATATAAAAAATTACCCTTGTTAAAATATAAAATGTTGCTGGTAACCTACCCCTTTCATTTAACCGATCTTCACCAACACCAATACGTCTTGAGAACTCTACAATACAGGGCTGTATGCAAAACATCATTTGATTCTGTTTGAATTTGCGGCTGTTATCGTTTACTATAGAAAAAAATTACCCTTGATAAAAAGCCGTTGCAGGTAAACTACCCCTTTCCCTTAACCGATCTTTACCAAAAACGACAGGTCTTAGGTACTCTACAATTCAGGCCTGTATGCAAACAATTATTTTATTCTTTTTGAATTTGCGGCTGTTATCGTTTGCCATAGAAAACACCCTTGATAAAACATAGAACGTTGCTAGTAAACTACCCTATTCCATTAACCGATCTTCACCAAAAACAACAAGTCTTGAGAACGCTACAATTCAGGGACGTATGCAAAACATTAGTTGATTCTCTTTGAATTTACGGCAGTTATCGTTCGTCATAGAAAAAATACCCTTGTTAAAACATAAAACGTTGCAGGTAAACTACCTTTTTCCCTTAACCGATCTTCAACAAAATCAACAGACCTTGAGTTCTGTATAATTCAAAAAGGTATGCAGAAGAGTAGTTGATTTTGTTTTAATGTACGGCAGTTATCGTTTGTAAAAAAAATTACCCTTGATAAAACATAAAATGTTGCTGGTAAACAACCCCATTCCCTTAATCGATCTTTACCAAAATCAACAGATCTTGAGAACTCTACAATTCAGGGCTGTATGCGAAACATTATTTGATTCTGTTTGAATTTGCGGCTGTTATCGTTCGTCATAGAAAAAATACCCTTGATAAACAAAAAACGTGGCTGGTAAACTACCCCTTTCCCTTAAACGATCTTCACCAAAAACAATAGGTCTTTAGTATTCAAGAAATCAGGGCTATATGCAAAAACTTATTTGATTCTGTTTGAATTTGCGGCTCTTATCGTTTGCCATAGAAAATACCCTTTTAAAACATAAAACGTTGCTGGTAAACCATAGTTCCATTTCCTTAAGGAACATGGAAGTAAAAATTACCCTTGATAAAAAACCGTTGCCGGTAAACTACCCATTTCCCTTATCCGATCTTCACCAAAAACAATAGGTCTTGAGTACTCTACAAATCAGGGCTGTATACAAAAAATTATTTGATTCTGTTTGAATTTGCGGCTGTTATCGTTTGCCATAGAAAATACCGTTGTTAAAACATAAAAAGTTGCACGTAAACTACCCCTTTCCCTTAACCGATCATCACCAAAAACAATAGGTCTTGAGAACTCTACAGTTTAGGGCTGTATGCAAATAATCATTTGATTCTGTTTGAATTTTGCGGCTGTTATCGTTTGCCATAGAAAATACCCTTGTTAAAACATAAAACGTTTCAGGTAAACTACACCTTTCCCTTAACCGATCTTCACCAAAAACAACAGGTCTTGAGAACTCTACAGTTTAGGGCTGTATGCAAATAATCATTTGATTCTGTTTGAATTTGCGGCTGTTATCGTTTGCCATAGAAAATACCCTTGTTAAAACATAAAACGTTGCAGGTAAACTACCCCTTTCCCTTAACCGATCTTCACCAAAAACAATTGGTCTTGAGAACTCTACAGTTTAGGGCTGTATGCAAATAATCATTTGATTCTGTTTGAATTTGCGGCTGTTATCGTTTGCCATAGAAAACACCCTTGATAAAACATAAAACGTTGCTGGTAAACTACCCTATTACATTAACCGATCTTCACCAAAAACAATAGGTCTTGACAACGCTACAATTCAGGGACATATGCAAAACATTAGTTGATCCTCTTTGAATTTACGGCAGTTATCGTTCGTCATAAAAAAAATACCCTTGTTAAAACATAAAACGTTGCCGGTAAACTACCCCTTTCCCTTAACCGATCTTCAACAAAATCGACAGACCTTGAGTTCTGTATAATTCAAAAAGGTATGCAGAAGAGTAGTTGATTCTGTTTTAATGTACGGCAGTTATCGTTTGTCAAAAAAAAAAATTACCCTAGATAAAACATAAAATGTTGCTGGTAAACAACCCCATTCCCTTAACCGATCTTTACCAAAATCAACAGATCTTGAGAACTCTACAATTCAGGACTTTATGGAAAATATTATAAGATTTTGTTTGAATTTGCGGCTGTTATCGTTTGCCATACAAAATACCCTTGATAAAACAAGAAATGTAGCTGGTAAACTACCCCTTCCCCTTAGACGATCTTCACCAAAAACAATAGGTCTTTAGTATTCAAGAAATCAGGGCTATATGCAAAAACTGACTTGATTCTGTTTGAATTTGCGGCTCTTATCGTTTGCCATAGAAAATACCCTTTTAAAACATAAAACGTTGCTGGTAAACTACCCCTTTCCCTTAACAGATCTGCACCAAAACCAAAAGGTCTTGAGAACTCTACAATTCTGGGCAGTATGCAAAACATTATTTGATTATGTTTGAATTTGCGGCTGTTATCGTTTGCCATAGAAAATACCCTTGTTAAAACATAAAACTTTGCCGGTAATCTACCCCTTTTGCCTTAACCGATCTTTACCAAAATCAACAGATCTTGAGAACTCTACAATGCAGTGCTGTATGCGAAACATTATTTGATTCTGTTTGAATTTGCGGCTGTTATCGTTTGCCAAACAAACAAAATTACCCTTGATTAAAAAAACCGTTGCCGGTAAACTACCCCTTTCCCTCAACCGATCTTCACCAAAAACAATAGGTCGCGAGTAGTCTACAAATTAGGGCTGTATGCAAAAAATTATTTGATTCTGTTTGAATTTGCGGCTGTTATCGTTTGCCATAGAGAAAATCTACCGACGCACAGACACACACAGAGACACTTTTCAAAAAACGACTTTTTTTCATGTTTTGAGTGTAGTACAATCAGAATCTGCAATAATCTCGAACACGATTTTTTTTGCCATCACCATACTTCCATTTCCTTAAGGAACATGGAAGTAAAATATCGGTATGGAGAACCATACATGACTTCCATATTCTAAGATTTATATTTAAAATCATTTTCAGCCAAACAGCCAGGCTGTGTCTTACCTGCCTTTTTATTGCTGTATTAAATGAAAAATATTATTTTACATTAAAATGAAAAAATTATAATTTTATTGCCTGGCAACAAAATTATTTTATTTTTAACAATTACCATTGTTTCAAAAAGTTTAAATAAATTTTCAAGTACTTTACTCTTGTTAAAACGTAAAAGGTTGCTGGTAAACTACCCCTTCCCCTTAATCGATCTTCACCAAAATCGAAAGTCTTTGAGACCTCTACAATTCAGGGACGTGTGCAAAAAATTGTTTGATTCTGTTTGAATTTGCGGCTGTTATCGTTTGCCATAGAAAATACGTTTGATAAAAAAACGTTGCTGCTAAACTACCCCTTTCCCTTAACCGATCTTCACCAAAAACAACAGGTCTTGAGTGCTCTACAAATCAGAGATGTATGCAAAACATTATTTGATTCTGTTTGAATTTGCGGCTGTTATCGTTTGCCATAGAAAATACCCTTGTTAAAAAAACGTTGCAGGTAAACTACCCCTTTCCCTTAACCGATCTTCACCAAAAACAACAGATCTTGAGAACACTACAATTTAGGGCTGTATGCAAATAATCTTTTGATTCTGTTTGAATTTGCGGCTGTTATCGTTTGCCATAGGAAATACCCTTGTTAAAATATGAAACGTTACAGGTAAACTACCCCTTTCCCTTAACCGATCTTCACCAAAATCAACAGCTCTTGAAAAATCTGCAATTCAGGGCTGCATGCGAAACATTATTTGATTCTGTTTGAATTTGCGGCAGTTATCGTTTGCCAAAAAAAAAATCTACAGACAAGACAGACAGACAGACAGACAGATAGACAGACAGACAGACAGACACACACACACACACACAGACACTTTTCGGAAAACGACTTTTTTTCATGTTTTGAGTGTAGTAGAATCAGAATCTGCAATAATCTCGAACATGATTTTTTTTGCCATCACCATACTTCCATTCCTTAAGGAATATGGAAGTAAAATTACCCTTGATAAAAAACCGTTGCAGGTAAACTATCCATTTCCCTTATCCGATCTTCACCAAAAACAATAGGTCTTAAATACTCCACAAATCAGAGCTGTATACAAAAAATTATTTGATTCTGTTTGAATTTGCGGCTGTTATCGTTTGCCATAGAAAAAACCCTTGTTAAAACATAAAACGTTGCTGGTAAACTACCCCTTTCCCTTAACCGACATTCAACAAAATCAACAGACCTTGAGTTCTGTAAAATTCAAAAAGGTATGCAGAAGAGTAGTTGATTCTGTTTCAATGTACGGCAGTTATCGTTCGTCATATAAAAAATTACCCTTGTTAAAACATAACATGTTACTGGTAAACTACCCGTTTCCCTTAACCGATCTTCACCAGCACCAACAGGTATTGAGAACTCTACAATACAGAGCTTTATGCAAAACATCATTTGATTCTGTTTGAATTTGCGGCTGTTATGGTTTGGTATAGAAAAATATCGGTATGGAGAACCATACATGACTTCAATGTTCTAAGATTTATATTTAAAATCGTATTCGAAATGAAATATTTCCATAGGAACTACGTCTTTCTACTTATTGCTTCAGCATTAACCACAGTACTGTGGTCACTAACGTATTCCACCACATGTTTTCGCACTCGATTTTCACCGATGATGGCAGTCGATGGCACTGCCGAAAAGTCTGGTTTTGCAGAAAACATTGGACTACGGTTAAAGAGCCCAGGAAGCAATTTTAACAAAAAGCTACTCCTTTGTTGCCGATAACGTAGTACATATATAAAAAATTCTCCCCTCCACCTTCAACTATAATTTTTAATAATAGAAAATTACCCCCATCCCGTTCACCTAACTTCTTCATTTATAGATATTTCATTTACGTTTCTACAGTGGATTACTATAAGCTTCTTATCAGGATACTTTATTTATAAATATTAAGTACTTTACTCTTGTCAAAACATAAAATGTTTCCGGTAAACTACTCCTTTCTCTTAACCGAACTTCTCCAAAATCAACAGACTTTCCGTCCTCTACAATTCAGGGAAGCATGCAAAAAAATATTTGATTCTGTTTGAATGTGCCTCAGTTATCGTTCGTCATGGAAACATTTCTCTTGTTACAACATAAAATGTTGCAGGTAAACTACCCCTTTCCCTTAACCAATCTTCACCAAAATCAATAGACCTTGAGCTCTCTGCAACTCAGGGGGTGCAAAAAATTATTTGATTCTCATTGAATTTTCGGCAGTTATCGTTTGTTATAAAAAAATTACCCTTTTTAAAACATAAAACGTTGCTGATAAACTACCCCTTCACTTAACGGATCTTCAACAAAATCAAAAGACCTTGAGTTCTGTTTAGTTTAAAAAGGTATGCAAAAAACTAGTTGATTCTGTTTGAATTTACGGCAGTTATCGTTCGTCATATAAAAAATTACCCTTGTTAAAATATAAAATGTTGCTGGTAACCTACCCCTTTCCCTTAACCGATCTTCACCAACACCAATACGTCTTGAGAACTCTACAATACAGGGCTGTATGCAAAACATCATTTGATTCTGTTTGAATTTGCGGCTGTTATCGTTTACTATAGAAAAAAATTACCCTTGATAAAAAGCCGTTGCAGGTAAACTACCCCTTTCCCTTAACCGATCTTTACCAAAAACGACAGGTCTTAGGTACTCTACAATTCAGGCCTGTATGCAAACAATTATTTTATTCTTTTTGAATTTGCGGCTGTTATCGTTTGCCATAGAAAACACCCTTGATAAAACATAGAACGTTGCTGGTAAACTACCCTATTCCATTAACCGATCTTCACCAAAAACAGTAAGTCTTGAGAACGCTACAATTCAGGGACGTATGCAAAACATTAGTTGATTCTCTTTGAATTTACGGCAGTTATCGTTCGTCATAGAAAAAATACCCTTGTTAAAACATAAAACGTTGCAGGTAAACTACCTTTTTCCCTTAACCGATCTTCAACAAAATCAACAGACCTTGAGTTCTGTATAATTCAAAAAGGTATGCAGAAGAGTAGTTGATTCTGTTTTAATGTACGGCAGTTATCGTTTGAAAAAAAATTACCCTTGATAAAACATAAAATGTTGCTGGTAAACAACCCCATTCCCTTAATCGATCTTTACCAAAATCAACAGATCTTGAGAACTCTACAATTCAGGGCTGCATGCGAAACATTATTTGATTCTGTTTGAATTTGCGGCTGTTATCGTTCGTCATAGAAAAAATACCCTTGTTAAAACAAAAACGTGGCTGGTAAACTACCCCTTTCCCTTAAACGATCTTCACCAAAAACAATAGGTCTTTAGTATTCAAGAAATCAGGGCTATATGCAAAAATTATTTGATTCTGTTTGAATTTGCGGCTCTTATCGTTTGCCATAGAAAATACCCTTTTAAAACATAAAACGTTGCTGGTAAACCATAGTTCCATTTCCTTAAGGAACATGGAAGTAAAAATTACCCTTGATAAAAAACCGTTGCCGGTAAACTACCCATTTCCCTTATCCGATCTTCACCAAAAACAATAGGTCTTGAGTACTCTACAAATCAGGGCTGTATACAAAAAATTATTTGATTCTGTTTGAATTTGCGGCTGTTATCGTTTGCCATAGAAAATACCCTTGTTAAAACATAAAAAGTTGCAGGTAAACTACCCCTTTCCCTTAACCGATCATCACCAAAAACAATAGGTCTTGAGAACTCTACAGTTTAGGGCTGTATGCAAATAATCATTTGATTCTGTTTGAATTTGCGGCTGTTATCGTTTGCCATAGAAAATACCCTTGTTAAAACATAAAACGTTTCTGGTAAACTACACCTTTCCCTTAACCGATCTTCACCAAAAACAACAGGTCTTGAGAACTCTACAGTTTAGGGCTGTATGCAAATAATCATTTGATTCTGTTTGAATTTGCGGCTGTTATCGTTTGCCATAGAAAATACCCTTGTTAAAACATAAAACGTTGCAGGTAAACTACCCCTTTCCCTTAACCGATCTTCACCAAAAACAATAGGTCTTGAGAACTCTACAGTTTAGGGCTGTATGCAAATAATCATTTGATTCTGTTTGAATTTGCGGCTGTTATCGTTTGCCATAGAAAACACCCTTGATAAAACATAAAACGTTGCTGGTAAACTACCCTATTACATTAACCGATCTTCACCAAAAACAATAGGTCTTGACAACGCTACAATTCAGGGACGTATGCAAAACATTAGTTGATTCTCTTTGAATTTACGGCAGTTATCGTTCGTCATAAAAAAAATACCCTTGTTAAAACATAAAACGTTGCCGGTAAACTACCCCTTTCCCTTAACCGATCTTCAACAAAATCGACAGACCTTGAGTTCTGTATAATTGAAAAAGGTATGCAGAAGAGTAGTTGATTCTGTTTTAATGTACGGCAGTTATCGTTTGTCAAAAAAAAAAATTACCCTTGATAAAACATAAAATGTTGCTGGTAAACAACCCCATTCCCTTAACCGATCTTTACCAAAATCAACAGATCTTGAGAACTCTACAATTCAGGACTTTATGTAAAATATTATAAGATTTTGTTTGAATTTGCGGCTGTTATCGTTTGCCATACAAAATACCCTTGATAAAACAAGAAATGTGTCCGGTAAACTACCCCTTTCCCTCAGACGATCTTCACCAAAAACAATACGTCTTTAGTATTCAAGAAATCAGGGCTATATGCGAAAACTTATTTGATTGTGTTTGAATTTGCGGCTCTTATCGTTTGCCATAGAAAATACCCTTTTAAAACATAAAATGTTGCTGGTAAACTACCCCTTTCCCTTAACCGATCTTCACCAAAACCAAAAGGTCTTGAGAACTCTACAATTCAGGGCAGTATGCAAAACATTATTTGATTGTGTTTGAATTTGCGGCTGTTATCGTTTGCCATATAAAATACCCTTGTTAAAACATAAAACGTTGCAGGTAAACTACCCCTTTACCTTAACCGATCTTTACCAAAATCAACAGGTCTTGAGAACTCTACAAATTAAGGCTGTATGCGAAACATTATTTGATTCTGTTTGAATTTGCGGCTGTTATCGTTTGCCAAACAAACAAAATTACCCTTGATAAAAAAAACCGTTGCTGTTAAACTACGCCTTTCCCTCAACCGATCTTCACCAAAAACAATAGGCCGCGAGTACTCTGCAAATCAGGGCTGTATGCAAAAAATTATTTGATTCTGTTTGAATTTGCGGCTGTTATCGTTTGCCATAAAAAAAAAAATCTACAGGCAGACACACACAGAGACACTTTTCGAAAAACGACTTTTTTTCATGTTTTGAGTGTAGTACAATCAGAATCTGCAATAATCTCGAACACGATTTTTTTTGCCATCACCATACTTCCATTTCCTTAAGGAACATGGAAGTAAAAATTACCCTTGTTAAAAAACCGTTGCAGGTAAACTACCCATTTCCCTTATCCGATCTTCACCAAAAACAATAAGTCTTGAGTACTCTACAAATCAGGGCTGTATACAAAAAATTATTTGATTCTGTTTGAATTTGCGGCTGTTATCGTTTGCCATAGAAAATACCCTTGTTAAAACATAAAAAGTTGCTGGTAAACTACCCATTTCCCTTAACCGATCATCACCAAAAACAATAGGTCTTGAGAACTCTACAGTTTAGGGCTGTATGCAAATAATCATTTGATTCTGTTTGAATTTGCGGCTGTTATTGTTTGCCATATAAAATAACCTTGTTAAAACATAAAACGTTGCTGGTAAACTACCCCTTTCCCTTAACCGACCTTCAACAAAATCAACAGACCTTGAGTTCTGTAAAATTCAAAAAGGTATGCAGAAGAGTAGTTGATTCTGTTTCAATGTACGGCAGTTATCGTTCGTCATATAAAAATTACCCTTGATAAAAAACCGTTGCTGGTAAACTACCCCTTTCCCTTAACCGATCTTCACCAAAAAGAATAGATCTTGAGTACTCTACAAATCAGGGCTGCATGCAAAACATTATTTGATTCTGTTTGAATTTGCGGCTGTTATCGTTTGCCATAGAAAATACCCTTGTTAAAACATAAAACGTTCCCAGTAAATTACCCCTTTCCCTTAACCGATCTTCACCAAAAACAATAGGTCTTGAGATCTCTACAATTTAGGACTGTATGCAAATAATCATTTGATTCTGTTTGAATTTGCGGCTGTTATCGTTTGCTATGTGAAATACCCTTGTTAAAACATAAAACGTTGCTGGTAAACTACCCCTTTCCCTCAACCGATCTTCACCAAAAACAATAGGTCTTGAGTACTCCACAAATCAGGGCTGTATGCAAAACATTATTTGATTCTGTTTAAATTTGCGGCTGTTATCGTTTGCCATAAAAAAAAATCTACAGACACATAGACAGACACACACACAGACAGTTTTCGTAAAATGATTTTTTTTCATGTTTTGAGTGTAGTACAATCAGAATCTGCAATAATCTCGAACGCGATTTTTTTTGCCATCACCATACTTCCATTTCCTTAAGGAACATGGAAGTAAAAGGATGTTAGACAAATGAACTAGCAAAGGTCAAGGAATGATTTTTTAAAATTATAATAAAATTTATTTATTGTAAAATGGCCCAAAGTCATTCAAATGAGACACTATAACTAAGTAATGGCAAGCAGAACCTATGAAAGTAATAGGTAATGTTTAAATTGTGTAAATTAAGGAATTCCAGACATTTATAGCTTAGGCCTATAAAATGCCTAACTGTCAAAATTCAGAAAAAGCAATTATAAGCGATTAACCAGTGTATTTGAGAAATAAGACAAAGTGACTTGTTAATTTCAATTATCTAACCATAAGAGTATGTCAGAAATGGAGTAAATATAAAAAAATAAGTGAAATATGTAATAAAATAACATTAGCAAATTGGTCAAACGTTGATACAGGACCAAGCCCAGCATTATGGGATATCAAATTAATCTTTGAAAGAAAATAAAGACATTGATGTTAATATCTCACACATTGGTAATAACACCAATGAATTATAGCAATTATAAAATATTAGGTAAATTTGGGACCAAAAACCCAAGCTTTCATAACAATTTAAACAAAATTCTTACCAATCAGAAACAGGGAATTATGCTTGAAATTAAGAAAACCGTTAGAATTTTTAGACAGTCCGTTATTAACACTCAAGTTATGCAGATGCCAAACTGAATCCGCTCTAATTAAAAAGTAATAAGAGGGAAATGTACTCAAATATGAATACATTCATGTACTAATATGAATAATAGAAATTGAATCTGGATCCATTGAACACATGATGAAACCATAAATCAAAATTCAATAATTGAAATTAAAAAAAACATTGACTAAATAAAATAGAAAAAAAGAAAACCCGAATGATGAAGAACTAAATACTATAATCAACAATATTTTGAAGAATTACCTGGGACTAATCAGAAGAAACAACAAGATTTTGTTAAGTATAAATGAATTCTATATAATTGCGAATAAAATTAATTAACTTTTCCACAACACAATAACTTTCACTCTGAACTTGGTATAATAAATTCTTTCAAAGATTAGTTGAAACTATATCTTAAAAAAAAACTGAACAATTTCATAAACCATTATTGAAAAATTATTTAAAACTGCATCAGCCTATTTGAAACTGTAACTTAACCTCTATGCGACGCCTATAAGTCGACACACTTTTTAGACACTAAGAACCGAGTTGTAAGTAAACCTGTATAGTATTTAATTAACACTGATGTAAGGTTGTGTACTTTCATAAACATCTTGCTTTATTTTGTTGTAATCCAAAGAACTTTTTCATCGTTCTGAACAAAACATTGTATCATTAACCAGAACGCCTGACCACCCGATGAGCGAGTAAAATTTAATAGCCGGAGCAAACTTTTTTATAATAACAAATATTTTGTACTTAATTTATAAATAATCAGCGAATCTGGACACTAATAAATTAGTAGTGAACACTAATAATTGTTCCTTGTTTTATTTGATATATGTCTTAATAATTGTGTACTTTAGCAGTGAAGAAAATTTTTTACCAGAATTATAGGTTGGCAACACTTCAGACTCCACTCGAGATTTGAATTCGCGCCAGTCCGTTTGGGTAAGTTTAAATTATTATCGAAGAAAAAGAAGAAACTTTTAATTGTTTTTAGTTAAAGAATTTGGCACCTATCGGGAATTAAGGTACATTAATATAAGGACAGGTAAGGAGAAGAACGATACACATTCGGGACTGGTTATTAGTGCATTCTCGATCGTCATCGTTAGCGATAGACTGAAGATCAACGCTGAGGCAAATCACGTTACATAATCAATTACTGATCAAACAAAATATAGAAGGACGCTATCGGCTTTTTTATAAATTGACGCCAACAACTTGGGGCTTTTAAAAGAGGTCTAGAAGAGACGTTATAAATTGGCACACAAACATGGGGCTTAATAGAAGGAAGATAGCCACGTAATTAGACGTTATAAAATCAATTACTAATTACATTCTGTTTTATAAATCTCAGTATCAGTATAGTCAATGGTTACAAAGTAATCACTTTATAATAACCAAATTTTATTTAATATCATTCACAATTGTCTTCCAAATATAATTATAATTTAGTTTAATTTAAAATAATTAAGTAAATATTGCTATAGGTTTATATTATAGAATCCTATATTCAATATGGCATATAATTTATGAACTGACTGATTTTTATCAGCTATATATACCTTACATTTGTTACAACGGTCTCATAAATTGTCGTATGTACAGTGAAAAAAAAATACATGCATCAATGAAATCACTAATTACCAACTTTAATGAGTCACAAATAACAATGTGAAATCAACAAGATTTGTAATTCAAATTCATTCAAGTACAGTAATTCAAATTAAATTTGTCCACACGCAATAATAATGTTAACTATTAGAGTTCTGCAGTAATTATAACACAATAATAATAATTATGGCTCCCATGTGCACCACCGAAGTAGTTTAGGAGTAGGCAGGGTAGGCTGCCTTATGTGAGCCATACTGCATACAAGGAAGGCAGTGTGGCCACCACTACACTTCAGCCGTCCATTATTATCACCAGGATGTTATCCCCGGGTACTTATTTTCAACAGGCTGAGTTGACCTGAGGGCTGAAAAATCATAGTCCACCTTGATTTTATGGTGCAGGCCCGGGAACTCTAGATTAGTAGCTAGGTGCCATACCCACTGGTCTACTGAGCCGCCTATAACACAGTAATCACTCTACAATCTCGTCAAGTGTAACTAACTAAATCGGCCGCTGTTGCTTATATAGATCCCAGAGATGTTCCAGATTAATTTTGCATTCTTTTGGTGATGCGCTGGCATAATTTGCATAGTTAAGAGTACTCAAACAGTCTGGAAGCTACTCGAGAGACACTGCACCTGTTCGGCTAGCCAACAAAAAAAAAACGCGTAGAACGTTTATGTAACTGCATCTAGCAACATATTGTAACAGAAAATCCTATAGCAAATGTGTTGTTGGATGCAAATGTCCTCGTAATAAGTCCACATGATGCTAAGACAGCATAGGTAAGTATAAGAGAAATTATGCAAAGTTTCATGTCAGGACAGTGCACAGTTGTTGATAAGAACTTTGTAAATTGTCAGGTTTAAGGATTTCTGAACACGTTAAAGTTACTATAAGTGTGCAAGATAGTGTCTAATGATAATTGTTATCATACTGCGTGCGTGAAAGTGCTAGTGGGGGAGCAAATGGTAATATATTTGCCTTCCGTGGGATTTTTGTGGTACAATAATGGGAGTTAGTTTTTCTGAAAGGTATTATCACAAGGAAAACGAATATGGATGTTGCCAGTCCCAAAAATTGTGCAGGGGAGTGGGGAGGGGATTTAAAATGGCCGACAACTCGTTTCACCGAAACAGCAATATCTTCATCATTTATAGGACTACAACAAATTTTCAAAGCTTAAAATACTTCTCAATGCAGTTTATACAATTACTAAAATATTGTGAATAATATAAATGAACCTCTTAGCCTCTTATGGATTGCTTAATATTGCTCTTCTGGTTTCCGTTGAAGGGTTAGTTTCTGTTACAGAGTATAAAAAATATATTGGAATGAAACAAAATATTCATTGTAGCTTTCATTATTTTATTTTATTATGCCATCATCATAAATTTTAGATACAAGGACAGAAAAACTATATGGCATCATATTGATGTATTCGTTTGTTACCAAAAACACAATGAAATGAAAAAGTAATGTGGAATGATATTTGCAGATATTAACACACAGGCAACACAAGTTCTCTATTGGCAAATAACATTTGGAAGAAAACATAATATGTTTTAATGAACCATTAAAATAAACTTTTTAAATATTTCAATAATAAGCTGTTTCAGAAGACCATTACTACAAAGTGTTTGTAAACAGTAGGTCATCAAAATAAAAATAATGTAAAATAATAATTACACTTATTAATCAGTTTCACTGTCTTCATCTGAACTATTATCCCTATTCCGGTTAAAACAGTTATTTACATCATCATTCGGGGTCCACACATTCACACATGTCAGTGCATGGCAAGCCATGACGTCTGCATTTACATACAAGTGTAGAACATCTACTCTTTTTGCATGAACATTTCACTAGCTCCAGAATGGCCTGTGGGGCAGGTTGCAACGTGGTCATCTGGGGTACAAATGTACCGTTTTGTCTTTCCCATCCATAACCAGCATCTGGCTGTGGAATCTTCGGATTCGCAACAACATCATTTCGCCATACCATGGCTTGATAATGTGCTCTCAATATGGCATAGCGAAGAGCTGACTGTGTTGGTGGCATTTTCTCTGATTCGGCAATTTTCTTTTGAAACCGGACAGCTCCAACATCCGATTTTGCACAGTTTGGCATGTAAAGTTTACAAACAAAACGTTCTAACGCATCAAAAATACCATTAGATGGTGTTGCATCCAATCCCAAGTTTGCAAAAGCTTGCAAAATATTTGTATGACATTGCTGAAATGCTTTCCAACATGAAAGTTTACCTTTACCAGCGAAAGCTCCTGTGGTATCGCTTCCAGTAAAGGCATGAAACCCAGCCAATGCATTCACTTTTTCTTCGCCTAAAGCATTGTAGATTGGTTTTAGAGCAATCTGTCTTTTCTTCTTACCACTCCCTACAATACACGATGTTCTAGAACATAGCATGGGGTATCGCCGAAGAGCCAATATAACAACATCTGTATCTGGTGAGTGAATATCAATAGTAGAGGCTCCTCATAAGGTTGCATCAGCAGCGTGTAATATCAATTTTGTGTTAGCTTCCTTGTGTGAGTTTCGTAGGTGCTGTACTGTGATGTGAGTGACTGCCACTTCTTCTCGCCATGCCACAATGACATGTAGTTTCAGTTCTGTAAACCGACTGATAATTTTATTTGCCAAGTAGGCAGTTAACTCTTCTTTAGTCTGCACACTTGACAGCAATGTTTTCATGGTAATGTTCTTTATTCTTGTATTGTCAGTGATATGATATGCGATTGATTCACTTCCTCTGAGACGTTTTTGGCGAGTTGCATTCTTCAATGAAACCGGAATATTATATCTATCAAAAACAACTTGCACTTCCGTCATAGGAGTTATAGTATGTCTGTAATCTTTTAAGGAAATGATTGGACAAATCTTCACAAGTATTGATATAATGAGGCTTATCAAGGCTCTGCAAAAATGCCATACCATCTATAATTGCAAAACACATGTTGTGAAGTTATATTTAATACAAATAAATAAAGTCCCTAGTTCTGGGCGACAATTGTGAAGTTAATTTACATTCTAATACATTAAATCATAAAAATATTTTACTCTCCACTTACCTTTAAATTTTCTTCTCCGCCCAGAGTTCGTCACACGAACGTTGAAATGCAAGTATGATTTCAAGGTTATATTAATAACGTACACAACTCGCATTTAGGAAGAGAAGTAAATTAAATTTTATTAAATTCTTTAAACTTTCAACATGTTCGTTATTACTTATTCATTTCTTTACCTCTTACATTAATCTTTTAAATTAAGAGAAAATATATGTTTTTATGCATAGTAAATTAAACTTGAGAAAATTACTAATAACAAAACTGACTTTAAATCTGTAACGATAGCCCTATAAAGAAATGAGTGGAAATCTATGTTGGATGCTGTCTTGTAACCATGTCAGTCTCTGAACTGACAATTTACTATAAATATATTGAAATTTTACAATTAATTCTTTGTCTTAGTGTACACACTAAACTGTCCCATCAATTGGGGATCCAAATGAATGTTTACTTGAACGGTAGAAACTGATGGTCATGTATAACTGGTGGGGCAATGTTGATTCTACGTGTTAATTGTAAATGGTTGTTTTTCACCTGCTTATGGGTCCAGAAGGATGATCTTTTATGAATATGTGGCGATCTCATGATTGGCATGTTGTTGTGGTTGTGGTGAGCTAATTCTCTTCGGTGGCGAGTGTGGAGCTTTTAAGATGGCATTTGTTCAGCTATGTAGCAGGACTATGTCTCTGGTCGGCGAACCCTGATCACACATTACATTTTTAGTGAGAGACCACACACAAATGCCCCCACTGTTTGAACACCCTCCAAAATACATATATAAAGGCAACACCTAGTTATGGGCTACATAATGAAACTTGGTAAAATTATTTTGGCCAACATGCCTTATTTAAAAACTCTCTAACAATGATTCTTTATAAACTGAACCTCACCGAATGTGAGTTGCTTTTTGCAATATAATAATTTATCTTGGCTCTGTAACATCTTATGAACTTATAACTTAGAGTGAAATTGTGGTTACCACGTGGTGCAGAATTTATTTAAAACCCATAGTTTTCTTACTACATATAATTTTGAGAACACCATTAATTTGAATTTGACATGATTTACATTTAACGTGCCTGAGTAAGTTCCCATATATATGTATAAAGTTTTACTGTCATTGTAGCAAAACTTTATAGCACTTAACTAACAACGCTTTGTGCAATAGGTTAAGTGCACAACACAATCTCGTTACATCGGTGTTAATGAAAGTTCACACTTAATTATATTGTTGTTAAAGTACTTTAGGTTTTAGGGCCGAGATTCAGACACTCCAATAATCTAGTTTTATCGGTTTATAAAAACTTTACGAACAATTACGTATCTCACAATGCATGATTCAACAAGTGGGTACGCTTACTCAAGCTTACTAAAAAAACGTTTTCTCCCGTGAAATGTAGTATTTGATAGATATAATGTAATTAAAACTCACCGCAGTCGTTTAAGAAACTATTTTTCCATAGTATTTCGAAGTAGAAGATGGAATTAACTCTCCTCTCCACCGAAGGAATATAATGTCGATCGTCACCCACGCGGTATGTAGCCAGACAGAACTTAACAGAAATTTTCGTTCCGTGCTCGTTTGGGTAAGGAAAATCTCACCAGACTGCAGCACCGTTGTTTAAAACTGCTGCAAAAACTCAGCAGATGGCGACACCGACCAAACAGTGTAAAATAGAAAACGGTAGTTTCTCCTATCCGCGGGTAGAGCGCAGCACTAATTACTGCCTTAAATTTCGTACTGCCAATAACGTCAAAACTGCCAATAAAATGACTGAACTAGCGCTGAATCTTTTGACTCAGCACAGGTGATGTTTGAATTTCAAGTGTATTATTGTTTATGTGTATTACTAGTGTTTTATTGAATTATATTGTTTGGAATATAGGTATAAACAAATGTTAGAGTAAGTAAATTCAGGGGGAAAAGGGGGAACATATCGGTTGAGGATCTGGCATGGTGTAAGTCCAGGGATTTGGATCTTGGGGGGTGGCATGTTAGAAGGTTAGGTGCGCTGTGGTGCGTGTCTGTTCGATTTTATGGTGTTGGGATCTCGAATAGAGAAGTCCAGTAATATCGTTCAGGTGCGGCCATAGTCGCCGAGCCAGGGGGGTAGTTTACCCATGATGTGTAAGAACTAATGGGGGGTTGTTGGCACCATATCCTCGCCGATCCTCTTAGGGGTTTAGCAATGAGATTTCTTCTGTTTCGGCAGAAGATCTCTCATTGGGGGGGTATTGTAACGGGGCAAAAAGGGGTATTACTATTTTTATTGTAATTTCATTCGGTTTTATTTTAAATTATACGGGTCCAAAACAACAAGTCACCTACATAGAACGGCGCAGTGCGTTGAGTGCGGCGTGGTCAACAAGAGTTAATTCACAGAATACCAGTGTGCACATGCCTGTGCTTTCCGTTGTGGAGAAGAGACAAAAAACCTTTGTGGCTAACAACCAGCCAAAAAGGAATGCGTCCGGTGTGCAACGAAGCAATACAATTCCAGGAACTGTAGTGTTGAGTGACACGCGCCAACACCAGCATTCGCGCAGACGACGCCAAGAAGCAAAAACAACATGGCTTGATTGGGAATTCTGTGTGCCATGTGCTCAGAACCGGGCGGAAACATAATAGAGATCCCGCCCATTTGTGTGACGTGTAGACAGGCAGTGAGATTTCGTCGACGTCCAACACATGGGAGTTGCACTTGTTAAATGTGCGGTGACAAAGACTTTAACGCATAAGGCATTGCTTTCCGTCTTGTCCAAAAAACCTTGGCAGTGGGGTACTTGTCTGATACTCTTCGCAGTACCTCACCAACGCTAACCTGGCCAGATAGCCCGCCAAACGGGGCTCAAGAATAAAATTTTAGTATCAAGTAAAAGTCAGTGCAGTTTTCAGAAATGCGGAAGTGAGAACAGTTTTTTCGAAAGACAATGAAATCGTAAATTGTTTCGAACACATAGAACGGATTTTGTAAGTGATGTGCCACGAGGTCGGGCAGACACCACGTTGCCGGCAGGGGTATTGAGTAACGTATCCCAAAAATATATGTGTAATTTTGAGTATAATGGGGCCTATCTAAGTTAAAGGGGTAAATTTGTTTTATGGTGTGAATGTGAGAATGAGCAGGCTGGGCGGCCTTCTTTAAGGTAAGATGTTTAATAGAATTTTAGTAGTATCCGATCATGTCATAAATATTATAAGAATGTTTTATTTGGCTTGAATTTTGGCAAGAAGTAATAGATTAATGTAAGAGGTAAAGAAATGAATAAGTAATAACAAACATGTTGAAAGTTTAAAGAATTTAGTAAAATTTAATTTACTTCTCTTCCTAAATGCGAGTTGTGTACGTTATTAATACAACCTTGAAATCATACTTGCATTTCAACGTTCGTGTGACGAACTCTGGGCGGAGAAGAAAATTTAAAGGTAAGTGGAGAGTAAAATATTTTTATGATTTAATGTATTAGAATGTAAATTAACTTCACAATTGTCGCCCAGAACTAGGGACTTTATTTATTTGTATTAAATATAACTTCACAATTGGCGCCCGAACAGGGACCCGTATAATTTAAAATAAAACCGAATGAAATCACAATAAAAATAGTAATACCCCTTTTTGCCCCGTTACAATACCCCCCCCCCAATGAGAGATCTTCTGCCGAAACAGAAGAAATCTCATTGCTAAACCCCTAAGAGAATTGGTGAGGATATGGTGCCAACAACCCCCCATTAGTTCTTACACATCATGGGTAAACTATCCCCCTGGCTCGGCGACTATGGCCGCACCTGAACGATATTACTGGACTTCTCTATTCGAGATCCCAACACCATAAAATCGAACAGACACGCACCACAGCGCACCTAACCTTCTAACATGCCGCCCCCCAAGATCCAAATCCCTGGACTTACACCATGCCAGATCCTCAACCGATATGTTCCCCCTTTTCCCCCTGAATTTACTTACTCTAACATTTGTTTATACCTATATTCCAAACAATATAATTCAATAAAACACTAGTAATACACATAAACAATAATACACTTGAAATTCAAACATCACCTATATGGCAGGCATAAAATGCAAACTTTTTTTTTCAAAAAAATTTAAATTTAACAAAATATTATTTTTTCCCAATATTCAGAAAGATTTAAAATTATTTAAATCGATTATACGACAAAATTTGCATCAATCAATTGCCAGAAATTGGTCTAGTTTATAATGTCAGCCATCAGCTGATCTCTCTGGGTCAAGTCAACGACCTTGACATACCTATGTTATACATAGGTTACATCATAAAATACATGAGACATCTTTAAAATTTCTACCTTCAAACATAATACAACAAGACATTTAAAATTAACATAGTTATTATTACAATTAACAATACAATTGACATTTAAATTGACTCAAATTTACACATTTTGTAGCTTTATATTATTCTCAAATTCTATCAAAATTTGTCACTTGCTTCAATTATTTTTATATTTTGACTATGACCTTCTTTCTTTATTATTCTCAATCTCAATTAGTTTGGGTGACTTAATTATTCATAATAACTTGGCATTTATAAAACTCTTAACCCCTTTTCTCTCTAATACTCACTAACAGCTTTAACTAATATGACACCCATTCTCTATCAAAAACATCTATCAAACATTCTCTAAACCCACTTACTACTCAAATCATATCGCATCATTCTACCATTATATATATAAAAAAAATACTCTCTACCCCTTTGCACTCAGGATGTGTGTTCCCTCCCAAAGCTCACTCCCTTATGTTGGTTCCTGGACTCTCCCTAGGTAACCCTTTCCGGCGCTAATCGGTTCCTTCCTGTCCCAACACCTTTCGTTGCGGACTCCTTATCACACCACCCCCCTTACAAAATTCCCATCAACTAATTACTCTCCCAATACATCACTTTCATTTACAAATTATCTCCACTTGTTTATTAACTCAATATATCAATCAATGCTCTACCTATTTTCCCCATAGCTACTGTGTCACTATTACCTCTCCAATTCTACATTACTTTTATTCCCACAACACTATTATTCTCTCTAGTACCCCTTTAAATTCACATGGACTGATCTAAATGTCCTAACAAAATAATAATCACCCAAAATCTACTTTACCACCTTTTACAAACCATTTAAAATTCTTAACTATCTCAAATTATTTCCCTCATTTAAATAAAATCTTTTACCACATTGAAATCATTATATTCGAACATTAATTATATTCAAGCATTTAGTTACATTGAAAAGTTGTAAATTATTTATAAGTGACATATTGCATATCTAACTCAAGCAATCAGCTGATTTTCTTGGCAAGGTGAATGACCTTACTACTGACATATTTCAAAATTATACAATTACACATTTTATCAATCCTTACCTCTAACACAAACTAATACATTTATGAGACATAATAAACACAGTATATTAAACATCTACTGCACCTATTTCTCGAATCAAGATACAATTAGCTCAGGAGCGAGTTGCCCTTATTACGTTAACAAATTTTAATTCGTTACCCCTTGAGTAACCTCTTCATTAAAGGTATAACTAGAAAGGTAAATAAAAACATTAAAAACTGCACAATATGTCAGATGGTCAAGAAAAGTAACGAGAGAAAAGATGGAACGATGATACCCATCACTTCAACCGCCAAACTGGAAAAAGTGTTTCTCGACATATGTGGACAATTCCCACGTAGCAGAGGGAGACATAGATTCAAGGTCATAGTGATTCTATTGGACCATTACACCAAATACACCAAGTTATACGCTATAAACAGAGCAACAACAAAGAAAATATTAGACATCATAAAAAATAAATACATTACAGAAATTGGAAAACCATACATGATTATAACAGACCACGGAACACAATTCAAAGGGAAAAAGTGGAGAGATGAATTAATAAAATTAAACAAAAAAAAAACCTATAAAACATCCGTATACCACCCTAGCAGTAATCCCGCAGAAAGGGTGTTAAGAGAGGTGGGACGTATTTTAAGAACGTACTGCTATGATAATAAAAAAGAATGGCAGAAATATTTAACTTCAACCGAAGAATTTTTGAATATAAGTTACCACCATTTTATTGAGAACACCCCATATTTAATGATGTTTGGAAGAAAACCACATAGAGAGATACAGGAGTTAATAGACTTCCCAATCAACCCAGAAGACCCGTATGATGAAAACAAATGGTACAGCCGAATCATGGAGAAAATCGAGAAACAAAAAGCTAAATATTCTCAAAACCAACCTAAACTAATTAAATATAATGAAGGAGAAAGGGTATTAATAAAAAACCGTGAGCTACCCAGTACACTTGAAGGCATAGCCAAGAAACTGTTATTATTATACATAGGACCCTATGTCATCACCAAGGACAATGGTAACAATACATACGAAATAAGTAACATAACCACAAAAAAAGATAAAAGGAGTGTATAATCAAGCTTCTATAAAAAAGTTTTACGAGGAAAAATAAACCATAATAAATAAATAAAGAATTACCAAATTCAAAAGATGTAAGATCAGCTTACAACAATATTTCGATGACATATGAGATATAATATAAAATATAAAATAAAGGAATGTTACAAAAATTCCTACAAAGTAAGATCACCTTACAATAATGAATAAATAACATATAAAGTAAAAAGAAAAAATATATATATATTTGTATAAAAATGAAGGAATCAGTTACAAAAAATTCCTAGTAAGAACGACAAACTTACAAAAATTAGTCAGAATAATATTTAAAACAAAACAAAATAAACAAAAATAAAATCAAGCAAGAACTGCTAAGACAAATACCTAAAATTATAATGAATCCAGAGTATTCAAAGAAAAAAAAATGAACTGGTATAAGAAAAAGAAAAAAAAAATTCGTATAAAGCAAATATACAGCAAATGGCTAAAGCTAAATAATGGTAACCAGCCAAAAAAGAAAAAAAAGATGTGTAAGATAATTAAAATGATCACAAGAAGGAAAGAAAAACAAACGAATGAAAAGTTAGCGATAATGAAATTAACAACTAAATAAATAAAAAACAATCAACTGTATGAGTAGATAACAGTATATAGCAAAGGTACAGTGGAAGGAAGAATGAGTAAAAGGTTAAAATGATCGAAAAAACCACGAAGTGGACAATCCCAAAAAATATTATTATTATTAATATAAGTCACAAGATGACAATAAAGGTATTTAAGATTGACTGAGAATAGGTCCAGCAATCAAATTAACTGAGCAGAGATGATGTTCCTCTGGTCTCAGAAAAATGAGTAGTAATGGAAGAAACCAGCTACTAAAATTTAGGGAAAAAATTATAGAAAAGGGAGAACGCACTAATGGAAATAAGCAAAAACAGATCCAAATAAAAAGGAATGGAACAAGTAAGAATAGAAATAAGAAGGAAGAAATAAACAAGAAAGAAAAGGAAAAAATTATATATAACTGATAATCTCATAAAAAACTATGCTAGTGTTTTACCAAAATGATCAATTTTGAAGGAGAGGCATTATGTTACAACACAAATAAGCCACCCCAATACCAGGGATAAAAAAGACGAATCAACAATATAAAAAGTAATTCGTATAATAAAATGTTTAAAATAATGAAAATAAAATGACAATGATGCGACAAAAGACGACATGACCTAACCCAAGTGATTGACCAAATAAAAAGAAACAAAAGGAGAAGGGAAAAACGAAACCAAATAAGAATGAAATCTATTGAAGGAAGTGAATGAATCCATACAACCAAATGAAATAAAACCAAGTGAGAAGGGGAAAACCAAAATAAAATGAAACAAAATAAGATGAAAGTAAAAAAGAAGAAAAATGAACATGAAACAAACCAAGTATAAAGGAAATAAAGTGAAACCGAATGAGAAAACGCAGACAAATAATATAGAATATGAAAAGGAGAAATGGTACACTCAAATATAATAATGGAAACGGAACCAATAACTAACCAATGTAAAAAAAATAAGTATTAGTTGTGACGGCAGCGGTATGCGAACATCTGCTCTCCGGTACATTTTTTTTTTTTTTTTTTTTTTTTTTTTTTGCTCTGGGCTTTGCGGTTGTGCGTCGCAGAGACGAACCGCACGGGAACTGAGTTCCGAGCTACCATATGGAGCTCCTGCCTCGTGGCCCTGCCCAAGTAGGGCGTGTGCTCTATAGCAGGCCTTTCTCGGCTGATGTGCTAGCCTACGCTAGCGCAGTATACACCGAGGGCGTTTCCATGAATCACCTGGGCGTATACGGTACCTTCCCAGCCCAGTCACTAGAGGATTGTCTGGGAACCTCGCCGCACGTGCATAAAATTTGCGTGCAAGCCGCCTGAAAGTGTCGTCTAAGGAGCGGACGCCAAGTCCTCTCCTTAGAAGGCGAGATGAGAAGCGACGGGGGACTTTGGCCGCTAGCCGAAGCCCCTTGTCGAGGACTCTCTGCAACTTCTTTTTATGCATTGCGGCGAGGTAACCCCAGACCGGGCAGGCGTAGGTAATGACCGGCAGCAGGTACGCGCCGACGATCATCCTACCCAATTTCCTGGTCATGGCTGGGCTGATCAGGAGTGGAAACAGTGCGCACAGGCGAGTGGATGCTCGCTTAAGAACTGTCTGTGCGTGGGTACGCCAGGTGAGCCGACGGTCGAGGTGTAAGCCGAGGTACTTGACCTCGTTGGACCAGCGCAAGTACGTTCTGCCGATACGTAGTTGCCTAACGGGGTTCTTCCGTCGCTTAGAGAATTCGACGGCTACGCTCTTGGTAGGGTTGAGGAGCACTCTCCAGTTATCAGTCCAGTCCACGAGCGTGTCGAGCTGGCGCTGCAGTCGTAGGACGGCCCTTTCCTCATGACGATCGGCCGTAAATACGGCCGTGTCGTCAGCGAAGAGGGCCATCTGGACTCCAGGCTGTCTCGGCACGTCGTTGACGTAGATCGAGAACAGAAGGGGGCCTAGAACACTACCTTGAGGGACGCCGGCTGTGATTCGCCTCTCGGAAGAGACTGAATCGCCAACTCTCACGCAGAAGGTCCTCTCCGTCAGAAAGCTAGCAACCAGATGGAGGTAGCAGTCCGGGAGCTGGACTTCCCTAAGTTTGAATAACAGGCCATCATGCCATACGCTGTCGAAGGCTTTCTCAACATCTAAGAAACAGCTAACGGTCCGTTCTCTCCGACACCCGGCTTCCGTGATGCCTTCCACCAGTCTCATCAATTGATGAGTGGTCGAATGCCCCACACGAAAGCCGAACTGTTCGGGGACCAGCACGTCAAAGTTGGTTAGATGTTCTCGTACACGACGCTGTACGAGGCGCTCAAAAACCTTGGACGTAGCGGAAAGTAGGCTGATAGGCCGGAGGTTTTCCGAGCGGGTGGTATCCTTTCCCGGCTTCGGGATCACGATAACCGTCGCCTTTCTCCATTTCTTGGGAAAGTAGGCCAGTCTAAGACACGCGTTGAACAAATCAGTCAAGAATTGAACTCCAGGCTCGGGAAGAAGACGTAGAGCGGTGTTGGTAACACCGTCCGGGCCTGGAGCTTTTCTTGGCTGAAGTTCAGCGAGCCGATCTGAGACCTCTTCCAAAGAGATGGGTTCGGGCTCCGTCGTGATCGGAAGTGACAGAAAGTCTTCCACGGCCATCTCGACTTGTTCGTCGAAGTCCCAGTCCATGGGCGGGTTGGGAGCGAACTGTCGCTCGAAACACAAGCCCAAGTACTCGGCCTTCTCCTCCGGGCGACCCAGGGGTCGACCGAACGGTCCAACAATGGCGGGAAGTGGAGGTCGGCGCCTCCGTCCCGTCAATGCGGTAGGCATTCTGTACGGGTGAGATTGCGGGTCCGCATCCCCCGTTCGGGCCACGTCGAGTTCCCAACAGCTACGTCGGAACGCCTTCAGACTGCCACGCAGTCGTCCGGTGAGCCGATTGTATGCTGCCTTATCGGCCGGATCACGGGTCCTCTGCCAACGTTTCCGGAAGTAATTCCTCTCGCGAGCGAGAAGAGAGACTTCCTCAGGGATGCGTTGGTAGCCAGGCGTGAGACCAGCTCGCGTACGTGAAGACACGCCTATAGCCGAGATGATTGCCTCTTCGATTCCCGCAACTGCTTCGTCTAGGAGGCGAACGGAATCGATTGGGGCCGCTGGCGGCAATCGACGGCACAAGGCCGGGCCGTAGCGATCCCAATCGATAACCTTCTTCTGGTCAGAACGTGCATAGGCGTGCTGGGTAGCGACGTGGACCAAGATAGGGTTGTGGTCGGATGTCAGCTCCGTAAGTGAGAATACCTCGACCGGACAGACAACTCCTTGGGTCACCGCGATATCCAGAACATCGGGAGCCGCGTTAGGCTGTGACGGAAAGAACGTGGGTTGCGCTGGACCAAACACCATCGCCCGGCGCGATTCAACAAAACTGAGCAAGCGCCTCCGTTCGGAGTAGTCAGGCGACTATTCCAAGCGCGATGCTTGCAATTCAGATCGCCGGCCAAAATTACCCTTCGATGGGAATCGAAGATGACGTCCAGGTCGCCGACAAGGAGTTCAGCTTGTGGGGGCTTGTAAGCTGAGACCACGAGGACGCCGCCAAGAGCTCCGTGGACCTCAATGGCGGTGGCCTCTAGGTTGGTAAGCTGCGGCAAAGCGACACGATGATGACCTATGGAGGTCCTCACCGCGATCGCCGTGCCGCCTCCTCGTCGGCCAACTCGGTCATCCCGATAGACCACGTAATTTGGTAATCGAAACCGGTTCGCCGGGGTCAGGTGGGTTTCAGTAAGGAGAAGTACGTCGGGTTTGAACCGAGCCAGGAATTCAAGAAGGTCGGAATGCTTGGGACCGATGCTGTTAGCATTCCAGGCTACGAGCGAGAGATCTCGTCTAAGGGCTCGGTTCATAGAAGACCTATGACTTCGCAGGCTTCCACCAAGAGCATGAATCTCTCAGTTGGGTCAGCAGTTTCCAGGCGGGCTCGGATGGACCTGAAGGTAGATGCGACTTTCGGGAGGTCGTAGCTAGACAGAAAGCCGCGGACGAACTGTGCGTCATTGGAACTGACGGACTGGGTGGTTTGCCTGGAAACTGAGGCCGCATAAGAGCGACCAGGTGTTACGGCAGATCGGGTCATGGTGGAAGCCATAGGACCAGGGCCAGACGGTTTTGGATCAGCGGCAGGAAAAGTACGCTGTTGCGCTTCGTCGGACTTATACCGGGAAGCAGGACTTTTCTTGGGCTGTGGGCAGGCAGGAGCTCGGGGCCGAGCATCCGGTGTGGGTATCCCTTTGTTCCTGGGTTTGATGCCTGCTCGCGGAAATCGCGGAGGTGGCAGGGGCGGCGAGGCTACCTCTGGTTCAGAGGCGGGAGTAGGAGGTTCCGCGGAGGTGGAGGGTTCATTCTCCGGCTCCAAAACCGAGATAACAGCTACTGGGCGTGTCTCTGCTGTGGAAGGAGACGCGGTACGTTTAGTTGCCTTTGTAGGGACCAGCGGTGGACACAGCGAGCCAATCCGGCATCAGCAGCCGCCGAGACGTGACCAACTATGTGTTCGGAGCGAGCCAACCAGCGATCCCGGTTAGTTAATAAAACCCGGGCCGGCAGAAAATTTTGATGCACTCTTCATCGCCACGCCATCCGACGCACTTCATCTCCTCTCTCGGACGACATCGGCGCGGAGTCAGCCGGAAGGAACGGCCGAAGAATAGAACCGGCGTTCTTGCGTCTTCGCCCTCCAGTTCCGCGCCAGCGATGGATTTCGCTGGGCCGGCAGCCGACTCTACAACCGGTGCCGGAAGAAGAGGAGGACTGCAGTACGCCACGAACAGCGGGCGCAGCCGCCGAACATCTCAGCGCGGCACTACCAACATCACCGTTCTCGCCACTAGGTCCTTTTTAGGGCCACCAAAATAACTAGAGTGTACGATTGGCGCCAGTTGTCATGCGGCAAGCCTTTTGTCCGGTGACAAGTGGCGCCCAACGTGGGGCAGCGATCATCTTGCGGATGCAAGATCCAGCCACGCCAGCGAGCTACCAGCCGGCACATCAATCAACATGGCGCCCAACAGACACCTCCACAACATCTGGAGAAGAGCAGTAGGCTGGCTACCGGAGAGCATTGAAGACCCGGTGGAGTTGTGACGGCAGCGGTATGCGAACATCTGCTCTCCGGTACCAGCGGTGGACACAGCGAGCCAATCCGGCATCAGCAGCCGCCGAGACGTGACCAACTACGTGTTCGGAGCGAGCCAACCAGCGATCCCGGTTAGTTAATAAAACCCGGGCCGGCAGAAAATTTTGATGCACTCTTCATCGCCACGCCATCCGACGCACTTCATCTCCTCTCTCGGACGACATCGGCGCGGAGTCAGCCGGAAGGAACGGCCGAAGAATAGAACCGGCGTTCTTGCGTCTTCGCCCTCCAGTTCCGCGCCAGCGATGGATTTCGCTGGGCCGGCAGCCGACTCTACAACCGGTGCCGGAAGAAGAGGAGGACTGCAGTACGCCACGAACAGCGGGCGCAGCCGCCGAACATCTCAGCGCGGCACTACCAACATCACCGTTCTCGCCACTCGGTCCTTTTTAGGGCCACCAAAATAACTAGTGTACGATTGGCGCCAGTTGTCATGCGGCAAGCCTTTTGTCCGGTGACAAGTGGCGCCCAACGTGGGGCAGCGATCATCTTGCGGATGCAAGATCCAGCCACGCCAGCGAGCTACCAGCCGGCACATCAATCAACATGGCGCCCAACAGACACCTCCACAACATCTGGAGAAGAGCAGTAGGCTGGCTACCGGAGAGCATTCAAGACCCGGTGGAGTTGTGACGGCAGCGGTATGCGAACATCTGCTCTCCGGTACCAGCGGTGGACACAGCGAGCCAATCCGGCATCAGCAGCCGCCGAGACGTGACCAACTACGTGTTCGGAGCGAGCCAACCAGCGATCCCGGTTAGTTAATAAAACCCGGGCCGGCAGAAAATTTTGATGCACTCTTCATCGCCACGCCATCCGACGCACTTCATCTCCTCTCTCGGACGACATCGGCGCGGAGTCAGCCGGAAGGAACGGCCGAAGAATAGAACCGGCGTTCTTGCGTCTTCGCCCTCCAGTTCCGCGCGAGCGATGGATTTCGCTGGGCCGGCAGCCGACTCTACAACCGGTGCCGGAAGAAGAGGAGGACTGCAGTACGCCACGAACAGCGGGCGCAGCCGCCGAACATCTCAGCGCGGCACTACCAACATCACCGTTCTCGCCACTCGGTCCTTTTTAGGGCCACCAAAATAACTAGTGTACGATTGGCGCCAGTTGTCATGCGGCAAGCCTTTTGTCCGGTGACATAGTATTGACTAAATGAAAATGTAAATGATATTTGATAAAACCCAATAAAGTAATGTGAAAAATAGAAGTACACTAACCCAAGAATTAGAGTTAGATGTAATAAAGAACTATATAAAGACATAACTTATTAATAATATAAATAATATTTGTTAAGAGAGAGATAGTGAGATGGTGAGAAAATAAAATTAACTAAGTGACAAAGAGAAAGTAATTATAGGGATTACCCACTAATAAACACTTAAAATAAACATTTAAGGAGTGCAAAAGTGAAAGTGTAAAACACCAAAATAATTAGAAACCCTATTAATAGGAATAAACACTTAATAATCTGTAATAAACACTAAATGATTAATTGTGAACCATATTAGTAATTAAGAATATTGTTAATGATAGTATTAGATATAAACACTTAATAATCTGTAATAAACACTAAATGATTAATCGTGAACCATATTAGTAATTAAGAATGTTGTTAATGATAGTATTAGATATAAACATTTAATAATCTGTAATGAACACTGAAGATTAATGGTGACATTATTATTTTAAAAAAAAGAATCTTGTTATTAATAAAATTAAGTTTAATTGTAAGAGATGGATACAATAGTATTTAAAAGGGAGAATCCCATGTAAGGTAAACAGTTAGTGTTACCATGGATAGAAGGTAGAGATTATTTAAGAAATAAGAAATTAAAAATGAAATCAAAAACACCCCAGGTTATAAGGGATAATCAATTAAGTAAGTTTAAATGGTGTGATGATGTTTATCACCCAAAAAATAATAAAGAATGAAATGAATTGTAAGCTAACATTACATAACTGTTAAAAAAATTGTTCAATTAGATTTATGAATAGGATATGGGTGAAGGAATTGTACAGACCATAGGCCTAGATGTTATGTTTTATGTGATAAAGAATAGTAAGTAATAGCCATATTGTTAAAAAGGGAAAAATAGATAAATACAGAATCAATACAGACCTAATTACACTGGAAAATCAGTTAGGAAATAATTAACAAGCCATGATGTAGAAAATAATAGAAACCTACAAATAGTATAAAAAAGATCCAAAACACATCAACAAATAAAACAATCAATTATAATAACAAAACAAAACACATTAGAGTAAAATGAGATATAGTTTGTATAATAAAAGTAAATATAATCAATGGATGAAATGAATATAATCAATATAAGCCTATGAAATGCCTAACTGTCAAAAAATAAATAACTACAAATTATAAAAAATCAACAAGGAAATTAACAAATCCAAGGCGAGTAGCTAGCCAAGGATAATTTGTGAATCATATTAAAAGAAAAATGTTAGAATAAGGACTTAAATTAAAAGAGAAATGCAATTAACAAATATTAACATAATTGTACAAATATTAATACTTTAGAGAACCCAACCTTATGGGATATCAAAATAATCTTTGAAAGGAAATACAAACAGTAGTGATAATATTTAATACTTAGGAAGGAAGACAGAAGAATAAAAGCAATCAGAAGATATACAGTAATTTTGAATAAAAATTCAAAATTGATAACAATGGTTATAAAGTCATGATCAACCAAAAAGAATTTATTCGTAACCATGACAACAGACCGTTGGTTACGATTTTTCCGTTAAATCATAGTACTCAATAAGTGACGCTCATCCAGATTAGACGCCAGGTCGTGAATGACCTAAATTTTAATTTAAAATGTATAAAAAGTAATCAAAATTCAAAAAGATGAACAAGTAAGAAGCAGACGAGGAACAATAACATTTAACTGATGCCAAGGACCAATTTAAATCAAATTTAAATGAAAAAATTACCACAACTAACATGAAAAAGATGCCAGAAGCCCCAGATCATTCAAAATTGATGACTATTCCATTTCACCTGAACAATGGTTTATCTCAAGTCTACTGATTTGATAAGTATCATTAAATTACCCAAATTACAGAAATAAACTCACTTTAAATATTTCTCACAGTCATCTGAACTCTCACTATAAACTGAATATAATTTCTTTCAAAGATTAAGTAAAACCATAAAACACTGAAAATTTATTAACTAAGAAAATAACCTATTGTTAAATTGCGAACTTTTGAAACACATTTTACTACACTGCAGGAACAAATTGTAGCTACACATTATATTATTTAAGTACAAATAATGTAAGGTAGTGTACTTTTTATTGTAATCATTATTAATATTTTTCTTGTATCACAAGAACCCAGACTTTGAACGAAAATAACTGTAAACAGACAACACAGTCGCCATACTTGGCTAAATAGCTCGTTCAAAATCGATCTTCGCCAAAACCCTAGAGATATTAGACTCATATTAATTGTCGGTGCAAATTTGTTGAATAACCAAGTATAATTTTATTGTCAAACTGAATAATTACCAATCAATAATTAAAGAAGCTAGTACAGAGTGTAACCATTGTTTTTATTTCATAGGGAAGTGTATTGTATAATTTGTGCATTTTAGCGAACAACTAGGATTGACGGCCAGCGCTCACGCCGCAAACTCGACGAACTACCTGCTTGATTAAGAAGGTCGAACGAAGGCGGGAGTATATAATTTGAATGCTCCAGGCCGTCATAGGTAAGAACACTGTTTACCACACTATCTATTAATTTAATTATTTTAAATAAACAATTTAGCGCCACCCGGGATTTACAAACCCCTATTGAACTACAGGTAAGTTTTCCACTCGCGTTGTACTGGTAATTGAAGGATCGCTACGGAAATCGCTAGCGCAAAACATAGAAGTAACGACACCAGTGTGAGGCGAACACACAACATATACACTTTTAAAGCGACGACATCATCTATTCGTTACAGATTGGCTTCCATCGCGGGGCTTAAACAAGGAGGATGTAACATCGCTTCGTTACAATATATATTATAACATCGCCAAATTCAGATCATTTTTGATGACTATAAGTATGTAAAAAAGGCTAAAAAATAATATATTTTAATAAATAAATAATGAAGAGAATAAAAATATAAAATGTAATTATGAAAGAAGGAGGAAGAAATATAAACTAAAAGTGATTATTAAAGAAAATCACAGACTAGACTGACAGACAAACGAGTTTAACCCAACCCCAGAGATTGGCCAGATAACGAACCAAAATAAAAGTAAACAAGATGAGAAGAGAAGGAGAAGAAAAATGAGAACAAAGAGGGAACAAACCAACGATGAAGAAAATAAAATGAAACAAGTCGAGAAAACACAGAGAAGGAATAAAGAATAGAGAAGGGAGAAATAATGTAATCAAATATAATAAAGGAAACAAAACCTGTAAAGAACCAATATAAATAATAAGTGTTAGTATTGATTGAATGACAATTGTAATTAGTCATTAATAAACACGATAGCTAAAAATACACTAGCCAAGGAACTAGAAGTACATGTAAGTTATTAATAGAGAAAGACATGATATTAATAAGTATATATAATATTGTGCCGGTGTTTGCCTAACCCGGCGATCGAAGGTTTTATAAATTTTGTTTAACATAAACGCGAGTACAAATGTCGATTAGTACGCCGATATCTAGACTGCACTGTTGAATCTGCCTGCGCCATCTCGCGGCGAAATTTTGCTGTTGGTTGTATTGTAAGTGCACGTTCAGTTCGACTTCAGCTCTCGAAAAGGAATCAACAGACTCCCCGACCCGGACAGACATTATTGCGTAGTTCTTCTACAACTAATGGCAAGCTAGATTTTCGAGACTTCCCGGGTTCTCGCTCCTAGTCGGAGATTCTGGTCTGTGCTGGTGTTCCGACACCGTCACCAGCTATGAGCCATCATACACGCACCTGTTCGGAAGAGGGAGTTTGTTGACCAGCCACAAGATGCATCCTACGCACATTATTAAGGTGATATGAACTCTTTTATTTTTGTTGGCCTGGCCTGCCGTTCATCTGAGTTATAAATTATTTTCTTTTAAACCATGTGCCCACGCTGCTAGACAATCCGCTCTGGGGTGTGTCAACTGAACAATCATTATGAACACTATTTGACTTTTATAATATAACTACATAAATCTAAGGCACTATGATTGTAATTGTGTGCTGCACTGGGGGAGCGTGCCAGAGTTTTTTTTACTCTTAAATTTTTTTATATATATACAAGAGCCTTAGAGTCATTACACTATTCAATATAAAATTAAGTCATATGTTATTGGTTCTGTTCCGGCTGGTTCAAAACGGGGTTCATATATTATTCTCATTTTGGTTTAACATTTAAGGGCTGGGGGTTTCGTTTTTCAGGCTGTTTTCGGGGGGGGGGGTAATATGGACATAGTTTTTTTTCAAGTTAGGCACATGTTCATACAGTTTAAGGCAGGTCTGATTCCTGTCACACATGGTCTGGTACATGCTGGCGCGCTTCCACATCTGCTAGGATACAACAGGCGGTTATTAAAAAAAATCAATTATACACAGATGTCTGACTTTAAGAGAAAAGAAATTTTATATTTTGTGGGCATATACTGATAATTTTTGACCTTGTAAAAGCATATGGATGCTACTGATTCTTGTCAGTTGAATTAAATCATTTTCATTAAGGAACAATTTCCTGATACATGTATCCATCGGGATTTGTAACACAAAATTAACATTTTAGAAAATCATGCCAATTGCTTAAACTCAGGTGATGAGGGTTTTTCCCACTTATAGACTGTGCAAGAAACTTAAAGATTTTCATATGCTCATAATGGGCAATTTATCAGATGTTATCAATTCATATGGGCTGTCTGGCCTATCTTTATGCTTTTGTTAGTCATTATCATCCTTTTGGGGGTTTTAACATTTTTAATTTAATGGAGTAAATGAATTATGGATGGAAGTTAATGAATTATTGGGACTGGAAGTTAAATATTTATGATTGCTGGTTTTGGGGCTCTATAGTCGGTCAGGTCGAACATGGGTATTGTGATGCTATTATGAGTCTATGTGTCTTTGTGTTTCTATATGTGATGTCAATGTTAAGTGTTAGTAAAAGGGGGGGAATTATATAATTTATGGGATGTTGCTCGATATATATATATTGTCTATTTATATATTTAAGGAACATGTGAACACTACTTATTTATTATGTATTTTGTTATTTATTGCTGATTGGAATGGGATACTTATGTGATTTATGTGATACTTGCATGTAATGAATTATGGGAGCAACAATAAAAAATTGTTATTGTTAATTAACAGCCGAGTTTAATTGCAAGTCCCGTCATACTGGACCCAGCGCATTTTTGGCTTCTCTAGGCTCTCGCCTAGTTTTAAATAACTAGTGGCTTCTCTTTCAAAAAAAATAAATAAAAAAAAAAATAAATAAAAAAAGGTTTTTTTTATATAAAGCATAAAAAGGAAAGAGGGGTCACAAATGGTAGCAGAGAGCGTGGTTCTTTCTAGGGTTGAACCCTTGGGTCCTTGGGTGTGGCGGGGCTGCAAATCCGGAAATACTATGTTATTGTTTTTTTAGGTATATGCCCATGTATGCTAGGTTAGGTTGCATAACTTGTGAGTCTGATCGCACCACTGGGGCGGGTATTTGTGTTCGGAAAATTGAGATGTTGAACTGCCGGGGGGTCTCAAGCGTTGCCTGGGGGATAGGATGTTGCTGATTCGAGGTCGGAGTATAGCGTGTGACATTAGCGGGATGCGGTATGGCCCGATCGGAAGTCGGTACCGCCACCGGCTAAATTCCTGTGTGGTGAATTCTGATTACTAGTTCCCGAATTGGGAAGTCTGATTACTAGTTTGTGTCTGTCAGTTATGTGTTGGTGAGACGTGTGTGTCGGATTGATGTTTGATGTCATGTATGTTCAGTGTTGTTGGTTGTTGCTTGTCTCCTTCTGTGGTGTTAGTAGGTGATTCAGAAGTAGGCCAGGTCTCCGCAGCGCTAGAGAACCCGGGGGTCCTCTTGATGGAAGAATAGTACTCAAGGTTTTCCAGTTCAGTATTTGGTGTTTTCATGTTATTTATTGTTGTGTGTGTCGTGCGTGATAATTAGAGCGGTTGGCGGCATGAGTGTGATGAATCCCGACCTGTTTCTTAAAAACGAGCTAGAGTTTGAAATTAAGTCCCGGGGTGGGAGGCCCCAAGGGGATATCGCTTCCTTGAGGAAGCAATTAAGGGACGCCCTCTCCTCTGGAGGGGCGACGTCGATTGTGAAAATTACCGATGTGACAGCGGAGCTCGAGCTGTGCCAGAAGTGGGGAGAGTTGCGGGAGGTGATGGTAGATTTTGAGTCGGCCCGTCCAGCCTCAGGGCGGGGCAGAGAGTGCGTCAACGAGCGGAGCATCTGCAACATCGACTGGAGAACTTGTCCGCACAAACTACGATCGCTGAAGTCAGCGCCACGCTGAAGTTAATCTCGGAACAGGTGGCGAAAGCGTTGCAGAATTTCGAGCCCGGGAAGTCTCACCCTCCCGTGAACTCTCCCCAGCCTCCTGAGTTGGACATGGGGCAGACGCCGAGTCCGCCGGCTCAATTGCCGACGTTCTCGGGCGGATCGAGTGTTTCATATAATAAGTTACCTAACCCCCTTTCTTCCATTATTCAGCAGCTTCCAGTCGTTGATGGTCTGGATGTGGATAAGCTGATGGCATTTTTCAAAATTTTGTTCCAACTGTCCGACTTCCCGGGGATGTCGGATGGCACCCTCCTCGAGCTCGTGTATCCCTACTGTCGGGGGTCCATGGCTGAGCGGGTCGCGCAAACTATACGATGTGGCGGCAGTGTGACATCTTTCCATCGGGGGGTGTTGGACGCATCCGTGTCTGGCCGATTGCGGGAGCAGCTGCAGCATAAGCATTGTTATCGGGTGCAAGCCCACGGGGAGAATTTTGCTGAGTTTGCGCGTAGTATCCGTGAAGCTGTACGAATTTTAGGGTTGGGACTGCCCGAGGTCGAGGTGGTACAGATGATTGTCGAAGGGGTCACTCCCCAGGAGAGGTCGCGTTTAATTTTTGCCGAGCGACCACGCAGCTATGAAGACCTCGATAAGACGTGTGTGTTATCTCGGGCCATACAAGCGATTGATGAGTCCCGTGGGCCCGTAAGGGCTAGTCCGGGCGAGTTTCGAGTGGTGGAACGACGGGTCGTTCAGTCCCAACCCCGACCGGAGAGAACCACCGGTGATCGAGGTGGACCGTTGAGAGGCGTGGTTTGTTTTCGTTGTCGAAGACAGGGGCATGTTGCCCGCGATTGTACGGAGGGTGGTCTGCGTCCAACGCTTCCCCCGGGTCCGGTCTTCAAAAAACTAAGTTACCAGGGGAAGACAAGTCGGAGGTTGTCTTCCCCTCGTCCTAAGACTTTTCGGTGTTCAGGTGCCTACAGGCCAAGGATAGGTCTTGACTCTTCTGATATCCAGGTCCTTGCTACGGTCCCGCAAAAGGCTTCTGTATGCCCCTTCCTGTCGCTCGAGGTAAAAAAGGGTCAACTCAGAGCGTTAGTTGACTCCGGTTCAGCCCGATCTATCATCTCATCTCGAGTATGTGCGGACCTTAAAAAGCAGGGCTTAATAAAAGGGTCGGATCGGTCGTCCGTAGTATGCTGGACTGCGTCACGGGAAATCCTGCCCATCTCCCGGGTGATTTCCTTCAAATTCAAGATCGATGGTTTTTCTTGGGTGTGGCCTTTTCTAGTTTCTCCGGCTCTGGGAGTTGATTGTATCGTGGGTGCCGATTTCATCGCTAAAAGTGGTCTCGTGTTGGACATCCATGGGCACCAGTGTTATTTCAAATTTAATCGGGGAGTCGTTATTCCTTTCCTTGGATACCAGGGAGCTAAGGGAGGTATCCAAGAGGTAGCTAGTCCCGATTCTGCACGAGACCATCTCACTCCCGCCCAGCAGAAGGCCTTAGACCAACTGTGTGAGGAATTTCCCTCAGTGTTAACTCCTACCTTGGGACTCACACATTTACTGGAATATAAAATCCGTCTAACTGATTCCAAGATAGTGAGGTCACATCCATATAAATTCGCCCCTCCGAAAATGGCCGTTCTAAGGGAGAAGGTTCAAGAGCTGTTAGAGCAAGGGGTCATTGAACCTTCCAATTCCAGTTATGCCAGTCCAGCGTTCCTGGTACCCAAGCCTGGGGGTAAGCACCGCATGGTGATTGATTACCGTAAGTTGAATGCTAACATTGAGGTGGATTCGGTTCCCCTTCCGGATCTCCACTCGGCTTTTGATTGGTTTAGTGAGGCCAAGTACTTCACCGTAATTGATCTCAATGCTGCATATCACCAAATCCCTTTAGCCAAGGAAAGTAGACCTAACACTGCGTTCTGCGTCCCGTGGAATTTATACCAGTATACGCGGGTCCCTATGGGTCTGGCAGTAGGCGCCCAAACCCTCACGCGTCTGCTTGATCTGGTATTTCAGGATGTCAAATTTAAATTTATTTTCAATTATTTAGACGATTTGCTAGTATACAGCAAAACGTATGATGAACATCTATGTCATCTAAGGGAGGTGATGTGCAGGTTGAGAAACGCGGGCCTCACGGTTAATCCGGAGAAAGTGCGAATTGCACAAGAGAGTATATCATTTCTGGGGCATCTGGTCTCGCACAGAGGTGTTACTGTGGACCCTGAAAGGACACAGGGTATTCGGGATTTTCCCCCGCCTAGGGATGCCAAGGGCATCGCCAGGTTCGTGGGCATGGTTAATTTTTACAGACGATTTATTCCTAACGCAGCAGAGATAGCTGCACCCTTAAACGAATTGAGAAAGAAGGGAGCTAAATTTGTGTGGGGCGAGAGCCAGCAGAAGGCCTTCGAAACTTTGAAGGAAGCTATCATCTCCCCACCGGTGCTACGGATGCCGGATTTTTCTCAGCCATTCATCCTGCAGACGGACGCGAGTTCGGTGGCGCTCGGGGCGGTTCTGTCCCAAGTCGTTGATGGTGCTAGGCAGCCTGTGGCCTTTATTTCCCGAACATTGACCCAGCAGGAAAGAAAGTCTTCAGTGTATGAGCTAGAGTGTTTAGGTGTTGTATACGCTCTAGATAAGTTCAGGCGTTTTCTGGAACACGCTGAGTTCCTGCTCGAGACCGACAATCAGGCTCTCTCTTGGCTTCTTGCTCATCCCCGGCAACTGGGTAAAATCGGTAGATGGGTGGTCAAGATCTCATCCTTTAAGTTCAAGGTGCAACACATTAGGGGAACTCAAAATGTAGTTGCAGATGCTTTGTCCCGAATGTTTTCCCAGCCCAGTGAAGTCCAATCTGAGCAACCCTGTTCTGTTCTACTAGACTTTCCGTTAGCCTTCACTGATGTGTTACCCCATTAGTTGAACGATGAAGAGCTGGGTCTTATCATCCAGAATATAAAGGAGGGTAACGTACAGGCCCCTTACTTCTTGTCCAAGGGCGTCCTGTGTTGTAGAGAAAGAAAGAGACGTGCCCCTAAGATCGTGCTGCCTAGCAAGTTAGTGCCTATGGTCTTCAGTTATTATCATAATTCCCCAGTAGGAGGCCACAAGGGAATTTCGAAGACCATTTCCAGTATTAGAAGTCATTTCATCTGGAAGGGCATGGATAGGGACGTAGCTACGAGGGTTAAGAGCTGTCATCTGTGTGGCTTGAGTAAACCTGCCCAGAACACTACGTTAGGGTTGTTGTCATCGGACGTGGCGAGCAGACCGATGGAGAAGTTATTCATCGACTACGTGGAACCCTTCCCGCGTAGCAAGTCAGGTAATTCTTACCTACTTGTCTGTGTGGATGCTTTTTCGAAGTTTGCCTGGCTACTGCCCTTACGGCAGGCAACGGCTCGTTTGACCATAAACGCGCTCCAGAACCAAATCTTTCAGCATTTCGGGCTTCCGACCATCATTGTCTCCGACAATGGCCCCCAGTTCATTTCGGGTGAGTTCCGGCGGATGTGTTTCGCCAGCGGAATCAGACATGTAACCACTTCTCCATATTACCCACAGCCGTCCCATGCGGAGAGATTCAACAGGAATCTCAGGTCCGCACTCATTGCTTATCACGCTGAGCAACAGACCACCTGGGACCAGAATCTGAAGTGGTTACAGCTAGCCTTTAATACGGCCTTGCATGATAGTCCTAAGGCCGTTCCCTTTGAGATCATGTTTGGATTCTCGCCCGCACTCCCGTTGACTAACTTGTGGAATATTGATGATCTTCTACCACGGGAGCCAGATAATGGAACTGCAGAGAGATGGAGGGAGGCTCGGAAGAATTTGCTGCGAGCGCACGAGCGGGTCCGTCGACGATACAATCAGGGGCGAATTCCTAACCCCTTTCAGACCGATGACTGGGTCTACTGTCAAAGCCATCCGATCAGCTCAGCTGTGGACAAAAGAGCCGCTAAGTTTTGCTATCGTTGGTCGGGGCCATATCGTATCCTGGGGTTCGCGTCACCGGTGACGGCTCGGTTGGAAGAGCCGGGTGGTAATTCGAGGGAGATTCCCACACATATCTCGAAATTGAAGTTATGTAGAAAGGGGTAAAAGCGCTGAAAAAGGGGGGGAGTGATTGGTGGTCTCTGTGTGAGTAGGGATTTTCTCATTTTGAAAGGGTGTGCTCCGGGGGTGTTGTTGAGAACGCTAGGGTAGCGGGTAGATGTTCCCCACAGTCCCAGTGGTGTTCGTCTACTTCAGGGATGCGCCCCTGCCTGCGCGAGCCTTGGCTTTCTCAATTCGTCCTTATTTCCGGAGGGAGCCATGTCCTTACCTTAGTCCCAGCCCATGACCGTTCAATCATCCTTGCCCTTTCCGTCTTCCCGATTTCCTAACCTTCCCCTTAAAAAAAAAAAAAAAAAAAAAAAAAAAAAAAAGGAGTTAAGGAGAGGAGTGGGAGCCACAGGGTGGGAGGGGTCGGTTGTGGACTTCTCCCGCCCTGGTGCTCCCGACATGCCCTTGGAGCACATATGTAAAACTTACTTGTATATTGGGTGATTCTCATATTGACAAGTAGCATTGCTGTGCGTCCGGTCAAGAGTTGGGAGCATTGCATCATGGTGACCATCATTTCCCCCCCCCTGGACAGTTGAGTTGACGGTATTGTTGAAAATTAGTTTCGTTATTGGGGAATCCCTCCCGTATGAATATAGGGCATGTGCCCTGTTAAGGTGGCGTTTGTGTTCAGGCTTGAGTGGACAAACCTCAGGAGGTCGGAACTCGGGGAGCTCCGAACTTTTCTTTCGTCTTTTCTTCTCTGTCCCTTCTTGCGGTGGGCTGGCCCTGATCAGGTCAGCGCGCAGCACCTGCACACTTACACATTACACGTCTTCTTTCATCTCTTTCGTTTTCCTTCTGAGTCACTGTTCTCCTGAGAGAAGTGCCGCTGGGCCGCCATGATCACTGAGTCCACTAGTTTCGCTTTGGAAGGGGGTACACTGCAGGGTACTCTCCCGAGTTCAAGTGTGGGGCAACCGGGTTGCCCTTTCGGGGTGGGGGTGTGCCGGTGTTTGCCTAACACGGCGATCGAAGGTTTTATATATTTTGTTTAACATAAAAGCGAGTACAAATTTCGATTAGTACGCCGATATCTAGACTGCACTGTTGAATCTGCCTGCGCCATCTCGCGGCGAAATTTTGCTGTTGGTTGTATTGTAAGTGCACGTTCAGTTCGACTTCAGCTCTCGAAAAGGAATCAACAGACTCCCCGACCCGGACAGACATTATTGCGTAGTTCTTCTACAACTAATGGCAAGCTAGATTTTCGAGACTTCCCGGGTTCTCGCTCCTAGTCGGAGATTCTGGTCTGTGCTGGTGTTCCGACACCGTCACCAGCTATGAGCCATCATACACGCACCTGTTCGGAAGAGGGAGTTTGTTGACCAGCCACAAGATGCATCCTACGCACATTATTAAGGTGATATGAACTCTTTTATTTTTCGTTGGCCTGGCCTGCCGTTCATCTGAGTTATAAATTATTTTCTTTTAAACCATGTGCCCACGCTGCTAGACAGTCCGCTCTGGGGTGTGTCAACTGAACAATCATTATGAACACTATTTGACTTTTATAATATAACTACATAAATCTAAGGCACTATGATTGTAATTGTGTGCTGCACTGGAGGAGCGTGCCAGAGTTTTTTTTACTCTTAAATTTTTTATATATATATATACAAGAGCCTTAGAGTCATTACACTATTCAATATAAAATTAAGTCATATGTTATTGGTTCTGTTCCGGCTGGTTCAGAACGGGGTTCATATATTATTCTCATTTTGGTTTAACATTTAAGGGCTGGGGGTTTCATTTTTCAGGCTGTTTTCGGGGGGGGGGGTAATATGGACATAGTTTTTTTTCAAGTTAGGCACATGTTCATACAGTTTAAGGCAGGTCTGATTCCTGTCACACATGGTCTGGTACATGCTGGCGCGCTTCCACATCTGCTAGGATACAACAGGCGGTTATTAAAAAAAATCAATTATACACAGATGTCTGACTTTAAGAGAAAAGAAATTTTATATTTTGTGGGCATATACTGATAATTTTTGACCTTGTAAAAGCATATGGATGCTACTGATTCTTGTCAGTTGAATTAAATCATTTTCATTAAGGAACAATTTCCTGATACATGTATCCATCGGGATTTGTAACACAAAATTAACATTTTAGAAAATCATGCCAATTGCTTAAACTCAGGTGATGAGGGTTTTTCCCACTTATAGACTGTGCAAGAAACTTAAAGATTTTCATATGCTCATAATGGGCAATTTATCAGATGTTATCAATTCATATGGGCTGTCTGGCCTATCTTTATGCTTTTGTTAGTCATTATCATCCTTTTGGGGGTTTTAACATTTTTAATTTAATGGAGTAAATGAATTATGGATGGAAGTTAATGAATTATTGGGACTGGAAGTTAAATATTTATGATTGCTGGTTTTGGGGCTCTATAGTCGGTCAGGTCGAACATGGGTATTGTGATGCTATTATGAGTCTATGTGTCTTTGTGTTTCTATATGTGATGTCAATGTTAAGTGTTAGTAAAAGGGGGGGAATTATATAATTTATGGGATGTTGCTCGATATATATATATTGTCTATTTATATATTTAAGGAACATGTGAACACTACTTATTTATTATGTATTTTGTTATTTATTGCTGATTGGAATGGGATACTTATGTGATTTATGTGATACTTGCATGTAATGAATTATGGGAGCAACAATAAAAAATTGTTATTGTTAATTAACAGCCGAGTTTAATTGCAAGTCCCGTCATACTGGACCCAGCGCATTTTTGGCTTCTCTAGGCTCTCGCCTAGTTTTAAATAACTAGTGGCTTCTCTTTCAAAAAAAAAAAATAAAAAAAAAGGTTTTTTATATAAAGCATAAAAAGGAAAGAGGGGTCACAATATGTATAGAGAAAGAGAAAGATATTGAAATAGTGAGAAGTAAACGGAATTTAACACAGTGAAAGTGAAATTACCCTAAAGTGAAATGATAGAAAAAAGAAACACTAAGTAAATTATAATAAACACAAGATAATTTAAAAGTGCAGGTGATGAGTAAATAAAAATATTGTCAATGATAGCAATAGGGAAAATAGTGAAAGCTAAGATAAACGCTTAGTAAAAATAACAAACACTAAAGGTTTAATAGTGAACAATAACTTTTAAGAAAGTTGTTAAGAATAATATTTAAAATAAACCATTAATTAAGTAAGAATGAACACTAAAGAGTGATATTAACTGTAGTGATTAGAAAAGAATATTATTGTAGAGTTTAAAACTATATAATAGAAGTTAAAGGTGAGAACCACATGACAATGTAATAAGATAGTGTTAACATGGAAAGAAGGCAAAGAGTTTTTATAAAATAAGTTTAAAACCATCAATAAACACCCATGTTATAAGGGATGATTATTGAAGCAAGTTCAATAGAGGTGAGGTTGTTTATCACCCAAAAAATAAATCAAAGGTAATGAATTGTACACCAATATTAGATATTAAGTGTTAAATAATTCTTGGATTTCGTTGTCCATGACGTGTCCGTTACTTAACTAAATATCATTACAATATTGACGACTCGGAACACTAAGTTTTTTATAAGTACAAACGTAAAGTTTTACCTTACAGCCTAAACCGGCTTTCACCTATAGAAGGCTTCATCAGAGGCTGTCGTAAGTAGCGCTGTTCGTCTTGTTGTTGGCGACGACATAGTTTTTCGGAAGATCGAAGCTGTGTGTGTGTGGTGAGATGTGTTCGAATATTGCGTGCGATTTGAATTGTGTCTGTTCGTTTAGGATGTCGTTTTTATTTGTTTTTGTGTGTTTGTATATTTCTAATTGTTCTAGAGTGTCTAGTTTTCGGCCTTTTGTGTGTACGTGTAGTATGTTCATGTTATTGTCGATGTTTTTATATGTGTGGTTTGCTTCAATGAGGTGGTTTGCGAAGGTAGATTCTGTAGTGGTGTGGAGTGCTTTTGTGTGTTCAATGTATCTCTGTTTGAAGCTACGTCCTGTCTGGCCTATGTAGAATTTATTGCAATTTGAACAATTTAGCTTATATACACCAGGTTGATCGAATTTGTTGTGTGCTTTGGGCATGCGTTTTGATAGTGTGTGTTCTGTTTTGTTAGTAGTTTTGTAAGCGATTCTGTATCCTGCTTTTTTGAATTTGTGGGCAATTTTTTCTGTTTGTTTGTTGATGTATGTTAGTGTTATGAATTTGTTGTTTTCTGTCTTTGTCTGTTGTTTGTTTTGTGTTTTGTGTAGGAGTTTACTGACTATTGTTCTGTCATAACCGTTAGATTCTGCTAGATATTTTATCGTGTTTAGTTCGTCTTTGTAGTCTATTTCATCTAAGGGGATGTTGTTAAGTCTATGTATCATGGTTCTAAAAGCAGCTAGTTTGTGTTGTATTGGGTGATTGGAGGTGTTGTGTATTAGTGTGTCAGTTGTAGTTGGTTTTCTGTATATACTGAATTTGTGCCTGTGTTCTAGTTTTGTGATGGAGAGGTCTAAGACGTTTATGGTATTGTTGTGTTCGTATTCGGCAGTGAAGGTTATGTTTTTATTTATTTTGTTTATGTGCGTTAGTAACTGTTCACATTGTCTTTTGTTTCCCCTGTATAGTATTAGAATGTCATCAACGTATCTGTGCCAATATAGTATTTTATGTGAGTGTCTGTCATTGTTTGTGAGTATTTTTGTTTTTTCTAAGTGTTGGAGGAAGACTTCTGCTAGAATGCTGGATATGGGGGAGCCCATGGGTAGGCCATCGTTCTGTGTGTAGTATTTATTGTTATAAGTAAAGTAGTTTTGTTTTGTGATAATGTTCAGAGTTTCTGTTATTTCATTGATAAGTTCGTCTGGTGTGTTGTTCTGTTTGAGTTTGTTTTGTAGGATGGTGATTGTTTCAGAGATGGGGATGTTTGTGTACAGGTTTTTAATGTCAAAGGAGGCTAATGTGGCGTTATGGGGGATGTGTATGTCTTTTATTTTTGTTACTAGGTCAGTGTTGTTTTTTACTGCAATGTTGTTGTCTATTTGTGTGTGTTGTCTAATAATTTTGTCTAGATATTTTGCCAGTTTGTGTGCAGGGGCATTACGGTAGTTGATAATGGGGCGGATCGGAATGTCTTCTTTATGGATTTTGGGAAGCGCTTGGAGTGTAGGTGCTGATGGTCGGATTTGTTTCATGTAGGGCTTTTGTTTATGTGTCATAATGTGTTTGGCTTTGTTCACTATTTGTTTTACTCAGTTTTGGTATCTGTCGGTGGGGTCGTGTTTTAGTTCTGTGATGTTGTTCTGTTCCATGAAGTTTTGTACTTTTTTGTGTAGGTTGTCTGTGGGGATAATTACAGTCGTGTTGCTTTTGTCAGCTTTTACAAATGTGATGTTGTGTTTGTGTGCCTTTTCCCTCAGTTTGATGGCTGTGTGTATTTCTGAGTTGTGGTTGTTGTTGTCTGGTGTCTTATGTACTCCTATTGTGTTGTTTATATTATGTCTTAATGTGTCTTGTAGTTCTGGTGCTGTGTTTTGTATATTTGTTTCTGTGTCAATTATGAGCTTTGTTAGTGTTTGGTTGTTATGTTTGTAGTGTATGTTATGTTTTAGGCCTTTATCAAGGAGTGTTTGTTCGTTTTTTGTCCATATCCATATCCATATCCATATCCATGTCCATATCCAGCATTCTAGCAGAAGTCTTCCTCCAACACTTAGAAAAAACAAAAATACTCACAAACAATGACAGACACTCACATAAAATACTATATTGGCACAGATACGTTGATGACATTCTAATACTATACAGGGGAAACAAAAGACAATGTGAACAGTTACTAACGCACATAAACAAAATAAATAAAAACATAACCTTCACTGCCGAATACGAACACAACAATACCATAAACGTCTTAGACCTCTCCATCACAAAACTAGAACACAGGCACAAATTCAGTATATACAGAAAACCAACTACAACTGACACACTAATACACAACACCTCCAATCACCCAATACAACACAAACTAGCTGCTTTTAGAACCATGATACATAGACTTAACAACATCCCCTTAGATGAAATAGACTACAAAGACGAACTAAACACGATAAAATATCTAGCAGAATCTAACGGTTATGACAGAACAATAGTCAGTAAACTCCTACACAAAACACAAAACAAACAACAGACAAAGACAGAAAACAACAAATTCATAACACTAACATACATCAACAAACAAACAGAAAAAATTGCCCACAAATTCAAAAAAGCAGGATACAGAATCGCTTACAAAACTACTAACAAAACAGAACACACACTATCAAAACGCATGCCCAAAGCACACAACAAATTCGATCAACCCGGTGTATATAAGCTAAATTGTTCAAATTGCAATAAATTCTACATAGGCCAGACAGGACGTAGCTTCAAACAGAGATACATTGAACACACAAAAGCACTCCACACCACTACAGAATCTACCTTCGCAAACCACCTCATTGAAGCAAACCACACATATAAAAACATCGACAATAACATGAACATTGTAACGAATTAAAATTCCTCTCCTTAAAGCCCCACTGTTGGGCTAGCCAATTTGTAACGAATTAAAACTAAACTTATTACGTGAGGCTTCCTTTATTCTTAAAGCCCCACGTTGGGCGCCAATTTGTAACGAATTAAACTTCCTCCCCTTAAAGCCCCACGTTGGGCGCCAATTTGTAACGAATTACAAATTATGTCTGTTTATATTTAGTGTTTATATCTAAAATATTATTTGAAATATTAAATGTCGTATTTGTTGAAAATTGAAAGTTACTAATTTTATAAAGTAATTAAAATGTAGCATTAGATGTTATTAAAAGTGTGTTTACAATTGCAAAGTTATAATTGCCTGAAAAGAATTCCTTTAGATAAAAAATAAAATAATTGCGTTAATATTATTTAAACACTAATGTTGCTTAAATTTAAAAATAAAGTGTACTAGCTGGTCGCTTGATGGTGGTGACCGTCTTGATGATACTAGCAGCGAAACTCCTCCTCCAGGTTGATAGTCGTCTAAGTACGTAAAGTCTAGTAATGTCTGGACAATAGAATTAATAAAATACACTTCCACGTACCTGTTCGTGTTTTCTGGAAGTTCAGAAGTTCAATAAATCAGTAAGCTGCCAAGACGGTTTACAAAACCAACTCACTTTATCTACAAGGTTAGGTTACCTTGTTTAATAATGGGCGCCACACAGGTTTATTTCGGGAAAATCCCGTGGAAAACCCATTAATAGAATCAAATAATAATTTTAAAAAGTTAAAATGGTGTTTATTGCCCGTATGGCAATGCAATTCAACAATATTTAATCGCAACTGAAAGTTGTTTTGATTCTTCTGAATGAATTATTTATCTGTTTTTTAGTAATAAATTAAGTCAAGTTATGCTGCTAATAATGGGGTTTTATTTGTACCCTTGATAGTGAATTCAAACAAATATGATTAAAGGAATACAATGATGTACAATTGCAAATATTTTGTTACATACCCTATACAACTGGCTCAGAGCATACACAATAATACTGGTTAAGTCCAGATACTCTTTACTTTAAACATTAATATTATTTATATCTCAGGCGTAAGTTCTTTGAAACACAAAAAAGAATGCTCATGCCTACACAATAGCTAATTATTTTCTGATATAATATCGACTAGTAATGCCTTTTAGTTTACTAATATAAAAATAAAACCTATTTTATAGGTTAGGCGTTCGTCACGCTTGATTCATGATTTACAAATTTATATGGTGAGATCACTTATGACTAACATCCAACTTAAATAGGATTGACAAATCCATTAAATAAATTCAGACATGGTGTAATACAGAAAATGTTTCAATGTTATGCGTCAGTACAGATTTGTTTATCAAAACATATAGGTTATTGCACTCGGTGTAATAGTATAAATTGTCACCCTGTTACCTTTGTGTTTTTAATCTTTCGATTAAAATTTAATTAAACACATCAATGATCGGATTGTAATGACCATTGTTATTCACTACACACGCACATGAACAGAGAAGAAAAAAGGACCTTATATGATATTATTTAATTATTTCTTCTGTTCGTTATTTTCCCGCACTAAATAAAATAATACTGCACTTAGATGCACTGGTTCTTTGTAGAATATCTTGTAGTTACTTTTTGTTGTTGCCGAAAAGATTCCATCGATGCACTATTACAATGAAGCTATCAGTTAGTAGAAATTTTGATGAGACGAGCGCACCTGCCGCTCCGGATGAAAGTAAAAAATGTCTAACGGTAATAAGCCGCTTTTCTTTATATACCCTCTGGTTTGATCAGCCTTAGGCGATTGTTTTAATTATTAAGCTATTTTCTGATTGGCTTAGCCAGGCGTTACGAAAATGACGTATTGTCTTTTCAACTGTCACTAACGGTTTTTTAACCGACTTTTGCCAGAATGATTGACAGCCGTCGTTGTTGTTAGTGTTGATAAACAGATTTCTTATTCATTTTGTGCAAATGATGCTAACGCCTGTCACGCATTTATTATAGTTGCGATCGGGGTCGTATCGCTATCAAATTAAAGGATATTTTTTCCTCTTCAATTTGATATAGTTTGACACTGGTTTATTTACACTTTCACTGACATTTTTTAATAAACAATGTTCAGGTACTTGGCTTCGCTCTGTCGTCTGCTAATCAAAGCCGGCGATTACACTCTCTTATTAATATTGTTTGTGTTCCACATCGCGTTTTTTCATTTAAACGTTTATGTTAGAACACTATTATATCCGTCCTGATATTTATTTACTGAATATTATGATTAAACCTTAACTTATACATTGCTATTAACTATACTTACTCACTATGACATTTTGTTCCACATTATTTTGCTCCATGCTATTAATTAACAATTGAACTATTAATCGTATATCATATCACTAATGCTTATCGCTATGTTTGGGTATAAAGATGGTTCAGTGTATGTGATTTACACTTCTAATACTTTCTACTGATCACCTTACTGATGATTGTTTGTTTTAGGCATTGCTGAGGCATACCGTTTGTATCGGATTTATGCCTTAATAACATTTATTAGTTCACAATTCGGTACCTTGATGAGGTAGCTTATTTGTATAAGGTTCCCTCTTACAAACATGTTTACTTGTCATAAGCATATTTGAGACTGTAATACAGCTTCAATCTCATATTGTGGCCATAGCTAATCTTAGTTCTTGGCATTAATAGTTACTAGTCATAGTTGATTAATTCTCAGCCAAATGCTGATGCTGATATCACATTATTCAGATTCTTATTTAATTATTTTTATTAACACGTCAAATTCCAATTAATTTATTCCCTGACTCGCTTGACAGCTTAAAGTGAATTTAATTTGTCCATTAGTTTGTGTCAGTTATAGTATGGGTTGTAGTGTCAAGCAGTGTTTAGGTTTACTGCTTCTTGTGGCACTTCTTCTTCTTTCTTCTTCAATGGTTCCTCTCTTCTTGGCTACTCTTATCATTATATTATCTATTTACATTACTGTTATGTATTTATTAAATCTGATGGTATATGTCTAGGTTATGTAACATCTGGTCATGTTACAACATACTACACGTACACACAAAAGGCCGAAAACTAGACACTCTAGAACAATTAGAAATATACAAACACACAAAAACAAATAAAAACGACATCCTAAACGAACAGACACAATTCAAATCGCACGCATTATTCGAACACATCTCACCACACACACACAGCTTCGATCTTTCGAAAAACTATCTCGTCGCCAACAACAAGACGAACAGCGCTACTTACGACAGCCTCTGATGAAGCCTTCTATAGGTGAAAGCCGGTTTAGGCTGTAAGGTAAAACTTTACGTTTTTACTTATAAAAAACTTAGTGTTCCGAGTCGTCAATATTGTAGTGATATTTAGTTAAATAATTGTTTAAACAAACTTGTGGATAGGATATGGATGGGGTAATTATACCAACCATAGACCTAAATGTTGTATTTTATATTATGAAAAAATAGTAATTAATAGCCATATTGTTGACATTGACGGAGTAAATAAGTAAGAAAGGAAAGCAATGTTTGATTTGGAAAACGAGAAAACCAGTTAGAAAATAGTTAGCAATACATAAAGAATAAAACAGTAGTAACATACAAATCACACAAAAACAGAACCAAAACACATCAATAGATAATAAACCTAGTTATAAGATCGAAATAAAGCTCTAGGCTAAAATGAGATGTAATGTATATGAAATAATCAAAATACAGTAATGGCTACTTAGACTTGAGATAGGCCTAACTATCAAACACCAACAAATACAAATTGTATGAAAATAACCAAGTAATTAACAAATCCAAGGTGACTAATTAACCAAGGATAAATGGTAAATTTTATTAAAAGCAAAATATTAAAATAAGGAGTTAAATAAACAGAGAAATGTAAGTAGTAAATATTAAATTAACTGTAAACTTATAAAACATGAAATAACTCAATCTTGTGGGATACCAAAATAATCTTTGTAAGAAAATACAAATGACAGTGCTAATAATTAATACGTAGGTAGGAAGATAAAGGAATGAAGACAGTCAGAAGATATATGAGGATTTTGAAAAGAATTCAAATTTTGATAACAATGGATTTACATCAAGCTAGGCCAATCAGAATTCTTTGGTAACCATGGAAACCGACGTGGGTGGCAAAATTACCGTTGAATATCGTTACTCGAAAAGCGTCACTCTAACAGAACAGAAGCCAAAATTTTGAACAACCAATTTTTTATTTAAAATGTTATAAAAGTTAAACAAATTGTCAAAATTGAACGAGAAGGAGGCTGACTATGATTGAACTCAATTAACTGATGGCGAAGACCTTTTAATGCAAAACGAAGTGAATAAATTCATCCAAGTAAATTGAAAAAGATGCCAGAAGCCCGAATAATTGAAAATTGAACACTATTGCAGCTACAGTCCTTTGTTCCAGACTAACTGACTAACCCCAGGCTACGAAGTTGTTAAGTATCCTCTAAATTATCCAAACTTCTGAAATAACGCACTTTAAATATTTCTCACTATATTATGAAATACCACTAAACTGATTTTATTCTCTTTCAAAGATTAAATAAAAATACTAAGACACTGAAAATTTGTCAATTTATAAAGTTAACCTCGTGTTAGTTTACGAACCTTTAAAACACTTTTACTATACTCCAACAAACCAATTATAGCTACACATCATAATATTTAAGTAGAAACATTGTAAGGTTGTGTATTTTTATTATTGTAATTGCATCTAATCCTTTTATCGTGATCAAAAGAATCCAAACGATTGAACGAAATTATTTGTTTACTACTCCGGTAGAATGCCATTACATTGTATTTGTTACGTTCAAAATCGATTTGTTAAACCCAGAGAGAGATTGTCTCATAGATAAATAAGCGGTGCAAAATAATATATCAAACCAAATCTAACTTGTGTCAAAGAAAAATTAATAACCCTTCATTAATAAATCAATACTGTGTATAACAAATGTGTTTTATTTTCAGTAGGAAAGTTTATTATTAATATTGTACAGTATAGCGGACGTCTATGAATTGGCGACTAGCGCTCAAGCAGTGAATACGGCAAACTGCTTGCTTGATTGAAAAAGTCAACAAGCGGCGGGACAAATTGAATTCTCCACACCGCCTGAGCGGAACCGCTGATAATAATAAATTTTTTAATTGTTTTAAATAAACAATTTGGCGCCACCCAGGATTTATAAACTCCTAGTGAACCTCAGGTAAGGCTACGATACCTGGTTATTCGTACGTTCGCGACGGAGTCAAGCATCGTAAGTTACGTTACCGAGCGAGGACGAATTGGTAAGACACACTACACAAGGTACACTCTGACACTTCTACATTTTACAGGATTCGTTAAGAACGACGGCACACGTTATGTTATTATATATATATATATATATATATATATAATCACGTTTATCCATCATTAGCTAAACATGCAAGTTCTGACCAGAGAAGTTCATCTTTTTGAGACCCCATATATAAAAGTTACGAGTAAGCTTAGACATTTTATTCTTACATATTCGTAATCAGCATAAAAAACCGTAAAAATATATATCCGTTTCAAGATAGTTTGTTGAAAAAAGTTGAATAATAATTATCCTGTTAACTTAATCGTTACAAACGACTCACACGTTTAAAAAAATGCATTACTGTTTTATCACGGATATCGGTTTAGCTTTTAGTGATGAAAAATATGCACAGTGTTGCCACAAAATATATATAAAGTCACGAAGGTCACAACGTTGCCAAGTCTACTGAACGTAAGCAATTCCTGCAATATTAGCAGGTGGTGTGTCTCGGCTGTTTATACAATTACTGCTTCCAGTCGCCTACGTTTAATTCCTGTATACGATCTTAGTTATTTTTAATTTCAGTACCGTAGTAAAAATAATCTTTGAAAGACGTAATCAACTATTTTTCAACGCTGTTATTAAAAACTGGGTTAATCATTCAATGACAGAAAACATATAAGGTATAAAATGTTGTGATCACTTTATGCACACGTTCTTTTCTTGACACGTAAATAACTATATACTAAATAAAGATATAATAAGTATATCTTCATTGTACATTAGTATAATATGTAGTTGAAAAGTACAGTACAACCTGTCACATCCGGACCTGTGATATCCGGAACCTCCCCAATATCCGGACGTATCTCCAAACTAATTTTTGCAATTTTGGTTAGCGAATGGTTAGGGATGTAAAGATACTACTCTTGATGTTTTGGCTGATCACGACTTTTTCTTCACTACACTTACGTCATTCTGCGATATGGTTCACTATTTTTGAATATTTAAGTTTTTACAATTTAAATACTTTATTTGGGGCAACTGAGTCTGGGGCAGCGGCGTTAGGTCGACTCACTTTGGCTTCATGGCTTCCAAAAAACGTGTGCATTGTATGAAGCAGCCGAATCACAAACTTTTTCAAAAACTGATGTAGGCGTACTGTAAGTAAAACTTTTTAACCAATTTTACTTTTTGTATTTTAAAGAGTACAGTGTACAAATGCAAATGCTAAACCAATAGAAACGTCTAAAAAAACACGTTCTTCTTCTGTGTATCTTCTGTAATTGTTAATTATATTAATTGAGATTTTGGCTACTTATAGAGATTTAATTACTGAACACAATGCAGTTTTCAGAATTGCTGTATATTTATTGGTTTTGAAGTTATCGCAGGTTGAACTGCAAAAATGAATTGAATAAAATTTACTCATCCGTCCGCGAGTTTGACTGACGAAATTAGAGTGAGATAGTTGCTTATTATACCCTTTCTGTCTAGCGTACGGCGCAGCGCACAGTCTCCCTTTATGTACATAAATATGTAGGAAAAATAAGGAAAATATGTAGCTAAATATGTAATATTTAAGAAATATGTAGTATTAAAATACTTTCACATCAACAATATAATTTACATTTTACGAGAACATAACAGTGCCCTCTTTGAAAGGTTTTGAAAATAATAGGAGCTTCATTTTAAACTTTTTAAAATCACTTTCAAAACATGCAAATATATTTTGAGCAAAGTCAATGTAATCCATAAAATACTAATCAAGTTCGGGGCAGATAGACTTTTATTACAAATATTTTTTGCTACGGTTTTCTATAAATAGTAACTATTCTCGGTAAAATAAAAATAAAATAAAATAAAAGATTAAATACAAATATCTAATATTTTCTGAATAAAATATATGTATTTTTTAACAAATAATAATTATGTAACTCTGAAAAAATTTAAGACAAATCTTCATTAACTCTTGTAGGGAATTAATTAAATCTTCATTAATCTTTAAAACTCTTGTAGGGAATTCGTTTTACACACTTAGGCCTATATGTATTGAACATAATTATTATAAAACCATTTATTATTAAAAGGGATTGTTTAAATTACATATTTATTCCTACCATTCGCCCACTCCGATTATTTCTTTTGTTAAATAAATCTTATGACATGTATTTTATATGTTTTGTACACCTCAGATTTTGTGTACACTGTATATATTTCGTATTTTTAATGTTTTTAGCTAAGTTTTCATTGGCCTAGGACACCGGTCCTTCTAAAAATTTGCATATAATTTTACCCTGATTAACGAAACAGCTCCTCTCTGTCACGCATAGTAATGTTTATTTGGCTGAGACAAGGTAAACGAGAAACGTGACACATTTCTGGCGGGAACGATTACGCATTTTGCAAACTGGCGTCTACGTCACACACGTCCGTATTTTCTACAAACATTGTGCACAGTTTAATCTGAGTTGTGGTATCTCGAACTCAGAAATGGTTAATATACGTCAGCCACTGGTATGTACAGTGATATGTGTTGTGTCTATTCAGCGCTAACACCACAAGATTTCTCATTCCCGTCAACATGAGTACCTACTCAAGGTCAAATAACATTCTTAATGTTGTAATGACAGACGTGTACGTTTACAAAACACTGTTTTGGCTGACATATATATACACATCTACGTCTGAACTCGCAACCTCTTATTTATCAGCTGGCCGGTTTTACGTTTCCACCAAACGTGTTCCAGAAAATCATATTAAAATAATATGAATATTTATAGTAAAAACATAATAAAAATAATAATAATATACAATTTAAAAAGTTAATACACTACCTCTTGCTTATCCTAAGTTTTGTGCGGAGAAATACCTGACCCAGTCAGTTTTCCAAGGATTCATAAAATTGTTATCTCGAATGATACATGGATCTTGTAGAGCTCGTAATCCTAATGTTCCTTGCATGATTGATGGAATATGTACACATAATAACCGAGCAACATTTTACGTTAAACTATTGAAAGTAACAATGGTTTTCCAAAGTACCGAAGACGAGATGACGGAATTGTTGAACTAAAAGGAATACCGTATATCATTTGATAATCGTGATTCGTTCAATACAATCGCTTCCTAATTCTACAGTACAATGCTCACATCAATATTGAAAACCGATAAATACATGTATAAATAGGCTTACCATACGTCCCGGTTTGACCGGGATTGTCCCGGTTTGACGACCTGATCCCGGGGTCCCGGCCAGTTTGTCAATTGTCCCGGTTTGAAAATTGACGAGAGTAGTCTCCGTCCGGGCGAAGACGTTGTGCAAGCTAAGCTCCCGATTTTTGGTTAAATCAATAGAAAAGAGAGTTTGAAAGATTAAAAGTAATTTTTCATGAATGGAAAATTCAAAAGCTGCAGTAGTCACTTTGCACGAGTATACACATTCAAATGACTTAGGGAGCACAAAAATCCTAATGTGTGCTATACTTGCTTTCCTTCGAAAAGATGTAGAATGTGGCTGGCAGTATATCCATGGTCAAGTTCCAGAGGAAGAGAAACTCGATTAATTCTTTAATTGTTTCGTAGAACAATAGCTAGACAACGATTAGTGCCACAGGAGTTACGGAACTGCTACTTCCGACGTCATACAATGAATAATACCGTACAAGCACGCATCAGAAACTAAACAGCCACGTTGGAAGACCACATCCAAGAATAAAAAACATTATCAAATGTTTATAATCTGAGGCAGAGAAATCTATTCAGAACACGATGTAACGATGGAGTGAAATTTTTAAGCTATGAAAAGGACGAAAAAGTATACTGAATTGGATAAACTAAAAGATATGAAAAAGATTCTAAAGTTGGGATGTTTCTCAAGATCACGTCGTCCGTTCTACAAGTTGACTAATAAAAATAAATAAAAAATAACCTTCCTTTTTAATTTAGAGAGAGAGAGAGAGAGAGAGAGAGAGAGAGAGAGAGAGAGTGAGGGAGCAGCTATGCAAGTGTGTATGTGTGTGTGTGTGTGTGCGTTTTATAAAAATTGTAACTTGGTAAACGTAGTTGGTAACAAAAAATACATTTAATGAATTATAAAAACATAAACACAATACAGGGTGGATGTACATACATCGTTGTTTGTGTGTTCGCAAGTGGGAGGTACTCTCACGTATCAAAAATTAATTACGTGTCTTATCTACTTGAGTGTTCGCAAGTGAAACGAGTTGCAAGTGCCACTGTTCGTAAGTGGGAGCACACCATCGTCGGCCGGATACGAAAAGCAGATTAATTTACCTGGTTTCTTCGAGACAAAAGCATCAACATGAATCAAAAAATTTAACTTGCAACCATTATTTTAGTAAAACGTAGATGATTGTGGGTACCATAGCTTAGGCTTTTAGAGCATAGGCTTGTACATTTATCTAGGATTTACATTATGTAGCCGATGATAGAAGTTCAAATGCGAGTTCCTGGTCCCTAAAAACATGGGTATCTCAGCTGGGAGAGTGAACCCCAAGACAAAATACTGATCCTTCAAATGTGTGTGTGTCGGGTAGGTATAGGCCTACTCTGGGCTCCTTAAAAAAGCTACTGCTAAAATAACAGTGATTTGTTCTAATTTTGTTTTCTACATAATAAGGTGACGCCGTATAACATTAAAATTTGGGTTTGGCAAAGATTATCAGAATTGGCACATTCAACAATTAAAAGTTTTGTACGAATGAGCAGAAAATAATGGTATTTAAAAGGAACTATAAAGACATATCTTATGGTCATAAACAAACCGTAGAAGAAATTACTATTGTAATCAGTATAGTCATATTTGGACAGGTGTAGAAAAATATGGAGAAGCCTGTACAGGTGTGTCGGTGCTGATGGGAACACACATAAAAACGTTTGTATGAGATTAAACGTATGTATCCAAGATAAATACCGTTTTATCTACAACAGGTGGCTTCGAAATATGAATTTGGGGATTTCCCTTTTATTTAGGGGGAATTGTTATAAGGTAAATACAGTACAACCTGTCACATCCGGACCTGTGATATCCGGAACCTCCCATATCCGGACGTATCTCCAAACTAATTTTTGCAATTTTGGTTAGCGAATGGTTAGGGATGTAAAGATACTACTCTTGATGTTTTGGCTGATCACGACTTTTTCTTCACTACACTTACGTCATTCTGCGATATGGTTCACTATTTTTGAATATTTAAGTTTTTACAATTTAAATACTTTATTTGGGGCAACTGAGTCTGGGGCAGCGGCGTTAGGTCGACTCACTTTGGCTTCATGGCTTCCAAAAAACGTGTGCATTGTATGAAGCAGCCGAATCACAAACTTTTTCAAAAACTGATGTAGGCGTACTGTAAGTAAAACTTTTTAACCAATTTTACTTTTTATATTTTAAAGAGTACAGTGTACAAATGCAAATGCTAAACCAATAGAAACGTCTAAAAAAACACGTTCTTCTTCTGTGTATCTTCTGTAATTGTTAATTATATTAATTGAGATTTTGGCTACTTATAGAGATTTAATTACTGAACACAATGCAGTTTTCAGAATTTCTGTATATTTATTGGTTTTGAAGTTATCGCAGGTTGAACTGCAAAAATGAATTGAATAAAATTTACTCATCCGTCCGCGAGTTTGACTGACGAAATTAGAGTGAGATAGTTGCTTATTATACCCTTTCTGTCTAGCGTACGGCGCAGCGCACAGTCTCCCTTTATGTACATAAATATGTAGGAAAAATAAGGAAAATATGTAGCTAAATATGTAATATTTAAGAAATATGTAGTATTAAAATACTTTCACATCAACAATATAATTTACATTTTACGAGAACATAACAGTGCCCTCTTTGAAAGGTTTTGAAAATAATAGGAGCTTCATTTTAAACTTTTTAAAATCACTTTCAAAACATGCAAATATATTTTGAGCAAAGTCAATGTAATCCATAAAATACTAATCAAGTTCGGGGCAGATAGACTTTTATTACAAATATTTTTTGCTACGGTTTTCTATAAATAGTAACTATTCTCGGTAAAATAAAAATAAAATAAAATAAAAGATTAAATACAAATATCTAATATTTTCTGAATAAAATATATGTATATTTTAACAAATAATAATTATGTAACTCTGAAAAAATTTAAGACAAATCTTCATTAACTCTTGTAGGGAATTAATTAAATCTTCATTAATCTTTAAAACTCTTGTAGGGAATTCGTTTTACACACTTAGGCCTATATGTATTGAACATAATTATTATAAAACCATTTATTATTAAAAGGGATTGTTTAAATTACATATTTATTCCTACCATTCGCCCACTCCGATTATTTCTTTTGTTAAATAAATCTTATGACATGTCTTTTATATGTTTTGTACACCTCAGATTTTGTGTACACTGTATATATTTCGTATTTTTAATGTTTTTAGCTAAGTTTTCATTGGCCTAGGACACCGGTCCTTCTAAAAATTTGCATATAATTTTACCCTGATTAACGAAACAGCTCCTCTCTGTCACGCATAGTAATGTTTATTTGGCTGAGACAAGGTAAACGAGAAACGTGACACATTTCTGGCGGGAACGATTACGCATTTTGCAAACTGGCGTCTACGTCACACACGTCCGTATTTTCTACAAACATTGTGCACAGTTTAATCTGAGTTGTGGTATCTCGAACTCAGAAATGGTTAATATACGTCAGCCACTGGTATGTACAGTGATATGTGTTGTGTCTATTCAGCGCTAACACCACAAGATTTCTCATTCCCGTCAACATGAGTACCTACTCAAGGTCAAATAACATTCTTAATGTTGTAATGACAGACGTGTACGTTTACAAAACACTGTTTTGGCTGACATATATATACACATCTACGTCTGAACTCGCAACCTCTTATTTATCAGCTGGCCGGTTTTACGTTTCCACCAAACGTGTTCCAGAAAATCATATTAAAATAATATGAATATTTATAGTAAAAACATAATAAAAATAATAATAATATACAATTTAAAAAGTTAATACACTACCTCTTGCTTATCCTAAGTTTTGTGCGGAGAAATACCTGACCCAGTCAGTTTTCCAAGGATTCATAAAATTGTTATCTCGAATGATACATGGATCTTGTAGAGCTCGTAATCCTAATGTTCCTTGCATGATTGATGGAATATGTACACATAATAACCGAGCAACATTTTACGTTAAACTATTGAAAATAACAATGGTTTTCCAAAGTACCGGAGACGAGATGACGGAATTGTTGAACTAAAAGGAATACCGTATATCATTTGATAATCGTGATTCGTTCAATACAATCGCTTCCTAATTCTACAGTACAATGCTCACATCAATATTGAAAACCGATAAATACATGTATAAATAGGCTTACCATACGTCCCGGTTTGACCGGGATTGTTCCGGTTTGACGACCTGATCCCGGGGTCCCGGCCAGTTTGTCAATTGTCCCGGTTTGAAAATTGACGAGAGTAGTCTCCGTCCGGGCGAAGACGTTGTGCAAGCTAAGCTCCCGATTTTTGGTTAAATCAATAGAAAAGAGAGTTTGAAAGATTAAAAGTAATTTTTCATGAATGGAAAATTCAAAAGCTGCAGTAGTCACTTTGCACGAGTATACACATTCAAATGACTTAGGGAGCACAAAAATCCTAATGTGTGCTATACTTGCTTTCCTTCGAAAAGATGTAGAATGTGGCTGGCAGTATATCCATGGTCAAGTTCCAGAGGAAGAGAAACTCGATTAATTCTTTAATTGTTTCGTAGAACAATAGCTAGACAACGATTAGTGCCACAGGAGTTACGGAACTGCTACTTCCGACGTCATACAATGAATAATACCGTACAAGCACGCATCAGAAACTAAACAGCCACGTTGGAAGACCACATCCAAGAATAAAAAACATTATCAAATGTTTATAATCTGAGGCAGAGAAATCTATTCAGAACACGATGTAACGATGGAGTGAAATTTTTAAGCTATGAAAAGGACGAAAAAGTATACTGAATTGGATAAACTAAAAGATATGAAAAAGATTCTAAAGTTGGGATGTTTCTCAAGATCACGTCGTCCGTTCTACAAGTTGACTAATAAAAATAAATAAAAAATAACCTTCCTTTTTAATTTAGAGAGAGAGAGAGAGAGAGAGAGAGAGAGAGAGAGAGTGAGGGAGCAGCTATGCAAGTGTGTATGTGTGTGTGTGTGTGTGCGTTTTATAAAAATTGTAACTTGGTAAACGTAGTTGGTAACAAAAAATACATTTAATGAATTATAAAAACATAAACACAATACAGGGTGGATGTACATACATCGTTGTTTGTGTGTTCGCAAGTGGGAGGTACTCTCACGTATCAAAAATTAATTACGTGTCTTATCTACTTGAGTGTTCGCAAGTGAAACGAGTTGCAAGTGCCACTGTTCGTAAGTGGGAGCACACCATCGTCGGCCGGATACGAAAAGCAGATTAATTTACCTGGTTTCTTCGAGACAAAAGCATCAACATGAATCAAAAAATTTAACTTGCAACCATTATTTTAGTAAAACGTAGATGATTGTGGGTACCATAGCTTAGGCTTTTAGAGCATAGGCTTGTACATTTATCTAGGATTTACATTATGTAGCCGATGATAGAAGTTCAAATGCGAGTTCCTGGTCCCTAAAAACATGGGTATCTCAGCTGGGAGAGTGAACCCCAAGACAAAATACTGATCCTTCAAATGTGTGTGTGTCGGGTAGGTATAGGCCTACTCTGGGCTCCTTAAAAAAGCTACTGCTAAAATAACAGTGATTTGTTCTAATTTTGTTTTCTACATAATAAGGTGACGCCGTATAACATTAAAATTTGGGTTTGGCAAAGATTATCAGAATTGGCACATTCAACAATTAAAAGTTTTGTACGAATGAGCAGAAAATAATGGTATTTAAAAGGAACTATAAAGACATATCTTATGGTCATAAACAAACCGTAGAAGAAATTACTATTGTAATCAGTATAGTCATATTTGGACAGGTGTAGAAAAATATGGAGAAGCCTGTACAGGTGTGTCGGTGCTGATGGGAACACACATAAAAACGTTTGTATGAGATTAAACGTATGTATCCAAGATAAATACCGTTTTATCTACAACAGGTGGCTTCGAAATATGAATTTGGGGATTTCCCTTTTATTTAGGGGGAATTGTTATAAGGTAAATACAGTACAACCTGTCACATCCGGACCTGTGATATCCGGAACCTCCCATATCCGGACGTATCTCCAAACTAATTTTTGCAATTTTGGTTAGCGAATGGTTAGGGATGTAAAGATACTACTCTTGATGTTTTGGCTGATCACGACTTTTTCTTCACTACACTTACGTCATTCTGCGATATGGTTCACTATTTTTGAATATTTAAGTTTTTACAATTTAAATACTTTATTTGGGGCAACTGAGTCTGGGGCAGCGGCGTTAGGTCGTTAGGTCGACTCACTTTGGCTTCATGGCTTCCAAAAAACGTGTGCATTGTATGAAGCAGCCGAATCACAAACTTTTTCAAAAACTGATGTAGGCGTACTGTAAGTAAAACTTTTTAACCAATTTTACTTTTTATATTTTAAAGAGTACAGTGTACAAATGCAAATGCTAAACCAATAGAAACGTCTAAAAAAACACGTTCTTCTTCTGTGTATCTTCTGTAATTGTTAATTATATTAATTGAGATTTTGGCTACTTATAGAGATTTAATTACTGAACACAATGCAGTTTTCAGAATTGCTGTATATTTATTGGTTTTGAAGTTATCGCAGGTTGAACTGCAAAAATGAATTGAATAAAATTTACTCATCCGTCCGCGAGTTTGACTGACGAAATTAGAGTGAGATAGTTGCTTATTATACCCTTTCTGTCTAGCGTACGGCGCAGCGCACAGTTTCCCTTTATGTACATAAATATGTAGGAAAAATAAGGAAAATATGTAGCTAAATATGTAATATTTAAGAAATATGTAGTATTAAAATACTTTCACATCAACAATATAATTTACATTTTACGAGAACATAACAGTGCCCTCTTTGAAAGGTTTTGAAAATAATAGGAGCTTCATTTTAAACTTTTTAAAATCACTTTCAAAACATGCAAATATATTTTGAGCAAAGTCAATGTAATCCATAAAATACTAATCAAGTTCGGGGCAGATAGACTTTTATTACAAATATTTTTTGCTACGGTTTTCTATAAATAGTAACTATTCTCGGTAAAATAAAAATAAAATAAAATAAAAGATTAAATACAAATATCTAATATTTTCTGAATAAAATATATGTATATTTTAACAAATAATAATTATGTAACTCTGAAAAAATTTAAGACAAATCTTCATTAACTCTTGTAGGGAATTAATTAAATCTTCATTAATCTTTAAAACTCTTGTAGGGAATTCGTTTTACACACTTAGGCCTATATGTATTGAACATAATTATTATAAAACCATTTATTATTAAAAGGGATTGTTTAAATTACATATTTATTCCTACCATTCGCCCACTCCGATTATTTCTTTTGTTAAATAAATCTTATGACATGTCTTTTATATGTTTTGTACACCTCAGATTTTGTGTACACTGTATATATTTCGTATTTTTAATGTTTTTAGCTAAGTTTTCATTGGCCTAGGACACCGGTCCTTCTAAAAATTTGCATATAATTTTACCCTGATTAACGAAACAGCTCCTCTCTGTCACGCATAGTAATGTTTATTTGGCTGAGACAAGGTAAACGAGAAACGTGACACATTTCTGGCGGGAACGATTACGCATTTTGCAAAATGGCGTCTACGTCACACACGTCCGTATTTTCTACAAACATTGTGCACAGTTTAATCTGAGTTGTGGTATCTCGAACTCAGAAATGGTTAATATACGTCAGCCACTGGTATGTACAGTGATATGTGTTGTGTCTATTCAGCGCTAACACCACAAGATTTCTCATTCCCGTCAACATGAGTACCTACTCAAGGTCAAATAACATTCTTAATGTTGTAATGACAGACGTGTACGTTTACAAAACACTGTTTTGGCTGACATATATATACACATCTACGTCTGAACTCGCAACCTCTTATTTATCAGCTGGCCGGTTTTACGTTTCCACCAAACGTGTTCCAGAAAATCATATTAAAATAATATGAATATTTATAGTAAAAACATAATAAAAATAATAATAATATACAATTTAAAAAGTTAATACACTACCTCTTGCTTATCCTAAGTTTTGTGCGGAGAAATACCTGACCCAGTCAGTTTTCCAAGGATTCATAAAATTGTTATCTCGAATGATACATGGATCTTGTAGAGCTCGTAATCCTAATGTTCCTTGCATGATTGATGGAATATGTACACATAATAACCGAGCAACATTTTACGTTAAACTATTGAAAATAACAATGGTTTTCCAAAGTACCGGAGACGAGATGACGGAATTGTTGAACTAAAAGGAATACCGTATATCATTTGATAATCGTGATTCGTTCAATACAATCGCTTCCTAATTCTACAGTACAATGCTCACATCAATATTGAAAACCGATAAATACATGTATAAATAGGCTTACCATACGTCCCGGTTTGACCGGGATTGTCCCGGTTTGACGACCTGATCCCGGGGTCCCGGCCAGTTTGTCAATTGTCCCGGTTTGAAAATTGACGAGAGTAGTCTCCGTCCGGGCGAAGACGTTGTGCAAGCTAAGCTCCCGATTTTTGGTTAAATCAATAGAAAAGAGAGTTTGAAAGATTAAAAGTAATTTTTCATGAATGGAAAATTCAAAAGCTGCAGTAGTCACTTTGCACGAGTATACACATTCAAATGACTTAGGGAGCACAAAAATCCTAATGTGTGCTATACTTGCTTTCCTTCGAAAAGATGTAGAATGTGGCTGGCAGTATATCCATGGTCAAGTTCCAGAGGAAGAGAAACTCGATTAATTCTTTAATTGTTTCGTAGAACAATAGCTAGACAACGATTAGTGCCACAGGAGTTACGGAACTGCTACTTCCGACGTCATACAATGAATAATACCGTACAAGCACGCATCAGAAACTAAACAGCCACGTTGGAAGACCACATCCAAGAATAAAAAACATTATCAAATGTTTATAATCTGAGGCAGAGAAATCTATTCAGAACACGATGTAACGATGGAGTGAAATTTTTAAGCTATGAAAAGGACGAAAAAGTATACTGAATTGGATAAACTAAAAGATATGAAAAAGATTCTAAAGTTGGGATGTTTCTCAAGATCACGTCGTCCGTTCTACAAGTTGACTAATAAAAATAAATAAAAAATAACCTTCCTTTTTAATTTAGAGAGAGAGAGAGAGAGAGAGAGAGTGAGGGAGCAGCTATGCAAGTGTGTATGTGTGTGTGTGTGTGTGTGTGTGCGTTTTATAAAAATTGTAACTTGGTAAACGTAGTTGGTAACAAAAAATACATTTAATGAATTATAAAAACATAAACACAATACAGGGTGGATGTACATACATCGTTGTTTGTGTGTTCGCAAGTGGGAGGTACTCTCACGTATCAAAAATTAATTACGTGTCTTATCTACTTGAGTGTTCGCAAGTGAAACGAGTTGCAAGTGCCACTGTTCGTAAGTGGGAGCATACCATCGTCGGCCGGATACGAAAAGCAGATTAATTTACCTGGTTTCTTCGAGACAAAAGCATCAACATGAATCAAAAAATTTAACTTGCAACCATTATTTTAGTAAAACGTAGATGATTGTGGGTACCATAGCTTAGGCTTTTAGAGCATAGGCTTGTACATTTATCTAGGATTTACATTATGTAGCCGATGATAGAAGTTCAAATGCGAGTTCCTGGTCCCTAAAAACATGGGTATCTCAGCTGGGAGAGTGAACCCCAAGACAAAATACTGATCCTTCAAATGTGTGTGTGTCGGGTAGGTATAGGCCTACTCTGGGCTCCTTAAAAAAGCTACTGCTAAAATAACAGTGATTTGTTCTAATTTTGTTTTCTACATAATAAGGTGACGCCGTATAACATTAAAATTTGGGTTTGGCAAAGATTATCAGAATTGGCACATTCAACAATTAAAAGTTTTGTACGAATGAGCAGAAAATAATGGTATTTAAAAGGAACTATAAAGACATATCTTATGGTCATAAACAAACCGTAGAAGAAATTACTATTGTAATCAGTATAGTCATATTTGGACAGGTGTAGAAAAATATGGAGAAGCCTGTACAGGTGTGTCGGTGCTGATGGGAACACACATAAAAACGTTTGTATGAGATTAAACGTATGTATCCAAGATAAATACCGTTTTATCTACAACAGGTGGCTTCGAAATATGAATTTGGGGATTTCCCTTTTATTTAGGGGGAATTGTTATAAGGTAAATACAGTACAACCTGTCACATCCGGACCTGTGATATCCGGAACCTCCCATATCCGGACGTATCTCCAAACTAATTTTTGCAATTTTGGTTAGCGAATGGTTAGGGATGTAAAGATACTACTCTTGATGTTTTGGCTGATCACGACTTTTTCTTCACTACACTTACGTCATTCTGCGATATGGTTCACTATTTTTGAATATTTAAGTTTTTACAATTTAAATACTTTATTTGGGGCAACTGAGTCTGGGGCAGCGGCGTTAGGTCGACTCACTTTGGCTTCATGGCTTCCAAAAAACGTGTGCATTGTATGAAGCAGCCGAATCACAAACTTTTTCAAAAACTGATGTAGGCGTACTGTAAGTAAAACTTTTTAACCAATTTTACTTTTTATATTTTAAAGAGTACAGTGTACAAATGCAAATGCTAAACCAATAGAAACGTCTAAAAAAACACGTTCTTCTTCTGTGTATCTTCTGTAATTGTTAATTATATTAATTGAGATTTTGGCTACTTATAGAGATTTAATTACTGAACACAATGCAGTTTTCAGAATTGCTGTATATTTATTGGTTTTGAAGTTATCGCAGGTTGAACTGCAAAAATGAATTGAATAAAATTTACTCATCCGTCCGCGAGTTTGACTGACGAAATTAGAGTGAGATAGTTGCTTATTATACCCTTTCTGTCTAGCGTACGGCGCAGCGCACAGTCTCCCTTTATGTACATAAATATGTAGGAAAAATAAGGAAAATATGTAGCTAAATATGTAATATTTAAGAAATATGTAGTATTAAAATACTTTCACATCAACAATATAATTTACATTTTACGAGAACATAACAGTGCCCTCTTTGAAAGGTTTTGAAAATAATAGGAGCTTCATTTTAAACTTTTTAAAATCACTTTCAAAACATGCAAATATATTTTGAGCAAAGTCAATGTAATCCATAAAATACTAATCAAGTTCGGGGCAGATAGACTTTTATTACAAATATTTTTTGCTACGGTTTTCTATAAATAGTAACTATTCTCGGTAAAATAAAAATAAAATAAAATAAAAGATTAAATACAAATATCTAATATTTTCTGAATAAAATATATGTATATTTTAACAAATAATAATTATGTAACTCTGAAAAAATTTAAGACAAATCTTCATTAACTCTTGTAGGGAATTAATTAAATCTTCATTAATCTTTAAAACTCTTGTAGGGAATTCGTTTTACACACTTAGGCCTATATGTATTGAACATAATTATTATAAAACCATTTATTATTAAAAGGGATTGTTTAAATTACATATTTATTCCTACCATTCGCCCACTCCGATTATTTCTTTTGTTAAATAAATCTTATGACATGTCTTTTATATGTTTTGTACACCTCAGATTTTGTGTACACTGTATATATTTCGTATTTTTAATGTTTTTAGCTAAGTTTTCATTGGCCTAGGACACCGGTCCTTCTAAAAATTTGCATATAATTTTACCCTGATTAACGAAACAGCTCCTCTCTGTCACGCATAGTAATGTTTATTTGGCTGAGACAAGGTAAACGAGAAACGTGACACATTTCTGGCGGGAACGATTACGCATTTTGCAAACTGGCGTCTACGTCACACACGTCCGTATTTTCTACAAACATTGTGCACAGTTTAATCTGAGTTGTGGTATCTCGAACTCAGAAATGGTTAATATACGTCAGCCACTGGTATGTACAGTGATATGTGTTGTGTCTATTCAGCGCTAACACCACAAGATTTCTCATTCCCGTCAACATGAGTACCTACTCAAGGTCAAATAACATTCTTAATGTTGTAATGACAGACGTGTACGTTTACAAAACACTGTTTTGGCTGACATATATATACACATCTACGTCTGAACTCGCAACCTCTTATTTATCAGCTGGCCGGTTTTACGTTTCCACCAAACGTGTTCCAGAAAATCATATTAAAATAATATGAATATTTATAGTAAAAACATAATAAAAATAATAATAATATACAATTTAAAAAGTTAATACACTACCTCTTGCTTATCCTAAGTTTTGTGCGGAGAAATACCTGACCCAGTCAGTTTTCCAAGGATTCATAAAATTGTTATCTCGAATGATACATGGATCTTGTAGAGCTCGTAATCCTAATGTTCCTTGCATGATTGATGGAATATGTACACATAATAACCGAGCAACATTTTACGTTAAACTATTGAAAATAACAATGGTTTTCCAAAGTACCGGAGACGAGATGACGGAATTGTTGAACTAAAAGGAATACCGTATATCATTTGATAATCGTGATTCGTTCAATACAATCGCTTCCTAATTCTACAGTACAATGCTCACATCAATATTGAAAACCGATAAATACATGTATAAATAGGCTTACCATACGTCCCGGTTTGACCGGGATTGTTCCGGTTTGACGACCTGATCCCGGGGTCCCGGCCAGTTTGTCAATTGTCCCGGTTTGAAAATTGACGAGAGTAGTCTCCGTCCGGGCGAAGACGTTGTGCAAGCTAAGCTCCCGATTTTTGGTTAAATCAATAGAAAAGAGAGTTTGAAAGATTAAAAGTAACTTTTCATGAATGGAAAATTCAAAAGCTGCAGTAGTCACTTTGCACGAGTATACACATTCAAATGACTTAGGGAGCACAAAAATCCTAATGTGTGCTATACTTGCTTTCCTTCGAAAAGATGTAGAATGTGGCTGGCAGTATATCCATGGTCAAGTTCCAGAGGAAGAGAAACTCGATTAATTCTTTAATTGTTTCGTAGAACAATAGCTAGACAACGATTAGTGCCACAGGAGTTACGGAACTGCTACTTCCGACGTCATACAATGAATAATACCGTACAAGCACGCATCAGAAACTAAACAGCCACGTTGGAAGACCACATCCAAGAATAAAAAACATTATCAAATGTTTATAATCTGAGGCAGAGAAATCTATTCAGAACACGATGTAACGATGGAGTGAAATTTTTAAGCTATGAAAAGGACGAAAAAGTATACTGAATTGGATAAACTAAAAGATATGAAAAAGATTCTAAAGTTGGGATGTTTCTCAAGATCACGTCGTCCGTTCTACAAGTTGACTAATAAAAATAAATAAAAAATAACCTTCCTTTTTAATTTAGAGAGAGAGAGAGAGAGAGAGTGAGGGAGCAGCTATGCAAGTGTGTATGTGTGTGTGTGTGTGTGTGTGCGTTTTATAAAAATTGTAACTTGGTAAACGTAGTTGGTAACAAAAAATACATTTAATGAATTATAAAAACATAAACACAATACAGGGTGGATGTACATACATCGTTGTTTGTGTGTTCGCAAGTGGGAGGTACTCTCACGTATCAAAAATTAATTACGTGTCTTATCTACTTGAGTGTTCGCAAGTGAAACGAGTTGCAAGTGCCACTGTTCGTAAGTGGGAGCACACCATCGTCGGCCGGATACGAAAAGCAGATTAATTTACCTGGTTTCTTCGAGACAAAAGCATCAACATGAATCAAAAAATTTAACTTGCAACCATTATTTTAGTAAAACGTAGATGATTGTGGGTACCATAGCTTAGGCTTTTAGAGCATAGGCTTGTACATTTATCTAGGATTTACATTATGTAGCCGATGATAGAAGTTCAAATGCGAGTTCCTGGTCCCTAAAAACATGGGTATCTCAGCTGGGAGAGTGAACCCCAAGACAAAATACTGATCCTTCAAATGTGTGTGTGTCGGGTAGGTATAGGCCTACTCTGGGCTCCTTAAAAAAGCTACTGCTAAAATAACAGTGATTTGTTCTAATTTTGTTTTCTACATAATAAGGTGACGCCGTATAACATTAAAATTTGGGTTTGGCAAAGATTATCAGAATTGGCACATTCAACAATTAAAAGTTTTGTACGAATGAGCAGAAAATAATGGTATTTAAAAGGAACTATAAAGACATATCTTATGGTCATAAACAAACCGTAGAAGAAATTACTATTGTAATCAGTATAGTCATATTTGGACAGGTGTAGAAAAATATGGAGAAGCCTGTACAGGTGTGTCGGTGCTGATGGGAACACACATAAAAACGTTTGTATGAGATTAAACGTATGTATCCAAGATAAATACCGTTTTATCTACAACAGGTGGCTTCGAAATATGAATTTGGGGATTTCCCTTTTATTTAGGGGGAATTGTTATAAGGTAAATACAGTACAACCTGTCACATCCGGACCTGTGATATCCGGAACCTCCCATATCCGGACGTATCTCCAAACTAATTTTTGCAATTTTGGTTAGCGAATGGTTAGGGATGTAAAGATACTACTCTTGATGTTTTGGCTGATCACGACTTTTTCTTCACTACACTTACGTCATTCTGCGATATGGTTCACTATTTTTGAATATTTAAGTTTTTACAATTTAAATACTTTATTTGGGGCAACTGAGTCTGGGGCAGCGGCGTTAGGTCGACTCACTTTGGCTTCATGGCTTCCAAAAAACGTGTGCATTGTATGAAGCAGCCGAATCACAAACTTTTTCAAAAACTGATGTAGGCGTACTGTAAGTAAAACTTTTTAACCAATTTTACTTTTTATATTTTAAAGAGTACAGTGTACAAATGCAAATGCTAAACCAATAGAAACGTCTAAAAAAACACGTTCTTCTTCTGTGTATCTTCTGTAATTGTTAATTATATTAATTGAGATTTTGGCTACTTATAGAGATTTAATTACTGAACACAATGCAGTTTTCAGAATTGCTGTATATTTATTGGTTTTGAAGTTATCGCAGGTTGAACTGCAAAAATGAATTGAATAAAATTTACTCATCCGTCCGCGAGTTTGACTGACGAAATTAGAGTGAGATAGTTGCTTATTATACCCTTTCTGTCTAGCGTACGGCGCAGCGCACAGTCTCCCTTTATGTACATAAATATGTAGGAAAAATAAGGAAAATATGTAGCTAAATATGTAATATTTAAGAAATATGTAGTATTAAAATACTTTCACATCAACAATATAATTTACATTTTACGAGAACATAACAGTGCCCTCTTTGAAAGGTTTTGAAAATAATAGGAGCTTCATTTTAAACTTTTTAAAATCACTTTCAAAACATGCAAATATATTTTGAGCAAAGTCAATGTAATCCATAAAATACTAATCAAGTTCGGGGCAGATAGACTTTTATTACAAATATTTTTTGCTACGGTTTTCTATAAATAGTAACTATTCTCGGTAAAATAAAAATAAAATAAAATAAAAGATTAAATACAAATATCTAATATTTTCTGAATAAAATATATGTATATTTTAACAAATAATAATTATGTAACTCTGAAAAAATTTAAGACAAATCTTCATTAACTCTTGTAGGGAATTAATTAAATCTTCATTAATCTTTAAAACTCTTGTAGGGAATTCGTTTTACACACTTAGGCCTATATGTATTGAACATAATTATTATAAAACCATTTATTATTAAAAGGGATTGTTTAAATTACATATTTATTCCTACCATTCGCCCACTCCGATTATTTCTTTTGTTAAATAAATCTTATGACATGTCTTTTATATGTTTTGTACACCTCAGATTTTGTGTACACTGTATATATTTCGTATTTTTAATGTTTTTAGCTAAGTTTTCATTGGCCTAGGACACCGGTCCTTCTAAAAATTTGCATATAATTTTACCCTGATTAACGAAACAGCTCCTCTCTGTCACGCATAGTAATGTTTATTTGGCTGAGACAAGGTAAACGAGAAACGTGACACATTTCTGGCGGGAACGATTACGCATTTTGCAAACTGGCGTCTACGTCACACACGTCCGTATTTTCTACAAACATTGTGCACAGTTTAATCTGAGTTGTGGTATCTCGAACTCAGAAATGGTTAATATACGTCAGCCACTGGTATGTACAGTGATATGTGTTGTGTCTATTCAGCGCTAACACCACAAGATTTCTCATTCCCGTCAACATGAGTACCTACTCAAGGTCAAATAACATTCTTAATGTTGTAATGACAGACGTGTACGTTTACAAAACACTGTTTTGGCTGACATATATATACACATCTACGTCTGAACTCGCAACCTCTTATTTATCAGCTGGCCGGTTTTACGTTTCCACCAAACGTGTTCCAGAAAATCATATTAAAATAATATGAATATTTATAGTAAAAACATAATAAAAATAATAATAATATACAATTTAAAAAGTTAATACACTACCTCTTGCTTATCCTAAGTTTTGTGCGGAGAAATACCTGACCCAGTCAGTTTTCCAAGGATTCATAAAATTGTTATCTCGAATGATACATGGATCTTGTAGAGCTCGTAATCCTAATGTTCCTTGCATGATTGATGGAATATGTACACATAATAACCGAGCAACATTTTACGTTAAACTATTGAAAGTAACAATGGTTTTCCAAAGTACCGAAGACGAGATGACGGAATTGTTGAACTAAAAGGAATACCGTATATCATTTGATAATCGTGATTCGTTCAATACAATCGCTTCCTAATTCTACAGTACAATGCTCACATCAATATTGAAAACCGATAAATACATGTATAAATAGGCTTACCATACGTCCCGGTTTGACCGGGATTGTCCCGGTTTGACGACCTGATCCCGGGGTCCCGGCCAGTTTGTCAATTGTCCCGGTTTGAAAATTGACGAGAGTAGTCTCCGTCCGGGCGAAGACGTTGTGCAAGCTAAGCTCCCGATTTTTGGTTAAATCAATAGAAAAGAGAGTTTGAAAGATTAAAAGTAATTTTTCATGAATGGAAAATTCAAAAGCTGCAGTAGTCACTTTGCACGAGTATACACATTCAAATGACTTAGGGAGCACAAAAATCCTAATGTGTGCTATACTTGCTTTCCTTCGAAAAGATGTAGAATGTGGCTGGCAGTATATCCATGGTCAAGTTCCAGAGGAAGAGAAACTCGATTAATTCTTTAATTGTTTCGTAGAACAATAGCTAGACAACGATTAGTGCCACAGGAGTTACGGAACTGCTACTTCCGACGTCATACAATGAATAATACCGTACAAGCACGCATCAGAAACTAAACAGCCACGTTGGAAGACCACATCCAAGAATAAAAAACATTATCAAATGTTTATAATCTGAGGCAGAGAAATCTATTCAGAACACGATGTAACGATGGAGTGAAATTTTTAAGCTATGAAAAGGACGAAAAAGTATACTGAATTGGATAAACTAAAAGATATGAAAAAGATTCTAAAGTTGGGATGTTTCTCAAGATCACGTCGTCCGTTCTACAAGTTGACTAATAAAAATAAATAAAAAATAACCTTCCTTTTTAATTTAGAGAGAGAGAGAGAGAGAGAGAGAGAGAGAGAGAGAGGGAGCAGCTATGCAAGTGTGTATGTGTGTGTGTGTGTGTGTGTGTGCGTTTTATAAAAATTGTAACTTGGTAAACGTAGTTGGTAACAAAAAATACATTTAATGAATTATAAAAACATAAACACAATACAGGGTGGATGTACATACATCGTTGTTTGTGTGTTCGCAAGTGGGAGGTACTCTCACGTATCAAAAATTAATTACGTGTCTTATCTACTTGAGTGTTCGCAAGTGAAACGAGTTGCAAGTGCCACTGTTCGTAAGTGGGAGCACACCATCGTCGGCCGGATACGAAAAGCAGATTAATTTACCTGGTTTCTTCGAGACAAAAGCATCAACATGAATCAAAAAATTTAACTTGCAACCATTATTTTAGTAAAACGTAGATGATTGTGGGTACCATAGCTTAGGCTTTTAGAGCATAGGCTTGTACATTTATCTAGGATTTACATTATGTAGCCGATGATAGAAGTTCAAATGCGAGTTCCTGGTCCCTAAAAACATGGGTATCTCAGCTGGGAGAGTGAACCCCAAGACAAAATACTGATCCTTCAAATGTGTGTGTGTCGGGTAGGTATAGGCCTACTCTGGGCTCCTTAAAAAAGCTACTGCTAAAATAACAGTGATTTGTTCTAATTTTGTTTTCTACATAATAAGGTGACGCCGTATAACATTAAAATTTGGGTTTGGCAAAGATTATCAGAATTGGCACATTCAACAATTAAAAGTTTTGTACGAATGAGCAGAAAATAATGGTATTTAAAAGGAACTATAAAGACATATCTTATGGTCATAAACAAACCGTAGAAGAAATTACTATTGTAATCAGTATAGTCATATTTGGACAGGTGTAGAAAAATATGGAGAAGCCTGTACAGGTGTGTCGGTGCTGATGGGAACACACATAAAAACGTTTGTATGAGATTAAACGTATGTATCCAAGATAAATACCGTTTTATCTACAACAGGTGGCTTCGAAATATGAATTTGGGGATTTCCCTTTTATTTAGGGGGAATTGTTATAAGGTAAATACAGTACAACCTGTCACATCCGGACCTGTGATATCCGGAACCTCCCATATCCGGACGTATCTCCAAACTAATTTTTGCAATTTTGGTTAGCGAATGGTTAGGGATGTAAAGATACTACTCTTGATGTTTTGGCTGATCACGACTTTTTCTTCACTACACTTACGTCATTCTGCGATATGGTTCACTATTTTTGAATATTTAAGTTTTTACAATTTAAATACTTTATTTGGGGCAACTGAGTCTGGGGCAGCGGCGTTAGGTCGACTCACTTTGGCTTCATGGCTTCCAAAAAACGTGTGCATTGTATGAAGCAGCCGAATCACAAACTTTTTCAAAAACTGATGTAGGCGTACTGTAAGTAAAACTTTTTAACCAATTTTACTTTTTATATTTTAAAGAGTACAGTGTACAAATGCAAATGCTAAACCAATAGAAACGTCTAAAAAAACACGTTCTTCTTCTGTGTATCTTCTGTAATTGTTAATTATATTAATTGAGATTTTGGCTACTTATAGAGATTTAATTACTGAACACAATGCAGTTTTCAGAATTGCTGTATATTTATTGGTTTTGAAGTTATCGCAGGTTGAACTGCAAAAATGAATTGAATAAAATTTACTCATCCGTCCGCGAGTTTGACTGACGATATTAGAGTGAGATAGTTGCTTATTATACCCTTTCTGTCTAGCGTACGGCGCAGCGCACAGTTTCCCTTTATGTACATAAATATGTAGGAAAAATAAGGAAAATATGTAGCTAAATATGTAATATTTAAGAAATATGTAGTATTAAAATACTTTCACATCAACAATATAATTTACATTTTACGAGAACATAACAGTGCCCTCTTTGAAAGGTTTTGAAAATAATAGGAGCTTCATTTTAAACTTTTTAAAATCACTTTCAAAACATGCAAATATATTTTGAGCAAAGTCAATGTAATCCATAAAATACTAATCAAGTTCGGGGCAGATAGACTTTTATTACAAATATTTTTTGCTACGGTTTTCTATAAATAGTAACTATTCTCGGTAAAATAAAAATAAAATAAAATAAAAGATTAAATACAAATATCTAATATTTTCTGAATAAAATATATGTATATTTTAACAAATAATAATTATGTAACTCTGAAAAAATTTAAGACAAATCTTCATTAACTCTTGTAGGGAATTAATTAAATCTTCATTAATCTTTAAAACTCTTGTAGGGAATTCGTTTTACACACTTAGGCCTATATGTATTGAACATAATTATTATAAAACCATTTATTATTAAAAGGGATTGTTTAAATTACATATTTATTCCTACCATTCGCCCACTCCGATTATTTCTTTTGTTAAATAAATCTTATGACATGTCTTTTATATGTTTTGTACACCTCAGATTTTGTGTACACTGTATATATTTCGTATTTTTAATGTTTTTAGCTAAGTTTTCATTGGCCTAGGACACCGGTCCTTCTAAAAATTTGCATATAATTTTACCCTGATTAACGAAACAGCTCCTCTCTGTCACGCATAGTAATGTTTATTTGGCTGAGACAAGGTAAACGAGAAACGTGACACATTTCTGGCGGGAACGATTACGCATTTTGCAAAATGGCGTCTACGTCACACACGTCCGTATTTTCTACAAACATTGTGCACAGTTTAATCTGAGTTGTGGTATCTCGAACTCAGAAATGGTTAATATACGTCAGCCACTGGTATGTACAGTGATATGTGTTGTGTCTATTCAGCGCTAACACCACAAGATTTCTCATTCCCGTCAACATGAGTACCTACTCAAGGTCAAATAACATTCTTAATGTTGTAATGACAGACGTGTACGTTTACAAAACACTGTTTTGGCTGACATATATATACACATCTACGTCTGAACTCGCAACCTCTTATTTATCAGCTGGCCGGTTTTACGTTTCCACCAAACGTGTTCCAGAAAATCATATTAAAATAATATGAATATTTATAGTAAAAACATAATAAAAATAATAATAATATACAATTTAAAAAGTTAATACACTACCTCTTGCTTATCCTAAGTTTTGTGCGGAGAAATACCTGACCCAGTCAGTTTTCCAAGGATTCATAAAATTGTTATCTCGAATGATACATGGATCTTGTAGAGCTCGTAATCCTAATGTTCCTTGCATGATTGATGGAATATGTACACATAATAACCGAGCAACATTTTACGTTAAACTATTGAAAATAACAATGGTTTTCCAAAGTACCGGAGACGAGATGACGGAATTGTTGAACTAAAAGGAATACCGTATATCATTTGATAATCGTGATTCGTTCAATACAATCGCTTCCTAATTCTACAGTACAATGCTCACATCAATATTGAAAACCGATAAATACATGTATAAATAGGCTTACCATACGTCCCGGTTTGACCGGGATTGTCCCGGTTTGACGACCTGATCCCGGGGTCCCGGCCAGTTTGTCAATTGTCCCGGTTTGAAAATTGACGAGAGTAGTCTCCGTCCGGGCGAAGACGTTGTGCAAGCTAAGCTCCCGATTTTTGGTTAAATCAATAGAAAAGAGAGTTTGAAAGATTAAAAGTAATTTTTCATGAATGGAAAATTCAAAAGCTGCAGTAGTCACTTTGCACGAGTATACACATTCAAATGACTTAGGGAGCACAAAAATCCTAATGTGTGCTATACTTGCTTTCCTTCGAAAAGATGTAGAATGTGGCTGGCAGTATATCCATGGTCAAGTTCCAGAGGAAGAGAAACTCGATTAATTCTTTAATTGTTTCGTAGAACAATAGCTAGACAACGATTAGTGCCACAGGAGTTACGGAACTGCTACTTCCGACGTCATACAATGAATAATACCGTACAAGCACGCATCAGAAACTAAACAGCCACGTTGGAAGACCACATCCAAGAATAAAAAACATTATCAAATGTTTATAATCTGAGGCAGAGAAATCTATTCAGAACACGATGTAACGATGGAGTGAAATTTTTAAGCTATGAAAAGGACGAAAAAGTATACTGAATTGGATAAACTAAAAGATATGAAAAAGATTCTAAAGTTGGGATGTTTCTCAAGATCACGTCGTCCGTTCTACAAGTTGACTAATAAAAATAAATAAAAAATAACCTTCCTTTTTAATTTAGAGAGAGAGAGAGAGAGAGAGAGTGAGGGAGCAGCTATGCAAGTGTGTATGTGTGTGTGTGTGTGTGTGTGTGCGTTTTATAAAAATTGTAACTTGGTAAACGTAGTTGGTAACAAAAAATACATTTAATGAATTATAAAAACATAAACACAATACAGGGTGGATGTACATACATCGTTGTTTGTGTGTTCGCAAGTGGGAGGTACTCTCACGTATCAAAAATTAATTACGTGTCTTATCTACTTGAGTGTTCGCAAGTGAAACGAGTTGCAAGTGCCACTGTTCGTAAGTGGGAGCACACCATCGTCGGCCGGATACGAAAAGCAGATTAATTTACCTGGTTTCTTCGAGACAAAAGCATCAACATGAATCAAAAAATTTAACTTGCAACCATTATTTTAGTAAAACGTAGATGATTGTGGGTACCATAGCTTAGGCTTTTAGAGCATAGGCTTGTACATTTATCTAGGATTTACATTATGTAGCCGATGATAGAAGTTCAAATGCGAGTTCCTGGTCCCTAAAAACATGGGTATCTCAGCTGGGAGGGTGAACCCCAAGACAAAATACTGATCCTTCAAATGTGTGTGTGTCGAGTAGGTATAGGCCTACTCTGGGCTCCTTAAAAAAGCTACTGCTAAAATAACAGTGATTTGTTCTAATTTTGTTTTCTACATAATAAGGTGACGCCGTATAACATTAAAATTTGGGTTTGGCAAAGATTATCAGAATTGGCACATTCAACAATTAAAAGTTTTGTACGAATGAGCAGAAAATAATGGTATTTAAAAGGAACTATAAAGACATATCTTATGGTCATAAACAAACCGTAGAAGAAATTACTATTGTAATCAGTATAGTCATATTTGGACAGGTGTAGAAAAATATGGAGAAGCCTGTACAGGTGTGTCGGTGCTGATGGGAACACACATAAAAACGTTTGTATGAGATTAAACGTATGTATCCAAGATAAATACCGTTTTATCTACAACAGGTGGCTTCGAAATATGAATTTGGGGATTTCCCTTTTATTTAGGGGGAATTGTTATAAGGTAAATACAGTACAACCTGTCACATCCGGACCTGTGATATCCGGAACCTCCCATATCCGGACGTATCTCCAAACTAATTTTTGCAATTTTGGTTAGCGAATGGTTAGGGATGTAAAGATACTACTCTTGATGTTTTGGCTGATCACGACTTTTTCTTCACTACACTTACGTCATTCTGCGATATGGTTCACTATTTTTGAATATTTAAGTTTTTACAATTTAAATACTTTATTTGGGGCAACTGAGTCTGGGGCAGCGGCGTTAGGTCGACTCACTTTGGCTTCATGGCTTCCAAAAAACGTGTGCATTGTATGAAGCAGCCGAATCACAAACTTTTTCAAAAACTGATGTAGGCGTACTGTAAGTAAAACTTTTTAACCAATTTTACTTTTTATATTTTAAAGAGTACAGTGTACAAATGCAAATGCTAAACCAATAGAAACGTCTAAAAAAACACGTTCTTCTTCTGTGTATCTTCTGTAATTGTTAATTATATTAATTGAGATTTTGGCTACTTATAGAGATTTAATTACTGAACACAATGCAGTTTTCAGAATTGCTGTATATTTATTGGTTTTGAAGTTATCGCAGGTTGAACTGCAAAAATGAATTGAATAAAATTTACTCATCCGTCCGCGAGTTTGACTGACGAAATTAGAGTGAGATAGTTGCTTATTATACCCTTTCTGTCTAGCGTACGGCGCAGCGCACAGTCTCCCTTTATGTACATAAATATGTAGGAAAAATAAGGAAAATATGTAGCTAAATATGTAATATTTAAGAAATATGTAGTATTAAAATACTTTCACATCAACAATATAATTTACATTTTACGAGAACATAACAGTGCCCTCTTTGAAAGGTTTTGAAAATAATAGGAGCTTCATTTTAAACTTTTTAAAATCACTTTCAAAACATGCAAATATATTTTGAGCAAAGTCAATGTAATCCATAAAATACTAATCAAGTCCGGGGCTGACACTAATCACCAGTTAGATTACCACTTCTGTTACAGAAAATAAGTTAACCCTCAGAATACACAGTATCTGAAAGTTCAACTCTTTGTTGAAGAGTTTACAATAAGACAGCATGCATAAGAAATGAATTACTTTTCAATTGTTTATTGTACTTTAGAAAATTTATTAAAACATATTTTAGAAAACAGTATTAAAAAAGAAACCTTGATATTATAAAATTAACAACAACAAAGTATTTTACCTATGGATTTCTGTAGTATAGGACATGAGTATAAAGTAAAAAATTGAGAATTATTAACTATTTAACAAAGTATTTTACTAGGAGAGTTGAAATTACTATAAAATTAAAGGTAGATTTTTGACTTGAAAATCTATATTGTATATATATATATATAACTCTACTATAACTCTGCATAAGAATAAAGTGTCCATGTAAGTTTTTTTTTTCCACTGTTTAGTTGCACAATTAATTATTAAATACTTTTCTATATTGTCTGTTGACATGGACTGTCTTCGGTCTGAGAGTATGTTTTTATATATAGAAAAGGATCTCTCGACATCACATGTCGTCACCGGCGCATGTTTATATAGAGGAATCGTACTTGGAAGAATATTCTCAATCGATTCTACAGTTTCGCCGTTACATATGCGATAAATGGTATGTAAAGTTGAGTAACCAGGGTTTCTATTCAGCACAGCATTTAATTTAGTAGAAACTTTGTCATCGACTTCACCCTGCACAGCATTTAACTTGTTAACTGCTTCTTCAACTATTCCTATGGCCTCTTGGAGAGTCAGACCTGCAGTCTCCAGTTTCTTGATACAACTGAAATGCGTTTTGATGTACGAAACTGAACATATCACCTTAGAGTTGTTGAATGCAGACAAGGATTCGCTCGCTGACACTGCAGAATCGGGAGATAATGTTTCCACCACATACTTCACAGCTTCAAAGTTGTCACTGTAGAAATTTACGGCTTCGATCCAGGTTCCCCATCTTGTAATTACGGGTTCTGGAGGCAGAGGTGTGTCAGGTAGCCTTTGTTTGTAGCACTGGATACGGTAAGGAGCTTTCAAGAACACCTTTTTTGTTGCTGATATTAATGTATTTACTTCGGGGAAAAGGTCTCTGACAGTTTCAGCTACTCGATGCAATCCATGAGCCAGGCATGTAACATGTAGTAGGTTGGGGTAAAACACATTTAGAGAATTACCTGCTTTTAACATGTATGCTGCTGCATCTGTATACAACAGCAGTACCTTCTCTTCTTTAACACCATTTGGCCATAACAAACTTGGCAAAATACAGCTTTATCGTCAGTTGTAAAAGCACTGTCAATCTGTACCCATGATTTTAACTTAGATGACAAAGATGATGCGGTCGGTGCCATGATAAAACAAGGATATTTGTATTTAAAACTCTTAAGAACTTGCGTTGAACAATACCGCACAATATATTATTTAAGACGTCTTTTGTCCAACAACGAGAATCCGCCAAGGCAAGAAACAAGCAAGCGCAGAAGTGTAGGCGAAAGACAAAACACTGACTTGACAATAACTTCAACACACCACACTGCACACCAGATTGTTATTTACGTGTAGGCTTACACTCCGAGAGCGTCGATAATACTGGCGTCAAAAATCACATTGTGCCCTACAATAGCATAGAGTTATATAGATATTTGTTTGTTTAGGTAGATGGAATCCGTTGCGAGAATTGCAAGATCTGCGAAGAGTATTTATTTACCGCGGACAGCACGTTCTTTCCCCATCGAGCCTGCTGAACGTGCGAACGAAACGTAAATAAGGAGTGCGGCCGCGCATACCATTCTCATCTAACATCCCGTGCAAAATGCCTTACTTGTCGCTTGAGCTCGTAAAAAATTTTAGTTCTTGAAAGTAGAATCTATGTGTGCAATTGCAACAGATGCAATATTTTGCCTTTTCTTGTAATAAATTTAATTGGACCTGATTCTGATTAATTGCACATTTGCGCATCTGAGTAATGTTGTTATAGGCCTAACTATTTTTTGCCATTTCAATTTTCAAATTGAAGTAAAGTATGGTAAAATAGCTAAAATATGTAGAAATATGTAAGATGGAGTGAAATATGTAATATGAACAAAATATGTAAAAATATGTAAAATTAAACTCGCGGATAAGACACCTATTGGTATGATTCGCCGATATCTGGCTTTTCCGTGTAAATGTGCACTCAGCATTCAAATATGTAATTACATAAAAATCCGGGCCTTAATCATCACCTAAACCTGCATAAATATGAATGTAGGGGCTACTCATTACAGTATTCACTTCCCCTTCCTTTGTATTTTGATTTGACAGCATTACAGGATGTTTACACTACCTTGTAAGCACGTATGTTTCCCCTTCTGTTTTGTCCAATATACAGTAGATTTGATAGAAATTTTAAATGAAGAAGGAAACTGCTACTTGGTAAATTAATATGTATTGTGCTTTTAAAAGGAAAAGAGAGATAGCTACCGTTTTTCTAATTCTATCAGTAGGATAGAAAACAGATATAATATAAAATGTATGAGACCCCATTAATATTAAGTATTTATCTCTAAATCACCAGTCGATTGTCTCAAAATAATGCGAAAAATTGCGAAAGAAACTACCGTGTAGTTATTTTTATCTCGCAAGGGTGTGTACGATGAACTATAGAAAAGAAACTTGTAGATAAATGTTTTTAAACAATGCCGTTTGTTTGCTAATCCCCGACCTTATAACTTTTTTATATACTTGCTTTTGTATAGAAAAGTCTTATGAAGTGAAAAGAAATTAGTAAAAGAGAATGGAAAATTCCAGGGTGAGGAAGAATATTTAACGTTACGAATTATAAAACGAAGGAGATATTACAGCTGCAATAAAGAGCAGGCAACGAATTATATCAAGGGCTCAAGAGAGAAGTAACGCAACGGAAGGCTGATTGGAATTCCTCAACTTAAATGTGAAGGAGGTATTGTATAATATTAATACTACCTGTAACTCCCGCAGACCTTCCTTTGTCATAAACCGTCTCCTCACCATTCCCGATGGACCTCCTCCCAGAAACCCCCGCCAACGGAGAAATAGAAATAATTAAGTCTCTTCGTCATACTTACTACACCTGGCTTCCTTCTTGATAACTTAACATGTTAAATTTTCCTATCTACCTATCCGGTCTTTATCCCTCTCCTTTGTGCCTCCCCGCCTTACCTTGACGCCTCTCTGACACCTCCCTCCAGCTTTGGCGTCCTGCGTTACTCGACCTCGTCTTGGCTGTCGTTTGACTTATACTTTTATTATGGCTCTTCCATCACCCATTTGGCTCTGCACACTACGTAAACACACAAATACACATCCATACACTACACTCTATCCTGAATGCCTCCACCTACTTCGCCACCGGTCCGCGCTGCGCTGGCGTGCGACTCCTCTAAATCTCCAATCGGCGGAAGGGTGCTTGCCCCAGATCAGCCTGAGTCTTATCCTCTGAGACAAGTCTCAGACAACGCAAAAAAAGGTATAATATTATAGCCTACTGTCTACTATGACTGTGAGACGCGAATATGACAGCAGATATGCAAGAATGTAGGAGGCTACAGAAGAATAAAGGAACGGTCCAACTTCGGATATTATGGCTTAAGTAATCATATTAGAAAGGATTATTACAATTTATTTTATACACCACACAATATATGTGATAATTTTAATTTTTTATTTATCTATAAATTTTGAAACGAATTAAGACCTGTATTAACATCAACCGTTGTGTATATAATTCTTTTCACTCAGACTTTTCACAAAGTTTAGTGATATATTAAAACCATGTGTAAGATAATCAATTTTTGTGAAACCTATAATATACCCATTAAATAGTGTAGACTAGACAAGTATGATAGTAGCTTAATACAGTCTTTTTCCGGGATGAAAGGGAAATTATAATATTGTGCGCTTAAGAATGAAACTTTTTTTGTTACTAGACCAACGTTTATGAAAATCTATTTGTCTTCATTTCTCAGATTGTAATAAAATTGGAATCAATTATAGCCTATATCAAATTAAAAATTTTTGCCAAAATTATTTGTTACTAACCAAGTTTACTTTATTTTCTTAACCGATGGATTTTTGCATATCAAATTCCGTTTATTAGACATCGATTTTTCAATATAAAATTGGTCTCTAGATTACTGATTTGCGTTAATGCGTCCAAGAAAAATAGTAGTTTGATAAACCTTATTACTAAGTTTTAATGTTTGTTTACATACGGCGTTTTCAAGAAACTGTAACAGTGTTAGAATAAATAGGCCTACTTAAAAATTTGAATACATACCTGCACCTAGTTTCGTATACAGAAGCAGTGTAAAAAGTATTTTGTAAAGCTTTCTTACAAAATTATAACATAACTGAAGCCCAAATGATGTTTAAGATTTTGCACGTTAAGTCATATGAAGTTTACTTAAGAACCTGTTACGTTCAGACTTCCTGAGATACAGTTATTGAGAAGAACAAGAGTAACAGAAAGAAAGAGAGAGAGAGTGAGAGAGAGGTCAAAGTACATGATGTTTACTACAGTTGGCTACTTATAAGGAACGTGAAAATAATTAAACTTATTGTAATGTAGAAAGTTAACGAAACATGAACCAAAAGCGAGGATTATGTGCAGCAGACTCAAGAGTTTTATTAACAGGATCCAAACAGCCTTTGGTGAAACGATTATTACGTTAAATAATTTATTCGCAATTAAGAAGTGGTACATTTTGAAGAAAGGAAAAAACCGAGGATGAGGAACTTATAAGTTGCTATTAAAATATGTAACTTACCTTTTGGATACCTAATTATTTTACAAGCAAATTACGGAAACTATAAAAAAAAAATTAATTCTTAATATATAAGCCTTCACGTATTATTTCAAAAAAATTAGATTACTGCTCACTGTGATATACGAAAAGCAAAAATATAATTAATGTAACATTACAACTCTTCAACTCTGTAAGATATAAACTCTTCTGCTTCTGCAGGTTGTTATTTATATTATTGGTACTTGTAGAAAGTTTTATTAATCAGAATGGTGAATAAATTTCCAACGGATGGGAGTCAACTTGAAACATGTTGCTTCGGTACTACTGTATACCAATAACTGAATAACTATATTCTTACAAATGATATTCGGTATGAATGAGAATAATTAAAAATTCGTAATTCTCTCTTCCCCGTCTCTCTTCTCCCCCTCACTCTTTCTCTGTCAATTTTCCCCATCTACCTCACTAATAGGGACAAACCTTACTACTACCTTTAATTAAACATGACTACCTCACTATTAATTTCCTTTTATTTTCATTAAGTTAGCACGGCAGGTCCTTCTGCGACTGCACCCAAAGCGCGCCTCTTTAAGTGTTTGTTGAAATGTTACACTGCTACAAACAGATTACTCAAGTTTGAATGTGTAGTCTATACGAACACAATGAATGATTAAACAAACACGCACAAACAAACAGTGAAGGATTGTGTGTAACACTGAAATTGTTGACAAGAAAAAGAAGAAACTGTACGAGTTGGCGCGCGTGCGTGTGCGCGCGCGAGAGAGAGAGAGTGAGTGAGTGAGTGAGTGAGAGGACTGAAGAGAGAAACATGGGCAGAGGTAAAAAAAATCTGTCGCATTAAATTCACGCCAACAACATTCTTAATGTCGTAATGACACAACAGTCTTTGTTTACAAAAATTACTACCGTTGTCACGACACAAATATACAGATCTAATGTGTGTTGGCAGGCTGACGCGTTCGTACTACTAATTCATTCGAAGGCTGTATTCACTCCTGTCTGTATTAAAATAATACAAATGTTGTTTTATAGTAATAATATAATAATAATAATAACAACTATCACGATTTGTAGGCTTAAGCATTCATAACATAAACAGTTTTCTAACGTTCCCTCCACTCAAGACTTCTACGAACTTTTTTTAACCTATTGATTTTACTCCATTTTTAATAATTCACCAATCCCTTCAGTTTATAACTTACTGCTTACATGTCGGAGTCATGTGATAGTATGAAACTTTTATTGAGCAGAATTCAGTATGACGGATATTCGTGGCATACCTACGGAGATGTGAAAGTAACGTAGTTTTACTTCGATGCAGCTTGGATTCACTAAATTCTGTTGCCTTCTGTACGAGCGGGTAAATTCTATGCAGGAATGGGAAAATTATTATGTAAAAAAAAGCAGTGATCATTAAAGACAGAGGCGCTGAGTGTAGGAGATCAGACCGTTGTAGGTCAAGTACTAGTAAAACCTGGAAAAGCTTATCGTCCACTACTACATATTAAGTAGGTTTAATGAAAATTATGTAAATGGAACGGATGTAATTTCGAAACTGTTAATTTCCTTCAAGTGTGTACTAAAGTAAAGAATGTTACAATTTATAAGTTGGTAATTACACCAGGTAATGCTAACAACCAGTAGCCTACTGATTCGAATGTGTGTGTGAAGAGGGCTTTTGAGTCGATAATAACGCTATTACCTACTTGACACAGAAATTCCCGTGTCACCTGCATTTTGTATTATGCAAACGTTCGGAGGATGTAAATTCTTCAACAACATTGTTGGAGTGCCAACCTTTAGAATGAACCGTTGTGGCGGAATGCAAGATTGATTTAAAGAATTCAAAAATTCTTGGAGATAGTACACTATATTTTCAATATTAAATACGGTGTTAATAGATTCTTCGGACTTTTTATTATCCCCAGAAAATTTTTCCAAACTTGTATCATTATTTTCCTTCACAGATTCGATTCTTTGGGAATAACCACTTGTAATTTTTATCAAGTAAACACTTGACGTTTTGCACAGAATTTAGCAATTAATACAGTGTTGTACTATTTACTATGTCCCAGTTTTTCGTCAATTTCTGTGAAGCTATCGTCATTAGGAACACTACCGTCACCGAGGTGCAGTAAGTTTGTAGAAAAATCACCATCTCCTCCTCCTAAATGGGCTCTCATATTGCTTTGCAAATTTAGTCTGAATAGCATTCCACATCGCCGAGGACTTTAAACACACTGAGACAATATCAGCGCGGGTTCCTCTTGCAGTTACCGGTAATCTCTAGCGAGAATCCTCTGAAATAACAAATGTTACGCTACCCACTAATTTGTTACAATTTCTTAAGTCTTGGAGAGTTTGATTGACCGTTTCTATACAGTCCACAAATCGCCTTCGTTTTACCGTTCATGATTAGTTTCCGTTTTGATCGCTCTTTCTTTTGTCATGCCTCCTCTTCAATACGAATTGCTTTTTTAATAGGAGTCAGTGAGAATACTTGACTTTTTCTTCTTGGCGCATTTTTATTTTATTTTTGCAGTCGCTTTCGGATAAGGGCGAATTTATTCTGGTGTCAATTGTGATAAGGTATTAGCAGATGTCTCGTTTATTTCCGACGTGGGAGGTCCGGCTACTGTGGTCTCTTGACAATCTTTTGTTGGTGTTAATCTTCCTTCATAATTACTTTTGTCTCCTATCTCTCTGTCAATTACAGGTGAACACAGAAACTCTTCGATACTGAATATATTTTCATTTAATGGCCAAATTCCAGTTGAACTAAAACCTGCTGTCAGTTAGATGGTGTAGCTGCCTTTGAAAGAGTATCTTTTGCTAGCCCAGGTATGTCATGGTTTTACCTGGATTTATTGTCATCCAGCTCTCAGCGGCTGCACCGAAACAGGCCATATAAACACTTGTCTAATGGCTGAAGTCAGATTGTAACGGGTATGAGGTATAAACTGTTTCATAAATAGTAAAAAAAGAGAGGCTGTAATTTATCTTGATGGATGTGCTACTCCAATACAACCTGCTGGTCCATAAATAATCAAAGTGATATCTACATAACACTCTGTGGATATAACGATAAGTGGTGGTTTCCAGCTGCCATCTATGAAAATACCACTGGTTTCACCCTTTTCCAAAGGGGTAACCCTGCTGACTTGTTTATTTCCCTTCAAACTGACAACTTTGTTAGGACAGTGCACTGTCGTTATGCTGCCTGGTTTCCTTCACATTCCAAACATTGTGACAGTAAAAATGAAGGCGACTTATCACAGAATTCCAATATTGAAGAAAGTTTTATGTTATGTTTATTAAAACTAAATGCTATTGCAAAACTTGTTGCTTCAGCCTCTCTAAAAGACAACCTTGAATTTCGCTGCATGAAGCCAGTAAAACAATCTTTTACCGGCCCAGTTCACCAGAAAATCGACATTATTTGCAAACACGTATTCGGAGGCTAACGTTCTTAGGGTACAAACCATAATAACTAACAGAATAGTGCAGATCATAACACAGAAATCTGATTTTTCTTTTTGTTCTTTCCTAAATACAAGTTGTGGAAAACGCTGAGTCTTTGTAGGGTTTGTGAGCTACATCGCCCCAGAAAGTTTTTCACTTGTACGTTTGAACCAAATATGAAAAAAAGAAAACAGAACAAAATGTTTTACTTACATTGTACCAACATACCACTTTCCTTCTGGTGAAATTGAAGGTACACCTTTAATTTTAAAATTAGTGGCTGAAGTGTAGTGCTGCTGGCCACTCTACCTTTAGTGTGTGTGTCGAACACTCACTTTAGGCAACCTATTCTACCTCCTAAATTTCCTAGGCGGCATAAAAAGGAGCCATTATTACTATTATCATTTTAAAAATTTTAGTTTTTTAGGATTTAATAAACACGTAATCTTCATTATAGGATCACAAGTAACTGACACATAATTAATTCTGAGATCTGTTAGGTTATGAATTAATTTTCTTTTAAAAGTTATAGAGAAACATAACTTGCCCTCATGTTGCCACATTGCTTTTGTATTAGTATGAATCAATTGTACACTTACCATGGATCCAACAAAGTACGTAGCTGTAAACACCCATAGCAAATTAGTGACAAAAAGGTTGCTTTACACGTTCTAAAATACAAAAGGGAACAAAGACTCATTTTACTGTACACTGCTATAATCAGACTGGAGGAGCATGTACTACAAGCTATAACAAAAACGTTATACAGTTGCAGAGGTGCTGCGACTAAGGGACACTTGAAGAAATACAAAGTATCAACTTATGTCTCTCTGCTCTCCCCTATATGGTAATACTGTCTTATAACGACTGTTAAACAAATCAAATGTATTGTATACCTTTATATGTGTATTTATACACAATATATCATAAACGTTTTTTGTGGCAAAAATACCTTTATATGTGTATTTATACACAATATATCATAAAAGTTTTTTGTGACAAAAATATCTGTCAAATTTTTGTATGTTGTAATGGTACATATAACACTACCAACACCAGCGTACCACAAATAAGTTGAAAGCCACTACAATTAAGAATACCTACAAGGTCAAGCATACGATCATGGATAAAAAAGGAAGTATCATAAGCCAAAACCAAGTGAATTAAAATGAAGAAGGAATTACCAGTAAATGTGCAACTAAAGAAGATAAAGCAAGACTACCGACGAGACGACATACATAATTACCCAATAGATCAAACAGTGAGAAGGAAACCCATTAAAGACAAAATCAAGAAGAAACCTATTAACCGTGAGAAGGAAACCAGTGAAAACAACGCCATGAAGAAACTTATTAAGAGGGAGGAAGGAATCGGTGAAGAGAAGAAGAAAATATCCAGATCAAACACAAAAAAGGGAGATAACATGAATTATAATGAACTAACATATGGCAATAAAAGAATTATTATAAAAGAAGAAAGAATAAATGGAATAAACAACATGATTTAAACCCCTAAGCTGCAAAACAAATTGACACTGACCAAAACTTATTAAGTGAATACCTTCCTTGACAATGTAATACAAACAATAATCAATAAGAATGAATTATTGAACATAAAAAGTAAGAAAGAGAATGAATAATAATAAGTTCTTAGCTAAATTATGTGTAGACATGAAAAGCGGGCTATGTCCAAAACACCAATGACCAATTGTAAAGTGGAATTGATATTAGAAATAACCACTAATTACCAATAGTAAAGACTGTAAAAGATAAACAAAATGTAATCTAATAATAACCAATAGATATACCAGTACTACATAAAGTCAAATAAATCAAATGTAATACAGAAACACAAAACCGACAATAATCCATTGTTGTATATTATAACTATATGCTTGCCATAGAATGGATGCATGATGAACAAAATTATCTTGTAAACTTATCATAAAAGAGTAGGAACTAAACCAACAACATTGAATGAGGCAGAATACTATTCGAATAAGTAAATTCAAGGATTATAGCCACCCAAATACTAATAATAACAATAATAATAAATAAACCATGTTGACAGCTAGATGCAAGTAACCTTGGTTACTTTAAACCAAAGCAATTTTCAGTATAAATGCAGAATGAACTACTGCACAATAATAACAGTGCTATCAAAACAATGATAAGAGATATTCAAGCAATAACGAGAATAATTTGATAGGATTACAACCCATATAAAAAGGTAACTTCCTAAAGTATAGTAAACTCACTTAACAAACTATAGTTAAGGTAATAAAACCACAAGGTGAAGAAAAAGGACACTATCAGAAGTGACAATGACCAATGCAGTATGCATAGGCCATAATAAAATGTTATTAACTATTAATGTTATAATAATATTAAGTATCATGTACATGTTGTGTTTATGTTAGTATCTATACAGGAAAGTACAGAGCAACTCACCGCAGCTAATAATAGAAGAGTCAACGCAACTTCTTCAGAATCGAACTCATGAAATGGAACAAAAAACATTCTAAACTATTTAAACAAAATTAATAAACGATGTCAAAGAGTAAGTAAACCGATTTATTCATATCGGATTCAATAATAGATTGAATTGGGTAGAATAAATCAATAAACCAAAAATTAATTATAAAAACCAAAACGTTAAGAATAATAATAAAACAGACAATCTCGTCATGCTAAAATGTTCATACACACTTTTTAAGAGAAAATTACTTAAAACTTCGAATCTAACAAGAAAAATATTGTGTCGAGTATTCATAATGCAAACCCTTAGATATCAAATATGGAATGAAAATATAAGAACCAAGTAAAATGTATATTCTATAGCCGGCAGAATAAGGGAAGGACAAATAAAATAGAGGCAGGATATCAAGAGAATGGAAAACATGGGACTACCTAAACAAGTAATAAGATACAGACCTCAGGGAAGACGAGATATAGGTAGGGCAAGGAAAAGAGATGCCTTCAGTGAAGGCAAAACAGGCTGTAATCCTATACCTTGACATGGAGAAGATTCCTAATACTTAATAGCACACTTAAGAACAAAATATTGGTATGGAGAATCATACACGACTTCCATGTTCTAAGATTTATATTTAAAATCATTTTTGAAATGAAATATTTCCATTAAAACTACTTCTTTCTACTTACTGCTTCAGCCACTTACTGTGGGCACTAACGTATACCACCTCACGTTATCGGACTTGATTTTCACTGATGATGGAAGTCGATGGCACTGGCGAAACGTCTGGTTTTGCAGAAAACATTGGTCTACGGCCAAACAGGCCGGGAAGGAATTTTAAAAACAAACTGCTTCTTTGTTGTCAATAACGTAGTACATATATACAAAAAATTATCAGGTAAACTATTACGTTACAACAAAAAAATGTTTCAGGTAAACTACCCTTTCCCCGTAACCGATCTTCACCAAAATCAATAGGCCTTGAGTCCTCTATAACTCGGGCACATATATAAAAAAATATCTGATTCTGTTTGAATTTACGGCAGTTATCGTTCGTCATGAAAAAATTTCTCTTGTTACAACATAAAATATTGCAGGTAAACTACCCCTTTATCTTAACCGATCTTCACAAAAAACAATAGGTCTTGAATACTCTACAATTCAGGGCTGTATGCAAAAAATTATTTGATTCTGTTTGAATTTGTGGCTCTTATCGTTTGCCATAAAAAATCTAGACAGACACACAGACACTTTTTGATAAATTACTTTTTTTCATGTTTTGAGGGTAGTATAATCAGAATCTGCAAAAATCTCTAACACGATTTTTTTTGCCATCACCATACTTCCATTTCCTTATGGAACATGAAAGTAAAATCAAAGTAAAATTCTGATGGCAACAAAAATCAAATATTCTATCAAAAATTGGGGATATACATTTTTGGTAGGTATTTGGTAGGCCTACTTGCATTGCACAAGGAATGTGTTATTTTCAATAGGTTATTGATAAAAAATGACTTACAAGTACATTGATTTTTATTACAAAATTTATACAAAACAGTTTCAATTCTAAGGTATCAATAATTAATAAATATTAAGGATAATGAACAAATTATTTCTTCATAGAAGATACATAAAAACATTGCAAAAATAATACATATCAGACAAATGTTATTACAACAAAAATACCACACAGACATTTGGGCTTTGTTACTTTATCAGTAACTATAAGATTACATTAATAAAGTACATAGAATATTTATTTACAAGAACATAATTACAAAAAGTGAAAACACCTTTGATGAAATAAACATTTTATTTATTACATCAAACATAACTAAACTCAGATGACAATATAAATGAACTAAATATAGGTTTTTCTGCGAGGGAGTGTAGGATTGATTAGGGGTTCAATTAGTTCAAATTATTAAAAAAAAAAAATAGCATAAACTATAAATAGAAAAACTAGACTGGTATGTTTACAACAAAATGAAAACTTCAAGTTACATTTAAGAGATATTCCGTGTCAAATCAACAAGTGCTACAACCTGACCCTCTTAGATTTATTTGAAATTAAGTATGCATGTAGTATTCATAAATAGTACCACAAATCAATTTTTTCACATTTTTCTGACGAAAGGTTACTGAGTAATGGGTGCTCAAAAATGAAAAAAAAATAAATAAAATTTTTGACTTGCGCAACAATATTGATTTGTTCACAACTTGTGTTCTAATTAAGCTAGAACAATGACATCGAGTTCATTTGAAAGCTCTTTTAAAGGGCTTTCATATGATATAAAACATAATTAGTTGAAAATATATATATTTTTTATAAACACATCATTATTGCATTTACTGAATTTTGAAAAACTGTATTTTTAAAATTCTCAAAAAAATATATGTGAAAGATATTGTTTTCCTCTACATATTCTGAAAGTTTCAACTTGGGATGAGCATGGGATCACTATCAAAAGTAATTTTATGTTTATCACGATTCTGTAAAACGTCATTCAGATCGGTGAATTATTATTATTTTTATTTTCCTACCCGTGACAATTTTTCAGAATCATAGTAGGATTTATTACTTGGCCTACAAAATTGTACTTTTCTTTCATACAAATAACTGTGTTTGAAAGCTTAGCACTAGCTAAATTAATAGCTCAAAATTAATAAATTGACCTACATATCTAAAATATATATCTTAATACAGTGATCCAGGTTTTCCGTGTACAAGCAAAAAAATCTCATTTTAAAGACTATATACAAAATGGTTGGTTGGTGTGACTATCTCCCATCTGTTTAGTATTTTGTCATCGGATAATATTCAGTCAGCTGTTGTCAACTGTTGTTGAAAGTGACCTGTACATTTTCTTTTGGTGTAACATAGCCTATAAAGTGAAAAAAATGTGATTAATTCTGAAATGTTGTGTTTTGAAATTAGCTTAAAGGTACTTTTGTACAATTCTCACAACAGTGTATAAGTTTATATGCCTACAACCAGTTAATATTGTAACGAGACATATGAGCCCAAATATTTCAGTAACCCAAAATATTAACACATGTCAATAATTGAGTGAAAGAGACAAACCAAGTGTTTCTTCTAAAAGGCCAAGCATGAAACTACATGAGCTACTCATCACCAAGGATAAACTCACAACAATAAGAGTTAATAAAACTAATGGTAACTAACAAGTGAAATAACATTATAAGAAAAAGAAGATGCACCGAACAATGGTTGTACCACAGGAACCAACAACCCAATAGTTTTCGGTCAGTAAGGAACCAATGAAACCAAGGAAGAAACATACTACGAGAAAGACACCTAACAACCATGGCATAAAATATAGATTCCAAGAGCCAGTCAACTATAGAACATCTTACCCGTATATGCAATGACTGAACAACTTACAGATTGAAGAGATGGACAAGAACTGACTAACTGAGATGACCAATACTGTAACGCAACAGAAATGCTAGCACTCAAGTTACATAAAAACAAGGTTCACAGAATAATAAACAAGTCAATATTTAACCCCATGATAGAACAAAGATTAATAATTATATTTATAATCATAGATAAAGGTAAATAAGGATGCAAGGTAATATTAACAAGAATAACCGAACCTGTAAGTTAGACAATAGTTGATGATATATGTTTAATGAAAAACAAACAAAAAATGAAACAATAATTTACTAATAGCAAATAAGAATTTTGAGTTAAGAGGTATTATTTTGTGACAACAAATGTTATGATAAAGTTTATGTTATGTTATACCAAATATGTGTTGAGTTAATGAAAGATAATGAAACAAGATGTATTATTCAATGACTGTTGTAGAATGAAGTGTGAAGCAGCTAATTAACGTTAATAGATTTGAATTTTCTTATATGTAATCCATAGGTCAAGATAAAATTGTTATTAGATATGGAAAAAATAATTGTTTATGTAAATGTTAATAGTTAAGATTTAATTATATGTATGAATTTATGTAAAAGGGGCTATAGATGTGTACCAGTTATAAACACAGGTAGATCTGTTTACAATAAAAGGCCTAACAGCCAAAACCACTATATAACCACTCATAACATAAAGGTTAGGTACATCAATTAATAATAATTAATGAATGCGATTTGAAGAGCTAGAAAAAACATTAAATTAATAATGATATATAATAAAATTTATACAAATTATGATAATACCATAATGCCATGATATCGATTAATAACATTTAATATCGAAAGTGGATTAAATATAAAAAAGGAAAAAAACCGGCTTATATCAAAAAACCAGCAGAATATGTGTAGAAAATAATAAACCAACTATCGGTAAAGTTACATTCCGATAGGATAGCAAATTGATAAGGAATAGACAAAAAATATATGAAATAAACACTATATTCAAAACATGTGGAAGGAAGAAGTCGTGTGTTGCTAGGGACGACAGAAGAAGAGGAAGTTGTTAATTTGACAATAATTGCTTTGATGATCTGAATGTGATGAGATTAAAAAACCCAAGAATTATCTATTTAATCGGAATATTTTAAATCATCAGACACGATTATAAAACACAAAATCCTAATGACAATGTTTATGACTATCACCAGTACAGTTTAATCCAAATAACACTACAGTATGAAATCACAATAGAGAATAAATAACTGGATTATACAAGGAAGAACTTGAACTGTCCCATATCCGAAAGGAATTGATGATATATTAAACCAAATAGAAAGAATTAACAGTATCACAATTAATAATATTCACTACACCAGAAGTTATAACCATTCAAAAACACGGAACAACACTAATTGCTTCAACCAAGAGAAGAACGTATTTGGATCCTGGCGTTGCAGAAGAAGCATCAATCGGGCTGTAAACCAATCTAGAAAGCTGTAATTCCGAAGTGGACAGGAGAAGAATTCCATTCTATTAAATCGAAGAAAGAAAATCGTACGGCATAATTGTCCAGAACAGTAAATTTATCAATCAACCGCCTACACGATTGGCTTCGTTCTAGTCTGGTAAATTATTATTATATTAATCATACTAACTACACAACACTTTAAATTTGTAAATCTTGCATTCTTATCTATGTATTTTTAATCTTCCCCACAGTTACAAGAACCTTCACACCCTGAATTAAATTAATTACAAATTAAAACACACTATATAACTAAATTTAAATAAAGTATCAGAATAATCAACAATCGATTCATACAATCTATAGCCCAAGCATATGTTAATTAGAACATATATTATTCAATGTTAAAGAAGTAAACAAATAAAGAACCTTTATATATTGGCAAAATCTTGTTATTTGGAGTATGGTTTAATGAGCTAGGAATAAGAAAGTAACTGAATAAGTATAGAATAATTGGTTAACATAAACATTGAAATAACCTATAAGTTTCGTTGAGCCGATACTACAGCGCTTATAGCGGAATTATCTGACACCAAAGAGAGAGCATAAAAATACAAAATTAGACAGAATTCTCTTCAAGGTATAATAGGGTTGAACGGAATTATAAAATAACTCATTAATTATTTAAGTTACAGGTACACAAACACTGATAGTTTTTAGAGAGCTAAGTTAATAATTAATTACTTACATCAATACATCCCACAACTCCAAATATCTCCGAGATTTACATAATTAAAATAATTCAAAACACATTGGCATAGGTATATGTACAAATTGACAAACACAACAGTGGGGTTTTAAGGAGAGGAAACCCATTCCTGTACAATATACAACAGATAATATTATAAATGTATAGGACAAGATATGTTATAAAAGAATGAAAGTAACTATACTGTTAACTGAATAGAAGCTGTGAATAAAAGCATAGTAACATGTTATGCATAGTACCCATGTAACATAAAGAAGTATTAAAATTGTCTCATAATAATAACAAATATTACTCAAATAGTCAAACAATCATGTAAGATAAGAAAAGGCAATAACTAAAGAGTTATTAGTTATCATTAATAAAACCAAACTTGAGAAAATAAGGTTAAAAGAATGTAAATTTGTATCAACCTAACATACACATTGTTGGTACAAATTTCACCTAAATTCACATCTATCAGTAGGAAAAGCCTACCTAAACCAAAATGTTTTGTGCCTTAAACCAAGAAGAACTGATAAGCTTTCTACAGGTACCAATATAAGATACCCAAAATGGATTTTAAATAAGAATTTAAGTAAATAAAATGAACCAAAACCGACCAAAAGGGGATTCACTAAGTAAAACGTGAACAAAACCACTTTATAATACTAAATAGAAGTAAAAGGTTAATGTCTATACCACAAGTAAGGTGTAATGCCACTATTGTAATAGTATAAGAATATTATAAGACAGGATATAATGTATTATAATCGTAATTAAGAACACCTGTCATGTGACACCACATTTAAGTAATGTTAGTCAATGATATACACTAAGGGACAGACCAGTGTACAAAAAACACTAAACCAATTATAAAGAGACTACTATGATTAAACTATTGTAACTAAATAATAGTAGAAAGAGATAAAAGAATACCAAATAAGAATGGAAATAAGTGTACACCTCATAGTGCAAAATAGAGGTCAGAGAGAGATAACTATATAAGAATACAGCAGTTCTATAAGGAGAAATTTACCTCCAAACTTATAAATTTTGCACAATCATCTGGCGATATAAGAGCTTCTACAACAATGGACTCTGTAACAAAGAAAGAATTTTAGCTAACAGAGAAAAATAATTATCATTGCCAGTATCAACAAAAGTGCAAATTACTAAATGAAATAATTGCAATTTTATGGGAAATAATGTTATTAAACTAATTATGTACTTTATTAAGAACTTTTGTTTTCCAGCAGCTTCCAAAACTCTTTATATAAAAAATAATATAAACAAACTTATTTAGAGCTTCTAACAATACTTATCTTAAAATTATCGTATGATTATACTTTCCAAAGGAAGCCCCTGATTTGAAAGCATTGACACATAATACTACTAATTAAAAATGATTCCAACTACTATGTTACTAAATTTTCTCATTTAAAATGTAAATGGGACTGTTAATAACTTTATATTGTTGTCATTAACAAGACAAAACAATCATTAATGGCTATTTTATCACAAACTTCAAAATCTCCTATAAAGCTTGCTCAATGAAATAGGACATTCCTGATGCAGAAAATTAACTTTGCCATAACACAAATTAAATAGGCTAACACCCAAACAAAAAAATGCTTTGAAAACAAAACATTAATGAAATATGGTATGAATTAATTGTGCTACATTCAAAGCTGATTTTCTTAATTGATTTAAAGTACCTATACAAGTCTAGTTTGTCAAGTAAAGATAATTTAGGTAAACCTAACACTACATATGAAACAAACATTAAATCAAATATGCTAATGTTACAAAATTCACAAACAGAAAAAAAAAATTTTAAATTATCTATAGGCTAAATTGCTTTGATTATATTACCTTCTCCACTTCATATGTTTTCCACATCAATATCATCTGATGTCGATACTACTGATGGTGCAATAATAGTCATTTTTTCCCAGTCAATTCTAGAAAGTTCAGGAGAAACCTGAAAGATCATTACAAAACTCATACATAATTTTTCACTAAGTTAATAATTATAATAATATTAAGCTAATAATTAAGAGAATAATTTATTTTCTTAACCTAGCACAATATTTGTAGGTTAGCACTATGAATTTACAAAAAGTTAATGGATTTTGTGTAAATTTCTAAAAAAAATTAAATTTACAGCATAATCTAGTAGTTATTTTATAGTAATCTATTTTAATTTAAATGAACTCAAGTCACTATTGCTTGGTTACATCCCTGCACTGAAGATTCCTGAAAAAGATTTCTAATATAATCATACAAACTCGAAAAACAAAAACTGTTCAAATGATTAACATTGAATAATATAATCCTGATTATAACGGTATTATAACTAGCAAATACATTACGGATAATTCATCCATACTCTGTATCATTTAAATCTACTATTAAGTATAACACACCCCATAAAATATTTTAGAATATTAAGATACTAATTTTTTAAAATTTCATGTGATATTAGTTGAGTATCATTTAGGAGGTTAAACAATATAAATACAATTCTACACATTAAGTTACAGATTATAAATACAGATAATAAGAAATTAAATAAAAATAACACTATAGGCCTACATCAATTATCGGGTTTAAGAACCTGCTGCTGTAAGCAGTGATAATTTTAGTTTAGTGAGCTTTAATCAGACTTGCATGCAATAATAAATTTTACATAAGATAAAAGAACGATGCTTTCTTTAGTCACCAGCAAAACCTTTTCTGTCTGCAAGTTAATATTATAAAATTTAAAAACAGCACAATTTTATTAAAAAATTTAATCGAGATTAAAATGCATGTTTAAGTCAAAAATTAAAGAAGTCACAGGTCAAATTCTCTTTTCAATTTTTCTTTTACCTGACAAATGTTAGCCCTTAATTTTTAAAGCAGAGCTGTGTTAAAACAAAATTTTTATGACAAATATATTACAATTTAATGGACTCAATGGTATGAAAGTAACTATGTGTACAAACAATTACAACAGTTTGCTTCAGTGAGGATATAGTACACATAGGCCTATATTGTACATTTTGTTATATTAGGTCTTAAAATTAACCTTAACTTTCTTAAGTCATATCTTATCAAGTAATTACGTTTCTCTGAAAAATGCTGAATTTGAAAGTATATTTAGAGTAATATAGCTGGACTGAAGAATTAAATAAAATATGTAACTAGTTAAATACGAGCAGAGTTCAAATTAAATATATTATGGTAAGGCCTATCATTTTGTGTTAGGTAGGACGACATTTTACGAATAAAATGACTTACAAATTGGATACATTACACAAATATAGGTAGGCTAGAGTAGTAATTGTCAGACTTACAGGAGTATCTATATTAAAGAACAAATTATTTAATTAAATTGCAGTCAGTGCCTTACAGGGACTTTTTTTTTAAAAATGAGTTAATTACCCCTTGGGTAATTATGAAGATTCTCATCAATGCTGATATTGCGCTGATATATTTTTATTATATTCTTCTATGTTATATAAACACGAGAAAAATAATTTTAAACGGCGGTCGAACCTATTTACGGAGACAAAAAATTAAATTTTTACTCCCATAAGAACGCACGGTGTTAGCCTAGGTATATTGTATTAATTAAATTAGAATGCTAATTTGCTCCATTATTAAATTTTGGACAGAACACAGTGATATTATGTATAGTTGGGTCTATAACAACCGGTAGGCCGTGTTACAGACGCAAAGTAATCGAGACATTCATACTTAACCTAACACAGCTAATTTCCTACAAACAACGGACAACATACACTAAATAAATGATCATCTTACCTTTCATTATTATTCCTAGCGCCTCCAACATATTTTTACTTCGACTTGCAATCACAAACACTTCATACGAATTACAAAATTCTGTCCCACACACGTTAACAAATGTAAACGAATTACCGCACAACGACGACTAAACAGAAATATGGCAGGTCGCAATATTTCGTTATACCAACTAAACAGAATAAAAACACACTTCCGTCTGTAGTGTCTGTCTTTTTTACACATGTTACAAATTTTATAGAATAATTATTACGAATGCCAATATGGCCGACTAACTACCCATATTTCATTATATACATTTGTATATATCGAACAGGTTGTCTGGCTTCAGCGTACAGCAAAAATACGATGTATAAAAATTTGTATAAGTTTTTCGTACGCTGACACACCATAACTTGGGCAAAATAACTTCATCACCTAAAAATGTACTTATACAAGTTCCTCAAATTTGTTTTAGATACCCTGGGTAAAAATTGGGGTGTGATAAAGAAATTATGCGGCGCTAAGTCTATATATATATATATATATATATATTGTTACAACACAAATAAGCTACCCCAATACCAGGGATAAAAAAGACGATTCTGAGTATAAAAAAGTAATTCGTATAGAATAAAATGTTTAATATAAAGAAAATAAAATGACGATGACACGACAAATGACGACATGACCTAACCCAAGTGATTGACCAAATGAGAAGAACAGAAAGAAGAAGGGAACAACGAAACCAAACAAGAATAAAACCAAATAAGAAAGTGATTGACCCAACAAAAGGAAACAAAACAAGGAATTGAATGACTCAATGCAACAAAATAAAATAAAACCAAAGGAGAAGGTGGAGAACCAAGATATAAATCAAATACACTGAAAATGAAGAAGGAGGAAAATGAAAAAGAAACAAACCTAAGATAAACAAGTGATAAAGAATAAAAGCAGGAGTAATGGTACACTCAAATGTAATATCGAAAAAGAAACCAATGACTAACCTAAGTAATAAATAAATATTATTATCAATTAAGTAATAAAGGTAAATGATATTGGATGAAACTCAATTAAAGAATGTTAAATATAAAAGCAAACTAACCCACAAATTAGAGTTAGATGTAATGATAAAATCAATAGAGACATAAAATTGTTAATATTGTCAATGACATTTGTAATGAAAGAGATAGTATGGTAGTGAGAAAGTAAAATTATATGGATTACCCATTTAGAAACGCTTAAAACAAAAACATTTAAGAAGTGCAAAAGTGAAAGTGTAAAAACCCCAAAGTAAAGTGATAAAGAAAAAACACTAAATAAATTATAATAAACAATAGATAATTTAAAAATGAAGGTGATGAATAAATAAGAATAATGTATTATAAAGAATGTTAGTTGTGAAAAATAGTGAAGGATAAAAAAATAAACACTTAATAAATCAATAAGAAACACTAAACAGTGAAAAATATTAGTAATTAAGAAAGTTGTTAAGAATAGTATTAAGTGTAAACAATTAATTAAGATGTAATGAACACTGAAGAGTGATGATAACAGTATTAATTAAAAAAGGAATCTCATTATTAAGATTAAAAGTATCCAATAAAATTTAAAAGGGAGAACCCCATGAAAGAGGAAACAGATAGTGTTACCATGGAGTGAAGGTAAAGATTAGTTAAAAAATAAGAAGTTAAGACAAATCAATAAACACCCCATGTTATAAGGGATAATTATTTAAGCAAGTTCAAAAAGTGTGATGTTGTTTATCACCCAAAAAATAATATAAAATGAAATGAACTGTAAACAAATATAACCTAATAATTGTTAAATAATTTTTTAAGCAAATTTATGAAGAGGATATGGCTGGAGGAATTATACAGACCATAGGCCTAGATGTTGTATTTTATGTGATCAAAAATAGTAAATAGGCTAATAGCCACATTGTTATTATTGGCAAATTAAATAAGTAAGAAAGTAAAGCAATGTATGACTTAGAAAATGAGGAAACCAGATAGTAAATAATTAGCAATTCATGTTGTATAAAATAATAGTAACATACTAATAACACAAAAACAGATTCAAAACACATCAACAAATAACACAACCAATTATAATAACAAAACTAAGCTCATTAGGCTAAGATGAGATGTAATTTGTACAAAATAAGTAAATACCAATAATGGCTACTTAGGCCTATGAAATGCCTAACTGTTAAAAACAAACAACTACAAATTGTAATAAATTAACAAAGAAATTAGCAAATCCAAGGATAATTTGTAAATCATATTAAAAGCAAAATATTAGAATAAGGATTTAAATTAAAAGAGAAATGTAAATAGCAAATATTAAAATAATTATAAAATTATAAAACATAAAATAACCCAAACTTATGGGATATCAAAATAATCTTTGAAAGGAAATACAAATAACAGTGATAATAGTTAATACTTAGGAAGGAAGATAGAAGAATAAAAGCAATCAGAAGATGTACAAGGATTTTGAAAAGAATTCAAATATGATAACAATGGTTTTTTGTCAATCTAAGCCAATCAGATTTAATTAGTAACCTTGACAACCACCGTTAGTTAGAAATTTCGGTTGAATATCGTTACTCGTAAAGTGACGCTCTTGCCGAACAGAAGCCAAATTTTGAACGGCCAAATTTTTAATTTAATATGTCAAAAAAGTAAACAAAATTCCAAACGATGAGCCAATAAGAAGCAGACGAACAACCAGAACATTTCACTGATGCCAAGGACCATTTTACCAGGAAATTAAATGAAAATATGACTACATCCAACATGAAAAGGACGCAAGACCTACTTAAGCCCCAAGATTAATGAAAACTGAATACGATTGCAGCCCAATCCAATTACGACTCAATGTTTGATTATACCAAGTCGTCTGATTCGATAAGTATCCTTGAATTACCCAAATTCCAAAAATAAACTCACTTTAAATATTTCTAAAAGTAATTTGAACTCTCACAAAAAACCGAATATTCTCTTTCAAAGATTAATTAAGAAAAACAAAACACTGAAAATTTGTTAACTTAGAATATAACCTGTTGATCTATTACGAACTTTGTAAACACACTTAACTACACTCCAGAACAAATTATAACCACACACCTTATTATTTAAGTACAAATAAAGTAAGGTAATGTACTTTTTATTGTAATCATAGAAAATATTTGTCTTATAATCAAAAGAACTCCAGATTTTGAACGAATACAATTATCCACTAACAAAACAGCAGCCATGCTGGACTGATAATATCGTTCCAAAATCGATTCGTCAACCCTAGAGTAAAACGTCTCAAAACTAATGTCGGTGCAAATTTATTAATCAACCAGCATAATTTTATTGTCAAACTGAAATATTACAAATCAACCATTAAAATAACTAGTACAGAGTGTAACCATTGTTTTTATTTCATAGGGAGTGTATCATATTATTTGTGTTTGTTAGCGAACTAGATTTGACGGCCAGCGCTCACGCTGCAACTCGACAAACTACCTGATCGAATCAGTCTGTCTAACCAAGGCGGGAATTATTTGAATGCCCCGGCCGTCATCGCCGAGAACACCTTATTAAGACATTAGTTAAGAATTTTAAATGTTTTCAATAAACAATTTGGCGCCACCCGGGATTCACAAACCCATATTTAATAACAGGTGAGGTTACTACCGCGTTGTACTGGTAATTATAGCATCGCTACGGACTTCGTTAGCGCAAGGATTGATGTAACGACTCCAGTGTGAGGCGAACGAACTATACATACACTTCGTTTTACAGAGACGACTACAGCTATTCGTTACATATATATATATATATATTGTATCGAGCCGAGTACTTACGGTTCAAGTCCCCACTGTGAGTTCGTTAATTTGTAATGGGACGAGTACGAGCGTCTCGTTATTTTCACGCAATGTAAGCCTATTCGTTGCTATGAACGGGTATGTTCCCCTGTCTTACTCTCTTAGGTCGTTTAGTTTACTTAATTATTTAAATATCTGAGATATTTGGAGTTGTGGAATATATTGATGTAATTAATTAATATTAACTTAGCTCTCTAAAAAATATCAGTGTTAGTGTACTTGAAACTTAAATAATTAATGCGTTATTCTGTAATTTCGTTCAACCCTATTATACCTTGAAGAGAATTATGTCTAATTTTGTATTTTTACGCTCTCTCTTTGGTGTCGGAGAATTCCGCTATAAGCGCTATAGTATCGGAGCAACGAAACTTATAGGTTATTTCACTGTTTATGTTAACCAATTATTCTATACTTAGTCAGTTACTTTTTATTCCCAACTCATTAAATCATACTCCAAATGACAAGATTTTGCAACTATATAAAGGTTCTTTATTTGTTTACTTCTTTAACATTGAATAAGATATGTTCTAACTGACATACGCTTGGGCTATAGATTGCGTGAATCGATTATTGATTATTCCGATCCTTTATTTAAATTCAGTTATATAGTGTGTTTTAATTTGTAATTAATTTAATTCAGGGTGTGAAAGTTCTTGTAACTGTGGGGAAGATTAAAAATACATAGATAAGAATGCAAGATTTACAAATTTGAAGTGTTGTGTAGCTAATATGATTAATATAAAAATAATTTACCAGACTAGAACGAAGCAAATCGTGTAGGCGGTTGATTGATAAATTTATTGTTCTGGACGATTATGCCGTACAATATTCTTTCTTCGGTTTAATAAAATGGAATTCTTGTCCTGTCCACCTCGGAAATACAGCTCTCTGGATTGATTTACAGCTCGATTGATGCTTCTTCTGCAATTCCTGGATCCAAATACTTTCTTCTCTAGGTTGAAGCAATAAGTGATGTTCCGTGTATTTGAAAGGTTATGAGTTCTAGTGTAGTGTATTTTATTAGTTGTGATACATTTGACTCGTTCTATTTGGTTTATTATATCGTCAATTCCTTTCGGATATGGGACAATTCAAGTCCTTCCTTGTAGAATCCAGTTATTTATTTTCTATTGTGATTTCATACTATTGTCCGGTTTGGTTAAATTATACTGGCAAGATTCAAGAATATTATCTTAGTATTTTGTTTATTATAATTGTGTCAAATATTTTATAATATTTAGATTATATGAGATATTTCTTAGATTTTCAATCTCATCACCTTCAGATCATAAAAAGCAATAATTGACAAATCAACAACTTCTTCTTTTCCTGTAGTCCCTAGCAACACATGATTTTTCTTCCTTCCACATGTTTTGAATATGGTGTTTATTTCATATATTTTTTGTCTATTCCTTATCAATTTGCTATCCTATCGGAATGTAACTTTACCGATAGTTGGTTTATTATTTTCTACACATATTCTGCTGGTTTTTTGATATAAGCCTGTTTCTTTTATATTTACTACCTTTTCGATATTAAACGTTATCAATCGATATCATGGCATTATGGCATTATCATAATTTGTATAAATTGATATGGTTTATTATATATCATTATTAATTTAATGTTTTTTTTCTAGCTCTTCAAACCGTATTCATTAATTATTATTAACTTATGTACCTAACCTTTATGTTATGAGTGGTTATATAGTGGTTTTGGCTGTTAGGCCTTTTATTGTAAACGGATCTACCTGTGTTTATAACTGGTAAACATCTATAGCCCCTTTTACATAAATTCATACATATAATCAAATCTTAACTATTAACATTAACATAAACAATTATTTTTTCCATATCTAATGACAATTTTATCTTGATCTATTGATCACATATAAGAAAATTCAAATCTATTAACATTAACTAGCTGCTTCACACTTCATTCTACAACAGTAATTGAATAATACATCTTGTTTCATTACCTTTCATTAACTCAACACATATTTGGTATAACATAACATAAACTTTATCATAACATTTGTTGTCACAAAATAATATCTTTTAACTCAAAATCCTTACTTGCTATTACTATAAAGTAAATTATTGTTTCATTTTTTGTTTGCTTTTCACTGAACATATATCATTAACTATTATCTAACTTACAGGTTCGTTTATTCTTGTTAATACTACCTTGCATCCTTATTTACCTTTATCTATAATTATAAATGTAATTATTAGATTTTTGTTCTATCATGGGGTTAGATATTGACTTGTTTATTATTCTGTTAACATTGTTTTTATGTAACATGGATGCTAGCATTTCTGTTGCGTTACAATATATATATATATATATATATATATATATATTGTAATGAAGAGATTCTTACGTACTCTGTAAAAATGTATATAAGTTGTGTGTTCGCCTCACACTGGTGTTGTTACTTCTATGTTTTGCGCTAACGATGTCCGTAGCGATCCTTCAATTACCAGTACAACGCGAGTGGAAACCTTACCTGTTTTTTCATAGGTGTTTATGAATCCCGGGTGGCGCCAAATTGTTTACTTAAAACAATTAAATTAATAAATAATATGGTTTAGCGATCTTAGCTATGACGGTCTGGAGTATTCAAATTTATTCCCGCCTTCGTTCGACCTTCTTAATCAAGCAGGTAGTTCGCCGAGTTTGCGACGTGAGCGCTTACCGTCAATGCTAGTTGTTCACTAAAATGCACAAATTATACAATACACTTCCCTATGAAATAAAAACAATGGTTACACTCTGTACTAGTTTCTTTAATTTGTGATTGATAATTATTCAGTTTGACATTAAAATTATATTTGGTTATTCAACAAATTTGCACCGACAATTAATACGAGTCTAATGTCTCTAGGGTTTGGCGAATCGATTTTGAACGGATTATACAGTTAAAGATGGCGACTGTGTTGTTTGTTTACAGTTATTTTCGTTCAAAGTCTTGGGTTCTTGTGATTACAAGAAAAATATTGATTATGATTACAATAAAAAGTACACTACCTTACATAATTTGTACTTAAATAATATAATGTGTAACTATAATTTGTTCCTGCAGTGTAGTAAAGTGTGTTTCAAAAGTTCGTAATCTAACAACAGGTTATTTTATTAATTAACAAATTTTCAGTTCTTGGATTTCGTTGTCCATGACGTGTCCGTTACTTAACTAAATATCACTATAATATTGACGACTCGGAACACAAAGTTTTTATAAGTAAAAACGTAAAGTTTTACCTTACAGCCTAAACCGGCTTTCACCTATAGAAGGCTTCATCAGAGGCTGTCGTTAGTAGCGCTGCTCGTCTTGTTGTTGGCGACGAGAAAGTGTTTCGAAAGATTGAAGCTGTGTGTGTGTGGTGAGATGTGTTCGAATAATGCGTGCGATTTGAATTGCGATCCATCACAAAACTAGAACACAGGCACAAATTCAGTATATACAGAAAACCAACTACAACTGACACACTAATACACAACACCTCCAATCACCCAATACAACACAAACTAGCTGCTTTTAGAACCATGATACATAGACTTAACAACATCCCCTTAGATGAAATAGACTACAAAGACGAACTAAACATGATAAAATATCTAGCAGAATCTAACGGTTATGACAGAACAATAGTCAGTAAACTCCTACACAAAACAAACAACAGACAAAGACAGAAAACAACAAATTCATAACACTAACATACATCAACAAACAAACAGAAAAAATTGCCCACAAATTCAAAAAAGCAGGATACAGAATCGCTTACAAAACTACTAACAAAACAGAACACACACTATCAAAACGCATGCCCAAAGCACAAAACAAATTCGATCTACCCGGTGTATATAAACTAAATTGTTCAAATTGCAGTAAATTCTACATAGGCCAGACAGGACGTAGCTTCAAACAGAGATACATTGAACACACAAAAGCACTCCACACCACTACAGAATCTACCTTCGCAAACCACCTCATTGAAGCAAACCACACATATAAAAACATCGACAATAACATGAACATACTACACGTACACACAAAAGGCCGAAAACTAGACACTCTAGAACAATTAGAAATATACAAACACACAAAAACAAATAAAAACGACATCCTAAACGAACAGACACAATTCAAATCGCACGCATTATTCGAACACATCTCACCACACACACAGCTTCAATCTTTCGAAACACTTTCTCGTCGCCAACAACAAGACGAGCAGCGCTACTAACGACAGCCTCTGATGAAGCCTTCTATAGGTGAAAGCCGGTTTAGGCTGTAAGGTAAAACTTTACGTTTGTACTTATAAAAACGTTGTGTTCCGAGTCGTCAATATTATAGTGATATTTAAATTTTCAGTGTTTTATTATTTTACTTAATCTTTGAAAGAAATATTATTCAGTTTATAGTGAGAGTTCAGATTACTGTGAGAAATATTTAAAGTGAGTTTATTTATGAAATTCGGGTAAATTAATAATACTTATCAAATCAGTAGACTTGATGTAAACAGTCGTTCAGTTGAAATGGAATGGGGCTTCAATAGTGGTAAATTTTCAATTATCTGGGGCTTCTGGCATCTTTTTCATGTTAGTTGTAGCAATTTTTTCATTTAAAATTTATTTAAATTGGTCCTTGGCATCAGTTAAATGTTCTCGTTCCTCGTCTGCTTCTTACGTTTCCATCTTTTTGAATTTTGATTACTTTTTATACATTTTAGATTAAAATTTTGGTCATTCACGGCCTGGCGTCTATTCTGGAAGAGCATCACTTATTGAATACTAAGATTTAACGGAAAAATCGTAACCAACGGTCTGTTGTCATGGTTACTAATTGATTCCGATTGGTTGATCATGACTTATAACCATTGTTATCAATTTTGAATTTTTATTCAAAATTACTGTATTTCTTCTGATTGTTTTTATTCTTCCGTCGTCCTTCCTATGTATTAAATATTATCACTACTGTTTGTATTTCCTTTCAAAGATTATTTTGACATCCTTAGTTCTCTAATGTATTAAAATTTGTCAGTTATGTTGATATTTGTTAATTACATTTCTTTCTTATTTTAAGTCTTTATTCTAACATTTTTCTTTTAATACGATTCACAAATTATCCTTGGCTAGTTACTTGCCATGGATTTGTTAATTTCCTTGTTAATTTTTTACAATTAGTAGTTGTTAACTAAAAATGAACTTTTTCATGTGAAAACTTACTGATTTTATTGGACGCGTTTCGGCTTACGTATCCGCCTTCTTCAGCTTTGATACAGACTGCCAGCATTTTGTAACGGTTGTGTGGAAGGTGTAGTGGGGGTGGTGTGTGGAGGAAGGCGATTGGCGCGGGGATTCACTTACTGTTTGTTTTCTGTATAATTGTGTCAAAAAGTGTATGTGATTTATATTGTAATTGATCGTTGAGTATGTTGTTTGGTTGTGTTGTGTGGTGTTTATATATTTCGTATTGATCAGTTGTGTTGAGTTTTCGACCTTTGGGTATGTAATGTAAAATTTTAAGATTAGTGTCTATGTTGGTGTAACTGTGGTTTTCTGTGTGTAGCAAATGCGGAGTGTATATTGTTGTTGGTTAAAGCTTTTAAGTGTTCAGAATAACGGGATGAAAAAGATCTTCCCGTCTGGCCTATGTAGAAACTATTGCAGTCATTACAATTTAATTTGTAAACACCTGTTTTGTTATATTTGTCTATGTCTGTGTTTGTATTACTGATGTGTTTTTTGATGGTATTGGTTGTTCTGTATGCTATTTTGTATTTGTGTTTTCTGAATGTGTTGGCGATTTTGTGTGTGTATGAGTTGTGGTATGTGAGTGTGATGTATTTATTGTGTTGTGTGTTGATGGTATTTTGTGTTTTTTGTTTTTGTTTCTGATGCGTTTGTGTAGTATGTTTATTAAATTGGGGTTATAACCATTTTTGATTGCTATGTATTTTATTGTGTTGAGTTCGTCGGTGTAATCTTGTTTATTTAAGGGTATTTTAGTTAGTCTATGGAGCATATGGTTGAAGGCCGCATGTTTATGTTGTGTTGGGTGGTTTGATGTGTTGTGTATAACCATGTCGGTTGTGGTGGGTTTCCTGTATATTTTGTACGTGTGTGTATTGTTAGTTTTGTTAATTGTTTAGGTCTAGAAAATTTATACTATTGTTTTGTTCAGTTTCCAGTGTAAATTTTAATTTGTGGTGTATAGTGTTTATGTATTTGTGGAAGTTTTCAACTTGTCTTGTGTTGCCTTTGAATAAAAGTAATATATCATCTACATACCTGTGCCAGTATATAATTTTGTTAGTGTATTTGTTGTTGTTTATTATGTGGTTCTGTTCAATGTTGTGTATATATATTTCTGCTAGTATTCCTGATATGGGGGATCCCATCGGGAGTCCTTCTGTTTGTGTGTATATCTTGTTATTGTATGTAAAGTAATTTTGTTCAGTTATTATTTTGGTAAGTGTGATGATTTCTTGTATGTGTGTTTCAGGTGTGTTGTTTTGTCTGAGTAGTTGTTCTAGTGTTTGTATGGTTTCTTTGATGGGGACATTAGTGTATAAATTGGTTATATCAAAAGATGCCAGAGTTGAGTTATGTGGGATGTGTATGTGTTCAGTTTTCCTGACTAGGTCAATGTTGTTTTTGATAGATGTGTTGTTACTGAGTTTAATGTTTTCTCTGATTATTTTGTCTAGTTGTTTTGCGATTTTGTGGGAGGGGGCCTGTGTGTTGTTTATTAATGGTCTGATTGGAATGTTAGGTTTATGTATTTTTGGTAATGCATTTAGTTTAGGGGGGTTAGGTTTTATTTGTTTAAGGTATTTGGCGTTTTCTGGTTTGATTATATGTTTTGTGTTGTTTATAAATTTGTTAATCTGTTTATGAAATTTTAGTGTGGGGTCTTTATTTATTTCCGTTATATTATTATCGTTGAAGAAACTTTCGATTTTAGTGTTTAATTGGTGTTTGTCCATTATGACGCTAATGTTACCTTTGTCGGCTTTTAGGATTGTTGTGTTGTGTTCAAGTAACTTGTGTTTTACATTATTAAGTGTTTTTATTTCATTGTTGTGTGTTTTGGTTTTGTACACATATGCGACATCATCATAGACGCAGAAACGGCTGTACAAAACACGCACCTTAACGACCAAGACCCGATACGTCACGACATAAAACGAAAACTTCAAAACACACATACAAAACCAAAAATACACAACAATGAAATAAAAACACTTAATAATGTAAAACACAAGTTACTTGAACACAACACAACAATCCTAAAAGCCGACAAAGGTAACATTAGCGTCATAATGGACAAACACCAATTAAACACTAAAATCGAAAGTTTCTTCAACGATAATAATATAACGGAAATAAATAAAGACCCCACACTAAAATTTCATAAACAGATTAACAAATTTATAAACAACACAAAACATATAATCAAACCAGAAAACGCCAAATACCTTAAACAAATAAAACCTAACCCCCCTAAACTAAATGCATTACCAAAAATACATAAACCTAACATTCCAATCAGACCATTAATAAACAACACACAGGCCCTCTCCCACAAAATCGCAAAACAACTAGACAAAATTATCAGAGAAAACATTAAACTCAGTAACAACACATCTATCAAAAACAACATTGACCTAGTCAGGAAAACTGAACACATACACATCCCACATAACTCAACTCTGGCATCTTTTGATATAACCAATTTATACACTAATGTCCCCATCAAAGAAACCATACAAACACTAGAACAACTACTCAGACAAAACAACACACCTGAAACACACATACAAGAAATCATCACACTTACCAAAATAATAACTGAACAAAATTACTTTACATACAATAACAAGATATACACACAAACAGAAGGACTCCCGATGGGATCCCCCATATCAGGAATACTAGCAGAAATATATATACACAACATTGAACAGAACCACATAATAAACAACAACAAATACACTAACAAAATTATACACTGGCACAGGTATGTAGATGATATATTACTTTTATTCAAAGGCAACACAAGACAAGTTGAAAACTTCCACAAATACATAAACACTATACACCACAAATTAAAATTTACACTGGAAACTGAACAAAACAATAGTATAAATTTTCTAGACCTAAACAATTAACAAAACTAACAATACACACACGTACAAAATATACAGGAAACCCACCACAACCGACATGGTTATACACAACACATCAAACCACCCAACACAACATAAACATGCGGCCTTCAACCATATGCTCCATAGACTAACTAAAATACCCTTAAATAAACAAGATTACACCGACGAACTCAACACAATAAAATACATAGCAATCAAAAATGGTTATAACCCCAATTTAATAAACATACTACACAAACGCATCAGAAACAAAAACAAAAAACACAAAATACCATCAACACACAACACAATAAATACATCACACTCACATACCACAACTCATACACACACAAAATTGCCAACACATTCAGAAAACACAAATACAAAATAGCATACAGAACAACCAATACCATCAAAAAACACATCAGTAATACAAACACAGACATAGACAAATATAACAAAACAGGTGTTTACAAATTAAATTGTAATGACTGCAATAGTTTCTACATAGGCCAGACGGGAAGATCTTTTTCATCCCGTTATTCTGAACACTTGAAAGCTTTAATCAACAACAATATACACTCCGCATTTGCCACACACATACAAACAGAAAACCACAGTTACACCAACATAGACAGTAATCTTGAAATTTTACATTACATACCCAAAGGTCGAAAACTCAACACAACTGAACAATACGAAATATATAAACACCACACAACACAACCTAACAACATACTCAACAATCAATTACAATATAAATCACATACACTTTTTGACACAATTATACAGAAAACAAACAGTAAGTGAATATCCGCGCCAATCGCCTTCCTCCACACACCACCCCCACTACACCTTCCACACAACCGTTACAAAATGCTGGCAGTCTGTATCAAAGCTGAAGAAGGCGGATACGTAAGCTGAAACGCGTCCAATAAAATCAGTAAGTTTTCACATGAAAAAGTTCATTTTTAGTTAAGTGTTAGTGCTGTGAAAGAAGAGATGAATAATCAAGACAATTAGTAGTTATTTGTTTTTGACAGTTAGGCATTTCATAGGCCTAAGTAGTAACTGATTATATTTACTTATTTTATACAAATTACATCTTATTTTACCCTAATGCGTTTTGTTTTGTTATTATTATTGATTTGTCTATTTGTTGATGTGTTTGAATCTGTTTTTATACTAATTGTATGTTACCATTATTTTCTACATCATGGCTTGTTAATTATTTCCTAAATGATTTTCCAGTGTAATTAGGTCTGTATTGATTCACCTTCTTATTTATCTATTTTGCCCTTGTTAACAATATGGCTATTACTTACTATTCTTTATTACATAAAACATAACATCTAGGCCTATGGTCTGTATAATTCCTTCAGCCATATCCTATTCATAAATTTAATTGAATAATTTTTTAACAGTTATTAAGCAACGTTTGTTAACAATTCATTTCATTCTTTATTATTTTTTGGGTGATAAACATCATCACACCCTTTAAACTTACTTAATTGATTATCCCTTATAACATGGGGTGTTTATTGATTTTGTTTTTAATTTCTTTACTATATTTTTTCCTTTTACTATCTTTACTTTCTGTCCATGGTAACACTAACTGTTGACATGCTATGGGCTTCCTCCCCTGAATAACATCGTATCCTTCATTTATATTTAATCTTAATACTATCTTTAATTACTACCATCCACAATATTCTTAGTTATTAATAATATTCACTTTTAAACCATTTAGTGTTTATCACAGATTTACTAAGCGTTTTTTATCTCTCACTAGATTTTCTAATTATTTTGGGGGTTTTACACTTTCACGTTTGCACTCCTTAAATGTTTATTTTAAGTGTTTATTAGTGGGTAATCCCTATCTTTACTTTCTCTTTGTCACTTAGTTATTTTTATTTTCTCACCATCTCACTATCTCTCTCTTTACAAATATTATTTATACTATTAATAAGTTCATGTCTTTATAGAGTTCCTTATTACATATAACTCTAATTCTTGGGTTAGTGTACTTTTATTTTTCACATTACTTTATTGGGTTTTATCAAATATCATTTACATTTATCATTTAGTCAATACTAATACTTATTTTTTTTACATTGGTTAGTTATTGGTTTCGTTTCCATTATTATATTTGAGTGTACCATTTCTCCTTTTCATATTCTATATTATTTGTCTGTGTTTTCTCATTCGGTTTCACTTTATTTCCTCTATACTTGGTTTGTTTCATTTCTATTTTCCTTCTTCTTCTCCTTCATTTTCATTTTGTTTCATTTTATTTTGGTTTTCCCCTTCTCTTTGGTTTTATTTCATTTGGTTGTATGGAGTCATTCACTTCCTTCAATAGGTTTCATTCAATCTGGTAGTAATGAGTCAATTACTTTCTTATCTGGTTTCATTTTTTCCCTTCTCCTTTCCTTTCCTTTTATTTGGTCAATCACTTGGGTTAGGTCATGTCGTCGTTTGTCGTGTCATTGTCATTTTATTTTCATTAAACATTTTATATTATACGAATTACTTTTTATATTGTTGATTCATCTTTTTTATCCCTGGTATTGGGGTGGCTTATTTGTGTTGTAACATAATGCCTCTCCTTCAAAATTGATCATTTTGGTAAAACACTAACATAGTTTTTTATGAAATTATCAGTTATATATTATTTTTTCCTTTTCTTTCTTGTTTATTTCTTCTTTCTTTTTTCTTTTCTTACTTGATACACTCCATTTTATTTAGATCTGTTTTTGCTTATTTCCATTAGTGTGTTCTCCCTTTTCTATAATTTTTTCCCTAACCTTTTAGTAGCTGGTTTCTTCCATTACTACCCATTTTTCTGAGACCAGAGGAATATCATCTCTGCTCAGTTAATTTGATTGCTGGACCTATTCTCAGTCAATCTTAAATACCTTTTTGTCATCTTGTGACTTTCATTAATAATAATTTTTTTTTGGGATTGGCCACTTCGTGGTTTTTTCGATCATTTTAACCTCTTACTCATTCTTCCTTCCGCTGTACCTTTGCTATATACTGTTATCTACTCACACAGTTGATTGTTTTTTTTATTTCGTTGTTAATTTCATTATCTCTAACTTTTCATTAGTTTGTTTTTCTTTTCTTCTTGTGATCATTTTAATTATCTTACACATCTTTTTTCTTTTTCTTAGTTGGTTACCATTATTTTGCTTTAGCCATTTGCTGTATATTTGCTTTATACATTTTTTTTTCTTTTCTTATACCAGTTCATATTTTTTTTTCTTTGAATACTCTATATTCTTTATAATTTTAGTTATTTGTCGTAGCAGTTCTTGCTTGATTTTATTTTTGTTTATTTTGTTTTGTTTTAAATATTATTCTAAATAATTTTTGTAAGTTTGTTGTTCTTACTTTATAGGAATTTTTGTAACTTATTCCTTCATTTTACACATATATATATATTTTTTTTATTTTACTTTATATGTTATTTAAATATTATTGTAAGGTGATCTTACTTTGTAGGAATTTTTGTAACTTATTCCTTTATTTTATATTTTATATTATACCTCATATGTCATCGAAATATTGTTGTAAGCTGATCTTACATCTTTTGAATTTGGTAGTTCTTAATTTGTTTATTATGGTTTATTTTTCCTCATAAAACTTTTTTATAGAAACTTGATTATACACTCCTTTTATCTTTTTTGTGGTTATGTTACTTATTTCGTATGTATTGTTACCATTGTCCTTGGTGATGACATAGGGTCCTATGTATAATAATAACAGTTTCTTGGCTATGCCTTCAAGTGTACTGGGTAGCTCACGGTTTTTTATTAATACCCTTTCTCCTTCGTTATATTTAATTAGTATAGGTTGGTTTTGAGAATATTTAGCTTTTTGTTTCTCGATTTTCTCCATGATTCGGCTGTACCGTTTGTTTTCATCATACGGGTCTTCTGGGTTGGTTGGGAAGTCTATTAACTCCTGTATCTCTCTATGTGGTTTTCTTCCAAACATCATTAAATATGGGGTGTTCTCAATAAAATGGTGGTAAATTATATTCAAAAATTCTTCGGTTGAAGTTAAATATTTCTGCCATTCTTTTTGATTATCATAGACGTACGTTCTTAAAATACGTCCCACCTCTCTTAATACACTTTCTGCAGGATTACTACTAGGGTGGTATACGGATGTTTTATAGGTTTTGTGCAGTGTTTTGGTGAAAACCCGGCATGCCATAAACGTGAATAAAAAATAAAAGGGTCTAACTGCTGAAATAATTATTTATGTAATTGCGCATATGCAGGCGATATGGTAATTCCGCGTTATGAATTGCTCTGTATACCGTTGCTACCTGGTGGTGGAGCGCACAGTTACGTTTTTCGACATGTAGCTTGATGCAAGGTTGCATTCTGGACTAGACAGCCGTTACGTACAGATACAGACGTTCTTGCCAGCCGACCTAAGTTGCTTAAATCTACAAGTACTATCTACTATGATTGAGTAGAGGCTACTGTGATCCCCGGTAAGTCCGATTTAAGGTATATTGTTACCTATTTTATAAAAGATAAAGCGAAAATTGAAATTAGCTGGGTTGTGAGTCAGATGAAAAATTGTACGTTGCCGCGTGTTGATGAATGAATGGCTATGTTCAGGATCGAATATTTGATTATTTTGTTACTCTTGTACAGCATGACAATTGCTAGTATAATTAACTATTGTAACTATAATTAACTATAACTATTGGGACGTAAAAGAAAGATGATTTGTAATTGTAATGTGAGGGAGCCTTATTATATCGTAGCACGTGCCTCTGAATACTTATACCTGTTTGAGTTTGTCAGTTTGCGTAATGTCATCATTTTCTGAGCTATAATGCAATACGTTATTATCAGTTATGAGGAGATATTCATATAATATTGAAGCTTTAGGGCCGCGAGTGTACACTAGTATTCCAAAAGTAAATTTTTAAAAGAAAAACAAGGGGTTAAAACTGGTTATGGTGTGCTGAGTGAGTTTTAGGCTGTGGGACGTGGGTGTTGAGAATGATGAGTGATGATAGTAATTTTCCTCAAAAATGTTTAAGGGTTTCCGCCCTGCCGGAGAACAACCCATTCCAGCAGATGGCTGTTCACCTGCCATAATGCAACAACAACCAGACTCGATGCGGGTTGCGGCTGGAAGAGCGTCTGCGCATCATGCCAAAAGTGCCCCCATGAGACATACTAGGACAATACGAAGGTGAAATTTAATCTTTTTATATACATTTGGCCACTTCAGCAAACCTCCTGTGTGGGACATTTTTTGCTGTTAACAAGTTCTACGTTATGGTGCTCGCGTCTAACTAGACATAATTGGGCGGGGTGATGAACTTTATTAGAATAAATTCATTATGTAATTACGTCCCAAGGTAATTGTAGACCTGGCCGAGGGGCTCGTGTCCGGCGTTCAGGTATTTTTTATAATAATTTGATAGTAAAAATTGATGTCGTAAAGGTTGCGGCCAATCTGAAATATTTTCATGTATCTGGGTTTGGTTCTCTTTATTCTACACTAATAAACGTTCATTTAATAGGGGGTTGGAAGTCTTAAGGGATTATTGTTTTTTTTTTTTTTAACTGATTCAGGTACAGGGGGGGTTTTATGTAGTTTTATGCAGATACCGGACGTGTTCTTAATTGTTCGATCAGGCCGGACACGTGTGCTCGGTCGGGTCAATTCAGGTTTGTAAAGTTACATAACAATATATATATATGTATATTTATATATTGCTCTGTTAAGTAAAAGTATTTCATAATTTTATGGAATTATGCAACATGTAACACGATTTAAAAACTTTATCACTGCTATTGTTACTTCAGAATGTCTTAAGCTTTTATGCATACCTTATAAGAGGATTTCTCACTACTTCATACTAGATTTGTAAAGTTATAATTTCAGCTTCAGTTTGTTTTGTTTTTTTTTTAATTTAATTTGCTGGTGGTCATGTCCACTTGGGAGTTCTGTAAACGTTTGAATATTTTTCTTCTTAAAAACTTCCAATTTTATAAACCTATACAGCTATGTTAACTATGTGATGGTATGCTTCTATAAGGGGACTATTTTGAATTATAGATTGTAATTTACAGATGGTGCGGGCTACTATGCCAATATAAATTTTGTAATTTCCAATCATCACCTTTTATTCAGTTTGTTTTACATTCTGTTACTTATTTTCTCCTACTTTAATTTCCTTTTTCTCAGTTTTGGGTTTTTTTACTTGGTGGTTATATAAGGCAGTGTGGGCCATTTAAACGGGTAATTGAGTGCTGGTCCATGTTGACCAGTCCAGAAGTCTCCCCGTTCAGGTATGGGTACGATGGGAAGGTACAGGCTGCCTGTCAGAATTAACAAGCTGTATTGTGTTATGCTGTACTGTAGCTGTGATATGTGTTTCTGTGTATATGTATTTTTATGTATAATTAGATGTTTTAATGTCGAGTATTTTTAAGGATAATCTATATAATTATATGCTATGTTCGCTCTATTTAGATGATTATGTGTAATGAAAATAATATGTTTATTTATAATTATAAGGTCAGGAGTATGTATGCAACCATGCAATTATCCATATTCAAAGATATTAATGAAGCTTTTAGAATGGTGAGGTGGATATTCACTTATGATATTAATTTTTTTAAATTGCAAATTTGGGAAATTAATTAAAATTGGAAGTTTACATTTTATATTGTGAATTGAATTATTAAGATCTAAACCTTATATTTTGTATTAGCATTGAACTAGAAATTAAAGTGGTAATTTCATCTTAAAATTGCATTATTGAAATTTAAAAGTTACATTGTGTATCGAGATTCCACTTAAAAAAAATTTGTAAGTTGTATATTTAATAGTAATATTGGATTGTTGAGATTTGAAAATTATTGTTTGTATTAAAGTAGAGTTATTGAATTTGCAACTAATATGCATGAATGTGAAGATTTAAAATTTAAAATAAAAATTGTTGTTGTTTAACAGCCGAGTTTAATTGCAAGTCCCGTCTCACTGGACCCAGCGCATTTTTGGCTTCTCTAGGCCCTCGGCCTAGTTTTAAATATCTAGTGGCCCCTCTTAAAAAAAAAAAAAAAAAAAAAAAAATTAAAATTTTTACAAAGCAAAAAGTTTAAAGAGGGGTTACAAATGGTAGCAGAGCGTGGTTGATTCTAGGTCGAACCCTTGGGTCCTTGGGTGTGACGGGGCTTGCAAACTCGGAAATAGTTTGAGACAAGTCAAACTTCAAAATTTTGAAAGAGCGAATATAGGGAGATGTTATGTTATGTTCAATGTTAATGTGCATAGGTGAACGTATAATGGTTAGCCTGGTGCCACCACGCGGCTGCGTTTTGTTGTTTTGGTGGGATATTTTTTTTCCTTTGGCGACTTGGACTTACCGGAGATCTGGGGCATGGCTGGCAAGTCGGCTGCTTTATTAATCGATGTGGGAGTAATTGCGTGTGAGTTTGGCGGGATGCGGTATGGCCCGATCGGCAGTCGGTACTGTCACCGACTGGACTTATTCTCAGAAAATTTTAGACGGTTATGATGATTAGATGTTGAGGGTTAGCTACGTGTTGTTGAAATGTATATGTTGTGATAGGTGTTCGGTGGTGTGCATTGCATGTCTATGTTAAATTGTTGTTGTTGTTTCTCTTCTTGTGTATGATGTCGGATAGAGAGCTGGTTCTGGAGTGGGTTGGGTATCCGCGGCGCTAGGGAACCCGGGGGTCCACTTGATGGAAGAGTTAGTACTCAAGTTTTCTGTTGTTGTAAGTCATGTTTGTGTTAGGTGTTTCGTGGGGATTTATGTTTTATTGTTGTGTGTTGTGAATTGTGCAATTCTGGCGGCGGTATGCTATCAGAGATTGCCCCACCCCATTTCAGGCGTCCTCCAGAAACTTTCGGTGTTGGGTGGAGTAGATAAGGACAGGTTGCTGGTCTTCTTGGACCTGGTCCTGCAGTTGGCAGATTTCCCGGGGGTGTCCGATGGGGAGGTCTTGTCCCTTATATACCCGTATTGCCGTGGTTCATTGGCAGGGCTGGTCACCAACACTCTACGTCGGGGCGGCAGTGTCGACGCTTTCCATGGGGAAGTGTTGGACTTCTTCATACCCCATCGACGACGTGCCCAGCTGAAGTTTGAGTTATTCTATCATCTACAGGCCAACGGAGAGGCGTTAGGGGGCTTCGTGCACGATATACGGAAAGCTGCCCGGGTATTAAGGTTGGGGTTGCCCAAGAGGGAGGTTATACAAGCAATTCTGGAAGGACTGAATCCCCAAGAGAGATCTCGTTTGATATTCGCAGACCGTCCCCTTTGCTTTGCGGATCTGGACCGGTTGTGTGTGGTTTCTAGTACTGTCCAGGCGGGGGACGAGTCTCGGGGAAGAGCTGCCAGAGGTAAACCATACTCAAGGAGTCCATTAGAAAGAGCTAAAAATGACGAATATGGTGGTTGGTGGAGAACACAAGAAACGGTAAGAGAAACTGAGTATTCCAGAAGTAATGGAGGCTACAAGGGGGTGGCAAGTGAGAAGACGGTAACAATGGTTACAGTATAGAAAGCAAATAAGGATGAATTTAACAGGGGAAGAAGAAATTATACTAGTAAAATAACATCGGCCAGTAGGGAGCCTGTAGCAAGGCATTATTCCTATTTGGAAAAGGGTGAAACTTTAAAGGTTCCAGAGGAATTACAAGTGCCTAATAGAGTAGTGGATGAAGAAGGTGAAGCGGAAGAAGAAAAGCGGAATGGCTTCGGGGGATCAACACCAGACAACAAGGACACGTCTGTTATCACTGAATCACAGGACTCAGAGAGGACGTCATGGTTGAATCCAGATACCGCAGAATTTGTTCCGGTATCTCCATCTCGGTTCATGAGAGATCCAGATCCTGTAACATCATCATCGCCTACGCCGGGATATGAGAAGTCACTTGATGGTGTAGCTTTACCATCGCCAGTAGAAATTAATTTAGACATTGCACATGGACCTGGACAGCTGGATTCCAGGGTGGGAAATGTTGAGGAAGTTGTAGTTGCTGAATGTGGTGAAGGAGAGGAATCAAAGGAAGAGGCAGAAGAGCGGTCTGCAGATGCTGCACAGGGAAGTATAGTTATAGGTGTTAGGGAGACTGAAGAGTCTGAGTTTGCGGATGGACACGGGGATGTCCAGGCTGCAAAAGTTTCCGAGGTTGCGGATGGACACGGGGATGTCCATGCCGCAAGTGCGGTAGAAGGAGATGAGGTAGAAGTTGAGGAGGAATTTGGCGGCAACGTTGTGGAGTGTGTGAGTGAGAATGATGTAGTGTGTGAAGATGTGCAGACGCCTTCTGTAGGTAGTGCGGAGGATTCCGAAGAACGAAAAGGAGTTTCATGTGGACCAGATGAGCAACTAGAGGATGATGAAGATGTGCAGTGTTCTGATGGTGGTAGTGGACGTGATGGCGATGATGTTGAGGGTGATGAAAATTTAAATTATGATCATGAACATGTTGATGAGAAGGAGGACGAAAATGAGATTGGAGAGGAGGCTGGTGAAGAAGTTTGTGAAGGAGCCAGTGACGAGGGTGGTGCAGAAATTGGTGAGGAGCTGGGTGAAGATGCGCTTGAAGATGGATCAGATGAGCAACTGGAATATGGTGAGGAGGTGCAGTGTCATGAGGTTGATTTGGATTATGGGGACGAAGAAGGGGAAATTGTAGAAGAGGAGGAAGAGGATGAGGAAGAAGTAGAAAAGGAAGAAAAGGAAGGGGTGGAAGAAAGAGAAGCAGAGGAGATAGATGATGAGGATAATCCAAATCGGGGTGAAAGTAGTGATGTAGGTTGCCTTGATTCTGATTCAGAAGAAACAAATCCCTACAGCTCAACACGAGATAATTTCCCAGAGAGTGGTCTCCGAAAGGAACGAGTACCTAAAGTCCGTCATAGAAAGGTGAGAAGAAGCGGTTGACGGGTAGCGGGTAGATGTTCCCCACAGTCCCAGTGGTGTTCGTCTACTTCAGGGATGCGCCCCTGCCCACGCGAGCCTTGGTTTCCTCCATTCATCCTTATTTCCGGAGGGCGCCATGACCTTACCCTTAGTCCTAACTATTGACCTTTCAATGATCCTTGCCCTTTTCATCTTCCCGATTTTCCTAAACCCTCCCCTTAGAAAAACATAAAATAAAAAAAAAATTAAAAAAGGAAAAAGAAAAAAATATCAAAAAGGAATTAGAGAGCTTGCCGAGAGTGCACCCTTGGATTGTGGTCTCTTGGAGATCATCAGTTTCCCCTGTTTTGAGAAGTTATGATGGAGTGATAGTGTGGTGTTGTTTCGCTGTTCATTGTTGTAGTTTGATTGTTGATTATTGTAGGGTCCGTGCCATGCCGCATTCCCCGGTTGTTTTCCCTGTGTTTCCTTTGGGGTTGAGACTGGGTTGTATATAGGGTGTATCGACTGTTGGCAGAGAAGTAAACCCCCCCTTGCTAGTTACGGTGTGTGATCAAAATGTTAAGTAAGAGTTGGGATTGATGTGCGCGTACCCTCTATGCGGTCTTCTCTGTCGGGCTAAGTGGGCCCGTCCGCCCTAGTGTAGGGATTTGGGCCAGCCATATGGCAAGGATGGAGATGCCTTGTGTTGGTACATATGGCTGGTCGGTCCAAGAGGTGGACGAGAGGTGTAGTACGGTCACTCACATACCAAGGTTAGTGATACCTTGTTGGGTCTTCGGACGGGTATGTGAGTGGCCGCAGTAGAGGTAGGTGATGGTCACCAGAGAGGGTGACGTGTTGGGGCGGTCCCGTGAGGTTGGCTTGGGGGCGGTCCCGTGAGGTTGGCTTGACGGAGAGGGCTCGCATGGGGATGGTCGCAGTGGTGTGAGATATTTCTGTTCTCCTGGGAGCCATGACTAGTGAGATTACCGATCGCTACCCGTATTTTGAAACACAAATGGGGGTACACTGCAGGGTACCCCTGAGTTCATGAGTGAGGCAACCATGTTGCCTTTTTGGGGTGGGGGTGTGCCGTGTTTTAGTGAAAACCCGGCATGCCATAAACGTGAATAAAAAATAAAAGGGTCTAACTGCCGAAATAATTATTTATGTAATTGCGCATATGCAGGCGATATGGTAATTCCGCGTTATGAATTGCTCTGTATATCGTCGCTACCTGGTGGTGGAGCGCACAGTTACGTTTTTCGACATGTAGCTTGATGCAAGGCTGCATTCTGGACTAGACAGCCGTTACGTACAGATACAGACGTTCTTGCCAGCCGACCTAAGTTGCTTAAATCTACAAGTACTATCTACTATGATTGAGTAGAGGCTACTGTGATCCCCGGTAAGTCCGATTTAAGGTATATTGTTAACTAGTTTATAAAAGATAAAGCGAAAATTGAAATTAGCTGGGTTGTGAGTCTGATGAAAAATTGTACGTTGCCGCGTGTTGATGATTGAATGGCTATGTTCAGGATCGAATATTTGATTATTTTGTTACTCTTGTACAGCATGACAATTGCTAGTATAATTAACTATTGTAACTATATTTAAGTATACCTTTGGGACGTAAAAGAAAGATGATTTGTAATTGTAATGTGAGGGAGCCTTATTATATCGTAGCACGTGCCTCTGAATACTTATACCTGTTTGAGTTTGTCAGTTTGCGTAATGTCATCATTTTCTGAGCTATAATGCAATACGTTATTGTCAGTTATGAGGAGATATTCATATAATATTGAACCTTTAGGGCCGCGAGTGTACTCTAGTATTCCAAAAGTAAATTTTTAAAAGAAAAACAAGGGGTTAAAACTGGTTATGGTGTGCTGAGTGAGTTTTAGGCTGTGGGACGTGGGTGTTGAGAATGATGAGTGACGATAGTAATTTTCCTCAAAAATGTTTAAGGGTTTCCGCCCCGCCGGAGAACAACCCATTCCAGCAGATGGCTGTTCACCTGCCATAATGCAACAACAACCAGACTCGATGCGGGTTGCGGCTGGAAGAGTGTCTGCACATCATGCCAAAAGTGCCCCCATGAGACATACTAGGACAATACGAAGGTGAAATTTAATCTTTTTATATACATTTGGCCACTTCAGCAAACCTCCTGTGTGGGACATTTTTTGCTGTTAACAAGTTCTACGCTATGGTTCTCGCGTCTAACTAGACATAATTGGGCGGGGTGATGAACTTTATTAGAATAAATTCATTATGTAATTACGTCCCAAGGTAACTGTAGACCTGGCCGAGGGGCTCGTGTCCGGCGTTCAGGTATTTTTTATAATAATTTGATAGTAAAAATTGATGTCGTAAAGGTTGCGGCCAATCTGAAATCTTTTCATGTATCTGGGTTTGGTTCTCTTTATTCTACACTAATAAACGTTCATTTAATAGGGGGTTGGAAGTCTAAAGGGATTATTGTTTTTTTTTTTTAACTGATTCAGGTACCTGGGGGGGGCAGTTTTATGCAGGTACCGGACGTGTTCTTAATTGTTCGATCAGGCCGGACACGTGTGCTCGGTCGGGTCAATTCAGGTTTGTAAAGTTACATAACAATATATATTGTAATGTAAATAATCAATAGTGTATGCCTTCTTTAAAGCCTCACGTTGGAGTCGTCAATTCTATAACGTATAATTTAAAGTACATGTTTAGATTTTATTTTGTTTTATGCCCCACTGTTGTGAGCGTCAATTCTATAACAAATTAAATGTGAGTACTTGTTTGTGGGTTTATTCTATTCAGCCTCTCGCTGGTATGCGCCAATTCTATAACTAGTAATGTAAAGTATGCGTGTTTTATTTTATTCAATGAATAATTCTATAACGTTTAATTTACTATTGTGTACTTGTGTTGTGATGCGTCTGACGCCTCACCGTTGTAATCGCCACTTTGTAATGTAAATTTGTTTGAGGTTTAAATAAGCTCCACGTTATTAATAATTTGTAATAATATTACTAACGTGCATATTCTGTATGTACGGTTATTTTGCCGCACGTAGGACGCGTAATTCTATAACTAGTGTTCTCTATAATGTTGTTCTGATAATGCGTTTGTATTTGTGGGCTAGTGCTTTTAAATTTTCCCGCACATCTGGTTGACACGGCGACCGGTTCTAACCGTATGTTGGCAATTGTAGGTTAGTCTGTTTCTTTTGTCGCCGGCAAAGCTATGTTCGCCTTGCGTACCTGCTCGCTCCCACAAATACCTGTGAACAAACTCTTATTTCTACTCACACACACGAAGTGACAACTCTGGTATTGGTAATCATAAGTTTGTTTTATTATTTTTTCAGCTTTTTTGTTAAACAACACAAGTGGTTCGGTCTTGGATCGACCTTAACAGTTCAGTATCGATTCATTATTGAATCCACTCTTCAATGATTAGTAAATAATTTTTAACATAAATTAAATATCTCAGGGCTAGGGTTCTTTGGGCCAGTTATGAAGTCAGAAAAATGCTATAAAAGGGAGTACAACACATTACAATTACATATAAAACAATAAAACTGAATTATCAATGTTTACAAAATAAAATATTTAGTTTTTTTTCACCGTCAGCGGTAACGAACTCTGTCGGCACTGGAAATTGAATAACAAACAAAATGGCTGCTTAGTCGGCTAACCCAAACATCATGTATTAAGGTTTTTTGGTTTTAAATAAAGTTGTTTTTATCGTTAATCACTATGTTAATGATCAACGGGTGTTCCAATTAGCACTGTAAATTGTTTATAGGGTGTAGTGAAGTGGATTTGTGTATATTGTGGTAATGGAAATACTTCGGATTTATAATTACATTCCTGTAGTACTACGAGCAATGCAGTTCACTAGCGTCTTTGTGGTTCTGAGGTAGGATAATGCTGCCTTCGGTCAGTATTTACTTCTTTAGAATGTCTGGGAGTTTTTCTTTACTTCACTGGTTTATTTTACAACATTGGCTGAGTATTACTTGATTAGTTTGGTTTTATCACAGGCGTCCGCTATAAGACTCAACTCTTCAGCGTGGCATCTAACAATACAACTCCTCGTTCATCTCGTCCTTTTAACGGCTTTTTGACCAGTAGACTAGGGTTCTGATTGGTCAGTTTCCGTGAACTTGAGGTCAAGCGGCACATATTACAAAAATTATATCCTTGCCTTTACAGTCAAAAAATACTCCCTTGTTAATTTTTGTTTAAACTAGAATTGGTTTACATATTTCTGTTCCTTTTTTAAAGGTCTACATTTTCGTATATAATTTTGTATCAGTTAACTTCATATTAGGTGACCTTTCACCTTTACAAAATCTATAAATCTGGACTATAACACTGCCCTTACATTCACTATGATACAATACTTAATTTTCATTAGATTAATTTCATTTGATACACAATTACTCTAAGACTTGTCCATTATTAAATTTTGACCCTATTTTGTTATTATTGTATTATATTGATTTGATAACTTAATCATTTCTGACATTATTTGATTTTATATGTCATGTCCGGCCTAGGCCTCAAATTTGACTTCATACTCATTGTCTAAATTACATTAATTATTAAATTGTTTTCTGGTTTGAACCCTTTTGCCTGATTGTGTTCTAAAGATTACTACATTTTTCTTTAACTTACTCTAACAATGTTTATTAACTAACACAAAATTCTTTAACATATTAACTAAAATGGTTGCCTTCATGGCCAAGGTTACATTCATTTTTTGACAAATGATAACATAAAATATTCAGTTTACCATAATACCCATTACATTTTCATATTATTAAGCTCTACTGATGGATCATTAATAGTGTTTATATGAGACCTCTATTTAAGTATTTTTGGGTATTATGTTGTAACATATACCTTCTATTCTGCCTATAGGCTTAATACACTCCTTATAATCCTTTACATATGATTTATTAATGATAATAATTATTGGCATTGGCCTAAATAAAAGAAAATAAACATGGTTAAGCACTGCTAATGCCTTCTACTTTAACAACCAACAACATGGGATAAAAAAAAATATAAAAACCCTCCAATAAATAATGCTACATTACTACAATTGTTTGTTTACACTCTAACATTTAGTGTGTCTGTCACTTTACAATACTTTTAAGAGTTGTGCCTCTTGTATAGACCTATTTGGTTTTTTTACATTTAACATAATTAGAGGGATCACTGATCTTTACAGTCTTATCTGAGTGATTAATGATCACCCTTGTTTTCCACTTTCCCCACTTTTCACTTATGCACTTTTCACAGGTTTTATCTTATTATCTATAGTACATGGCTTCTTATTTATCACACTATTGTGTTGTACTTTTTATTTTAAATTGTTACATACTGGATTTTATTTATTCTGACTTTATTATTATTATTTGGGCTATTTTCGTTAATCGTTTTGGGACTCTCATTATGTCACATTACAATATATATATATTTATATATTGCTCTGATAAGTAAAAGTATTTCATAATTTTATGGAATTATGCAACATGTAACACGATTTAAAAACTTTATCACTGCCATTGTTACTTCAGAATGTCTTAAGCTTTTATGCATACCTTATAAGAGGATTTCTCACTACTTCATACTAGATTTGTAAAGTTATAATTTCAGCTTCAGTTTTTTTTTTTTTTTTTTAATTTAATTTGCTGGTGGTCATGTCCACTTGGGAGTTCTGTAAACGTTTGAATATTTTTCTTCTTAAAAACTTACAATTTTATAAACCTATACAGCTATGTTAACTATGTGATGGTATGCTTCTATAAGGAGACTATTTTGAATTATAGATTGTAATTTACAGATGGTGCGGGCTACTATGCCAATATAAATTTTGTAATTTCCAATCATCACCTTTTATTCAGTTTGTTTTACATTCTGTTACTTATTTTCTCCTACTTTAATTTCCTTTTTCTCGGTTTTGGGTTTTTTTACTTGGTGGTTATATAAGGCAGTGTGGGCCATTTAAACGGGTAATTGAGTGCTGGTCCATGTTGACCAGTCCAGATGTCTCCCCGTTCAGGTATGGGTACGATGGGAAGGTACAGGCTGCCTGTCAGAATTAACAAGCTGTATTGTGTTATGCTGTACTGTAGCTGTGATATGTGTTTCTGTGTATATGTATTTTTATGTATAATTAGATGTTTTAATGTCGAGTATTTTTAAGGATAATCTATATAATTATATGCTATGTTCGCTCTATTTAGATGATTATGTGTAATGAAAATAATATGTTTATTTATAATTATAAGGTCAGGAGTATGTATGCAACCATGCAATTATCCATATTCAAAGATATTAATGAAGCTTTTAGAATGGTGAGGTGGATATTCACTTATGATATTAATTTTTTTAAATTGCAAATTTGGGAAATTAATTAAAATTGGAAGTTTACATTTTATATTGTGAATTGAATTATTAAGATCTAAACCTTATATTTTGTATTAGCATTGAACTAGAAATTAAAGTGGTAATTTCATCTTAAAATTGCATTATTGAAATTTAAAAGTTACATTGTGTATCGAGATTCCACTTAAAAAAAATTTGTAAGTTGTATATTTAATAGTAATATTGGATTGTTGAGATTTGAAAATTATTGTTTGTATTAAAGTAGAGTTATTGAATTTGCAACTAATATGCATGAATGTGAAGATTTAAAATTTAAAATAAAAATTGTTGTTGTTTAACAGCCGAGTTTAATTGCAAGTCCCGTCTCACTGGACCCAGCGCATTTTTGGCTTCTCTAGGCCCTCGGCCTAGTTTTAAATATCTAGTGGCCCCTCTTAAAAAAAAAAAAAAAAAAAAAAAAATTAAAATTTTTACAAAGCAAAAAGTTTAAAGAGGGGTTACAAATGGTAGCAGAGCGTGGTTGATTCTAGGTCGAACCCTTGGGTCCTTGGGTGTGACGGGGCTTGCAAACTCGGAAATAGTTTGAGACAAGTCAAACTTCAAAATTTTGAAAGAGCGAATATAGGGAGATGTTATGTTATGTTCAATGTTAATGTGCATAGGTGAACGTATAATGGTTAGCCTGGTGCCACCACGCGGCTGCGTTTTGTTGTTTTGGTGGGATATTTTTTTTCCTTTGGCGACTTGGACTTACCGGAGATCTGGGGCATGGCTGGCAAGTCGGCTGCTTTATTAATCGATGTGGGAGTAATTGCGTGTGAGTTTGGCGGGATGCGGTATGGCCCGATCGGCAGTCGGTACTGTCACCGACTGGACTTATTCTCAGAAAATTTTAGACGGTTATGATGATTAGATGTTGAGGGTTAGCTACGTGTTGTTGAAATGTATATGTTGTGATAGGTGTTCGGTGGTGTGCATTGCATGTCTATGTTAAATTGTTGTTGTTGTTTCTCTTCTTGTGTATGATGTCGGATAGAGAGCTGGTTCTGGAGTGGGTTGGGTATCCGCGGCGCTAGGGAACCCGGGGGTCCACTTGATGGAAGAGTTAGTACTCAAGTTTTCTGTTGTTGTAAGTCATGTTTGTGTTAGGTGTTTCGTGGGGATTTATGTTTTATTGTTGTGTGTTGTGAATTGTGCAATTCTGGCGGCGGTATGCTATCAGAGATTGCCCCACCCCATTTCAGGCGTCCTCCAGAAACTTTCGGTGTTGGGTGGAGTAGATAAGGACAGGTTGCTGGTCTTCTTGGACCTGGTCCTGCAGTTGGCAGATTTCCCGGGGGTGTCCGATGGGGAGGTCTTGTCCCTTATATACCCGTATTGCCGTGGTTCATTGGCAGGGCTGGTCACCAACACTCTACGTCGGGGCGGCAGTGTCGACGCTTTCCATGGGGAAGTGTTGGACTTCTTCATACCCCATCGACGACGTGCCCAGCTGAAGTTTGAGTTATTCTATCATCTACAGGCCAACGGAGAGGCGTTAGGGGGCTTCGTGCACGATATACGGAAAGCTGCCCGGGTATTAAGGTTGGGGTTGCCCAAGAGGGAGGTTATACAAGCAATTCTGGAAGGACTGAATCCCCAAGAGAGATCTCGTTTGATATTCGCAGACCGTCCCCTTTGCTTTGCGGATCTGGACCGGTTGTGTGTGGTTTCTAGTACTGTCCAGGCGGGGGACGAGTCTCGGGGAAGAGCTGCCAGAGGTAAACCATACTCAAGGAGTCCATTAGAAAGAGCTAAAAATGACGAATATGGTGGTTGGTGGAGAACACAAGAAACGGTAAGAGAAACTGAGTATTCCAGAAGTAATGGAGGCTACAAGGGGGTGGCAAGTGAGAAGACGGTAACAATGGTTACAGTATAGAAAGCAAATAAGGATGAATTTAACAGGGGAAGAAGAAATTATACTAGTAAAATAACATCGGCCAGTAGGGAGCCTGTAGCAAGGCATTATTCCTATTTGGAAAAGGGTGAAACTTTAAAGGTTCCAGAGGAATTACAAGTGCCTAATAGAGTAGTGGATGAAGAAGGTGAAGCGGAAGAAGAAAAGCGGAATGGCTTCGGGGGATCAACACCAGACAACAAGGACACGTCTGTTATCACTGAATCACAGGACTCAGAGAGGACGTCATGGTTGAATCCAGATACCGCAGAATTTGTTCCGGTATCTCCATCTCGGTTCATGAGAGATCCAGATCCTGTAACATCATCATCGCCTACGCCGGGATATGAGAAGTCACTTGATGGTGTAGCTTTACCATCGCCAGTAGAAATTAATTTAGACATTGCACATGGACCTGGACAGCTGGATTCCAGGGTGGGAAATGTTGAGGAAGTTGTAGTTGCTGAATGTGGTGAAGGAGAGGAATCAAAGGAAGAGGCAGAAGAGCGGTCTGCAGATGCTGCACAGGGAAGTATAGTTATAGGTGTTAGGGAGACTGAAGAGTCTGAGTTTGCGGATGGACACGGGGATGTCCAGGCTGCAAAAGTTTCCGAGGTTGCGGATGGACACGGGGATGTCCATGCCGCAAGTGCGGTAGAAGGAGATGAGGTAGAAGTTGAGGAGGAATTTGGCGGCAACGTTGTGGAGTGTGTGAGTGAGAATGATGTAGTGTGTGAAGATGTGCAGACGCCTTCTGTAGGTAGTGCGGAGGATTCCGAAGAACGAAAAGGAGTTTCATGTGGACCAGATGAGCAACTAGAGGATGATGAAGATGTGCAGTGTTCTGATGGTGGTAGTGGACGTGATGGCGATGATGTTGAGGGTGATGAAAATTTAAATTATGATCATGAACATGTTGATGAGAAGGAGGACGAAAATGAGATTGGAGAGGAGGCTGGTGAAGAAGTTTGTGAAGGAGCCAGTGACGAGGGTGGTGCAGAAATTGGTGAGGAGCTGGGTGAAGATGCGCTTGAAGATGGATCAGATGAGCAACTGGAATATGGTGAGGAGGTGCAGTGTCATGAGGTTGATTTGGATTATGGGGACGAAGAAGGGGAAATTGTAGAAGAGGAGGAAGAGGATGAGGAAGAAGTAGAAAAGGAAGAAAAGGAAGGGGTGGAAGAAAGAGAAGCAGAGGAGATAGATGATGAGGATAATCCAAATCGGGGTGAAAGTAGTGATGTAGGTTGCCTTGATTCTGATTCAGAAGAAACAAATCCCTACAGCTCAACACGAGATAATTTCCCAGAGAGTGGTCTCCGAAAGGAACGAGTACCTAAAGTCCGTCATAGAAAGGTGAGAAGAAGCGGTTGACGGGTAGCGGGTAGATGTTCCCCACAGTCCCAGTGGTGTTCGTCTACTTCAGGGATGCGCCCCTGCCCACGCGAGCCTTGGTTTCCTCCATTCATCCTTATTTCCGGAGGGCGCCATGACCTTACCCTTAGTCCTAACTATTGACCTTTCAATGATCCTTGCCCTTTTCATCTTCCCGATTTTCCTAAACCCTCCCCTTAGAAAAACATAAAATAAAAAAAAAATTAAAAAAGGAAAAAGAAAAAAATATCAAAAAGGAATTAGAGAGCTTGCCGAGAGTGCACCCTTGGATTGTGGTCTCTTGGAGATCATCAGTTTCCCCTGTTTTGAGAAGTTATGATGGAGTGATAGTGTGGTGTTGTTTCGCTGTTCATTGTTGTAGTTTGATTGTTGATTATTGTAGGGTCCGTGCCATGCCGCATTCCCCGGTTGTTTTCCCTGTGTTTCCTTTGGGGTTGAGACTGGGTTGTATATAGGGTGTATCGACTGTTGGCAGAGAAGTAAACCCCCCCTTGCTAGTTACGGTGTGTGATCAAAATGTTAAGTAAGAGTTGGGATTGATGTGCGCGTACCCTCTATGCGGTCTTCTCTGTCGGGCTAAGTGGGCCCGTCCGCCCTAGTGTAGGGATTTGGGCCAGCCATATGGCAAGGATGGAGATGCCTTGTGTTGGTACATATGGCTGGTCGGTCCAAGAGGTGGACGAGAGGTGTAGTACGGTCACTCACATACCAAGGTTAGTGATACCTTGTTGGGTCTTCGGACGGGTATGTGAGTGGCCGCAGTAGAGGTAGGTGATGGTCACCAGAGAGGGTGACGTGTTGGGGCGGTCCCGTGAGGTTGGCTTGGGGGCGGTCCCGTGAGGTTGGCTTGACGGAGAGGGCTCGCATGGGGATGGTCGCAGTGGTGTGAGATATTTCTGTTCTCCTGGGAGCCATGACTAGTGAGATTACCGATCGCTACCCGTATTTTGAAACACAAATGGGGGTACACTGCAGGGTACCCCTGAGTTCATGAGTGAGGCAACCATGTTGCCTTTTTGGGGTGGGGGTGTGCCGTGTTTTAGTGAAAACCCGGCATGCCATAAACGTGAATAAAAAATAAAAGGGTCTAACTGCCGAAATAATTATTTATGTAATTGCGCATATGCAGGCGATATGGTAATTCCGCGTTATGAATTGCTCTGTATATCGTCGCTACCTGGTGGTGGAGCGCACAGTTACGTTTTTCGACATGTAGCTTGATGCAAGGCTGCATTCTGGACTAGACAGCCGTTACGTACAGATACAGACGTTCTTGCCAGCCGACCTAAGTTGCTTAAATCTACAAGTACTATCTACTATGATTGAGTAGAGGCTACTGTGATCCCCGGTAAGTCCGATTTAAGGTATATTGTTAACTAGTTTATAAAAGATAAAGCGAAAATTGAAATTAGCTGGGTTGTGAGTCTGATGAAAAATTGTACGTTGCCGCGTGTTGATGATTGAATGGCTATGTTCAGGATCGAATATTTGATTATTTTGTTACTCTTGTACAGCATGACAATTGCTAGTATAATTAACTATTGTAACTATATTTAAGTATACCTTTGGGACGTAAAAGAAAGATGATTTGTAATTGTAATGTGAGGGAGCCTTATTATATCGTAGCACGTGCCTCTGAATACTTATACCTGTTTGAGTTTGTCAGTTTGCGTAATGTCATCATTTTCTGAGCTATAATGCAATACGTTATTGTCAGTTATGAGGAGATATTCATATAATATTGAACCTTTAGGGCCGCGAGTGTACTCTAGTATTCCAAAAGTAAATTTTTAAAAGAAAAACAAGGGGTTAAAACTGGTTATGGTGTGCTGAGTGAGTTTTAGGCTGTGGGACGTGGGTGTTGAGAATGATGAGTGACGATAGTAATTTTCCTCAAAAATGTTTAAGGGTTTCCGCCCCGCCGGAGAACAACCCATTCCAGCAGATGGCTGTTCACCTGCCATAATGCAACAACAACCAGACTCGATGCGGGTTGCGGCTGGAAGAGTGTCTGCACATCATGCCAAAAGTGCCCCCATGAGACATACTAGGACAATACGAAGGTGAAATTTAATCTTTTTATATACATTTGGCCACTTCAGCAAACCTCCTGTGTGGGACATTTTTTGCTGTTAACAAGTTCTACGCTATGGTTCTCGCGTCTAACTAGACATAATTGGGCGGGGTGATGAACTTTATTAGAATAAATTCATTATGTAATTACGTCCCAAGGTAACTGTAGACCTGGCCGAGGGGCTCGTGTCCGGCGTTCAGGTATTTTTTATAATAATTTGATAGTAAAAATTGATGTCGTAAAGGTTGCGGCCAATCTGAAATCTTTTCATGTATCTGGGTTTGGTTCTCTTTATTCTACACTAATAAACGTTCATTTAATAGGGGGTTGGAAGTCTAAAGGGATTATTGTTTTTTTTTTTTAACTGATTCAGGTACCTGGGGGGGGCAGTTTTATGCAGGTACCGGACGTGTTCTTAATTGTTCGATCAGGCCGGACACGTGTGCTCGGTCGGGTCAATTCAGGTTTGTAAAGTTACATAACAATATATATTGTAATGTAAATAATCAATAGTGTATGCCTTCTTTAAAGCCTCACGTTGGAGTCGTCAATTCTATAACGTATAATTTAAAGTACATGTTTAGATTTTATTTTGTTTTATGCCCCACTGTTGTGAGCGTCAATTCTATAACAAATTAAATGTGAGTACTTGTTTGTGGGTTTATTCTATTCAGCCTCTCGCTGGTATGCGCCAATTCTATAACTAGTAATGTAAAGTATGCGTGTTTTATTTTATTCAATGAATAATTCTATAACGTTTAATTTACTATTGTGTACTTGTGTTGTGATGCGTCTGACGCCTCACCGTTGTAATCGCCACTTTGTAATGTAAATTTGTTTGAGGTTTAAATAAGCTCCACGTTATTAATAATTTGTAATAATATTACTAACGTGCATATTCTGTATGTACGGTTATTTTGCCGCACGTAGGACGCGTAATTCTATAACTAGTGTTCTCTATAATGTTGTTCTGATAATGCGTTTGTATTTGTGGGCTAGTGCTTTTAAATTTTCCCGCACATCTGGTTGACACGGCGACCGGTTCTAACCGTATGTTGGCAATTGTAGGTTAGTCTGTTTCTTTTGTCGCCGGCAAAGCTATGTTCGCCTTGCGTACCTGCTCGCTCCCACAAATACCTGTGAACAAACTCTTATTTCTACTCACACACACGAAGTGACAACTCTGGTATTGGTAATCATAAGTTTGTTTTATTATTTTTTCAGCTTTTTTGTTAAACAACACAAGTGGTTCGGTCTTGGATCGACCTTAACAGTTCAGTATCGATTCATTATTGAATCCACTCTTCAATGATTAGTAAATAATTTTTAACATAAATTAAATATCTCAGGGCTAGGGTTCTTTGGGCCAGTTATGAAGTCAGAAAAATGCTATAAAAGGGAGTACAACACATTACAATTACATATAAAACAATAAAACTGAATTATCAATGTTTACAAAATAAAATATTTAGTTTTTTTTCACCGTCAGCGGTAACGAACTCTGTCGGCACTGGAAATTGAATAACAAACAAAATGGCTGCTTAGTCGGCTAACCCAAACATCATGTATTAAGGTTTTTTGGTTTTAAATAAAGTTGTTTTTATCGTTAATCACTATGTTAATGATCAACGGGTGTTCCAATTAGCACTGTAAATTGTTTATAGGGTGTAGTGAAGTGGATTTGTGTATATTGTGGTAATGGAAATACTTCGGATTTATAATTACATTCCTGTAGTACTACGAGCAATGCAGTTCACTAGCGTCTTTGTGGTTCTGAGGTAGGATAATGCTGCCTTCGGTCAGTATTTACTTCTTTAGAATGTCTGGGAGTTTTTCTTTACTTCACTGGTTTATTTTACAACATTGGCTGAGTATTACTTGATTAGTTTGGTTTTATCACAGGCGTCCGCTATAAGACTCAACTCTTCAGCGTGGCATCTAACAATACAACTCCTCGTTCATCTCGTCCTTTTAACGGCTTTTTGACCAGTAGACTAGGGTTCTGATTGGTCAGTTTCCGTGAACTTGAGGTCAAGCGGCACATATTACAAAAATTATATCCTTGCCTTTACAGTCAAAAAATACTCCCTTGTTAATTTTTGTTTAAACTAGAATTGGTTTACATATTTCTGTTCCTTTTTTAAAGGTCTACATTTTCGTATATAATTTTGTATCAGTTAACTTCATATTAGGTGACCTTTCACCTTTACAAAATCTATAAATCTGGACTATAACACTGCCCTTACATTCACTATGATACAATACTTAATTTTCATTAGATTAATTTCATTTGATACACAATTACTCTAAGACTTGTCCATTATTAAATTTTGACCCTATTTTGTTATTATTGTATTATATTGATTTGATAACTTAATCATTTCTGACATTATTTGATTTTATATGTCATGTCCGGCCTAGGCCTCAAATTTGACTTCATACTCATTGTCTAAATTACATTAATTATTAAATTGTTTTCTGGTTTGAACCCTTTTGCCTGATTGTGTTCTAAAGATTACTACATTTTTCTTTAACTTACTCTAACAATGTTTATTAACTAACACAAAATTCTTTAACATATTAACTAAAATGGTTGCCTTCATGGCCAAGGTTACATTCATTTTTTGACAAATGATAACATAAAATATTCAGTTTACCATAATACCCATTACATTTTCATATTATTAAGCTCTACTGATGGATCATTAATAGTGTTTATATGAGACCTCTATTTAAGTATTTTTGGGTATTATGTTGTAACATATACCTTCTATTCTGCCTATAGGCTTAATACACTCCTTATAATCCTTTACATATGATTTATTAATGATAATAATTATTGGCATTGGCCTAAATAAAAGAAAATAAACATGGTTAAGCACTGCTAATGCCTTCTACTTTAACAACCAACAACATGGGATAAAAAAAAATATAAAAACCCTCCAATAAATAATGCTACATTACTACAATTGTTTGTTTACACTCTAACATTTAGTGTGTCTGTCACTTTACAATACTTTTAAGAGTTGTGCCTCTTGTATAGACCTATTTGGTTTTTTTACATTTAACATAATTAGAGGGATCACTGATCTTTACAGTCTTATCTGAGTGATTAATGATCACCCTTGTTTTCCACTTTCCCCACTTTTCACTTATGCACTTTTCACAGGTTTTATCTTATTATCTATAGTACATGGCTTCTTATTTATCACACTATTGTGTTGTACTTTTTATTTTAAATTGTTACATACTGGATTTTATTTATTCTGACTTTATTATTATTATTTGGGCTATTTTCGTTAATCGTTTTGGGACTCTCATTATGTCACATTACAATATATATATATTTATATATTGCTCTGATAAGTAAAAGTATTTCATAATTTTATGGAATTATGCAACATGTAACACGATTTAAAAACTTTATCACTGCCATTGTTACTTCAGAATGTCTTAAGCTTTTATGCATACCTTATAAGAGGATTTCTCACTACTTCATACTAGATTTGTAAAGTTATAATTTCAGCTTCAGTTTTTTTTTTTTTTTTTTAATTTAATTTGCTGGTGGTCATGTCCACTTGGGAGTTCTGTAAACGTTTGAATATTTTTCTTCTTAAAAACTTACAATTTTATAAACCTATACAGCTATGTTAACTATGTGATGGTATGCTTCTATAAGGAGACTATTTTGAATTATAGATTGTAATTTACAGATGGTGCGGGCTACTATGCCAATATAAATTTTGTAATTTCCAATCATCACCTTTTATTCAGTTTGTTTTACATTCTGTTACTTATTTTCTCCTACTTTAATTTCCTTTTTCTCGGTTTTGGGTTTTTTTACTTGGTGGTTATATAAGGCAGTGTGGGCCATTTAAACGGGTAATTGAGTGCTGGTCCATGTTGACCAGTCCAGATGTCTCCCCGTTCAGGTATGGGTACGATGGGAAGGTACAGGCTGCCTGTCAGAATTAACAAGCTGTATTGTGTTATGCTGTACTGTAGCTGTGATATGTGTTTCTGTGTATATGTATTTTTATGTATAATTAGATGTTTTAATGTCGAGTATTTTTAAGGATAATCTATATAATTATATGCTATGTTCGCTCTATTTAGATGATTATGTGTTATGAAAATAATATGTTTATTTATAATTATAAGGTCAGGAGTATGTACGCAACCATGCAATTATCCATATTCAAAGATATTAATGAAGCTTTTAGAATGGTGAGGTGGCTATTCACTTATGATATTAATTTTTTTTTAAATTGCAAATTTGGGAAATTAATTAAAATTGGAAGTTTACATTTTATATTGTGAATTGAATTATTGAGATCTAAACCTTATATTTTGTATTGGCATTGAACTAGAAATTAAAGTTGTAATTTCATCTTAAAATTGCATTATTGAAATTTAAAAGTTACATTGTGTATCGAGATTGCACTTTAAACAAAAAAATTTAAAGTTGCATATTTAATATTAATATTGGATTGTTGAGATTTGAAAATTATTGTTTGTATTAAAGTAGAGTTATTGAATTTGCAACTAATATGCATGAATGTGAAGATTTAAAATTTAAAATAAAAATTGTTGTTGTTTAACAGCCGAGTTTAATTGCAAGTCCCGTCTCACTGGACCCAGCGCATTTTTGGCTTCTCTAGGCCCTCGGCCTAGTTTTAAATATCTGGTAGCCCCTCTTAAAAAAAAAAAAAAAAAAAATTAATTTTTATAAAGCAAAAAGTTTAAAGAGGGGTTACAAATGGTAGCAGAGCGTGGTTGATTCTAGGTCGAACCCTTGGGTCCTTGGGTGTGCTGGGGCTTGCAAACTCAGAAATAGTTTGAGAAAAGTCAAACTTCAAAATTTTGAAAGAGCGAATATAGGGAGATGTTATGTTATGTTCAATGTTAATGTGCATAGGTGAACGTATAATGGTTAGCCTGGTGCCGCCACGCGGCTGCGTTTTGTTGTTTTGGTGGGATATTTTTTTTTCCTTTGGCGACTTGGACTTACCGGAGATCTGGGGCATGGCTGGCAAGTCGGCTGCTTTATTAATCGATGTGGGAGTAATTGCGTGTGAGTTTGGCGGGATGCGGTATGGCCCGATCGGCATTCGGTACTGTCACCGACTGGACTTATTCTCAGAAAATTTTGGACGGTTATGATGATTAGATGTTGATGGTTAGCTACGTGTTGTTGAAATGTATATGTTGTGATAATGTTCGGTGGTGTGCATTGCATGTCTATGTTAAATTGTTGTTGTTGTTTCTCTTCTTGTGTATGATGTCGGATAGAGAGCTGGTTCTGGAGTGGGTTGGGTATCCGCGGCACTAGGGAACCCGGGGGTCCACTTGATGGAAGAGTTAGTACTCAAGTTTTCTGTTGTTGTAAGTCATGTTTGTGTTAGGTGTTTCGTGGGGATTTATGTTTTATTGTTGTGTGTTGTGAATTGTGCAATTCTGGCGGCGGTATGCTATCAGAGATTGCCTCACCCCATTTCAGGCGTCCTCCAGAAACTTTCGGTGTTGGGTGGAGTAGATAAGGACAGGTTGCTGGTCTTCTTGGACCTGGTCCTGCAGTTGGCAGATTTCCCGGGGGTGTCCGATGGGGAGGTCTTGTCCCCTATATACCCGTATTGCCGTGGTTCATTGGCAGCGCTGGTCACCAACACTCTGCGTCAGGGCGGCTGTGTCGACGCTTTCCATGGGGAAGTGTTCGACTTCTTCATACCCCATCGACGACGTGCCCAGCTGAAGTTTGAGTTATTCTATCGTCTACAGGCCAACGGAGAGGCGTTAGGGGGCTTCGTGCACGATATACGGAAAGCTGCCCGGGTATTAAGGTTGGGGTTGCCCAAGAGGGAGGTTATACAAGCAATTCTGGAAGGACTGAATCCCCAAGAGAGATCTCGTTTGATATTCGCAGACCGTCCCCGTTGCTTTGCGGATCTGGACCGGTTGTGTGTGGTTTCTAGTACTGTCCAGGCGGGGGATGAGTCTCGGGGAAGAGCTGCCAGAGGTAAACCATACTCAAGGAGTCCATTAGAAAGAGCTAAAAATGACGAATATGGTGGTTGGTGGAGAACACAAGAAACGGTAAGAGAAACTGAGTATTCCAGAAGTAATGGAGGCTACAAGGGGGTGGCAAGTGAGAAGACGGTAACAATGGTTACAGTAGAGAAAGCAAATAAGGACGAATTTAACATGGGAAGAAGAAATTATACTAGTAAAACAACATCGGCCAGTAGGGAGCCTGTAGCAAGGCGTTATTCCTAATTGGAAAAGGGTGAAACTTTAAAGGTTCCAGAGGAATTACAAGTGCCTAATAGAGTAGTGGATGAAGAAGGTGAAGCAGAAAAAGAAAAGCGGAATGGTTTCGGGGGATCAACACCAGACAACAAGGACACGTCTGTTAACACTGAATCGCAGGACTCAGAGAGGACGTCATGGTTGAATCCAGATGCCGCAGAATTTGTTCCGGTATCTCCATCTCGGTTCATGAGGGATCCAGATCCTGTAACATCATCATCGCCTACGCCGGGATATGAGAAGTCACTTGATGGTGTAGCTTTACCATCGCCAGTAGAAATTAATTTAGACATTGCACATGGACCTGGACAGCTGGATTCCAGGGTGGGAAATGTTGAGGAAGTTGTAGTTGCTGAAAGTGGTGAAGGAGAGGAATCAAAGGAAGAGGCAGAAGAGCGGTCTGCAGATGCTGCACAGGGAAGTATAGTTATAGGTGTTAGGGAGACTGAAGAGTCTGAGTTTGCGGATGGACACGGGGATGTCCAGGCTGCATAAGTTTCCGAGGTTGCGGATGGACACGGGGATGTCCATGCCGCAAGTGCGGTAGAAGGGAATGAGGTAGAAGTTGAGGAGGAATTTGGCGGCAACGTTGTGCAGTGTGTGAGTGAGAATGATGTAGTGTGTGAAGATGTGCAGACGCCTTCTGTAGGTAGTGCGGAGGATTCCGAAGAACGAAAAGGAGTTTCATGTGGACCAGATGAGCAACTAGAGGATGATGAAGATGTGCAGTGTTCTGATGGTGGTAGTGGACGTGATGGTGATGATGTTGAGGGTGATAAAAATTTAAATTATGATCATGAACGTGTTGATGAGAAGGAGGACGAAAATGAGATTGGAGAGGAGGCTGGTGAAGAAGTTTGTGAAGGAGCCAGTGACGAGGGTGGTGCAGAAATTGGTGAGGAGCTGGGTGAAGATGCGCTTGAAGATGGATCAGATGAGCAACTGGAATATGGTGAGGAGGTACAGTGTCATGAGGTTAATTTGGATTATGGGGACGAAGAAGGGGAAATTGTAGAAGAGGAGGAAGAGGATGAGGAAGAAGTAGAAAAGGAAGGGGTGGAAGAAAGAGAAGCAGAGGAGTTAGATGATCAGGATAATCCAAATCGGGGTGAAAGTAGTGATGTAGGTTGCCTTGATTCTGATTCAGAAGGAACAAATCCCTACAGCTCAACACGAGATAATTTCCCAGAGAGTGGTCTCCGAAAGGAACGAGTACCTAAAGTCCGTCATAGAAAGGTGAGAAGAAGCGGTTGACGGGTAGCGGGTAGATGTTCCCCACAGTCCCAGTGGTGTTCGTCTACTTCAGGGATGCGCCCCTGCCCACGCGAGCCTTGGTTTCCTCCATTCATCCTTATTTCCGGAGGGCGCCATGACCTTACCCTTAGTCCTAACTATTGACCTTTCAATGATCCTTGCCCTTTTCATCTTCCCGATTTTCCTAACCCTCCCCTTAGAAAAACATAAAATAAAAAAAAAATTAGAAAAGGAAAAAGAAAAAAAATATCAAAAAGGAGTTAGAGAGCTTGCCGAGAGTGCACCCTTGGATTGTGGTCTCTTGGAGATCATCAGTTTCCCCTGTTTTGAGAAGTTATGATGGAGTGATAGTGTGGTGTTGTTTCGCTGTTCATTGTTGTAGTTTGATTGTTGATTATTGTAGGGTCCGTGCCATGCCGCATTCCCCGGTTGTTTTCCCTGTGTTTCTTTTGGGGTTGAGACTGGGTTGTATATAGGGTGTATCGACTGTTGGCAGAGAAGTAAACCCCCCCTTGCTAGTTACGGTGTGTGATCAAAATGTTAAGTAAGAGTTGGGATTGATGTGCGCGTACCCTCTATGCGGTCTTCTCTGTCGTGCTAAGCGGGCCCGTCCGCCCTAGTGTAGGGATATGGACCAGCCATATGGCAAGGATGGAGATGCCTTGTGTTGGTACATATGGCTGGTCGGTCCAAGAGATGGACAAGAGGTGTAGTACGGTCACTCACATACCAAGGTTAGTGATACATTGTTGGGTCTTCAGACGGGTATGTGAGTGGCCGCAGTAGAGGTAGGTGATGGTCACCAGAGAGGGTGACGTGTTGGGGCGGTCCCGTGAGGTTGGCTTGGGGGCGGTCCACTGTTATAATTAGGACGGTGGTTGTTATTAGGGGGATTCTGATTATAATTATTATTATAATTTGGCCTATAATTCGTGCTATTCCTATCTGGCGGATGATTATTCCCGTTACTATTTGGCCTCGGATTCTGGTCAGTATTATCCCGGTTTGAGTTATTATAATTACTACGATAATTATTTCGGTATCCGGCCTGACCGTTTCTATCAAAGTATGGGTCTGGTCCCTGCCGACTCCTCCGATAATACTTCTCCTGCTCATAGTTTTCTAATAGCGCGGACATAGTTTGGATTGTTCTTATTTGACCGTTCAGTCTCGCTCTGGCCACGCCCTCTTCGAAATGATACGCCAATTTAGTGACGAGGCATTCTTCAGGTATCTTTGGCTCAAGATTTCTGGCCATACACACTTTGCCCAAGAAGTATGCGGTGAGTGATGCCCCTTTGCTGCGGTCATACTTCCCGTTGCAGATGTCGTCCCGCACTATGTTCTGTGCCGATTCGGACCAGTATTTCGTTTTAAACAGCGCTTTGAACTCTGCATAATTCTGTATATCATGTCAGGTAGCCGTCCACCAGTTATCACGCACGTCCTTAAAGTACTCGTCTAACATGTTTCTGATAGTAGACCATCTAGTTTCGCGTGTACGGGCGATATTTTCTTCCACTCTTTCGATGAACTCCATGGGATTCCTTTTATAATGTTGGAAATTTATCAGTTCACGATTCTCTATGTTCGTTATTCCGGTCACTTGGATTGGTTGACTTCGGAATGAATTAATTTCTTCCCTAAAATTATTGAGTTCCCGTCGTTGAAGTTCAGCCATCTTCTCTTTGTCAGTGTGTACTTGCTCCCGAACATCATTCACGGTGGCGGTGATTTCCTCACACCTCGTTCCCAAGTCTTCTTGTTTCTTAGTCAAGACTTCGAATTTATTTAAATGGGACTCTTCGATGTTATTTACTAGGGTTTGAAGTGTCTCTTTCGTTCTCTGTATTTCTTGTTGGTTCTCTTCACACCTCTCGCTAATTTCAGAAACTTCCCGTCTGACTTCGGTTATCTCCTCTCCTATTTTCGTATTCAATTTTTCGTGACTGTCTTCGAGTCTCTGGCTGATAATTTCAATCTTCTTATTACTATCTTCGATGCTGTCATCAATCTTCTTGCTCAACTCTTGGGTGTCTTCTTTCAATGAAGCTATGATTTTATTTGTCTCCTCCGTCTTCTTGTTTAACTCCCCCTTGAAGTCCTCCTTCAACGATTCGATATTTTTGGTTAATAATTCATTATTTTTCTGGTTGTCATCCATCTTCTTATGAATCGACTTCATATTTTTGGTCAGGGACTCGTTATTTTTAATTAATTTCTCGTTAAAATCTTCTTTTAATAACGCAATATTCTTCTGGCCGTCTTCCTTCAATTCTTCCTTTAATAATTCAATATTCTTATGGCCGTCTTCCTTCAATGATTCCAAAGACTCATTATTTTTATTTAATTTTTCATTAAAATTTTCCTTTAATGATTCCATATGTTTTCTATTTTCTTCCATCATATTCTTCAGCATCTCCATGATATTACTGTCCCCTGTTATTGTGGGTCTCTCGTGTAGTTCCTCTGTTTGTATCGGTCGGCTGGGTTCTATAGGAGGTAATATTTCTTCTAGATCTTCGACCGGCGTCGCCTCCTTATCATCCATGTCTATTTCTTTATCTGCTTCCGCCGCACGTCTCTTAGAGGTTGCTCTCCGTTGCATTTTTGGTCCTGTGTATTGCAGCTGCCTCGAAAATTAGGTTGATGATTATTTTGTAAATTAGGTTGAATATTTTTCCGCCTAATTTTGCTCGAACGTTGTGCGCCAATTTATTAGTAGACGCGCGTTTCCGTCTATAGTTTATAGCTTGATTATTATTAGTAAATAGTAGTCTCAGGGTTAATTTTACTGAAAATGGATCTTGCTCTCGGCTAATCGTTACTATTCAATATCAGATTTTATTATTATTTAACTGTTTAGTGACTTATTCCCCTCAATTCAACCTATTGTTGAATCCAGGATTGAATAAGCCGGTTACTTACACTTCTTTCGTCGTATTAGCTATCTGTTTAAATAGTTTAATTTTATGTATTATATTCACTGTTAGGATTATTCCACTTGACGTTCCGTCGACTCTTTGTTGATCAGCGGTTGTGAGGAGATCAGTTGTTTTCTTCCTATACACTAACATACACAAACATAGGCATGGCATTCGTAATAACTCATGTATAATATTACTTTATAATCTTGTAAATATATAGGTCTGTGCGGTTGTAAATAAAGCATGAAATCACTCAATTTGAATGATTCGCATTCTCAGCATGGTACCAACCGCCTCGTTCTTCTCCTCTAAGCTGTATTTACTGATACAATAAAGGTCAACTCTTTCACTAGTAAAAAATAATAATGGATATTTATTCAATTAGCACACAGTGAAATTCAATACAATAATACGTTTTTCTTTTTCTTTTTAGTTAACAATTAATATTTTAAAAGTGAACATGGACTCTAAAACAAATGATGAGCTCGAGTTGGCATGACTGCCTCTGGTTAGTAATACAATGTGTGTTGACAAACATATAGGTTATGTCGTATTATTCGACTTGAAAAGTTAATAATGATTATAATAATAAAAGTAGTAGGTTCTTTTAGACTGCAAAATACACTTATTTGAAATAATAGCTACGGCTAGAACAAACATCTAAGACAAGAATTCATTGATTATTAATGAAAAAAGATAAAATATGAACTACTGTTCATGGTTAGGCATATGCTTCATATATTGTTAGTGCAACCTTGTTTGGTTAAAAGTAGTGAATTATTTATTATTAATTAATAGTAATTGTGATAATCCAGTATCAGGTACTACGATCATCTGTAAAATTGGATATTTCTATTTCAGGTAAAGGTAACTCATTTATTGTAGTTATCGCACTCCGGCGAAACTCTTAATTGAATTTAGTAACAAAATATTTCATACTCCCATCTACTGATAGCATAAGAGCACATATACTCTTCATTGATATTACAATGTCTTTACTTATTCTAGATATTTATAATATACAAATAGTTAAAACTGTCATTACTCAGAACGTTCAATTTCGACATTGTTCATTTGTATTTATCAGCTCCCTTCTGTTAAGGATAGGGAATTTAATTGTTTCTATAGGTCAATTTGAATCGCTTTTAGCGTTCGGTTATTTCTCTTATAAACTAATCGTAACATTATATTTGTGGTTATGAATACTTGCGTCTCTTGTCGTTCGAAGGGTCACACTTTTATTTTATTATTAACACCTTTTAATTAATTAAAATTTATTAATTAATTATTTAAATTTTGTCACTACACTGCACCCACTCCTATGCGCATAAACTCCGAATAAAGTACACTTGTAAATATACTGCACTGATTCTTCAATGTAGGTAACCTATATCTCAGTTTGAGGTTAATATGGTTGCTGTCAAAAGCACGTTTTTCTGCAGCGTCGACGAGCATGCAGTTCGCTTCGTTGTTGTTGAAAGACTGTCTCTGGTTCCTCTGTCGGAATGATGAATTTCGGATTTTTTATAAGCTCTGATTGGTCAGTTTATTTCAATTTGTTTATTTACGGTAGACTTCGTCAAAACAGACGCTCTCATCAGCGTCAGTCTTTGGGAACAAGATTAAGAAATTCTGGTTCACACACCCACGCGAAAGGGCTAAGCACAATACAATTATTTTTAAAAGTCCAATATCTTCCTTATAATAGTACTGAGGATGTTGTGCTTACTCTCATTGTTCATGATTTTCAAAGACGATTAAATTGAACCCCTCATCATATATTTCTGATTAGGGTTAGCTGACTTAGCACTTAGCATTTATACATAGTGTCCATTAAGCCATTAATTATCAATATTTCATGGTTTTTATTTTATTTTCTATGGTAATGTCTCGTTCTTAAGCTACTGTACAATTTTCCCTTAAAACTATGTCTTAATATTAACACTATGTCCGTTTTCATAGATTCACACTTAAACTTATTGTCATACATTTTTGTTTTTCTTATTACCTCGTAATAAGAGTATTTAATTGAATTTTAACATGTTGTAACTAAATATCGATGGGTTAAGTCACTACTGGCAGTGTTCTTTTTCCCTACATTATTGGTTTAATGCCTTAATTATCACTTATGAATTAGGCTTGTTATGCCTATATGGCGTTACTTGGTAGTATGCTTGGTATTATAGCCATTTTAGTTGTATTATTTTCGAATTGATAACTGAAATAGTCACTATGACCTTATCGTTATTGTGATGCAGTTCACTCTGCATTTGATTCTGTTATTAGCTAGGTTTGGTGGCTGTAAATTTTACTTGCAGCTAACTGTCACAATGGTTTAGTTATAATTACGTTTATATAGACTATTTAAATGGTTATTTTGGTTGCAATTGCTCATATGAACAGCATTCTGTCTGACATCAGGTCATTAGTTGAGTTACTATCTTTGTATAATGTGTTTATAACATGATTTTGATTGCATAATGTCTCTTTGCCATTACAAGCATTTTGTCATATTTGTATTACATAAATATAGCTTTTATATCCTGTTATACTATTAGCTATCATGTACAAAACACTCCTTATATGCTCTATTTACTTCCTAGCTCATTATATTTAGGTTTAACAGTGTTCTGATTTAGTTTTTATTAAGTTTTACTGGAAACTGGATGCCCAGATTAGGTTATGTTATAGGTTCAGTGAACAGTAATGTGTTGTTTATGGCTGTGTATTTCTACCTTAGTCTATTCGACTGGTTTTCATTTCATGTTTGTACATTGGTTATTGGTTATCAATAGTTCACATTTAGTTTACTCCTGTATTATCTTATTTGTTGTTAATTAGTGGGTTTGTATGAACATCATTCCCACTGTACAATTGGTCATTCACTATTTTGGGACTTATTCCTCTGTTTATTCTATAACTACACATCATTTAGCTATCATAAACTCATCTTGTCCTCATTCAGTTTGCTTGTGACTCTTTATTTACAATATTTAGTCCTTAATTACAATAATGTGTTTCACATAGACAATGAATGTATTCATTAAATGAGTTGTTGTCAGTGTTGACTTTACCATACAGCTTAGGGATTTATATCATGTAATTAATTAACATTTCTTCCTTCTTCTTAATACAATTATTCTTCAAAGGTTTATGTTAGTTTGTTATACTTCAATTTCCTTCCCTTGTTCTTGTGTTTGGTCTGGTTATCTTCCTTCTTCTTTCTTCACTGATCTCCTTCTCACTGTTGTTCATTTTTATACATGATGTGGTTTCACTTGTCTTCTTCACACTGTTTCTTCCTTCTTCTTTCTTGAAGTTGTCATTGTTGTATTCCTCTCCCTGATTCTTCTTTCTTCTTTTGTTGTCTTGTGTCCTTCTCACTGATTTTTCTTTCCTCTTTTGTTGTCTTGTGTCCTTCTCACTGATCTATTGGGTATAGTATGTCGGTCGTCTCGTCTTTATTCTTCTTTTCTTCTTTATTGGTGCATTTACTAGTGAATTCCTTTAAATGATGCTTCACTTATTTAACTTATGGCACTTTTTTCTTTTGTATACATGGTGGTATTCTAGACCTTTTAATGTATTTTTACTAGTGGTGGCCTTTAAATTAATTTTCAGTACTTAGGTGGATGTGGTGTCATATGTACTGTTACATATTGCCTCCTTATTAGAATTGATCATTTCTGATATCTTCGTTTTATGATTGAAGAAATTATCAATTTTTATTTCACTCTTAAATCACATATAATGTTTTCATATCTTGTATTTACTCTTACACTTGTCTTCAGTTCACTATATTCTCTACATCTCCTTCTTCTTCATAATCTTGGAATCTTGTTTAATTATATCCTTGGCTGTCGTGTTTTTTTCCCTTAAATATTTAATTTCCCTAACATTTTTTCCCTAACTTGGTAGCTGGAATCGATTCGGGTGGGCTCTATGGCTTACCTAACTCCGTCGTTCATAACTACACTCTTTCTGAGATCAGGGGTACCTCATCCCTGCCCAGTTAAATGATTGCTGGAACTTTTCTACAGTCAATTCATCAAATAATAATACTCATAAGCAGTCTCTTTCGACTAATAATAATAAACACTCTTGGGGTTATTCACTTTCTTGCCTTTTATATTTTATTATACATTTTCTTCTGGATTCCTTCTTCACTTCTGCAGATCTTCATTAGTTAAGGTTGTTGACAAATAGCATGTGTAAATATTCTTCATTTTTTCTTCTCTCCTTATCGTGACAAAATTGTTCTTCGCATTGATTGGTTTTTCCTTCTTTTTCTTGGTCAATTCTCCTTCTCACTATCTTCTCTACATAATATTCTCATTAATGGTCTTCTTTTCTCCTCTAGCAAATGTCATATTTTTTTAACACCTTATTTTGGATAGTACACAATTTTTTCAAAGTGATAGTAAACATTGTTTGAAATATCTTAAGTGCGTTCACTAGTTGCTTGTTTTGGTTATGGTTTAGTCATCAGATACTAGTCTTTTTTTCTCGTGTTACATACAATATTCATTTGACAAACATTTTCCGTTCAATATTTAATATAATATTTGATTAATAAAATTTCTTCTTTTATATACAATATTCACTTAATAAACATTTTTCTCTTTCCTCTTTCCATAAGAATATCCTCTTCTTTTGTTGGTGATTTATTGGGTATACAATATTTGATAATTACAATACAAAGTGATAATATAATAACAACATATTAATATCTGATTTTATAGATACTCTTGGGGTTACATTATTCATTTAATAAACATTTTTCTTTTCCTCTTCTTTCCATAATAATATCCTTCTTTTATTTTACTCTCTTTGGTCTTCTTCCTCTCTACTCCTTCAAAGGTTAGTTGGATGAACCTTTATTCTGGACGGTTATAATTCTTCGTTTATTGGGTATACAATATTTGATAATTATAATATAATGTGATAATATAATAACATATTAATGGATAACACGTGATTTGATAGACACTCTTGGGGTTGCATTATTCATTTAATACACATTTTTCTCTTCCTCTTCTTTCCATAATAATATCCTTCTTTCATGTTACTCTCTTTGGTCTTCTTCCTCTCTACTCCTTCAAGTGATGGTGGTTCTCACTTATTCTGGACGGTTATAATTCTTCATTTATTGAGTATACAATATTTGATAGTTATAATACAATGTGATAACATAATAATGATACATTAATGGATAACACTTGATTTTATAGACACTCTTGGGGTTACATGGCTCAGTTAATAAACATTTTTCTTTTCCTCTTCTTTCCATAATAATATTCTTCTTTTATTTTACTCTCTTTGATCTTCTTCTTCTCTACTCCTTCAAGTGATGGTGGTTTTCACTTATTCTGGATGGTTATAACTCTCGTTTATGGGGTATACAATATTTGATAGTTATGATACAATGTGATAACATAATAACAACATATTAATGGATAACACTTGATTTTATAGACACTCTTGGGGTTACATGGTTCCTTTAATAAACATTTTTCTTTTCCTCTTCTTTCCATAATAATATCCTTCTTTCGTATTACTCTCTTTGGTCTTCTTCCTCTCTACTCCTTCAAAGGTTAGTTGGGTGAACCTTTATTCTGGATGATTATAATTCTTCGTTTACGGGGTATACAATATTTGATAATTACAATACAAAGTGATAATATAATAATGGTACATTAATAGTTAATATCTGATTTTATAGACACTCTTGGGGTTACATTATTCTTTTCCTCTTCTTTCCAATAATATCCTTCTTTCGTATTACTCTCTTTGATCTTCTTCCTCTCTACTCCTTCAAGTGATGGTGGCCTTCACTTATTCTGGATGATTATATTTTTTTTTGGTTTTTTGGAGTAGGCAAGGTTGTTTGATAAATATTTTTCTTTGGTATTTGTCGTTTACCCAATAGTCGTTGGTCTCATTTTAATTTATTTATTATTGTGGTACACTCATATTGTATTTGGTAAAAATTTTGGTTTGTTTATTTTGAATTAGGCGTTCCATCGGTCGGCCGTTTCCTCTTCTTCATCTATTTCGTCTCCCCCTCTCTGAGGTGTGTTGGATTGGAATCCCGTGCCTCTTAAGGGAAGCCAGCGTTCTGGTGGGTTCTGTTGATTGTAAGCCATCCGGACCCTCGTAGATGGATCGTCCTGTCCTTGGTTTCCACGTCCGGATCTCACTCCTTCAATATGATGAATCCGTCGTACATTTTCGGCATCCTCCCTTCCTTCGGGTCTAGGTGGATTGTTGTACTGACGTCCGCTATTATTATTTCTGTTTATATCCTCGCTACTGCGGCTCCTTCGTGTGTCGTACCCGGATTCGCTACTCCTTATGTCCTGACTATACGGGTTATTATCTTCATTGAAGCTTCGACGTCCCTGAAAGAAGCGTCTCCCTCCGTTTCTGTCATCAGCAGGAACGTAATTAGCTCTTCTGAAATTGCTCGGGTTGTGGTTATTCCCGTTGTTCGGTCGGTACTGGCGATTGTTATTATTTGGACGGTAGGGGTGGTTACCATTATTTGGCCGATGTTGATTTCCACTGTTATAATTAGGACGGTGGTTGTTATTAGGGGGATTCTGATTATAATTATTATTATAATTTGGCCTATAATTCGTGCTATTCCTATCTGGCGGATGATTATTCCCGTTACTATTTGGCCTCGGATTCTGGTCAGTATTATCCCGGTTTGAGTTATTATAATTACTACGATAATTATTTCGGTATCCGGCCTGACCGTTTCTATCAAAGTATGGGTCTGGTCCCTGCCGACTCCTCCGATAATACTTCTCCTGCTCATAGTTTTCTAATAGCGCGGACATAGTTTGGATTGTTCTTATTTGACCGTTCAGTCTCGCTCTGGCCACGCCCTCTTCGAAATGATACGCCAATTTAGTGACGAGGCATTCTTCAGGTATCTTTGGCTCAAGATTTCTGGCCATACACACTTTGCCCAAGAAGTATGCGGTGAGTGATGCCCCTTTGCTGCGGTCATACTTCCCGTTGCAGATGTCGTCCCGCACTATGTTCTGTGCCGATTCGGACCAGTATTTCGTTTTAAACAGCGCTTTGAACTCTGCATAATTCTGTATATCATGTCAGGTAGCCGTCCACCAGTTATCACGCACGTCCTTAAAGTACTCGTCTAACATGTTTCTGATAGTAGACCATCTAGTTTCGCGTGTACGGGCGATATTTTCTTCCACTCTTTCGATGAACTCCATGGGATTCCTTTTATAATGTTGGAAATTTATCAGTTCACGATTCTCTATGTTCGTTATTCCGGTCACTTGGATTGGTTGACTTCGGAATGAATTAATTTCTTCCCTAAAATTATTGAGTTCCCGTCGTTGAAGTTCAGCCATCTTCTCTTTGTCAGTGTGTACTTGCTCCCGAACATCATTCACGGTGGCGGTGATTTCCTCACACCTCGTTCCCAAGTCTTCTTGTTTCTTAGTCAAGACTTCGAATTTATTTAAATGGGACTCTTCGATGTTATTTACTAGGGTTTGAAGTGTCTCTTTCGTTCTCTGTATTTCTTGTTGGTTCTCTTCACACCTCTCGCTAATTTCAGAAACTTCCCGTCTGACTTCGGTTATCTCCTCTCCTATTTTCGTATTCAATTTTTCGTGACTGTCTTCGAGTCTCTGGCTGATAATTTCAATCTTCTTATTACTATCTTCGATGCTGTCATCAATCTTCTTGCTCAACTCTTGGGTGTCTTCTTTCAATGAAGCTATGATTTTATTTGTCTCCTCCGTCTTCTTGTTTAACTCCCCCTTGAAGTCCTCCTTCAACGATTCGATATTTTTGGTTAATAATTCATTATTTTTCTGGTTGTCATCCATCTTCTTATGAATCGACTTCATATTTTTGGTCAGGGACTCGTTATTTTTAATTAATTTCTCGTTAAAATCTTCTTTTAATAACGCAATATTCTTCTGGCCGTCTTCCTTCAATTCTTCCTTTAATAATTCAATATTCTTATGGCCGTCTTCCTTCAATGATTCCAAAGACTCATTATTTTTATTTAATTTTTCATTAAAATTTTCCTTTAATGATTCCATATGTTTTCTATTTTCTTCCATCATATTCTTCAGCATCTCCATGATATTACTGTCCCCTGTTATTGTGGGTCTCTCGTGTAGTTCCTCTGTTTGTATCGGTCGGCTGGGTTCTATAGGAGGTAATATTTCTTCTAGCTCTTCGACCGGCGTCGCCTCCTTATCATCCATGTCTATTTCTTTATCTGCTTCCGCCGCACGTCTCTTAGAGGTTGCTCTCCGTTGCATTTTTGGTCCTGTGTATTGCAGCTGCCTCGAAAATTAGGTTGATGATTATTTTGTAAATTAGGTTGAATATTTTTCCGCCTAATTTTGCTCGAACGTTGTGCGCCAATTTATTAGTAGACGCGCGTTTCCGTCTATAGTTTATAGCTTGATTATTATTAGTAAATAGTAGTCTCAGGGTTAATTTTACTGAAAATGGATCTTGCTCTCGGCTAATCGTTACTATTCAATATCAGATTTTATTATTATTGAACTGTTTAGTGACTTATTCCCCTCAATTCAACCTATTGTTGAATCCAGGATTGAATAAGCCGGTTACTTACACTTCTTTCGTCGTATTAGCTATCTGTTTAAATAGTTTAATTTTATGTATTATATTCACTGTTAGGATTATTCCACTTGACGTTCCGTCGACTCTTTGTTGATCAGCGGTTGTGAGGAGATCAGTTGTTTTCTTCCTATACACTAACATACACAAACATAGGCATGGCATTCGTAATAACTCATGTATAATATTACTTTATAATCTTGTAAATATATAGGTCTGTGCGGTTGTAAATAAAGCATGGAATCACTCAATTTGAATGATTCGCATTCTCAGCATGGTACCAACCGCCTCGTTCTTCTCCTCTAAGCTGTATTTACTGATACAATAAAGGTCAACTCTTTCACTAGTAAAAAATAATAATGGATATTTATTCAATTAGCACACAGTGAAATTCAATACAATAATACGTTTTTCTTTTTCTTTTTAGTTAACAATTAATATTTTAAAAGTGAACATGGACTCTAAAACAAATGATGAGCTCGAGTTGGCATGACTGCCTCTGGTTAGTAATACAATGTGTGTTGACAAACATATAGGTTATGTCGTATTATTCGACTTGAAAAGTTAATAATGATTATAATAATAAAAGTAGTAGGTTCTTTTAGACTGCAAAATACACTTATTTGAAATAATAGCTACGACTAGAACAAACATCTAAGACAAGAATTCATTGATTATTAATGAAAAAAGATAAAATATGAACTACTGTTCATGGTTAGGCATATGCTTCATATATTGTTAGTGCAACCTTGTTTGGTTAAAAGTAGTGAATTATTTATTATTAATTAATAGTAATTGTGATAATCCAGTATCAGGTACTACGATCATCTGTAAAATTGGATATTTCTATTTCAGGTAAAGGTAACTCATTTATTGTAGTTATCGCACTCCGGCGAAACTCTTAATTGAATTTAGTAACAAAATATTTCATACTCCCATCTACTGATAGCATAAGAGCACATATACTCTTCATTGATATTACAATGTCTTTACTTATTCTAGATATTTATAATATACAAATAGTTAAAACTGTCATTACTCAGAACGTTCAATTTCGACATTGTTCATTTGTATTTATCAGCTCCCTTCTGTTAAGGATAGGGAATTTAATTGTTTCTATAGGTCAATTTGAATCGCTTTTAGCGTTCGGTTATTTCTCTTATAAACTAATCATAACATTATATTTGTGGTTATGAATACTTGCGTCTCTTGTCGTTCGAAGGGTCACACTTTTTATTTTATTATTAACACCTTTTAATTAATTAAAATTTATTAATTAATTATTTAAATTTTGTCACTACACTGCACCCACTCCTATGCGCATAAACTCCAAATAAAGTACACTTGTAAATATACTGCACTGATTCTTCAATGTAGGTAACCTATATCTCAGTTTGAGGTTAATATGGTTGCTGTCAAAAGCACGTTTTTCTGCAGCGTCGACGAGCATGCAGTTCGCTTCGTTGTTGTTGAAAGACTGTCTCTGGTTCCTCTGTCGGAATGATGAATTTCGGATTTTTTATAAGCTCTGATTGGTCAGTTTATTTCAATTTGTTTATTTACGGTAGACTTCGTCAAAACAGACGCTCTCATCAGCGTCAGTCTTTGGGAACAAGATTAAGAAATTCTGGTTCACACACCCACGCGAAAGGGCTAAGCACAATACAATTATTTTTAAAAGTCCAATATCTTCCTTATAATTGTACTGAGGATGTTGTGCTTACTCTCATTGTTCATGATTTTCAAAGACGATTAATTTGAACCCCCTCATCATATATTTCTGATTAGGGTTAGCTGACTTAGCACTTAGGATTTATACTTAGTGTCCATTAAGCCATTAATTATCAATATTTCATGGTTTTCATTTTATTTTCTATGGTAATGTCTCGTTCTTAAGATACTGTACAATTTTCCCTTAAAACTATGTCTTAATATTAACACTATGTCCGTTTTCATAGATTCACACTTAAACTTATTGTCATACATTTTTGTTTTTCTTATTACCTCGTAATAAGAGTATTTAATTGAATTTTAACATGTTGTAACTAAATATCGATGGGTTAAGTCACTACTGGCAGTGTTCTTTTTCCCTACATTATTGGTTTAATGCCTTAATTATCACTTATGAATTAGGCTTGTTATGCCTATATGGCGTTACTTGGTAGTATGCTTGGTATTATAGCCATTTTAGTTGTATTATTTTCGAATTGATAACTGAAATAGTCACTATGACCTTATCGTTATTGTGATGCAGTTCACTCTGCATTTGATTCTGTTATTAGCTAGGTTTGGTGGCTGTAAATTTTACTTGCAGCTAACTGTCACAATGGTTTAGTTATAATTACGTTTATATAGACTATTTAAATGGTTATTTTGGTTGCAATTGCTCATATGAACAGCATTCTGTCTGACATCAGGTCATTAGTTGAGTTACTATCTTTGTATAATGTGTTTATAACATGATTTTGATTGCATAATGTCTCTTTGCCATTACAAGCATTTTGTCATATTTGTATTACATAAATATAGCTTTTATATCCTGTTATACTATTAGCTATCGTGTACAAAACATTCCTTATATGCTCTATTTACTTCCTAGCTCATTATATTTTGGTTTAACAGTGTTTTGATTTAGTTTTTATTAAGTTTTACTGGAAACTGGATCCCCAGATTAGGTTATGTTATAGGTTCAGTGAACAGTAATGTGTTGTTTATGGCTGTGTATTTCTACCTTAGTCTATTCGACTGGTTTTCATTTCATGTTTGTACATTGGTTATTGGTTATCAATAGTTCACATTTAGTTTACTCCTGTATTACCTTATTTCTTGTTAATTAGTGGGTTTGTATGAACATTATTCCCACTGTACAATTGGTCATTCACTATTTTGGGACTTATTCCTCTGTTTATTCTATAACTACACATCATTTAGCTATCATAAACTCATCTTGTCCTCATTCAGTTTGCTTGTGACTCTTTATTTACAATATTTAGTCCTTAATTACAATAATGTGTTTCACATAGACAATGAATGTATTCATTAAATGAGTTGTTGTCAGTGTTGACTTTACCATACAGCTTAGGGATTTATATCATGTAATTAATTAACATTTCTTCCTTCTTCTTAATACAATTATTCTTCAAAGGTTTATGTTAGTTTGTTATACTTCAATTTCCTTCCCTTGTTCTTGTGTTTGGTCTGGTTATCTTCCTTCTTCTTTCTTCACTGATCTCCTTCTCACTGTTGTTCATTTTTATACATGATGTGGTTTTCACTTGTCTTCTTCACACTGTTTCTTCCTTCTTCTTTCTTGAAGTTGTCATTGTTGTATTTCTCTCCCTGATTCTTCTTTCTTCTTTTGTTGTCTTGTGTCCTTCTCACTGATTTTTCTTTCCTCTTTTGTTGTCTTGTGTCCTTCTCACTGATCTATTGGGTATAGTATGTCGGTTGTCTCGTCTTTATTCTTCTTTTCTGGTGCATTTACTAGTGAATTCCTTTAAATGATGCTTCACTTATTTAAACTTATGGCACTTTTTTCTTTTGTATACATGGTGGTATTCTAGACCTTTTAATGTATTTTTACTAGTGGTGGCCTTTAAATTAATTTTCAGTACTTAGGTGGATGTGGTGTCATATGTACTGTTACAATATATATATATATATATATATATATATTTATATATTGCTCTGTTAAGTAAAAGTATTTCATAATTTTATGGAATTATGCAACATGTAACACGATTTAAAAACTTTATCACTGCTATTGTTGGCTATTGTTACTTCCGAATGTCTTAAGCTTTTATGCATACCTTATAAGAGGATTTCTCACTACTTCATACTAGATTTGTAAAGTTATAATTTCAGCTTCAGTTTTTTTATTTTTTTTATTTAATTTGCTGGTGGTCATGTCCACTTGGGAGTTCTGTAAACGTTTGAATATTTTTCTTCTTAAAAACTTACAATTTTATAAACCTATACAGCTATGTTAACTATGTGATGGTATGCTTCTATAAGGGGACTATTTTGAATTATAGATTGTAATTTACAGATGGTGCGGGCTACTATGCCAATATAAATTTTGTAATTTCCAATCATCACCTTTTATTCAGTTTGTTTTACATTCTGTTACTTATTTTCTCCTACTTTAATTTCCTTTTTCTCGGTTTTGGGTTTTTTTACTTGGTGGTTATATAAGGCAGTGTGGGCCATTTAAACGGGTAATTGAGTGCTGGTCCATGTTGACCAGTCCAGATGTCTCCCCGTTCAGGTATGGGTACGATGGGAAGGTGCAGGCTGCCTGTCAGAATTAACAAGCTGTATTGTGTTACGCTGTACTGTAGCTGTGATATGTGTTTCTGTGTATATGTATTTTTATGTATAATTAGATGTTTTAATGTCGAGTATTTTTAAGGATAATCTATATAATTATATGCTATGTTCGCTCTATTTAGATGATTATATGTTATGAAAATAATATGTTTATTTATAATTACAAGGTCAGGAGTATTTATGCAACCATGCAATTATCCATATTCAAATATATTAGTGAAGCTTTTAGAATGGTGAGGTGGATATTCACTTATGATATTAATTTTTTTTAAATTGCAAATTTGGGAAATTAATTAAAATTGGAAGTTTACATTTTATATTGTGAATTGAATTATTGAGAGCTAAACCTTATATTTTGTATTAGCATTGAACTAGAAATTACAGTTGTAATTTCATCTTAAAATTGCATTATTGAAATTTAAAAGTTACATTGTGTATCGAGATTGCACTTAAAAAAAAATTTTAAAGTTGTATATTTAATATTAATATTGGATTGTTGAGATTTGAACATTATTGTTTGTATTAAAGTAGAGTTATTGAATTTGCAACTAATATGCATGAATGTGAAGATTTAAAATTTAAGATAAAAATTGTTGTTGTTTAACAGCCTAGTTTAATTGCAAGTAATGTCTTACTGGACCCAGCGCATTTTTGGCTTCTCTAGGCCCTTGGCCTAGTTTTAAATATCTGCTGGCCGCTATTAAAAAAAAAAAAATAAATAAATAAATAAATTTTTATAAAGCAAAAGGTTTAAAGAGGGGTTACCGTTTTTATGTTTAATTTTAATAATTCATCTCTCCACTTTTTCCCTTTGAATTGTGTTCCGTGGTCTGTTATAATCATGTATGGTTTTCCAATTTCTGTAATGTATTTATCTTTTATGATGTCTAATATTTTCTTTGTTGTTGCTCTGTTTATAGCGTATAACTAGGTGTATTTGGTATAATGGTCCAATAGAATCACTATGAACTTGAATCTATATCTCCCTCTGCTACGTGGGAATGGTCCACATATGTCGAGAAACACTTTTTCCAGTTTGGCGTTTGAAGTGATGGGTATCATCATTCCATCTTTTCTCTCGTTATTTGTTTTGACCATCTGACATATTGTGCACGTTTTAATGTTTTGATTTACTTTTCTAGTTATACTTTTTATGAATAGTTCTTCCTCTAATGCTTTTACCATTTTTAATGTTCCCATCTGACATGGTAGTCTTTAATTATTTTTTTTTCTAAAGAATTTGGAACCACTAGTTTCCACGTTCCTTGATTCTTTTTGGTTTTAATGAATAGTATATCTTTGTTAGGCAATAAAAGTTATTTATAGTTTCTTCAGATTCCAACAGTCTCCTTCATATGTTTGATATTTTTGTATCTTGCTTCTGCTGTAGCACTATCTCACTTACGATTTCTTCCAGGTCCTTCTTATCCTTTAATATGTAATACACCTTGGCGATCTTCTCCTTTTCTCCTTCAAATGTTTGGTTTTCTACATTTATTCTGGACAATTTCTTTTTATTGATTATGGTTTGATAGCTCTTCTCATTCCCTTTGTCTTGGTCGTTTAGTCATTTCTTGTCAATTATTCTTAGGTTTTTTCTTTAATAATCATTTATGATTTTTAAATCATAAAAATGATTATGATTATGATTGGTCATTTATGTTTTTTGTTTTGGTGATTATTAATTGGTTTAATTAATTTAATGCTCCTTCCTTTCCATTGGTTTGCTTGGTCATTACCCTGAAAATCAGTCCCATTTCTCTGTGTTTATTTTCAGCGAGTTTACCCATGGTCCATCATTTCCTCTGGACTTGTTGTTCGGATAACCTTGGTGTGTAGAACTATTTCTGTCCTTGTGAAATAGGTATCTTCTATCTTGTACCACCATTCTTCTAATAACATATGTTCATTTGTATCTATGCCTACATCATTCACTATATTATGTTGTTTATTAATCAAAGAAGTTAATTGTACCTCCCTCATTAATGTTATCATTGATTTTTTATTCTGCATTTCCAATTCTGGTGTACTCAAGTGTTTTAGAGACATTCTTAATTTGTGACACACTATTTTGTTGTGAGTCTTTTCAATTTTGGGTATTTTCCATTTACTTATTGATTTGCTGAAGTTTTCATCCGCTGGTTTGTTGTGAATTCCCTCTATAATTTCTTTTAAGGTCCTTCTACAATCTTTATATTTCCTTAATTTGCTTTGGTCGGTAAGGGGTAAATTAAACACATCAATTAGTCCATTCTTCATCTTCTTCACTTCTTCTCTTGTTTTTATTAGTTTCTTTTTATATATTTTTCCTATTTCCTTTGTTTTCTTAATCTTCTTAATTATTCGATTCTTCTTTACTCCTCTACGGTTGGTTTTATGTGATTAATTTTCTCATTGTTTTTGTTATCTTTATTCTCTTTTATTTTCTGATTCACCGTTTCGTTGTTCTTATTCAACGTTTCTTTGATACTTTCAGAAGTGCTTTCTAGTGTTTCATTCAATTGTTTGAAATCACTATTTAATGTTTCATTAGGTTGATCTGCTTGGTAATTTGTTTCTTCCCATTTCCTATTCATCCCCGTTTTTGTCTGCTTGACTTCTTCACAATGCCCTATTAGTATGTATCTTAATTCTCCCTTCAGTTCTTCATTACTTTTTTGGATGTGCTCCGTCAATTGCTGTCGTAGGGCTTCTTGGTTCTTCCGCAAAGTATCACTGTGTTCCTCCATTTTCTCATTTATCTGCTGTTTCAATGTTTCATTATTTCCTTCAATTTTATTGTTCAGCGTTTCAATATCTTCCCTTAAAATCTCAATTTGTCTTTTTAAATTTTCATTAATTTTTTCCTCCATTTTTTCAATTCTTCACTGTTTTTGTCTATTTTTTCATTTGTTTTCTTTGAAGTTTCGTTCATTCATTAATTCCATTAATTTTAGTATGTTAGGGTCTCCTCTAACTTCTCCCTTGTCACCCGCCTGTTGTTCTATTTCTTTGTCTGGGGTTGGGTTTTCCGGTTGGTCCCCTTGAGTATCCTCTTTGATCATTTCCTCGATTATTTCTTCCATCATTTTCATCTCTTCTTTGTCGGTACCTTCAGTTCCCTTTTTAGCTTTATACCTTGTAATCATGGAATGTTGCATATTTTCCCGTAATCGCCGCTAGTCTTCAATTCTAGCCTCACCAGTTGGTCGCCAATCTGTAACGAAGTGATGACGTCCGCCTTGTTTAAGCCCCGTGATGGAAGCCAATCTGTAACGAAGAGATTCTTATGTACTCTGTAAAAATGTATATAAGTTGTGTGTTCGCCTCACACTGGTGTCGTTACTTCTATGTTTTGCGCTAACGATGTCCGTAGCGATCCTTCAATTACCAGTACAACGCGAGTGGAAACCTTACCTGTTTTTTCATAGGTGTTTATGAATCCCGGGTGGCGCTAAATTGTTTACTTAAAACGATTAAATTAATAAATAATATGGTTTAGCGATCTTAGCTATGACGGTCTGGAGTATTCAAATTTATTCCCGCCTTCGTTCGACCTTCTTAATCAAGCAGGTAGTTCGCCGAGTTTGCGACGTGAGCGCTTACCGTCAATGCTAGTTGTTCACTAAAATGCACAAATTATACAATACACTTCCCTATGAAATAAAAACAATGGTTACACTCTGTACTAGTTTCTTTAATTTGTGATTGGTAATTATTCAGTTTGACATTAAAATTATATTTGGTTATTCAACAAATTTGCACCGACAATTAATACGAGTCTAATGTCTCTAGGGTTTGGCGAATCGATTTTGAACGGATTATACAGTCAAAGATGGCGACTGTGTTGTTTGTTTACAGTTATTTTCGTTGAAAGTCTCGGGTTCTTGTGATTACAAGAAAAATATTGATTATGATTACAATAAAAAGTACACTACCTTACATTATTTGTACTTAAATAATATAATGTGTAACTATAATTTGTTCCTGCAGTGTAGTAAAGTGTGTTTCAAAAGTTCGTAATCTAACAACAGGTTATTTTATTAGTTAACAAATTTTCAGTGTTTTATTATTTTACTTAATCTTTGAAAGAAATATTATTTAGTTTATAGTGAGAGTTCAGATTACTGTGAGAAATATTTAAAGTGAGTTTATTTCTGGAATTTGGGTAATTTAATAATACTTATCAAATCAGTAGACTTGATGTAAACAGTCGTTCTACAGCTGTGTGTGTGTGGTGAGATGTGTTCGAATAATGCGTGCGATTTGAATTGCGATCCATCACAAAACTAGAACACAGGCACAAATTCAGTATATACAGAAAACCAACTACAACTGACACACTAATACACAACACCTCCAATCACCCAATACAACACAAACTAGCTGCTTTTAGAACCATGATACATAGACTTAACAACATCCCCTTAGATGAAATAGACTACAAAGACGAACTAAACATGATAAAATATCTAGCAGAATCTAACGGTTATGACAGAACAATAGTCAGTAAACTCCTACACAAAACAAACAACAGACAAAGACAGAAAACAACAAATTCATAACACTAACATACATCAACAAACAAACAGAAAAAATTGCCCACAAATTCAAAAAAGCAGGATACAGAATCGCTTACAAAACTACTAACAAAACAGAACACACACTATCAAAACGCATGCCCAAAGCACAAAACAAATTCGATCTACCCGGTGTATATAAACTAAATTGTTCAAATTGCAGTAAATTCTACATAGGCCAGACAGGACGTAGCTTCAAACAGAGATACATTGAACACACAAAAGCACTCCACACCACTACAGAATCTACCTTCGCAAACCACCTCATTGAAGCAAACCACACATATAAAAACATCGACAATAACATGAACATACTACACGTACACACAAAAGGCCGAAAACTAGACACTCTAGAACAATTAGAAATATACAAACACACAAAAACAAATAAAAACGACATCCTAAACGAACAGACACAATTCAAATCGCACGCATTATTCGAACACATCTCACCACACACACAGCTTCAATCTTTCGAAACACTTTCTCGTCGCCAACAACAAGACGAGCAGCGCTACTAACGACAGCCTCTGATGAAGCCTTCTATAGGTGAAAGCCGGTTTAGGCTGTAAGGTAAAACTTTACGTTTGTACTTATAAAAACTTTGTGTTCCGAGTCGTCAATATTATAGTGATATTTAAATTTTCAGTGTTTTATTATTTTACTTAATCTTTGAAAGAAATATTATTCAGTTTATAGTGAGAGTTCAGATTACTGTGAGAAATATTTAAAGTGAGTTTATTTATGAAATTCGGGTAAATTAATAATACTTATCAAATCAGTAGACTTGATGTAAACAGTCGTTCAGTTGAAATGGAATGGGGCTTCAATAGTGGTAAATTTTCAATTATCTGGGGCTTCTGGCATCTTTTTCATGTTAGTTGTAGCAATTTTTTCATTTAAAATTTATTTAAATTGGTCCTTGGCATCAGTTAAATGTTCTCGTTCCTCGTCTGCTTCTTACGTTTCCATCTTTTTGAATTTTGATTACTTTTTATACATTTTAGATTAAAATTTTGGTCATTCACGGCCTGGCGTCTATTCTGGAAGAGCGTCACTTATTGAATACTAAGATTTAACAGAAAAATCGTAACCAACGGTCTGTTGTCATGGTTACTAATTGATTCCGATTGGTTGATCATGACTTATAACCAATGTTATCAATTTTGAATTTTTATTCAAAATTACTGTATTTCTTCTGATTGTTTTTATTCTTCTGTCTTCCTTCCTATGTATTAAATATTATCACTACTGTTTGTATTTCCTTTCAAAGATTATTTTGACATCCCATAAGGTTGGGTTCTCTAATGTATTAAAATTTGTCAGTTATGTTGATATTTGTTAATTACATTTCTTTCTTATTTTAAGTCTTTATTCTAACATTTTTCTTTTAATATGATTCACAAATTATCCTTGGCTAGTTACTTGCCTTGGATTTGCTAATTTCCTTGTTAATTTTTTACAATTTGTAGTTATTTGTTTTGTGACAGTTAGGCATTTCATAGGCCTAAGTAGTAACTGATTATATTTACTTATTTTATACAAATTACATCTTATTTTACCCTAATGCGTTTTATTTTGTTATTATAATTGATTTGTCTATTTGTTGATGTGTTTTGGATCGGTTTTTATACTAATTGTATGTTACCATTATTTTCTACATCATGGCTTGTTAATTATTTCCTAACTGATTTTTTCAGTGTTATTAGATTTGTATTGATTTACCTTCTTATTTATCTATTTTGCCCTTGGTAACAATATGGCTATTACTTACTATTCTTTATTACATAAAACGTAACATCTAAGCCTATGGTCTGTATAATTCCTTCAGCCATATCCTATTCATAAATTTAATTGAACAATTTTTTAACAGTTATTAAGCAATGTTTGTTAACAATTCATTTCATTCTTTATTATTTTTTGGGTGATAAACATCATCACACCCTTTAAACTTACTTAATTGATTATCCCTTATAACATGGGGTGTTTATTGATTTTGTTTTTAATTTCTTTACTATATTTTTTCCTTTTACTATCTTTAATTTCTGTCCATGGTAACACTAACTGTTGACATTCTATGGGCTTCCTCCCCTGAATAACATCGTATCCTTCATTTATATTTAATCTTAATTCTATCTTTAATTACTATCATTCACAATATTCTTAGTTATTAATAATATTCACTTTTAAACCATTTAGTGTTTATCACAGATTTACTAAGCGTTTTTTAACTCTCACTAGATTTTCTAATTATTTTGGGGGTTTTACACTTTCACTTTTGCACTCCTTAAAAGTTTATTTTAAGTGTTTATTAGTGGGTAATCCCTATCTTTACTTTCTCTTTGTCACTTAGTTATTTTTATTTTCTCACCATCTCACTATCTCTCTCTTTACAAATATTATTTATACTATTAATAATTTCATGTCTTTATAGAGTTCCTTATTACATATAACTCTAATTCTTGGGTTAGTGTACTTTTATTTTCTACATTACTTTATTGGGTTTTATCAAATATCATTTACATTTATCATTTAGTCAATACTAATACTTATTTTTTTTACATTGGTTAGTTATTGGTTTCGTTTCCATTATTATATTTGAGTGTACCATTTCTTCTTTTCATATTCTATATTATTTGTCTGTGTTTTCTCATTCGGTTTCACTTTATTTCCTCTATACTTGGTTTGTTTCATTTCTATTTTTCTTCTTCTTCTCCTTCAATAACAAAATATTTGGTGTACCGCTGTATTATTAAGTGGTAACACAGAATTGCCTATAGGCTTATTACTGAACAATAAAATAGGTCTTATTACTAATTCAATCATGAGTCTTTTACTTAATACTAACACCAATGCCTATCCTTTAGTTTTTTTAATGGTATCACACTCTACTGATTTCTTTTATTGTCACTTTAGTTTATGGCATTCATCATCAGTGAATGTCATAGGGAATTCATTTATAGTAGTTTATTGTTTTAGGTATGGGGAAATCATTAAGTCACACAGTCCTCTCTGTCGCTTAATGACTGGCACTGTTTGTCACTTGTTACAATTAGCACTTTTACAAAGTTTAATTCTTACTTACTACAGTACAGGGCTTTATTTATAACACCTGACTGTGTTGTACTTCTTTTATCAGTTTATTTTCCTACTCATTTTGGGTTTGTTTAAATAATTTCTTTGATTATTTGCATTATAATCTTAGTTATTTGGGTCTCTATTTATGTCGCATTACATAATGCCTCCCCTCCAAGACATGGTTATTTTTACTAAACTGGGGTTTGGGGAAAATAAGCTGTTACCTTAGGGTTCTTTCTTCTCCTTTATTCGTTCATTTCTGTTACATTTAATTTCCTTTTATCCTCTTACTGTTTGAGGAATTGGACTGGTTAAGTATATGAACTGCATTCAATCATTTCTTGCTTTTTTATTCTCTGGATTTCTTTTCTTCCTGCTGGTTTCAGGGATTGAGGTGTGATAAATTTTCTTGTAAAATGAATTGGGTTATGATATTACAATTCACAAACAACTTGCTTTTCTTCTCTAGGCAAATCTAAAAAAATATATTATTTTTTCCTCATATTTCTTATACAGGTGGTTACCAACTGATTTTTCCTTTCCTTTGGGGTTTCTTTTCTTTCTTCCTCTGCTTTATCTCCTGTTCAGGTTGATTCCTTGATTGGGGTTATTAATTCCTCCCTAACTTTAAATGGCACGGTGAATGCATATCGGCTGTGAGTGGCACTATTTTGACCTATTCCTCACCCGACCATTCACCCGTGCATGGTACAGTGTTCATTGGCCCCTGCCCAATAATTTTTGAGTGGCGCCGTAGCTTTCTACACTCTGTAAAAATGGTAACTATTGCGTTACTTTAAACACCCTCGGAATCCTGTTGCTTTCTTAACACTTCTCATTATTATAATTTGCATCCCAGCAGCTCCCCTTACTTTTTATATTATTTATTATCAGTTTTGGTAAAATCCTTGGTATATTTCTCCTCTTCTATTTAATTTCATTTCGTAGTTAATTGATTCATTTGCCACAGTGTTATTCATCTCCTTTTTCAATACTCCTTTTTAGCAGCAGTTACAACTATGGTTTGTGTTATTCTGTTTATTTCCAGACATTGATTCTTCTTCTGCAAGTTCCTCCTTTCATTTATTTGTTTTAAGTGCTTACTCTCTTCACTCATTATGATTCCCTTATTATAGGTGGGCTATTTGTTCATGTTTTCTTAAATCTTCAGTTGTCGTTTGTATTCTTAATGATCATTAATTTTTTCTTAAGTCTCTATATTGTTTATTTATTCTTTACTTATTTTATTTGTGTTTCAATTATCATTATTATTTCTTCTTCATTTCTCAAATGGTTTGCCTTGTCGGTAATCCAAAAAATCAGTCCCTTTTCTCGATAGTGCATGGTATTTAGTTTATCCATAGTCCATAAATTCAATTGCCCTTTTTTCTCGGATTACTCTTGTCTTCAGAATTATTTCTGTCCTTTTTAGTTCTCTCGCTACTACCTTTTATTCTGATTTTTCTGCTGTTAAATCTTCACTTGTTTCAAGGCCTACTTGAATCGCTTTAACATCTATTTTACTAAGCAAATATGGCAATGGTATATCCCTCATTGATTCTATCACTGACATTTTACTACACATTTCTACTTCTATTATATTTAATTTAAATATAGATTTTCTGAAGTTTTTACTCATTGTCTTATTGTGAGTCTTTTCTAAAGTTTCTATCAAGCTTCTCCTATAATTTTTAAAATTCATTATCTCTGTATGGTTGGTAATTGAGAGATTAAATGCATTAACCAGTCCATTCTTCATCATCTCCAATTCTTCCCATGTTTTTATTAGTTCTTTTTTACATATTTTTCGTGTTTTCTACGTCTTCTTTTCCGGGTGCTTAATATTCTTTTTGGTTCTGTTATTGGGGTGTAGTTCACCAGTTTTGATGACCACATCAATTTTCCGGCTATTTTCTTCCCTCCTGTATTCTATTTTTCATTAATTCGTTCGGAAGCACTGTCTAGTGTTTCATTCAATTTCTTGAAACCACTATCTAATGTTTCATTAAGTTGATCTAATCTTTTATTAGTCTCTTCCTTTATGTTCCTCAATTCTGTGTGTTGTATTTTCTCAATGTTCTCTTTGTTATCGTTTACTTGCTTCTTCACTTGGTCTACTTCATCACTTATCCTGGTCATTCTTCCGGACATGTTGCTTTGTATTTCGTCTAACTTCTCTTGCGTTTCTTGCTGTGTCGCTGTTATTCTGACTTGATTATTTGTTTCTACCCGTTCTATTTTGGTATCCACTTCTATTCTGAACTGTACGATGGTTTCTTCAGTTTTCTCCAGCCTTTCCTTGGTCTCCGTTATTTGCTGTTTCACTTCCTCCTTGTACTCATCCACCCTCTGGCTAAGTGTTTCGGTGACGTTTTCGATCCTTTCATTTAGCTTCCCTTAATTCTCTGTTGGAGTTCTCAATTTTTTCGTTTATTTGGTTTAAGTTTTGCTCGTTTATTTTCTCGATTTTGCCTTCCAAATTCTCGTTCATTTGCCTATTATCTTCCTTAATTTGTCTCAAACTTTCGTGAGTATTATTTATTTTCTCCTCCATCTGTTTTAGACTTTCATTAGTTTGTTTATTGTTTTCTTCCATGCCCTTCATTTCCTCCAGCATCTGTCTATTATTTTCATTCGTCAGTTTATTATCTTCCTTCACACTGTCTATTTTTTCATTTGTCAGTTTATTATTCTCCTCATTTTGGTCAAACGTTTCATTCATTTGTCTTATTAAGTCTTCTCTCAAAGTTTCGCTTTGTTTCTTTGAGTTTTCGCTTGTTTGCTTGATATCTTCCTTCATACTGTCTATTTTGTCACTAGTCAGTTTATTATCTTCCTTCATGCCGTCTATTTTGTTATTTATGAAATCCATTAATTTCTATAATTCTGGTGAACTCAGGCCTCCTCTGGCTTCTTCTTCATCACCCTCCTGTTGTTCCATCTCAGTGTCTGTGACTGCTTCTGTTTCTTGTTCTTTCCTACCTTCTTCCGTCTCCTGGTCCTTCGCCATCTTTTTTGAAACCCCTTTCGTATGCATTTCTGAACTTATAACAGCCACCTGCTAAAATTAGGTTGACTGTATTTTCGATAGCGGTACTACAGTCCGTAATTTAGCTAAATTCAGCCTCACTGGTTGGGCGTCATTTTGTAACCATAAACGTGTATCTACCGCTACTAATACTATAATGTATTAGTGCTGTATCGTGGTTTATTAATGATATTAACTATTAATTATGTGTTAGTCTTCTTGCTTTTGAACCGTAGTTGTTCTACGTCTAGTGTAATTGACCTTTTTGGTATTTTAGTGTTGAGAGAGGAGAGATTAACGTCGGTTAGTGCTATTTGAATATTCCCGCACTTCTGGTTAATGAGTGATCAGCTCTAACTGTACTCTGGCAGTTGTAGGTTATTCTCTCCTTCGACGTCGGCAAGGCTATATTCGCCTATGTACCTGCTCGCTCCCACTAATACCTGTAAACACACTCTTAGCCTATTTGCAAGTATTAAATAATAACTCTTTTATAGGTAATTATTGATTTTTATTTTCTGCTTATTGTTTCAAAAAAATTTGTAAATGGTTCGGTCTTGGGTCGACCTTGACAGATTCGTATCGATTCGTTACTTGAATCCGACCTTCAACAAGTTTCAAATAATTATAATGCAAATTAATAATCTCAGGGCTTGAGTTCTTTGGGCTGTTAAGAAGTCAGAAATGTTTTAAAAAGGCGTACAACACATTACAAATATATAAAAATAAGAAATCTTAATTATACTGTTAACAAATATAAAAGTTATGTTTTTAACTAACTGCGTCAACAACAGACTTTGTCTGCACTGGAAAATGGCTGCTCAACAAGATGGCCACCCTGGTCAGTTAACTAAAAGACACGTGCTTCCCCCGTTTTTGTTGAAATAAAATGTTATTATTGTTAACCACCGTATTAATGTTCAGTGGTTATCCTAATTATCACTGTAGATAGTTTATATAGTGTAGTGAAGTTGGTCTATGTGTAGTGTTGTTACGAAATTACTCCGGAAATATATTTACATCACTTGTCGTATAATGCAGCAAGCCAGCTCTCTCGGATTTTTGATATTGGTGTAGTTTTAAGCTTCCATCGGTCAGTGGTAGTTGGTTTATTTTATCTAATAGTTTCTTAGTATGTTCTCCTCTTCTGTGGTTTTGTTTTAAGTCATTAATTTAATTTAAGTTTGATTTTTTATCTTCACTCTTTAGGCATCAGCTATACGGTTTGACCCCTTCTGTCTTGCGTTCAACAATACAATAATAATTCTTCTCATCTTAGTAATGGTTTTTTGACCAGTAAACTCTGGCTTGTGATTGGTTAGTTTGCACGAACTTGAGGTCAAGCGGCATATAGTACTGAAAATCATATCCTTACCTTTCATGTAAAAAAATACTCCTTTGTTACCTTTTGTTTAAGTTAAAATTAATTTACATAGTTTTGTTCCTAATGCAAAGATCTACATTTTGGTACATAATTTTATATGGGTTGACTTTATAATAGGCGTTTCTACACCTTTACAAGAATTCTAAATCTGGACCATAGTACTCCCCTAACTTTTATCATACAATATTTAATTTTTGTCGGACTAATTTAATTTGGTTCACAATTATTCTAAAACTTGTGTCTTACTTAAATTTTGGTCCTTTTTTATTATTTTGCCAATGTTAACTCGTTATTTATTCATTTCTGACTTTACTTTTCTCTATATTACCTATCTGGCCTATGCCTTAAATTGTCATTATGTTTTAAATGATATTATTAATTAATCGAATACCTCCTTTGAACCCTTTATCCTGATTACAATATTGTTACAAATGTTTTTACATCTTAAATTGCCTTAAACATTAATAAAACATACATAATTGTTAATTATATAGGCAACTTGGAGACCACAACAATTATGTATATTGAAGCTGATCAAGCAAAACTGGTCTATAAGTACAAAAGTATAAAGGTCAAATTGATAAAAGCTAATCTCGACATTAGGTTTAATAAGAAATGTTTATTCAAGAACATAACTCCCAACTATGTTAAATTTAACATTAAGAACACGTCTTCGTCAGCGGATACTGCCCAAAAAGTAGCCCAGAGAGTGTGGGTAAAGGAAGAAATTAAACAGCTTTATTCCAAAAAGAACAAATTAAACAACGATCTATATCACACACACTTGGAGGTTCTTAACGGTTTTCACCCAGTTGTAATTAAAGATATTTTGACATGCATCGAGACACAAATATGTAACATCATAAGAAAAATCGTGAACACACATAAAATGAAGCTTGTAAACCTGGAAAGAAAACAACTCCAAACTACCCATATTTACAGTAAACACAAATTTTATGCACGTGTAGCCAACTATAGTAACATAGGTTTTACAAAAACAGAAGAAGAATTACTGAGTAAAGGCCTACATCATAACCTGCCAGATTTTCTAAACACAATATAATTCATGAGATAACTAACGCTGAAGCGGCTATAAAGACATTAAGTGAACAGGTTAAACAGAACGAGGCTCGTGTCCTCATCAATAATAAATTGAACCATGTATTAAAGAATGAGTGCAGGCATCCATCGGTTGATAAATATCGTAATGATATGAAAACTATACACAATATTAAACGTAAACTTGTAGATAACAATGCCATAATAACAAAAGCCAATAAAGGCAGTACAGTTGTAATTCTAGATCAACATGAATACAAAGCAAAAGTTTACGAGTTTATGAAGGATAATAATATACGCACATTAACGAAGGACCCCACCGCAGACTATATTAAAGATATAAACCACAGTGTAAGTAAATGTACGAATCTGTTTGATATACGTACCATACGTCAACTCAAACAAATACATACTCGCGCCCCTGCACTTAATGGTCTGCCAAAAATACACAAGGGGAATATGCCCATATGACCCATAGTTAATTTTACCACAGCACCCGGATATAAAGCGGCTAAAAAACTTCTACAGGTTTTAAAAAATAATATAAAAATAAACAATAACCACAGTATCAGGAATAATATTGAATTTGTGAATCGGGTAAAATCATTAAGAATGTTGCCACAGTATGAACTGATGTCCTTTGATATTGTGAACCTTTACACCAATGTTCCGGTTACCCAAACCATCAATATTGTACAGGAAAATCTGGAGAGTTCAGGCAACTTGAATCAACAAGAAGTACAGGAACTTATCATGTTATTAAGAGTAATACTAAGCCAGAACTATTTTACGTTTGATAATAGGTTTTTGCCCAGGACGATGGACTTGCAATGGGTTCACCACTTAGTGGTTTTTTGGCTGACCTCTATCTTAACAACTTTGAAAATGAATACGTATTGTCTCATAAGAATAGGTTTTATAAAAAGATCATTTCATACACGCAATATGTAGATGATACATTTCTTGTATTTGATGGCACATGTAGGCAGGCAGAAATTTTGAATAAATATATAAATAGTATACATTCAAACATAAAGTTTACACTCGAGTTGGAGAACAAACATAGCTTAAATTTTCTTGACCTGATGATACAAAACATAAATAACCACCTTAAATTTAAAATCTACAGAAAGCCGACCACTACGGACATTACTATCCATGCGTCCTCATTTCATCCATTCGCTCAGAAAATGGCGTCTTTTAACTCCTTCGTCAACAGGCTATTGAAAATTCCATTGGAGCCAGAGGACTACCATGAAGAACTTAGTACTATAAAGTATATAGCGATGGCCAACGGTTATAACAGCGTGATTGTGGATAGGTTAGTAAAAAAGCAAAAAAAGAACCTGCATAGAAATAACAATGAAACACACAATAGGGTGCAGAAATATATAGCAACTGAATATACGAATCTTTTACCCAATACTATTTATAATGTTTTTAGAAAGTATGATTATACAGTATCTTTCAAGACGTATAACAGCATTTTAAAAACTTTAAGGCCAAAATCCAATAAACCAGTAGAAAGCTGTTCAGGGGTGTATAAAATAGAATGTGAACTATGTAATAGTTTTTACATTGGACAAACAGGCAGAAATTTTTTAGATAGATATAAAGAGCACCTGCCTAGAGGCAACATCAGGAACGTCAAATCAAACTTTGCCATGCATATCATCGATCACAACCATACCTGTTCCAGTTTTAGAAATAATTTCAAACCACTGCATTTCTGCAGAAAGGGTAAACTCATGGACGCACTGGAGGAGTTTGAAATTTACAGAGCCTCTACAACACACAATGATCAGCTTCTGAACGAGAAACTGTCGTTCAAATCAAACGAACTGTATGATACTGCTATACGCATGCTGAAACAGCATGACAAATAGGTACAGGCCGAATAGATTTGTCAGTCGCTCGCGGGTTCGGTAGCGATGCGCATTGCGAGTGGGGAAATCGACTGAGTGGCGAGATGTGCGTGACCTTTTTATATATTTTTTATCTAGTGACGTGCTCTACATGAGTAAAAAGTTTATCCACCTGATGATGGGACTTTAAGTCCCGAAACGCGTAGTGTATATTGAGAACACAAAGAAGTTGCAAAGAAGGAAACCAAAGGTAATTCTAATATTTAATTAATAAAACATGTTAACATCCTAACTCATAATATTGCCTTCGTGGCTAGGATTATGCTTACACTCTATCAAACAATAACAAAATATTTGGTGTACCGCTGTATTATTAAGTGGTAACACAGAATTGCCTATAGGCTTATTACTGAACAATAAAATAGGTCTTATTACTAATTCAATCATGAGTCTTTTACTTAATACTAACACCAATGCCTATCCTTTAGTTTTTTTAATGGTATCACACTCTACTGATTTCTTTTATTGTCACTTTAGTTTATGGCATTCATCATCAGTGAATGTCATAGGGAATTCATTTATAGTAGTTTATTGTTTTAGGTATGGGGAAATCATTAAGTCACACAGTCCTCTCTGTCGCTTAATGACTGGCACTGTTTGTCACTTGTTACAATTAGCACTTTTACAAAGTTTAATTCTTACTTACTACAGTACAGGGCTTTATTTATAACACCTGACTGTGTTGTGCTTCTTTTATCAGTTTATTTTCCTACTCATTTTGGGTTTGTTTAAATAATTTCTTTGATTATTTGCATTATAATCTTAGTTATTTGGGTCTCTATTTATGTCGCATTACATAATGCCTCCCCTCCAAGACATGGTTATTTTTACTAAACTGGGGTTTGGGGAAAATAAGCTGTTACCTTAGGGTTCTTTCTTCTCCTTTATTCGTTCATTTCTGTTACATTTAATTTCCTTTTATCCTCTTACTGTTTGAGGAATTGGACTGGTTAAGTATATGAACTGCATTCAATCATTTCTTGCTTTTTTATTCTCTGGATTTCTTTTCTTCCTGCTGGTTTCAGGGATTGAGGTGTGATAAATTTTCTTGTAAAATGAATTGGGTTATGATATTACAATTCACAAACAACTTGTTTTTCTTCTCTAGGCAAATCTAAAAAAATATATTATTTTTTCCTCATATTTCTTATACAGGTGGTTACCAACTGATTTTTCCTTTCCTCTGGGGTTTCTTTTCTTTCTTCCTCTGCTTCATCTCCTGTTCAGGTTGATTCCTTGATTGGGGTTATTAATTCCTCCCTAACTTTAAATGGCACGGTGAATGCATATCGGCTGTGAGTGGCACTATTTTGACCTATTCCTCACCCGACCATTCACCCGTGCATGGTACAGTGTTCATTGGCCCCTGCCCAATAATTTTTGAGTGGCGCCGTAGCTTTCTACACTCTGTAAAAATGGTAACTATTGCGTTACTTTAAAAACCCTCAGAATCCTGTTGCTTTCTTAACACTTCTCATTATTATAATTTGCATCCCAGCAGCTCCCCTTACTTTTTATATTATTTATTATCAGTTTTGGTAAAATCCTTGGTATATTTCTCCTCTTCTATTTAATTTCATTTCGTAGTTAATTGATTCATTTGCCACAGTGTTATTCATCTCCTTTTTCAATACTCCTTTTTAGCAGCAGTTACAACTATGGTTTGTGTTATTCTGTTTATTTCCAGACATTGATTCTTCTTCTGCAAGTTCCTCCTTTCATTTATTTGTTTTAAGTGCTTACTCTCTTCACTCATTATGATTCCCTTATTATAGGTGGGCTATTTGTTCATGTTTTCTTAAATCTTCAGTTGTCGTTTGTATTCTTAATGATCATTAATTTTTTCTTAAGTCTCTATATTGTTTATTTATTCTTTACTTATTTTATTTGTGTTTCAATTATCATTATTATTTCTTCTTCATTTCTCAAATGGTTTGCCTTGTCGGTAATCCAAAAAATCAGTCCCTTTTCTCGATAGTGCATGGTATTTAGTTTATCCATAGTCCATAAATTCAATTGCCCTTTTTTCTCGGATTACTCTTGTCTTCAGAATTATTTCTGTCCTTGTTAGTTCTCTCGCTACTACCTTTTATTCTGATTTTTCTGCTGTTAAATCTTCACTTGTTTCAAGGCCTACTTGAATCGCTTTAACATCTATTTTACTAAGCAAATATGGCAATGGTATATCCCTCATTGATTCTATCACTGACATTTTACTACACATTTCTACTTCTATTATATTTAATTTAAATATAGATTTTCTGAAGTTTTTACTCATTGTCTTATTGTGAGTCTTTTCTAAAGTTTCTATCAAGCTTCTCCTATAATTTTTAAAATTCATTATCTCTGTATGGTTGGTAATTGAGAGATTAAATGCATTAACCAGTCCATTCTTCATCATCTCCAATTCTTCCCATGTTTTTATTAGTTCTTTTTTACATATTTTTCGTGTTTTCTACGTCTTCTTTTCCGGGTGCTTAATATTCTTTTTGGTTCTGTTATTGGGGTTTAGTTCACCAGTTTTGATGACCACATCAATTTTCCGGCTATTTTCTTCCCTCCTGTATTCTATTTTTCATTAATTCGTTCGGAAGCACTGTCTAGTGTTTCATTCAATTTCTTGAAACCACTATCTAATGTTTCATTAAGTTGATCTAATCTTTTATTAGTCTCTTCCTTTATGTTCCTCAATTCTGTGTGTTGTATTTTCTCAATGTTCTCTTTGTTATCGTTTACTTGCTTCTTCACTTGGTCTACTTCATCACTTATCCTGGTCATTCTTCCGGACATGTTGCTTTGTATTTCGTCTAACTTCTCTTGCGTTTCTTGCTGTGTCGCTGTTATTCTGACTTGATTATTTGTTTCTACCCGTTCTATTTTGGTATCCACTTCTATTCTGAACTGTACGATGGTTTCTTCAGTTTTCTCCAGCCTTTCCTTGGTCTCCGTTATTTGCTGTTTCACTTCCTCCTTGTACTCATCCACCCTCTGGCTAAGTGTTTCGGTGACGTTTTCGATCCTTTCATTTAGTTTCCCTTAATTCTCTGTTGGAGTTCTCAATTTTTTCGTTTATTTGGTTTAAGTTTTGCTCGTTTATTTTCTCGATTTTGCCTTCCAAATTCTCGTTCATTTGCCTATTATCTTCCTTAATTTGTCTCAAACTTTCGTGAGTATTATTTATTTTCTCCTCCATCTGTTTTAGACTTTCATTAGTTTGTTTATTGTTTTCTTCCATGCCCTTCATTTTCTCCAGCATCTGTCTATTATTTTCATTCATCAGTTTATTATCTTCCTTCACACTGTCTATTTTTTCATTTGTCAGTTTATTATTCTCCTCATTTTGGTCAAACGTTTCATTCATTTGTCTTATTAAGTCTTCTCTCAAAGTTTCGCTTTGTTTCTTTGAGTTTTCGCTTGTTTGCTTGATATCTTCCTTCATACTGTCTATTTTGTCACTAGTCAGTTTATTATCTTCCTTCATGCCGTCTATTTTGTTATTTATGAAATCCATTAATTTCTATAATTCTGGTGAACTCAGGCCTCCTCTGGCTTCTTCTTCATCACCCTCCTGTTGTTCCATCTCAGTGTCTGTGACTGCTTCTGTTTCTTGTTCTTTCCTACCTTCTTCCGTCTCCTGGTCCTTCGCCATCTTTTTTGAAACCCCTTTCGTATGCATTTCTGAACTTATAACAGCCACCTGCTAAAATTAGGTTGACTGTATTTTCGATAGTGGTACTACAGTCCGTAATTTAGCTAAATTCAGCCTCACTGGTTGGGCGTCATTTTGTAACCATAAACGTGTATCTACCGCTACTAATACTATAATGTATTAGTGCTGTATCGTGGTTTATTAATGATATTAACTATTAATTATGTGTTAGTCTTCTTGCTTTTGAACCGTAGTTGTTCTACGTCTAGTGTAATTGACCTTTTTGGTATTTTAGTGTTGAGAGAGGAGAGATTAACGTCGGTTAGTGCTATTTGAATATTCCCGCACTTCTGGTTAATGAGTGATCAGCTCTAACTGTACTCTGGCAGTTGTAGGTTATTCTCTCCTTCGACGTCGGCAAGGCTATATTCGCCTATGTACCTGCTCGCTCCCACTAATACCTGTAAACACACTCTTAGCCTATTTGCAAGTATTAAATAATAACTCTTTTATAGGTAATTATTGATTTTTATTTTCTGCTTATTGTTTCAAAAAAATTTGTAAATGGTTCGGTCTTGGGTCGACCTTGACAGATTCGTATCGATTCGTTACTTGAATCCGACCTTCAACAAGTTTCAAATAATTATAATGCAAATTAATAATCTCAGGGCTTGAGTTCTTTGGGCTGTTAAGAAGTCAGAAATGTTTTAAAAAGGCGTACAACACATTACAAATATATAAAAATAAGAAATCTTAATTATACTGTTAACAAATATAAAAGTTATGTTTTTAACTAACTGCGTCAACAACAGACTTTGTCTGCACTGGAAAATGGCTGCTCAACAAGATGGCCACCCTGGTCAGTTAACTAAAAGACACGTGCTTCCCCCGTTTTTGTTGAAATAAAATGTTATTATTGTTAACCACCGTATTAATGTTCAGTGGTTATCCTAATTATCACTGTAGATAGTTTATATAGTGTAGTGAAGTTGGTCTATGTGTAGTGTTGTTACGAAATTACTCCGGAAATATATTTACATCACTTGTCGTATAATGCAGCAAGCCAGCTCTCTCGGATTTTTGATATTGGTGTAGTTTTAAGCTTCCATCGGTCAGTGGTAGTTGGTTTATTTTATCTAATAGTTTCTTAGTATGTTCTCCTCTTCTGTGGTTTTGTTTTAAGTCATTAATTTAATTTAAGTTTGATTTTTTATCTTCACTCTTTAGGCATCAGCTATACGGTTTGACCCCTTCTGTCTTGCGTTCAACAATACAATAATAATTCTTCTCATCTTAGTAACGGTTTTTTGACCAGTAAACTCTGGCTTGTGATTGGTTAGTTTGCACGAACTTGAGGTCAAGCGGCATATAGTACTGAAAATCATATCCTTACCTTTCATGTAAAAAAATACTCCTTTGTTACCTTTTGTTTAAGTTAAAATTAATTTACATAGTTTTGTTCCTAATGCAAAGATCTACATTTTGGTACATAATTTTATATGGGTTGACTTTATAATAGGCGTTTCTACACCTTTACAAGAATTCTAAATCTGGACCATAGTACTCCCCTAACTTTTATCATACAATATTTAATTTTTGTCGGACTAATTTAATTTGGTTCACAATTATTCTAAAACTTGTGTCTTACTTAAATTTTGGTCCTTTTTTATTATTTTGCCAATGTTAACTCGTTATTTATTCATTTCCGACTTTACTTTTCTCTATATTACCTATCTGGCCTATGCCTTAAATTGTCATTATGTTTTAAATGATATTATTAATTAATCGAATACCTCCTTTGAACCCTTTATCCTGATTACAATATTGTTACAAATGTTTTTACATCTTAAATTGCCTTAAACATTAATAAAACATACATAATTGTTAATTATATAGGCAACTTGGAGACCACAACAATTATGTATATTGAAGCTGATCAAGCAAAACTGGTCTATAAGTACAAAAGTATAAAGGTCAAATTGATAAAAGCTAATCTCGACATTAGGTTTAATAAGAAATGTTTATTCAAGAACATAACTCCCAACTATGTTAAATTTAACATTAAGAACACGTCTTCGTCAGCGGATACTGCCCAAAAAGTAGCCCAGAGAGTGTGGGTAAAGGAAGAAATTAAACAGCTTTATTCCAAAAAGAACAAATTAAACAACGATCTATATCACACACACTTGGAGGTTCTTAACGGTTTTCACCCAGTTGTAATTAAAGATATTTTGACATGCATCGAGACACAAATATGTAACATCATAAGAAAAATCGTGAACACACATAAAATGAAGCTTGTAAACCTGGAAAGAAAACAACTCCAAACTACCCATATTTACAGTAAACACAAATTTTATGCACGTGTAGCCAACTATAGTAACATAGGTTTTACAAAAACAGAAGAAGAATTACTGAGTAAAGGCCTACATCATAACCTGCCAGATTTTCTAAACACAATATAATTCATGAGATAACTAACGCTGAAGCGGCTATAAAGACATTAAGTGAACAGGTTAAACAGAACGAGGCTCGTGTCCTCATCAATAATAAATTGAACCATGTATTAAAGAATGAGTGCAGGCATCCATCGGTTGATAAATATCGTAATGATATGAAAACTATACACAATATTAAACGTAAACTTGTAGATAACAATGCCATAATAACAAAAGCCAATAAAGGCAGTACAGTTGTAATTCTAGATCAACATGAATACAAAGCAAAAGTTTACGAGTTTATGAAGGATAATAATATACGCACATTAACGAAGGACCCCACCGCAGACTATATTAAAGATATAAACCACAGTGTAAGTAAATGTACGAATCTGTTTGATATACGTACCATACGTCAACTCAAACAAATACATACTCGCGCCCCTGCACTTAATGGTCTGCCAAAAATACACAAGGGGAATATGCCCATACGACCCATAGTTAATTTTACCACAGCACCCGGATATAAAGCGGCTAAAAAACTTCTACAGGTTTTAAAAAATAATATAAAAATAAACAATAACCACAGTATCAGGAATAATATTGAATTTGTGAATCGGGTAAAATCATTAAGAATGTTGCCACAGTATGAACTGATGTCCTTTGATATTGTGAACCTTTACACCAATGTTCCGGTTACCCAAACCATCAATATTGTACAGGAAAATCTGGAGAGTTCAGGCAACTTGAATCAACAAGAAGTACAGGAACTTATCATGTTATTAAGAGTAATACTAAGCCAGAACTATTTTACGTTTGATAATAGGTTTTTGCCCAGGACGATGGACTTGCAATGGGTTCACCACTTAGTGGTTTTTTGGCTGACCTCTATCTTAACAACTTTGAAAATGAATACGCATTGTCTCATAAGAATAGGTTTTATAAAAAGATCATTTCATACACGCAATATGTAGATGATACATTTCTTGTATTTGATGGCACATGTAGGCAGGCAGAAATTTTGAATAAATATATAAATAGTATACATTCAAACATAAAGTTTACACTCGAGTTGGAGAACAAACATAGCTTAAATTTTCTTGACCTGATGATACAAAACATAAATAACCACCTTAAATTTAAAATCTACAGAAAGCCGACCACTACGGATATTACTATCCATGCGTCCTCATTTCATCCATTCGCTCAGAAAATGGCGTCTTTTAACTCCTTCGTCAACAGGCTATTGAAAATTCCATTGGAGCCAGAGGACTACCGTGAAGAACTTAGTACTATAAAGTACATAGCGATGGCCAACGGTTATAACAGCGTGATTGTGGATAGGTTAGTAAAAAAGCAAAAAAAGAACCTGCATAGAAATAACAATGAAACACACAATAGGGTGCAGAAATATATAGCAACTGAATATACGAATCTTTTACCCAATACTATTTATAATGTTTTTAGAAAGTATGATTATACAGTATCTTTCAAGACGAATAACAGCATTTTAAAAACTTTAAGGCCAAAATCCAATAAACCAGTAGAAAGCTGTTCAGGGGTGTATAAAATAGAATGTGAACTATGTAATAGTTTTTACATTGGACAAACAGGCAGAAAATTTTTAGATAGATATAAAGAGCACCTGCCTAGAGGCAACATCAGGAACGTCAAATCAAACTTTGCCATGCATATCATCGATCACAACCATACCTGTTCCAGTTTTAGAAATAATTTCAAACCACTGCATTTCTGCAGAAAGGGTAAACTCATGGACGCACTGGAGGAGTTTGAAATTTACAGAGCCTCTACAACACACAATGATCAGCTTCTGAACGAGAAACTGTCGTTCAAATCAAACGAACTGTATGATACTGCTATACGCATGCTGAAACAGCATGACAAATAGGTACAGGCCGAATAGATTTGTCAGTCGCTCGCGGGTTCGGTAGCGATGCGCATTGCGAGTGGGGAAATCGACTGAGTGGCGAGATGTGCGTGACCTTTTTATATATTTTTTATCTAGTGACGTGCTCTACATGAGTAAAAAGTTTATCCACCTGATGATGGGACTTTAAGTCCCGAAACGCGTAGTGTATATTGAGAACACAAAGAAGTTGCAAAGAAGGAAACCAAAGGTAATTCTAATATTTAATTAATAAAACATGTTAACATCCTAACTCATAATATTGCCTTCGTGGCTAGGATTATGCTTACACTCTATCAAACAATAACAAAATATTTGGTGTACCGCTGTATTATTAAGTGGTAACACAGAATTGCCTATAGGCTTATTACTGAACAATAAAATAGGTCTTATTACTAATTCAATCATGAGTCTTTTACTTAATACTAACACCAATGCCTATCCTTTAGTTTTTTTAATGGTATCACACTCTACTGATTTCTTTTATTGTCACTTTAGTTTATGGCATTCATCATCAGTGAATGTCATAGGGAATTCATTTATAGTAGTTTATTGTTTTAGGTATGGGGAAATCATTAAGTCACACAGTCCTCTCTGTCGCTTAATGACTGGCACTGTTTGTCACTTGTTACAATTAGCACTTTTACAAAGTTTAATTCTTACTTACTACAGTACAGGGCTTTATTTATAACACCTGACTGTGTTGTGCTTCTTTTATCAGTTTATTTTCCTACTCATTTTGGGTTTGTTTAAATAATTTCTTTGATTATTTGCATTATAATCTTAGTTATTTGGGTCTCTATTTATGTCGCATTACATAATGCCTCCCCTCCAAGACATGGTTATTTTTACTAAACTGGGGTTTGGGGAAAATAAGCTGTTACCTTAGGGTTCTTTCTTCTCCTTTATTCGTTCATTTCTGTTACATTTAATTTCCTTTTATCCTCTTACTGTTTGAGGAATTGGACTGGTTAAGTATATGAACTGCATTCAATCATTTCTTGCTTTTTTATTCTCTGGATTTCTTTTCTTCCTGCTGGTTTCAGGGATTGAGGTGTGATAAATTTTCTTGTAAAATGAATTGGGTTATGATATTACAATTCACAAACAACTTGCTTTTCTTCTCTAGGCAAATCTAAAAAAATATATTATTTTTTCCTCATATTTCTTATACAGGTGGTTACCAACTGATTTTTCCTTTCCTTTGGGGTTTCTTTTCTTTCTTCCTCTGCTTCATCTCCTGTTCAGGTTGATTCCTTGATTGGGGTTATTAATTCCTCCCTAACTTTAAATGGCACGGTGAATGCATATCGGCTGTGAGTGGCACTATTTTGACCTATTCCTCACCCGACCATTCACCCGTGCATGGTACAGTGTTCATTGGCCCCTGCCCAATAATTTTTGAGTGGCGCCGTAGCTTTCTACACTCTGTAAAAATGGTAACTATTGCGTTACTTTAAACACCCTCGGAATCCAGTTGCTTTCTTAACACTTCTCATTATTATAATTTGCATCCCAGCAGCTCCCCTTACTTTTTATATTATTTATTATCAGTTTTGGTAAAATCCTTGGTATATTTCTCCTCTTCTATTTAATTTCATTTCGTAGTTAATTGATTCATTTGCCACAGTGTTATTCATCTCCTTTTTCAATACTCCTTTTTAGCAGCAGTTACAACTATGGTTTGTGTTATTCTGTTTATTTCCAGACATTGATTCTTCTTCTGCAAGTTCCTCCTTTCATTTATTTGTTTTAAGTGCTTACTCTCTTCACTCATTATGATTCCCTTATTATAGGTGGGCTATTTGTTCATGTTTTCTTAAATCTTCAGTTGTCGTTTGTATTCTTAATGATCATTAATTTTTTCTTAAGTCTCTATATTGTTTATTTATTCTTTACTTATTTTATTTGTGTTTCAATTATCATTATTATTTCTTCTTCATTTCTCAAATGGTTTGCCTTGTCGGTAATCCAAAAAATCAGTCCCTTTTCTCGATAGTGCATGGTATTTAGTTTATCCATAGTCCATAAATTCAATTGCCCTTTTTCTCGGATTACTCTTGTCTTCAGAATTATTTCTGTCCTTGTTAGTTCTCTCGCTACTACCTTTTATTCTGATTTTTCTGCTGTTAAATCTTCACTTGTTTCAAGGCCTACTTGAATCGCTTTAACATCTATTTTACTAAGCAAATATGGCAATGGTATATCCCTCATTGATTCTATCACTGACATTTTACTACACATTTCTACTTCTATTATATTTAATTTAAATATAGATTTTCTGAAGTTTTTACTCATTGTCTTATTGTGAGTCTTTTCTAAAGTTTCTATCAAGCTTCTCCTATAATTTTTAAAATTCATTATCTCTGTATGGTTGGTAATTGAGAGATTAAATGCATTAACCAGTCCATTCTTCATCATCTCCAATTCTTCCCATGTTTTTATTAGTTCTTTTTTACATATTTTTCGTGTTTTCTACGTCTTCTTTTCCGGGTGCTTAATATTCTTTTTGGTTCTGTTATTGGGGTGTAGTTCACCAGTTTTGATGACCACATCAATTTTCCGGCTATTTTCTTCCCTCCTGTATTCTATTTTTCATTAATTCGTTCGGAAGCACTGTCTAGTGTTTCATTCAATTTCTTGAAACCACTATCTAATGTTTCATTAAGTTGATCTAATCTTTTATTAGTCTCTTCCTTTATGTTCCTCAATTCTGTGTGTTGTATTTTCTCAATGTTCTCTTTGTTATCGTTTACTTGCTTCTTCACTTGGTCTACTTCATCACTTATCCTGGTCATTCTTCCGGACATGTTGCTTTGTATTTCGTCTAACTTCTCTTGCGTTTCTTGCTGTGTCGCTGTTATTCTGACTTGATTATTTGTTTCTACCCGTTCTATTTTGGTATCCACTTCTATTCTGAACTGTACGATGGTTTCTTCAGTTTTCTCCAGCCTTTCCTTGGTCTCCGTTATTTGCTGTTTCACTTCCTCCTTGTACTCATCCACCCTCTGGCTAAGTGTTTCGGTGACGTTTTCGATCCTTTCATTTAGTTTCCCTTAATTCTCTGTTGGAGTTCTCAATTTTTTCGTTTATTTGGTTTAAGTTTTGCTCGTTTATTTTCTCGATTTTGCCTTCCAAATTCTCGTTCATTTGCCTATTATCTTCCTTAATTTGTCTCAAACTTTCGTGAGTATTATTTATTTTCTCCTCCATCTGTTTTAGACTTTCATTAGTTTGTTTATTGTTTTCTTCCATGCCCTTCATTTTCTCCAGCATCTGTCTATTATTTTCATTCGTCAGTTTATTATCTTCCTTCACACTGTCTATTTTTTCATTTGTCAGTTTATTATTCTCCTCATTTTGGTCAAACGTTTCATTCATTTGTCTTATTAAGTCTTCTCTCAAAGTTTCGCTTTGTTTCTTTGAGTTTTCGCTTGTTTGCTTGATATCTTCCTTCATACTGTCTATTTTGTCACTAGTCAGTTTATTATCTTCCTTCATGCCATCTATTTTGTTATTTATGAAATCCATTAATTTCTATAATTCTGGTGAACTCAGGCCTCCTCTGGCTTCTTCTTCATCACCCTCCTGTTGTTCCATCTCAGTGTCTGTGACTGCTTCTGTTTCTTGTTCTTTCCTACCTTCTTCCGTCTCCTGGTCCTTCGCCATCTTTTTTGAAACCCCTTTCGTATGCATTTCTGAACTTATAACAGCCACCTGCTAAAATTAGGTTGACTGTATTTTCGATAGCGGTACTACAGTCCGTAATTTAGCTAAATTCAGCCTCACTGGTTGGGCGTCATTTTGTAACCATAAACGTGTATCTACCGCTACTAATACTATAATGTATTAGTGCTGTATCGTGGTTTATTAATGATATTAACTATTAATTATGTGTTAGTCTTCTTGCTTTTGAACCGTAGTTGTTCTACGTCTAGTGTAATTGACCTTTTTGGTATTTTAGTGTTGAGAGAGGAGAGATTAACGTCGGTTAGTGCTATTTGAATATTCCCGCACTTCTGGTTAATGAGTGATCAGCTCTAACTGTACTCTGGCAGTTGTAGGTTATTCTCTCCTTCGACGTCGGCAAGGCTATATTCGCCTATGTACCTGCTCGCTCCCACTAATACCTGTAAACACACTCTTAGCCTATTTGCAAGTATTAAATAATAACTCTTTTATAGGTAATTATTGATTTTTATTTTCTGCTTATTGTTTCAAAAAAATTTGTAAATGGTTCGGTCTTGGGTCGACCTTGACAGATTCGTATCGATTCGTTACTTGAATCCGACCTTCAACAAGTTTCAAATAATTATAATGCAAATTAATAATCTCAGGGCTTGAGTTCTTTGGGCTGTTAAGAAGTCAGAAATGTTTTAAAAAGGCGTACAACACATTACAAATATATAAAAATAAGAAATCTTAATTATACTGTTAACAAATATAAAAGTTATGTTTTTAACTAACTGCGTCAACAACAGACTTTGTCTGCACTGGAAAATGGCTGCTCAACAAGATGGCCACCCTGGTCAGTTAACTAAAAGACACGTGCTTCCCCCGTTTTTGTTGAAATAAAATGTTATTATTGTTAACCACCGTATTAATGTTCAGTGGTTATCCTAATTATCACTGTAGATAGTTTATATAGTGTAGTGAAGTTGGTCTATGTGTAGTGTTGTTACGAAATTACTCCGGAAATATATTTACATCACTTGTCGTATAATGCAGCAAGCCAGCTCTCTCGGATTTTTGATATTGGTGTAGTTTTAAGCTTCCATCGGTCAGTGGTAGTTGGTTTATTTTATCTAATAGTTTCTTAGTATGTTCTCCTCTTCTGTGGTTTTGTTTTAAGTCATTAATTTAATTTAAGTTTGATTTTTTATCTTCACTCTTTAGGCATCAGCTATACGGTTTGACCCCTTCTGTCTTGCGTTCAACAATACAATAATAATTCTTCTCATCTTAGTAACGGTTTTTTGACCAGTAAACTCTGGCTTGTGATTGGTTAGTTTGCACGAACTTGAGGTCAAGCAGCATATAGTACTGAAAATCATATCCTTACCTTTCATGTAAAAAAATACTCCTTTGTTACCTTTTGTTTAAGTTAAAATTAATTTACATAGTTTTGTTCCTAATGCAAAGATCTACATTTTGGTACATAATTTTATATGGGTTGACTTTATAATAGGCGTTTCTACACCTTTACAAGAATTCTAAATCTGGACCATAGTACTCCCCTAACTTTTATCATACAATATTTAATTTTTGTCGGACTAATTTAATTTGGTTCACAATTATTCTAAAACTTGTGTCTTACTTAAATTTTGGTCCTTTTTTATTATTTTGCCAATGTTAACTCGTTATTTATTCATTTCTGACTTTACTTTTCTCTATATTACCTATCTGGCCTATGCCTTAAATTGTCATTATGTTTTAAATGATATTATTAATTAATCGAATACCTCCTTTGAACCCTTTATCCTGATTACAATATTGTTACAAATGTTTTTACATCTTAAATTGCCTTAAACATTAATAAAACATACATAATTGTTAATTATATAGGCAACTTGGAGACCACAACAATTATGTATATTGAAGCTGATCAAGCAAAACTGGTCTATAAGTACAAAAGTATAAAGGTCAAATTGATAAAAGCTAATCTCGACATTAGGTTTAATAAGAAATGTTTATTCAAGAACATAACTCCCAACTATGTTAAATTTAACATTAAGAACACGTCTTCGTCAGCGGATACTGCCCAAAAAGTAGCCCAGAGAGTGTGGGTAAAGGAAGAAATTAAACAGCTTTATTCCAAAAAGAACAAATTAAACAACGATCTATATCACACACACTTGGAGGTTCTTAACGGTTTTCACCCAGTGTAATTAAAGATATTTTGAAATGCATCGAGACACAAATATGTAACATCATAAGAAAAATCGTGAACACACATAAAATAAAGCTTGTAAACCTGGAAAGAAAACAACTCCAAACTACCCATATTTACAGTAAACACAAATTTTATGCACGTGTAGCCAACTATAGTAACATAGGTTTTACAAAAACAGAAGAAGAATTACTGAGTAAAGGCCTACATCATAACCTGCCAGATTTTCTAAACACAATATAATTCATGAGATAACTAACGCTGAAGCGGCTATAAAGACATTAAGTGAACAGGTTAAACAGAACGAGGCTCGTGTCCTCATCAATAATAAATTGAACCATGTATTAAAGAATGAGTGCAGGCATCCATCGGTTGATAAATATCGTAATGATATGAAAACTATACACAATATTAAACGTAAACTTGTAGATAACAATGCCATAATAACAAAAGCCAATAAAGGCAGTACAGTTGTAATTCTAGATCAACATGAATACAAAGCAAAAGTTTACGAGTTTATGAAGGATAATAATATACGCACATTAACGAAGGACCCCACCGCAGACTATATTAAAGATATAAACCACAGTGTAAGTAAATGTACGAATCTGTTTGATATACGTACCATACGTCAACTCAAAAAATACATACTCGCGCCCCTGCGCTTAATGGTCTGCCAAAAATACACAAGGGGAATATGCCCATACGACCCATAGTTAATTTTACCACAGCACCCGGATATAAAGCGGCTAAAAAACTTCTACAGGTTTTAAAAAATAATATAAAAATAAACAATAACCACAGTATCAGGAATAATATTGAATTTGTGAATCGGGTAAAATCATTAAGAATGTTGCCACAGTATGAACTGATGTCCTTTGATATTGTGAACCTTTACACCAATGTTCCGGTTACCCAAACCATCAATATTGTACAGGAAAATCTGGAGAGTTCAGGCAACTTGAATCAACAAGAAGTACAGGAACTTATCATGTTATTAAGAGTAATACTAAGCCAGAACTATTTTACGTTTGATAATAGGTTTTTGCCCACGACGATGGACTTGCAATGGGTTCACCACTTAGTGGTTTTTTGGCTGACCTCTATCTTAACAACTTTGAAAATGAATACGTATTGTCTCATAAGAATAGGTTTTATAAAAAGATCATTTCATACACGCAATATGTAGATGATACATTTCTTGTATTTGATGGCACATGTAGGCAGGCAGAAATTTTGAATAAATATATAAATAGTATACATTCAAACATAAAGTTTACACTCGAGTTGGAGAACAAACATAGCTTAAATTTTCTTGACCTGATGATACAAAACATAAATAACCACCTTAAATTTAAAATCTACAGAAAGCCGACCACTACGGACATTACTATCCATGCGTCCTCATTTCATCCATTCGCTCAGAAAATGGCGTCTTTTAACTCCTTCCTCAACAGGCTATTGAAAATTCCATTGGAGCCAGAGGACTACCGTGAAGAACTTAGTACTATAAAGTACATAGCGATGGCCAACGGTTATAACAGCGTGATTGTGGATAGGTTAGTAAAAAAGCAAAAAAAGAACCTGCATAGAAATAACAATGAAACACACAATAGGGTGCAGAAATATATAGCAACTGAATATACGAATCTTTTACCCAATACTATTTATAATGTTTTTAGAAAGTATGATTATACAGTATCTTTCAAGACGAATAACAGCATTTTAAAAACTTTAAGGCCAAAATCCAATAAACCAGTAGAAAGCTGTTCAGGGGTGTATAAAATAGAATGTGAAGTATGTAATAGTTTTTACATTGGACAAACAGGCAGAAAATTTTTAGATAGATATAAAGAGCACCTGCCTACAGGCAACATCAGGAACGTCAAATCAAACTTTGCCATGCATATCATCGATCACAACCATACCTATTCCAGTTTTAGAAATAATTTCAAACCACTGCATTTCTGCAGAAAGGGTAAACTCATGGACACACTGGAGGAGTTTGAAATTTACAGAGCCTCTACAACACACAATGATCAGCTTCTGAACGAGAAACTGTCGTTCAAATCAAACGAACTGTATGATACTGCTATACGCATGCTGAAACAGCATGACAAATAGGTACAGGCCGAATAGATTTGTCAGTCGCTCGCGGGTTCGGTAGCGATGCGCATTGCGAGTGGGGAAATCGACTGAGTGGCGAGATGTGCGTGACCTTTTTATATATTTTTTATCTAGTGACGTGCTCTACATGAGTAAAAAGTTTATCCACCTGATGATGGGACTTTAAGTCCCGAAACGCGTAGTGTATATTGAGAACACAAAGAAGTTGCAAAGAAGGAAACCAAAGGTAATTCTAATATTTAATTAATAAAACATGTTAACATCCTAACTCATAATATTGCCTTCGTGGCTAGGATTATGCTTACACTCTATCAAACAATAACAAAATATTTGGTGTACCGCTGTATTATTAAGTGGTAACACAGAATTGCCTATAGGCTTATTACTGAACAATAAAATAGGTCTTATTACTAATTCAATCATGAGTCTTTTACTTAATACTAACACCAATGCCTATCCTTTAGTTTTTTTAATGGTATCACACTCTACTGATTTCTTTTATTGTCACTTTAGTTTATGGCATTCATCATCAGTGAATGTCATAGGGAATTCATTTATAGTAGTTTATTGTTTTAGGTATGGGGAAATCATTAAGTCACACAGTCCTCTCTGTCGCTTAATGACTGGCACTGTTTGTCACTTGTTACAATTAGCACTTTTACAAAGTTTAATTCTTACTTACTACAGTACAGGGCTTTATTTATAACACCTGACTGTGTTGTGCTTCTTTTATCAGTTTATTTTCCTACTCATTTTGGGTTTGTTTAAATAATTTCTTTGATTATTTGCATTATAATCTTAGTTATTTGGGTCTCTATTTATGTCGCATTACATAATGCCTCCCCTCCAAGACATGGTTATTTTTACTAAACTGGGGTTTGGGGAAAATAAGCTGTTACCTTAGAGTTCTTTCTTCTCCTTTATTCGTTCATTTCTGTTACATTTAATTTCCTTTTATCCTCTTACTGTTTGAGGAATTGGACTGGTTAAGTATATGAACTGCATTCAATCATTTCTTGCTTTTTTATTCTCTGGATTTCTTTTCTTCCTGCTGGTTTCAGGGATTGAGGTGTGATAAATTTTCTTGTAAAATGAATTGGGTTATGATATTACAATTCACAAACAACTTGCTTTTCTTCTCTAGGCAAATCTAAAAAAATATATTATTTTTTCCTCATATTTCTTATACAGGTGGTTACCAACTGATTTTTCCTTTCCTCTGGGGTTTCTTTTCTTTCTTCCTCTGCTTTATCTCCTGTTCAGGTTGATTCCTTGATTGGGGTTATTAATTCCTCCCTAACTTTAAATGGCACGGTGAATGCATATCGGCTGTGAGTGGCACTATTTTGACCTATTCCTCACCCGACCATTCACCCGTGCATGGTACAGTGTTCATTGGCCCCTGCCCAATAATTTTTGAGTGGCGCCGTAGCTTTCTACACTCTGTAAAAATGGTAACTATTGCGTTACTTTAAACACCCTCGGAATCCTGTTGCTTTCTTAACACTTCTCATTATTATAATTTGCATCCCAGCAGCTCCCCTTACTTTTTATATTATTTATTATCAGTTTTGGTAAAATCCTTGGTATATTTCTCCTCTTCTATTTAATTTCATTTCGTAGTTAATTGATTCATTTGCCACAGTGTTATTCATCTCCTTTTTCAATACTCCTTTTTAGCAGCAGTTACAACTATGGTTTGTGTTATTCTGTTTATTTCCAGACATTGATTCTTCTTCTGCAAGTTCCTCCTTTCATTTATTTGTTTTAAGTGCTTACTCTCTTCACTCATTATGATTCCCTTATTATAGGTGGGCTATTTGTTCATGTTTTCTTAAATCTTCAGTTGTCGTTTGTATTCTTAATGATCATTAATTTTTTCTTAAGTCTCTATATTGTTTATTTATTCTTTACTTATTTTATTTGTGTTTCAATTATCATTATTATTTCTTCTTCATTTCTCAAATGGTTTGCCTTGTCGGTAATCCAAAAAATCAGTCCCTTTTCTCGATAGTGCATGGTATTTAGTTTATCCATAGTCCATAAATTAAATTGCCCTTTTTTCTCGGATTACTCTTGTCTTCAGAATTATTTCTGTCCTTGTTAGTTCTCTCGCTACTACCTTTTATTCTGATTTTTCTGCTGTTAAATCTACACTTGTTTCAAGGCCTACTTGAATCGCTTTAACATCTATTTTACTAAGCAAATATGGCAATGGTATATCCCTCATTGATTCTATCACTGACATTTTACTACACATTTCTACTTCTATTATATTTAATTTAAATATAGATTTTCTGAAGTTTTTACTCATTGTCTTATTGTGAGTCTTTTCTGAAGTTTCTATCAAGCTTCTCCTATAATTTTTAAAATTCATTATCTCTGTATGGTTGGTAATTGAGAGATTAAATGCATTAACCAGTCCATTCTTCATCATCTCCAATTCTTCCCATGTTTTTATTAGTTCTTTTTTACATATTTTTCGTGTTTTCTACGTCTTCTTTTCCGGGTGCTTAATATTCTTTTTGGTTCTGTTATTGGGGTGTAGTTCACCAGTTTTGATGACCACATCAATTTTCCGGCTATTTTCTTCCCTCCTGTATTATATTTTTCATTAATTCGTTCGGAAGCACTGTCTAGTGTTTCATTCAATTTCTTGAAACCACTATCTAATGTTTCATTAAGTTGATCTAATCTTTTATTAGTCTCTTCCTTTATGTTCCTCAATTCTGTGTGTTGTATTTTCTCAATGTTCTCTTTGTTATCGTTTACTTGCTTCTTCACTTGGTCTACTTCATCACTTATCCTGGTCATTCTTCCGGACATGTTGCTTTGTATTTCGTCTAACTTCTCTTGCGTTTCTTGCTGTGTCGCTGTTATTCTGACTTGATTATTTGTTTCTACCCGTTCTATTTTGGTATCCACTTCTATTCTGAACTGTACGATGGTTTCTTCAGTTTTCTCCAGCCTTTCCTTGGTCTCCGTTATTTGCTGTTTCACTTCCTCCTTGTACTCATCCACCCTCTGGCTAAGTGTTTCGGTGACGTTTTCGATCCTTTCATTTAGTTTCCCTTAATTCTCTGTTGGAGTTCTCAATTTTTTCGTTTATTTGGTTTAAGTTTTGCTCGTTTATTTTCTCGATTTTGCCTTCCAAATTCTCGTTCATTTGCCTATTATCTTCCTTAATTTGTCTCAAACTTTCGTGAGTATTATTTATTTTCTCCTCCATCTGTTTTAGACTTTCATTAGTTTGTTTATTGTTTTCTTCCATGCCCTTCATTTTCTCCAGCATCTGTCTATTATTTTCATTCGTCAGTTTATTATCTTCCTTCACACTGTCTATTTTTTCATTTGTCAGTTTATTATTCTCCTCATTTTGGTCAAACGTTTCATTCATTTGTCTTATTAAGTCTTCTCTCAAAGTTTCGCTTTGTTTCTTTGAGTTTTCGCTTGTTTGCTTGATATCTTCCTTCATACTGTCTATTTTGTCACTAGTCAGTTTATTATCTTCCTTCATGCCATCTATTTTGTTATTTATGAAATCCATTAATTTCTATAATTCTGGTGAACTCAGGCCTCCTCTGGCTTCTTCTTCATCACCCTCCTGTTGTTCCATCTCAGTGTCTGTGACTGCTTCTGTTTCTTGTTCTTTCCTACCTTCTTCCGTCTCCTGGTCCTTCGCCATCTTTTTTGAAACCCCTTTCGTATGCATTTCTGAACTTATAACAGCCACCTGCTAAAATTAGGTTGACTGTATTTTCGATAGCGGTACTACAGTCCGTAATTTAGCTAAATTCAGCCTCACTGGTTGGGCGTCATTTTGTAACCATAAACGTGTATCTACCGCTACTAATACTATAATGTATTAGTGCTGTATCGTGGTTTATTAATGATATTAACTATTAATTATGTGTTAGTCTTCTTGCTTTTGAACCGTAGTTGTTCTACGTCTAGTGTAATTGACCTTTTTGGTATTTTAGTGTTGAGAGAGGAGAGATTAACGTCGGTTAGTGCTATTTGAATATTCCCGCACTTCTGGTTAATGAGTGATCAGCTCTAACTGTACTCTGGCAGTTGTAGGTTATTCTCTCCTTCGACGTCGGCAAGGCTATATTCGCCTATGTACCTGCTCGCTCCCACTAATACCTGTAAACACACTCTTAGCCTATTTGCAAGTATTAAATAATAACTCTTTTATAGGTAATTATTGATTTTTATTTTCTGCTTATTGTTTCAAAAAAATGTAAATGGTTCGGTCTTGGGTCGACCTTGACAGATTCGTATCGATTCGTTACTTGAATCCGACCTTCAACAAGTTTCAAATAATTATAATGCAAATTAATAATCTCAGGGCTTGAGTTCTTTGGGCTGTTAAGAAGTCAGAAATGTTTTAAAAAGGCGTACAACACATTACAAATATATAAAAATAAGAAATCTTAATTATACTGTTAACAAATAAAATGTTATTATTGTTAACCACCGTATTAATGTTCAGTGGTTATCCTAATTATCACTGTAGATAGTTTATATAGTGTAGTGAAGTTGATCTATGTGTAGTGTTGTTACGAAATTACTCCGGAAATATATTTACATCACTTGTCGTATAATGCAGCAAGCCAGCTCTCTCGGATTTTTGATATTGGTGTAGATTTAAGCTTCCATCGGTCAGTGGTAGTTGGTTTATTTTATCTAATAGTTTTTTAGTATGTTCTCCTCTTCTGTGGTTTTGTTTTAAGTCATTAGTTTAATTTAAATTTAATTTTTTATCTTCACTCTTTAGGCTTCAGCTATACGGTTTTGACCCCTTCTGTCTTGCGCTCAACAATACAATTATAATTCTTCTCATCTTAGTAACGGTTTTTTGACCAGTAAACTCTGGCTTGTGATTGATTAGTTTGCACGAACTTGAGGTCAAGCGGCATATAGTACTGAAAATCATATCCTTGCCTTTCATGTAAAAAAATACTCCTTTGTTACCTTTTGCTTAAGTTAAAATTAATTTACATAGTTTTGTTCCTATTACAAAGATCTACATTTTGGTACATAATTTTATATGGGTTGACTTTATAATAGGCGTTTTTACACCTTTACAAGAATTCTAAATCTTGTTACTTACCTCCCTTCTTACGGATAAATACATTATAAAGACATACAATAAAAATATATTTTTATTTGCATACCTCGTGTGTGAAGTACCATACTTCCGGTTGCCACGTGCTCAAATCGTCAACATTGAATATTTTATTTACACCTAAGGGTCCCAAAGTATCGCTAAACGAGAGATGGAAGCAGTCTGGGTTATTGAAATAACGGTTTACACACATTGGTTTAAGAATAACACACTGGTTTAATATTCTCTATAGTCGTTCAGTTACATTACAAATGGTTATATCAAATTGGAGTCGTATTACACAAAATGGCGGCTATGCAGGTCTGCTCTTCCTCATCAGTTATCGTTATTAATTTTCTATATCACGTACTTGAACATAATAGTATAAAAGAAACATTTTTTACCTTGCAATTGCGATCTTATTGATTCATTTATTTGGTATAACCCCTTTTATACCCCATAAACCAATGCCTAGTCTAATGGTAGCCGGCATTCACTTTCGCTCACTCTCTCACATACTATTATTACAGGTACTAATTTTGGTTCATTTAAAATTTTATTTGTGATTATTTAGAGCTCTAATTTTGAAAAAATAATAATAATTAGGACTTTCCTGAAGGTTGTTGTTCTGCAGTTCAGACGTTCTCCATGATCTGGCCGTTGGTTGGCGTACTTCGTTGTTGGTCGTACTGTCTGTTTTTCGTCTGTTATTTCACTGAATTTACATGACTGTCACTGTTAATTGTTTACTATTGACTGATGATTACATTTTAATTTAGATGCACACTTTACCTGGTTATTTTGGACCAGAGAAAATTTTACGTGTTGTCGCCATGACAAAGTTCTTCAGAGTGGGCAGACATTGTGTCGTATTGTCGACAGGTAGAGGGGATCAATTGTGATCAACTCTTTGTCCGCATCAGCTGACGGCATTGTTCCTCGTCATCGCTATGACGTGTGTCAATATTTGTCATACCAATTTGCTTGTGTCGATCAGGACAGCCATTGAATACATTTCATTTTGCACGTACGCTCTTGGCCTTGAGATGACTCGTATCGATGAAACTGCGTCATTTATGCAGACATAGGGGAAGTTGACCTAACCATGCTTTATGTGTATAATTACAATAAAAAATACAATGCAAAATTCTTGAACACCATAATTATGACAACAGGCTTTTTGTCCTGTTACAAAACCCCCTCAATGAAAGGTTTGATGCCGAAGCATAAAAACTTTCATTGACTCATTCACACGTTCTAAAGGGATCAGCCCAGATATGTTGCCACAACCCCCTGTAGTGTTAATATAAAAGAAATACAATCACTTACCCTTGGTCCGATGATGCTGATCGTACCTGTCTGACCTTACTGGACTTCTCAGGAGAGATCCCAACACCATAAGGCCATGAGGCACCTAACGCTCCTGCTCTGACGCACCGGCCAGCTCAGGACCACTGTCACAACACCACAAAACTCTGAAACATGCAATACAAAATTTTAAAATAGTGGCCTTATCTATCTCCATATCCACAACTGATATGTCTCCCCTTAGATGCATTGGTTTATGTTACTAGACATTGGTTCTCTTAATTAATAAGTTTTCAAATAACAAAAGGACAAGATTTAAGACAGAAAAATCCATTTCCACTTTTCAACATTCCTGCATTTATTAAAAAATTCTCTGACTCCAGTCAACATTAACTTACTTCTCTCACCACAAGAAAACATATTATTATACTAAGCATAAAACAAATTTTAATTTTCCAAGCAACAACCACTATCTCCATTATTTTACTTTATATAAAATCGAAACATATACCTATTATGGCAAACACTTCAAAACTCTTTAAATTTTCTTTACTCAGCTTTCTTTATATTTATATTTCTTTACAACAGAATCATAATTATATACTTGATGACCAACACCAATATCACTATTATTTCTTTAACATTTAATATTTGTTGTCGTTGCTACCCCTGTAGCAAGCTCCCAGCCACACACGCTATTGTACCCCCACTGGACTGTAGCGCCCACGTGCCTTCACAAAGACTGAACTGGTGGAGGAATTTGGTCATCTCCTTGTCTTTGCTTCAGTGTTACATTAGAAAAGGTAATTAGATATCGTAACATCTATAAGTTACATAATTATACGCCCTTACTGCAGGTCTATCACCATAATAAAAACATAATAAACATTGAACATCAAACATTAACATTGTTACATTTACATTACATAATTCACATCTAAATAACTTGTATAAAAACTTTATAAGACATTACGACTTCAACTTTCTATTAACTTTTATTCTTGGATTTCGTTGTCCATGACGTGTCCGTTACTTAACTAAATATCACTATAATATTGACGACTCGGAACACAATTCTACATAGGCCAGACAGGACGTAGCTTCAAACAGAGATACATTGAACACACAAAAGCACTCCACACCACTACAGAATCTACCTTCGCAAACCACCTCATTGAAGCAAACCACACATATAAAAACATCGACAATAACATGAACATACTACACGTACACACAAAAGGCCGAAAACTAGACACTCTAGAACAATTAGAAATATACAAACACACAAAAACAAATAAAAACGACATCCTAAACGAACAGACACAATTCAAATCGCACGCATTATTCGAACACATCTCACCACACACACACAGCTTCAATCTTTTGAAACACTTTCTCGTCGCCAACAACAAGACGAGCAGCGCTACTAACGACAGCCTCTGATGAAGCCTTCTATAGGTGAAAGCCGGTTTAGGCTGTAAGGTAAAACTTTACGTTTTTACTTATAAAAAACATTGTGTTCCGAGTCGTCAATATTATAGTGATATTTAACTTTTATTATTTAACATTTGTTATATCATTAGATTCTATAAAAAAAATATCAAATTTATCATCAATCTTTCAGTTACATCACCTTTCTACTATGAATTTTCTTTTTCTAACCTTCTCCTCAATCCTTATTAGTTTGGGCTATTCTCTATTGTTAACTATTATCTATATCTTATTTTGGCATTTGTCTGTCTAACCTTACTCACCTTTCTTTTTTCCACTAACAACATATTTATATATTATGACACCAATATCTCTCAATTATAAACCCCCTTCACTAATTCGACTTACCTCTGGCACTGCTCGTCTTTGTACTAGGATGTGTGTTCCCTACCTGGCCATACACATACCTAACCATTTGCCCTCCACCAAATATCGGCAAACACTCCCTTAACCTAAATTGCTCCGCCTGCCACAACGCTGCACGCTGGTCTCTCCTTACACCACTACCCTTACTACAAAATATCATCATCAACAAATATATATACCATTCACATTACTCACCTCTCTACATATAATCACTAGCTACTGTGTCCCTAAAATATCTAACACCCTCTTTATGTGTTACTGGTATCTCAAAATTCTTATTCTCTCTAACTCCCAATAACTCTGCTTAACTCACATGCCTTTATTTTAATAATTATCACCCAAGCTCTATTCCTCTTTAACCCTTTACATTACTGTGATCATTTACAATTGCATTAGAAAATTCATCCCTCACCTACTAATAACAATACATCTCAATATCCCAATACATTACAATTTTATTCCTTTATTATCCACTAGAATCTAAATCTCATAATTAATTAAAATCATCATCAAACTTTCTTCAATTATTTAAAATTCTACAGTACATGGTGTACATGAAAAATATATAAAATACATAACATCAAGAATACACAAATACATTGACATTAATACACACAAAAAATATACAATCCAAATTATCATTTAATCCTTTACCATAAATCAGTCATAAACAGTCCATTTCAAAAACACTGTCACATATTTAAATGTTCATCAACACAATAAAATGATTATCCTCCATCGTCAAACAATAATCTTATCTTCGGTCTGTACAATTTATTTTTTATTAAATACATTATATTAACATCATTAACATAATACACCTTTAAATTCTTATATTTTACAAAACCGTCATCATTAATAGGGTTATTCCCTGTCAATTCATCATACAACCTGTCACGATTGGTTATTGTCCTGTCCCCTCCAGTATAATTAGTCACCACTAGGTACGTTATAAAGTCATTATTTTCATTATCATCTTCTCCTACTGCTATATCAGCTTCATTACAAGGTAAGTTCTTATTTTTATTATACATCATCTCTACTCCTAACCTTTCCATAAACTCTTCATAGTTTCTACTCATCTTAAAAAGCTCTATTTCTCTCTTTCTCTCACCATATCTCTCACAACACCTCTCTCTCTCTCTCAATATATATCTCTCTATCACACCAAGCTAATTCTCTCTTTCAATATTTGCAGGGGACACTAATTCACAATTACTGCACCACCTGTGAAGTGCACTAAAAAAACCAGGGACAATTTTATTTGTAGACCATATGTCTCCCAAATATACACTGAAGGCACTCTCGTTCTTCCTCAACACATGTACTTTACCCCCATCTACACCATTAAGGGAAAAATTTACCCCCTGCAATCCCCTTACAATTATACTTTCTCTCTTTCTCTCTGATTCATTACTATACATTAACATTTCATCATTATCATATTCAATTCCCATTAAAATCTCCTTATCACTACCAATGTTTACATAATCATTTTCTAATATCATATTTTTATTTATTTTATCATAATTCTTACCACTGCTTACCTTGTCATCTTTGTTTATCTCTAATTTGTCTATTCCCCTCTTATTTTCTAACTCTATCTCGTCTAACCGTGCATGTATCTCATTTATTCTTTTATCAATATGACAATTTTGTTTTTTAATTTCCTTTTTTATATCATTGAATTGTTCATCAAACTGGTTAAACTTATCACTGAAATTATCTAATCTTGTGTTTTGCTCATCTAATTTATCATTAAAATTGTCTAATTTTGTATCGAACTTAATACTCTGTTCTCTTAATTCATTATTCTGTATTTTCATTAATTGAAAAAGGTCCTCTAATATCTTATTGTTTACAATAGGTGTTGAGTTTGCTTCGGGTTCACTCAACATAGATTCTGTCACTGTATCATTCATATTTATAGTTTCATTATTTGCCATTTTGATAATAGTAATAATAATTTTTTAATAATAAACTACCTATTATTTTCGGTTGTTGTTTTGTATTTTACTCAAATAATAACATAACCTACACTGGTACCCTATGTTGCTTCTGTGTTATGTGTATTTCACTACCCGTCTGCTTCCGTACTCTGGTTCATTTATATAAGATAATTTATTATATAAAATCCCTGTTGCGGGCTGCCATTGTTACTTACCTCCCTTCTTACGGATAAATACATTGTAAATACATACAATAAAATATATTTTTTATTTGCACACCTCGTGTGTGAAGTACCATACTTCCGGTTGCCACGTGCTCAAATCGTCAACATTGGATATTTTATTTACACCTAAGGGTCCCAAAGTATCGTTAAACGAGAGACGGAAGCAGTCTGGGTTATTGAAATAACGGTTTACACACATTGGTTTAAGAATAACACACTGGTTTAATATTCTCTATAGTCGTTCAGTTACATTACAAATGGTTATATCAAATTGGAGTCGTATTACACAAAATGGCGGCTATGCAGTTCCGCTCTTCCTCATCAATTATCGTTATTAATTTTCTATATCATGTACTTGAACATAATAGTATAAAAGAAACATTTTTTACCTTGCAATTGCGATCTTATTGATTCATTTATTTTGTATAACCCCTTTTATACCCCATAAACCAATGCCTAGTCTAATGGTAGCCGGCATTCACTTTCGCTCACTCTCTCACATACTATTATTACAGGTACTAATTTTGGTTCATTTAAAATTTTATTCGTGATTATTTAGAGCTCTAATTTTGAAAAAATAATAATAATTAGGACTTTCCTGAAGGTTGTTGTTCTGCAGTTCAGACGTTCTCCATGATCTGGCCGTTGGTTGGCATACTTCATTGTTGGTCGTACTGTCTGTTTTTTGTCTGTTATTTCACTGAATTTACATGACTGTCACTGTTAATTGTTTACTATTGACTGATGATTACATTTTAATTTAGATGCACACTTTAACTGGTTATTTTGGACCAGAGAAAATTTTACGTGTTGTCGCCATGACAAAGTTCTTCAGAGTGGGCAGACATTGTGTCGTATTGTCGACAGGTAGAGGGGATCAATTGTGATCAACTCTTTGTCCGCATCAGCTGACGGCATTGTTCCTCGTCATCGCTATGACGTGTGTCAATATTTGTCATACCAATTTGCTTGTGTCGATCAGGACAGCCATTGAATACATTTCATTTTGCACGTACGCTCTTGGCCTTGAGACGACTCGTATCAATGAAACTGCGTCGTTTATGCAGACATAGGGGAAGTTGACCTAACCATGCTTTATGTGTATAATTACAATAAAAAATACAATGCAAAATTCTTGAACACCATAATTATGACAACAGGCTTTTTGTCCTGTTACAATCTGGACCATAGTACTGCCCTACCTTTTATTATACAATATTTAATTTTTGTCGGACTAATTTAATTTGGTTCACAATTATTCTAAAACTTGTGCCTTACTTAAATTTTGATCCTTTTTTATTAGTCTGCAAATGTTAACTCATTATTTATACATTTCTGACTTTACTTTTCTCTATATTACCTATCTGGCCTATGCCTTAAATTGTCATTATGTTTTAAATGATATTATTAATTAATCGAATACCTCCTTTGAACCCTTTAGCCTGATTACAATATTGTTACAAATGTTTTGACATCTTAAATTGCCTTAAACATTAATAAAACATGTTAACATCCTAACTCATAATATTGCCTTCGTGGCTAGGATTATGCTTACAGTCTATCAAACAATAACAAAATATTTGGTGTACCGCTGTATTATTAAGTGGTAAACAGAATTGCCTATAGGCTTATTACTGAACAATAAAATAGGTCTTATTACTAATTCAATCATGAGTCTTTTACTTAATACTAACACCAGTGCCTATCCTTTAGTTTTTTTAATGGTATCACACTCTACTGATTTCTTTTATTGTCACTTTAGTTTATGGCATTCATCATCAGTGAATGTCATAGGGAATTCATTTATAGTAGTTTATTGTTTTAGGTATGGGGAAATCATTTAGTCACACAGTCCTCTCTGTCGCTTAATGACTGGCACTGTTTGTCACTTGTTACAATTAGCACTTTTACAAAGTTTAATTCTTACTTACTACAGAACAGGGCTTTATTTATAACACCTGACTGTGTGTACTTCTTTTATCATTTTATCAGTTTATTTTCCTACTCATTTTGGGTTTGTTTAAATAATTTTTTTTATTATTTGCATTATAATCTTAGTTATTTGGGGCTCTATTTATGTCGCATTACAATATCTAGATTTTTCCACATGTTCATGCCTTCAAATGGTACATTAGTGGTGAAGCTTGGGTCTTCACGTGTCGGTACACCTTTGCCTCATTACGTATTATTTCTGTGCTAAGTGGTTAGCCCACATAGTGCACAGAAGTGTCTCCTAGTTTATATGGATTTATACAAGGTGCACGTGGAGGCAACTCTTTGGGTGTATACAAGGTGCGCGTGAGGCAACATTTTATTTACTTAATATATTCTCTTATTTCTGTTACATTTTGTGACTTTTTCTAATAGCATCGTCACGTGTTTCGGAACGACCGTTCCATCTGCAGACAGCTTATACAAGACGTCAAACATTAAAATTTCAATTAAACTGAAATACATGAACAACAAAAACTGTTTCACGTAAACGCTACTTGAACGGTATAAACGGATGCGTTTTTAGCATATAAATATTTTTCTTTTATTTGTTTAAGTTCTGTTGAGTTATATTTACTAAAAAAGTAGAAATTTTACTAATATACATAAACATTCACAACTTTGTCGAATTTTGTTGCTTCTCTGCTATATACACTTTTCCCTCGAACGAGGCCTTTTGGTTTCGCAACCATTATCAAGTTCTTCCTACCAATTGATAATGGTTGCGAAACCAAAGGCCTCGTTTGAGGGAAAAGTGTATATAGCAGAGAAGCAACAAAATTCAAAAAAGTTGTTATGAAGACTGTTTTGGAATCCGCACGATGGTGCTGTATGACAACACCAGCCTATCAGAAGAAAGGCAAATTCTTATTGGTTCGCCACAACTTGTGTCCAAAGAGCACTCAATGAGAGGGACTCACCCCGCCGATTCATTGCAATCGGTGATGTTACTGCTACATAGAGAAAATAACTGATAATAAACATTCACGTTTGAGATTACGAGTATGTAGGCTTAAACAACCGTTTGCCACTGAGGGTGACAGCGCCTGTCCCAAAAAAATGTGATGCGTTTCATTCATGCTAGCAAACATGTTCAGTGCCCCCACATTCCAATGTTTTTGCTTTTCTAGACGTACTGGAAGACATACAAATTACTAGGGTACGTATGTCAGTATAAACACAAAGACAATAAGAAAAACATTAAATTCGAAGGTTGTTAAGAGACAACAACTTTAAAGTAATATTAAGTCTGATTTAGAAACGAAAATATCACTAGGTTAGAATGTATAAAAAAATCACCAGGTAGGCATATGTGTGTATATATATATATATTACAACGATACAACGTTGCACATATACAAATTACTAGGGTACGTATGTCAGTATAAACACAAAGACAATAAGAAAAACATTAAATTCGAAGGTTGTTAAGAGACAACAACTTTAAAGTTAAATTAAGTCTGATTTAGAAACGAAAATATCACTAGGTTAGAATGTATAAAAAAATCACCAGGTAGGCCTATGTATATATATATATATATATAATCACGTTTTTCCATCATTAGCTAAACATGCAAGTTCTGACCAGAGAAGTTGATCTTTTTGAGACCCTATATATAAAAGTTATGAGTAAGCTTAGACATTTCATTCTTACATATTCGTAATCAGCATAAAAAACCGTAAAAATATATATCCGTTTCAAGATAGTTTGTTGAAAAAAGTTGAATAATAATTATCCTGTTAACTTAATCGTTACAAACGACTCACACGTTTAAAAAAATGCATTACTATTTTATCACGGATATCGGTTTAGCTTTTAGTGATGAAAAATATGCACAGTGTTGCCACAAAATGTATATAAAGTCACGAAGGTCACAACGTTGCCAAGTCTACTGAACGTAAGCAATTCCTGCAATATTAGCAGCTGGTGTGTCTCGGCTGTTTATACAATTACTGCTTCCAGTCGCCTACGTTTAATTCCTGTATACGATCTTAGTTATTTTTAATTTCAGTACCGTAGTAAAAATAATCTTTGAAAGACGTAATCAACTATTTTTCAACGCTGTTATTAAAAAGTGGGTTAATCATTCAATGACAGAAAACATATAAGGTATAAAATGTTGTGATCACTTTATTCACACGTTCTTTTCTTGACACGTAAATAACTATATACTAAATAAAGATATAATAAGTATATCTTCATTGTACATTAGTATAATATGTAGTTAAAAAGTACAGTACAACCTGTCACATCCGGACCTGTGATATCCGGAACCTCCCATATCCGGACGTATCTCCAAACTAATTTTTGCAATTTTGGTTAGCGAATGGTTAGGGATGTAAAGATACTACTCTTGATGTTTTGGCTGATCACGACTTTTTCTTCGCTACACTTACGTCATTCTGCGATATGGTTCACTATTTTTGAATATTTAAGTTTTTACAATTGAAATACTTTATTTGGGGCAACTGAGTCTGGGGCAGCGGCGTTAGGTCGACTCACTTTGGCTTCATGGCTTCCAAAAATGTGTGCATTGTATGAAGCAGCCGAATCACAAACTTTTTTAAAAACTGATGTAGGCGTACTGTAAGTAAAACTTTTTAACCAATTTTACTTTTTGTATTTTAAAGAGTACAGTGTACAAATGCAAATGCTAAACCAATAGAAACGTCTAAAAAAAACACGTTCTTCTTCTGTGTATCTTCTGTAATTGTTAATTATATTAATTGAGATTTTGGCTACTTATAGAGATTTAATTACTGAACACAATGCAGTTTTCAGAATTGCTGTATATTTATTGGTTTTGAAGTTATCGCAGGTTGAACTGCAAAAATGAATTGAATAAAATTTACTCATCTGCCCGCGAGTTTCACTGACGAAGTTAGAGTGAGATAGTTGCTTATTATACCCTCTCTGTCTAGCATACGGCGCAGCGCACAGTCCCATACTATGAATCGTTATATATACCCCGACGATAATTTCAATGAGTTGAACTGATTTTGTGTATAATACAGTATATTTAATGTATCTTTTAAATGTCAATAAATTTCAAATGAAATTTGGGTATATCTGAAATCCTTGAATAATTTACGCACCCGAAATTTTCGCCGGTATTTTTTGTCAAAAAAGTGCGTTAATTATGCGAGAAAATACGGTATTTATAAATGACCTTGTGATATCCGGATTTTTCCATATCCGGATCGGCCGGTCGCCATATTAGTCCGGATATGACAGGTTGTACCTGTACTGGTAAAAGTATGAATACGGTACAGATAGACTTTTATTACAAATATTTTTTGCTACGGTTTTCTATAAATAGTAACTATTCTCGGTAAAATAAAAATAAAATAAAATAAAAGATTAAATACAAATATCTAATATTTTCTGAATAAAATATATGTATATTTTAACAAATAATAATTATGTAACTCTGAAAAAATTTAAGACAAATCTTCATTAACTCTTGTAGGGAATTAATTAAATCTTCATTAATCTTTAAAACTCTTGTAGGGAATTCGTTTTACACACTTAGGCCTATATGTATTGAACATAATTATTATAAAACCATTTATTATTAAAAGGGATTGTTTAAATTACATATTTATTCCTACCATTCGCCCACTCCGATTATTTCTTTTGTTAAATAAATCTTATGACATGTCTTTTATATGTTTTGTACACCTCAGATTTTGTGTACACTGTATATATTTCATATTTTTAATGTTTTTAGCTAAGTTTTCATTGGCCTAGGACACCGGTCCTTCTCAAAATTTGCATATAATTTTACCCTGATTAACGAAACAGCTCCTCTCTGTCTGTGTACCTCTGTCTCACTTTCTTGCTCTCTCTCTCTCTCTCTCTCTCTCTCTCTCTCTCTCTCTCTCTCTCTCTCTCTCTCTCTCTCTCTCTCTCTCTCTCTCTCTCTCTCTCTCTCTCTCTCTCTCTCTCTCTCTCTCTCTCTCTCTCTCTCTCTCTCTCTCTCTTATTCGTTCTATTTCTTTCCCTTATTTTTATTAAAGAATGAGCCAAGGAGGTTATGTACATTTACACCTGCCGGACACCTCTAAGGTTGCCTCTGTAAGAAACAATAAAATTTCTCAAGTGTTTATGAAATAAGGAGGACACTGGAACATGGTAAACGCATAGTAATGTTTATTTGGCTGAGACAAGATAAACGAGAAACGTGACACATTTCTGGCGGGAACGATTATGCATTTTGCAAACTGGCGTCTACGTCACACACGTCCGTATTTTCTACAAACATTGTGCACAGTTTAATCTGAGTCGTGGTATCTCGAACTCAGAAATGGTTAATATACGTCAGCCACTGGTATGTACAGTGATATGTGTTGTGTCTATTCAGCGCTAACACCACAGGTCTCCAGCACAGAGACAAGATTTCTCATTCCCGTCAACATGAGTACCTACTCAAGGTCAAATAACATTCTTAATGTTGTAATGACAGACGTGTACGTTTACAAAACACTGTTTTGGCTGACACATATATACACATCTACGTCTGAACTCGCAACCTCTTATTTATCAGCTGGCCGGTTTTACGTTTCCACCAAACGTGTTCCAGAAAATCATATTAAAATAATATGAATATTTTATAGTAAAAATATAATAAAAATAATAATAATATACAATTTAAAAAGTTAATACACTACCTCTTGCTTATCCTAAGTTTTGTGCGGAGAAATACCTGACCCAGTCAGTTTTCCAAGGATTCATAAAATTGTTATCTCGAATGATACATGGATCTTGTAGAGCTCGTAATCCTAATGTTCCTTGCATGATTGATGGAATATGTACACATAATAACCGAGCAACATTTTACGTTAAACTATTGAAAATAACAATGGTTTTCCAAAGTACCGGAGACGAGATGACGGAATTGTTGAACTAAAAGGAATACCGTATATCATTTGATAATCGTGATTCGTTCAATACAATCGCTTCCTAATTCTACAGTACAATGCTCACATCAATATTGAAAACCGATAAATACATGTATAAATAGGCTTACCATACGTCCCGGTTTGACCGGGATTGTCCCGGTTTGACGACCTGATCCCGGGGTCCCGGCCAGTTTGTCAATTGTCCCGGTTTGAAAATTGACGAGAGTAGTTTCCGTCCGGGCGAAGACGTTGTGCAAGCTAAGCTCCCGATTTTTGGTTAAATCAATAGAAAAAAGAGTTTGAAAGATTAAAAGTAATTTTTCATGAATGGAAAATTCAAAAGCTGCAGTAGTCACTTTGCACGAGTATACACATTCAAATGACTTAGGGAGCACAAAAATCCTAATGTGTGCTATACTTGCTTTCCTTCGAAAAGATGTAGAATGTGGCTGGCAGTATATCCATGGTCAAGTTCCAGAGGAAGAGAAACTCGATTAATTCTTTAATTGTTTCGTAGAACAATAGCTAGACAATGATTAGTGCCACAGGAGTTACGGAACTGCTACTTCCGACGTCATACAATGAATAATACCGTACAAGCACGCATCAGAAACTAAACAGCCACGTTGGAAGACCACATCCAAGAATAAAAAACATTATCAAATGTTTATAATCTGAGGCAGAGAAATCTATTCAGAACACGATGTAACGATGGAGTGAAATTTTTAAGCTATGAAAAGGACGAAAAAGTATACTGAATTGGATAAACTAAAAGATATGAAAAAGATTCTGAAGTTGGGATGTTTCTCAAGATCACGTCGTCCGTTCTACAAGTTGACTAATAAAAATAAATAAAAAATAACCTTCCTTTTTAATTTAGAGAGAGAGAGAGAGAGAGAGAGAGAGAGAGAGAGAGAGAGAGAGAGAGAGCAGCTATGCAAGTGTGTGTGTGTGTGTGTGTGTGTGTGTGTGTGTGTGTGTGTGTGTGTGTGTGTGTGTGTGTGTGTGTGTGTGTGCGTTTTATAAAAATTGTAACTTGGTAAACGTAGTTGGTAACAAAAAATACATTTAATGAATTATAAAAACATAAACACAATACAGGGTGGATGTACATACATCGTTGTTTGTGTGTTCGCAAGTGGGAGGTACTCTCACGTATCAAAAATTAATTACGTGTCTTATCTACTTGAGTGTTCGCAAGTGAAACGAGTTGCAAGTGCCACTGTTCGTAAGTGGGAGCACACCATCGTCGGCCGGATACGAAAAGCAGATTAATTTACCTGGTTTCTTCGGGACAAAAGCATCAACATGAATCAAAAAATTTAACTTGCAACCATTATTTTAGTAAAACGTAGATGATTGTGGGTACCATAGCTTAGGCTTTTAGAGCATAGGCTTGTACATTTATCTAGGATTTACATTATGTAGCCGATGATAGAAGTTCAAATGCGAGTTCCTGGTCCCTAAAAACATGGGTATCTCAGCTGGGAGAGTGAACTCCAAGACAAAATACTGATCCTTCAAATGTGTGTGTGTCGGGTAGGTATAGGCCTACTCTGGGCTCCTTAAAAAAGCTACTGCTAAAATAACAGTGATTTGTTCTAATTTTGTTTGCTACATAATAAGGTGACGCCGTATAACATTAAAATTTGGGTTTGGCAAAGATTATCAGAATTGGCACATTCAACAATTAAAAGTTTTGTACGAATGAGCAGAAAATAATGGTATTTAAAAGGAACTATAAAGACATATCTTATGGTCATAAACAAACCGTAGAAGAAATTACTATTGTAATCAGTATAGTCATATTTGGACAGGTGTAGAAAAATATGGAGAAGCCTGTACAGGTGTGTCGGTGCTGATGGGAACACACATAAAAACGTTTGTATGAGATTAAACGTATGTATCCAAGATAAATACCGTTTTATCTACAACAGGTGGCTTCGAAATATGAATTTGGGGATTTCCCTTTTATTTAGGGGGAATTGTTATAAGGTAAATACAGTACAACCTGTCACATCCGGACCTGTGATATCCGGAACCTCCCATATCCGGACGTATCTCCAAACTAATTTTTGCAATTTTGGTTAGCGAATGGTTAGGGATGTAAAGATACTACTCTTGATGTTTTGGCTGATCACGACTTTTTCTTCACTACACTTACGTCATTCTGCGATATGGTTCACTATTTTTGAATATTTAAGTTTTTACAATTGAAATACTTTATTTGGGGCAACTGAGTCTGGGGCAGCGGCGTTAGGTCGACTCACTTTGGCTTCATGGCTTCCAAAAAACGTGTGCATTGTATGCGAAGCAGCCGAATCACAAACTTTTTCAAAAACTGATGTAGGCGTACTGTAAGTAAAACTTTTTAACCAATTTTATTTTTTATATTTTAAAGAGTACAGTGTACAAATTCAAATGCTAAACCAATAGAAACGTCTAAAAAAACACGTTCTTCTTCTGTGTATCTTCTGTAATTGTTAATTATATTAATTGAGATTTTGGCTACTTATAGAGATTTAATTACTGAACACAATGCAGTTTTCAGAATTGCTGTATATTTATTGGTTTTGAAGTTATCGCAGGTTGAACTGCAAAAATGAATTGAATAAAATTTACTCATCCGCCCGCGAGTTTCACTGACGAAGTTAGAGTGAGATAGTTGCTTATTATACCCTCTCTGTCTAGCGTACGGCGCAGCGCACAGTCTCCCTTTATGTACATAAATATGTAGGAAAAATAAGGAAAATATGTAGCTAAATATGTAATATTTAAGAAATATGTAGTATTAAAATACTTTCACATCAACAATATAATTTACATTTTACGAGAACATAACAGTGCCCTCTTTGAAAGGTTTTGAAAATAATAGGTGCTTCATTTTAAACTTTTTAAAATCACTTTCAAAACATGCAAATATATTTTGAGCAAAGTCAATGTAATCCATAAAATACTAATCAAGTTCGGGGCTGACACTAATCACCAGTTAGATTACCACTTCTGTTACAGAAAATAAGTTAACCCTCAGAATACACAGTATCTGAAAGTTCAACTCTTTGTTGAAGAGTTTACAATAAGACAGCATGCATAAGAAATGAATTACTTTTCAATTGTTTATTGTACTTTAGAAAATTTATGAAAACATATTTTAGAAAACAGTATTAAAAAAGAAACCTTGATATTATAAAATTAACAACAACAAAGTATTTTACCTATGGATTTCTGTAGTATAGGACATGAGTATAAAGTAAAAAATTGAGAATTATTAACTATTTAACAAAGTATTTTACTAGGAGAGTTGAAATTACTATAAAATTAAAGGTAGATTTTTGACTTGAAAATCTATATTGTATATATATATATATATATATATATAACTCTACTATAACTCTGCATAAGAATAAAGTGTCCAGGTAAGTTTTTTTTTCCACTGTTTAGTTGCACAATTAATTATTAAATACTTTTCTATATTGTCTGTTGACATGGACTGTCTTCGGTCTGAGAGTATGTTTTTATATATAGAAAAGGATCTCTCGACATCACATGTCGTCACCGGCGCATGTTTATATAGAGGAATCGTACTTGGAAGAATATTCTCAATCGATTCTACAGTTTCGCCGTTACATATGCGATAAATGGTATGTAAAGTTGAGTAACCAGGGTTTCTATTCAGCACAGCATTTAATTTAGTAGAAACTTTGTCACCGACTTCACCCTGCACAGCATTTAACTTGTTAACTGCTTCTTCAACTATTCCTATGGCCTCTTGGAGAGTCAGACCTGCAGTCTCCAGTTTCTTGATACAACTGAAATGCGTTTTGATGTACGAAACTGAACATATCACCTTAGAGTTGTTGAATGCAGACAAGGATTCGCTCGCTGACACTGCAGAATCGGGAGATAATGTTTCCACCACATACTTCACAGCTTCAAAGTTGTCACTGTAGAAATTTACGGCTTCGATCCAGGTTCCCCATCTTGTAATTACGAGTTCTGGAGGCAGAGGTGTGTCAGGTAGCCTTTGTTTGTAGCACTGGATACGGTAAGGAGCTTTCAAGAACACCTTTTTTGTTGCTGATATTAATGTTTTTACTTCGGGGAAAAGGTCTCTGACAGTTTCAGCTACTCGATGCAATCCATGAGCCAGGCATGTAACATGTAGTAGGTTGGGGTAAAACACATTTAGAGAATTACCTGCTTTTAACATGTATGCTGCTGCATCTGTATACAACAGCAGTACCTTCTCTTCTTTAACACCATTTGGCCATAACAAACTTGGCAAAATACAGCTTTATCGTCAGTTGTAAAAGCACTGTCAATCTGTACCCATGATTTTAACTTAGATGACAAAGATGATGCGGTCGGTGCCATGATAAAACAAGGATATTTGTATTTAAAACTCTTAAGAACTTGCGTTGAACAATACCGCACAATATATTATTTAAGACGTCTTTTGTCCAACAACGAGAATCCGCCAAGGCAAGAAACAAGCAAGCGCAGAAGTGTAGGCGACAGACAAAACACTGACTTGACAATAACTTCAACACACCACACTGCACACCAGATTGTTATTTACGTGTAGGCTTACACTCCGAGAGCGTCGATAATACTGGCGTCAAAAATCACATTGTGCCCTACAATAGCATAGAGTTATATAGATATTTGTTTGTTTAGGTAGATGGAATCCGTTGCGAGAATTGCAAGATCTGCGAAGAGTATTTATTTACCGCGGACAGCACGTTCTTTCCCCACCGAGCCTGCTGAACGTGCGAACGAAACGTAAATGAGTGGGGCCGCGCATACCATTCTCATCTAACATCCCGTGCAAAATGCCTTACTTGTCGCTTGAGCTCGTAAAAAATTTTACTTCTTGAAAGTAGAATCTATGTGTGCAATTGCAACAGATGCAATATTTTGCCTTTTCTTGTAATAAATTTAATTGGACCTGATTCTGATTAATTGCACATTTGCGCATCTGAGTAATGTTGTTATAGACCTAACTATTTTTTGCCATTTCAATTTTCAAATTGAAGTAAAGTATAGTAAAATAGCTAAAATATGTAGAAATATGTAAGATGGAGTGAAATATGTAATATGAACAAAATATGTAAAAATATGTAAAATTAAACTCGCGGATAAGACACCTATTGGTATGATTCGCCGATATCTGGCTTTTCCGTGTAAATGTGCACTCAGCATTCAAATATGTAATTACATAAAAATCCGGGCCTTAATCATCACCTACACCTGCATAAATATGAATGTAGGGGCTACTCATTACAGTATTCACTTCCCCTTCCTTTGTATTTTGATTTGACAGCATTACAGGATGTTTACACTACCTTGTAAGCACGTATGTTTCCCCTTCTGTTTTGTCCAATATACAGTAGATTTGATAGAAATTTTAAATGAAGAAGGAAACTGCTACTTGGTAAATTAATATGTATTGTGCTTTTAAAAGGAAAAGAGAGATAGCTACCGTTTTTCTAATTCTATCAGTAGGATAGAAAACAGATATAATATAAAATGTATGAGACCCCATTAATATTAAGTATTTATCTCTAAATCACCAGTCGATTGTCTCAAAATAATGCGAAAAATTGCGAAAGAAACTACCGTGTAGTTATTTTTATCTCGCAAGGGTGTGTACGATGAACTATAGAAAAGAAACTTGTAGATAAATGTTTTTAAACAATGCCGTTTGGTTGCTAATCCCCGACCTTATAACTTTTTTATATACTTGCTTTTGTATAGAAAAGTCTTATGAAGTGAAAAGAAATTAGTAAAAGAGAATGGAAAATTCCAGGGTGAGGAAGAATATTTAACGTTACGAATTATAAAACGAAGGAGATATTACAGCTGCAATACAGAGCAGGCAACGAATTATATCAAGGGCTCAAGAGAGAAGTAACGCAACGGAAGGCTGATTGGAATTCCTCAACTTAAATGTGAAGGAGGTATTGTATAATATTAATACTACCTGTAACTCCCGCAGACCTTCCTTTGTCATAAACTGTCTCCTCACCATTCCCGATGGACCTCCTCCCAGAAACCCCCGCCAACGGAGAAATAGAAATAATTAAGTCTCTTCGTCATACTTACTACACCTGGCTTCCTTCTTGATAACTTAACATGTTAAATTTTCCTATCTACCTATCCGGTCTTTATCCCTCTCCTTTGTGCCTCCCCGCCTTACCTTGACGCCTCTCTGACACCTCCCTCCAGCTTTGGCGTCCTGCGTTACTCGACCTCGTCTTGGCTGTCGTTTGACTTATACTTTTATTATGGCTCTTCCATCACCCATTTGGCTCTGCACACTACGTAAACACACAAATACACATCCATACACTACACTCTATCCTGAATGCCTCCACCTACTTCGCCACCGGTCCGCGCTGCGCTGGCGTGCGACTCCTCTAAATCTCCAATCGGCGGAAGGGTGCTTGCCCCAGATCAGCCTGAGTCTTATCCTCTGAGACAAGTCTCAGACAACGCAAAAAAAGGTATAATATTATAGCCTACTGTCTACTATGACTGTGAGACGCGAATATGACAGCAGATATGCAAGAATGTAGGAGGCTACAGAAGAATAAAGGAACGGTCCAACTTCGGATATTATGGCTTAAGTAATCATATTAGAAAGGATTATTACAATTTATTTTATACACCACACAATATATGTGATAATTTTAATTTTTTATTTATCTATAAATTTTGAAACGAATTAAGACCTGTATTAACATCAACCGTTGTGTATATAATTCTTTTCACTCAGACTTTTCACAAAGTTTAGTGATATATTAAAACCATGTGTAAGATAATCAATTTTTGTGAAACCTATAATATACCCATTAAATAGTGTAGACTAGACAAGTATGATAGTAGCTTAATACAGTCTTTTTTCCGGGATGAAAGGGAAATTATAATATTGTGCGCTTAAGAATGAAACTTTTTTTGTTACTAGACCAACGTTTATGAAAATCTATTTGTCTTCATTTCTCAGATTGTAATAAAATTGGAATCAATTATAGCTTATATCAAATTAAAAATTTTTGCCAAAATTATTTGTTACTAACCAAGTTTACTTTATTTTCTTAACCGATGGATTTTTGCATATCAAATTCCGTTTATTAGACATCGATTTTTTCAATATAAAATTGGTCTCTAGATTACTGATTTGCATTAATGCGTCCAAGAAAAATAGTAGTTTGATAAACCTTATTACTAAGTTTTAATGTTTGTTTACATACGGCGTTTTCAAGAAACTGTAACAGTGTTAGAATAAATAGGCCTACTTAAAAATTTGATTACATACCTGCACCTAGTTTCGTATACAGAAGCAGTGTAAAAAGTATTTTGTAAAGCTTTCTTACAAAATTATAATATAACTGAAGCCCAAATGATGTTTAAGATTTTGCACGTTAAGTCATATGAAGTTTACTTAAGAACCTGTTACGTTCAGACTTCCTGAGATACAGTTATTGAGAAGAACAAGAGTAACAGAAAGAAAAAGAGAGAAAGAGTGAGAGAGAGGTCAAAGTACATGATGTTTACTACAGTTGGCTACTTATAAGGAACTTGAAAATAATTAAACTTATTGTAATGTAGAAAGTTAACGAAACATGAACCAAAAGCGAGGATTATGTGCAGCAGACTCAAGAGTTTTATTAACAGGATCCAAACAGCCTTTGGTGAAACGATTATTACGTTAAATAATTTATTCGCAATTAAGAAGTGGTACATTTTGAAGAAAGGAAAAAACCGAGGATGAGGAACTTATAAGTTGCTATTAAAATATGTAACTTACCTTTTGGATACCTAATTATTTTACAAGCAAGTTACGGAAACTATAAAAAAAAATTAATTCTTAATATATAAGCCTTCACGTATTATTTCAAAAAAATTAGATTACTGCTCACTGTGATATACGAAAAGCAAAAATATAATTAATGTAACATTACAACTCTTCAACTCTGTAAGATATAAACTCTTCTGCTTCTGCAGGTTGTTATTTATATTATTGGTACTTGTAGAAATTTTTATTAATCAGAATGGTGAATAAATTTCCAACGGATGGGAGTCAACTTGAAACATGTTGCTTCGGTACTACTGTATACCAATAACTGCATAACTATATTCTTACAAATGATATTCGGTATGAATGAGAATAATTAAAAATTCGTAATTCTCTCTCCCTCGTCTCTCTTCTCCCCCTCACTCTTTCTCTGTCAATTTTCCCCATCTACCTCACTAATAGGGACAAACCTCACTACTACCTTTAATTAAACATGACTACCTCACTATTAATTTCCTTTTGTTTTCATTAAGTTAGCACGGCAGGTCCTTCTGCGACTGCACCCAAAGCGCGCCTCTTTAAGTGTTTGTTGAAATGTTACACTGCTACAAACAGATTACTCAAGTTTGAATGTGTAGTCTATACGAACACAATGAATGGTTAAACAAACACGCACACCACACTACCTTGGACAGGCATATGTACATATGACTGTCATCTCACGTTTCTTATTTAATTTTTATTTTAACTTTTTAATACTTTTATATGTTTAATTATTATGTAATCGTTAAGGATAAATAGGAGAAATAACTCTTTAATTGGCTTCATTATATCAAAAAGTAATTCCTTGCTGGATCGTGAAATATTTACAATTCATCTTTATTTACATAGGTCTTGAATGTTGTGACACCGATCCTTTGAAGTATTCTCCGATCTTTATATGTACGGTATTCTTTTCCGGATGTCTCTCTTTGACTATGATCCCAGGCATTCAAAGTTTTGTGTTTGGACTCCTATGATTTTCTGGCCTACTATTATTATACATTTTTATGTGCAAGAAAGTGGCTGAAGTTTCCATTTATAAACTACCTGATCCCTCTCGAACAGTCAGTGATTACTATAGACCGGGGTGACACGAGTTCTGGAAAGACACTCTAGAGAGTATCGCTGTATCTCTTCTGTACCGTTTTGCTTCTTCCATTCACTTTATGCCCACTCTATTTTTGTTAGTCTACGACAAACAATCTTTGGTATTAGATTTCTAACGACCAAAAATACTTCCAAAGAATTTGATCTTCTTGCCTGTCCTTTCAAACGGAGCACTGTTTCTATTTTAACAGGACGCACAATACCCTACAGTTTAAGAATATATAGACGAAGAAGTGTATGTAGCTGCAGTGAGGCGAACGAACCCGACAGTATCATACCGAGGTTATCTAAACGAATACCGGAGAGATGCGGACACGGAGATTTGCGAACACAAGCTATTTCCGGAGATTTGCGGACACTAGGCCTTTTGCTACCTGAGAGAGGGATGACAAAATTCCAAAAGTATTTCTATACCGGAGGCTTGCGGACAGGCCGTATCTGAGGTGCGCCCGTTTGAATAGCAACAAACTTTCGTCAATTACTAAATTTTCAAATGGATTTAAGGCCTCTCTAAATTTTTTTCTTGTGTGTTCGACAATAAGCCGTATTTTTACAAGGCTATCTTGAGTAGGGGTAGAATTGTCACAAAAATGTAAAAGTCGCAAAATTTAATTTGAATCGGTCCCTAGACATAATTTGGGGAAATATCGGTGTCAGTAATAGCAAATCCTTTGCCCAATATTCGTCTATTTCTAATTTGTTTACTCTTGGCATCAGCAGTGAACACGCCAAGAAGAAATTAAATTCTGCAGGCTCTATATCTTTCCATCGGGACAATCGGGATATTAATGTCAATTTTGCGGTAACAAATTTGTAATAATTATTTAATTCTGTGCAAATGACAGAAATAAATTCTAAGGGGAAAAATATTTTAAAAAATCTAAGTGAGTTGCCGTGTCTTCGAAACTAATTCGTAATCCGCTAACGGCTTTATCAAAAGAGTGACGTTTTGTCGCAGGACTGTTGGCCGACCAATCGTAAATTCTTTTTCGCTTCTGAAGATTTCTTACCTCTTCTTCTTCTTCATCATCATCTTCTCCTGCTGATGTTTCATTTTCTGATGAAGCTGCACGTGGTGTTGAACGATTATGAGAAGGCCCGGGAGCATCCATATCTTTGTCTGAGAAAATGTTGTCTTCCTCGTCACTACTCTTCATCAATAATTCCATAACTTCCTTCTCGGATTCTGTGCCATTGTAAACACAATATTCACACCTACTGTTTGCTAAAGAGAATCACAAACAAGACTGAACAGATGTTCTACAGACAGAAAGTAATTATACCTTGCACCCAATGTTGAGAACAATAGCCGTGGTAAGGAATTTGAACAAAGAAAATGATTTTTCTTCATGTTTTGAGGGTAGTACAATCAGAATCTGCCCTTATCTCGAACACGATGTTTTTCGCGATAACCATACTTCCATTCCTTACGAAACATGGAAGTAAAAAGTTGCTAGCTGAAAAAATAATAGAAGAACCTAAACATTAAGATATTAACACCATTCGTCAATTTTGTCAACCCTCTGGGGGTCCGGTCTAGTTCATCCCTCCCGTAAATACGCCTCTAACCACGAGATGACATTGTTTACATTCTAACCGCATTAAAGTTTTGTTATTACAGTTTTCCAGTAAGCTACATTTTTCAGATTTACAGTAAATTATTATATTTACTGACAAGATGTACAAAGTGCTTTGTTTATTTATGGTCAACCATTCGTCGAGCAGGACGTAGTATGTGCCCACGCTTGGTCTGCATCTGCAATGTTTATGGGTTTTGTCAAGTCGCAGTTATTATTTTCAGCCCAACGATCCATAAATCAATCGTAAATTTGCATCGTCGTAACAACACCTTAAGTTGACGCGACACCAGCAGTGATTACATGTTAACAGCTGATTTTTCATTTCCCTCCCCCCGCTCAGAATTTCAAAGTAGACGTGCCCTTAGCTCTTAATACTACTATACGTAAATCGATAAATGGAGAAATTAAACATATGGTACTAGAAGAGCATGACCCCACGCGTCGAAGACGAAACATGATGTAAATACACCTTGATTATTATTATTATTACGTATTATATAGTAGTATTAGATATTATATGGGAGAAATTAACAAAGTGCGAGGGGGCAGATAAAGGACAGTGAAGGATTGTGTGTAACACTGAAATTGTTGACAAGAAAAAGAAGAAACTGTACGAGTTGGTGCGCGTGCGTGTGCGCGCGCGCGAGAGAGAGAGTGAGTGAGTGAGTGAGTGAGAGGACTGAAAGAAACATGGGCAGAGGTAAAAAAAATCTGTCGCATTAAATTCACGCCAACAACATTCTTAATGTCGTAATTACACAACAGTCTTTGTTTACAAAAATTACTACCGGTGTGACGACACAAATATACAGATCTAATGTGTGTTGGCAGGCTGACGCGTTCGTACTACTAATTCATTCGAAGGCTGTATTCACTCCTGTCTGTATTAAAATAATACAAATGTTGTTTTATAGTAATAATATAATAATAATAATAACAACTATCACGATTTGTAGGCTTAAGCATTCATAACATAAACAGTTTTCTAACGTTCCCTCCTCTCAAGACTTCTACGAACTTTTTTTAACCTATTGATTTTACTCCATTTTTAATAATTCACCAATCCCTTCAGTTTATAACTTACTGCTTACATGTCGGAGTCATGTGATAGTATGAAACTTTTATTGAGCAGAATTCAGTATGACGGATATTCGTGGCATACTTACGGAGATGTGAAAGTAACGTAGTTTTACTTCGATTGCAGCTTGGATTCACTAAATTCTGTTGCCTTCTGTACGAGCGGGTAAATTCTATGCAGGAATGGGAAAATTATTATGTAAAAAAAAGCAGTGATCATTAAAGACAGAGGCACTGAGTGTAGGAGATCAGACCATTGTAGGTCAAGTACTAGTAAAACCTGGAAAAGCTTATCGTCCACTACTACATATTAAGTAGGTTTAATGAAAATTATGTAAATGGAACGGATGTAATTTCGAAACTGTTAATTTCCTTCAAGTGTGTACTAAAGTAAAGAATGTTACAATTTATAAGTTGGTAATTACACCAGGTAGGCTTAAACAGGTAATGCTAACAACCAGTAGCCTACTGATTCAAATGTGTGTGTGAAGAGGGCTTTTGAGTCGATAATAACGATATTACCTACTTGACACAGAAATTCCCGTGTCACCTGCATTTTGTATTATGCAAACGTTCGGAGGATGTAAATTTTTCAACAACATTGTTGGAGTGCCAACCTTTAGAATGAACCGCTGTGGCGGAATGCAAGATTGATTTAAAGAATTCAAAAATTCTTGGAGATAGTACACTATATTTTCAATATTAAATACGGTGTTAATATATTCTTCGGACTTTTTATTATCCCCAGAAAATTTTTCCAAACTTGTATCATTATTTTCCTTCACAGATTCGATTCTTTGGGAATAACCACTTGTAATTTTTATCAAGTAAACACTTGACGTTTTGCACAGAATTTAGCAATTAATACAGTGTTGTACTATTTACTATGTCCCAGTTTTTCGTCAATTTCTGTGAAGCTATCGTCATTAGGAACACTACCATCACCGAGGTGCAGTAAGTTTGTAGAAAAATCACCATCTCCTCCTCCTCCTAAATGGGCTCTCATATTGCTTTGCAAATTTAGTCTGAATAGCATTCCACATCGCCGAGGACTTTAAACACACTGAGACAATATCAGCGCGGGTTCCTCTTGCAGTTACCGGTAATCTCTAGCGAGAATCCTCTGAAATAACAAATGTTACGCTACCTACTAATTTGTTACAATTTCTTAAGTCTTGGAGAGTTTGATTGACCGTTTCTATACAGTCCACAAATCGCCTTCGTTTTACCGTTCATGATTAGTTTCCGTTTTGATCGCTCTTTCTTTTGTCATGCCTCCTCTTCAATACGAATTGCTTTTTTAATAGGAGTCAGTGAGAATACTTGACTTTTTCTTCTTGGCGCATTTTTATTTTATTTTTGCAGTCGCTTTCGGATAAGGGCGAATTTATTCTGGTGTCAATTGTGATAAGGTATTAGCAGATGTCTCGTTTATTCCCGACGTGGGAGGTCCGGCTACTGTGGTCTCTTGACTATCTTTTGTTGGTGTTAATCTTCCTTCATAATTACTTTTGTCTCCTATCTCTCTGTCAATTACAGGTGAACACAGAAACTCTTCGATACTGAATATATTTTCATTTAATGGCCAAATTCCAGTTGAACTAAAACCTGCTGTCAGTTAGATGGTGTAGCTGCCTTTGAAAGAGTATCTTTTGCTAGCCCAGGTATGTCATGGTTTTACCTGGGTTTATTGTCATCCAGCTCTCAGCGGCTGCACCGAAACAGGCCATATAAACACTTGTCTAATGGCTGAAGTCAGATTGTAACGGGTATGAGGTATAAACTGTTTCATAAATAGTAAAAAAAGAGAGGCTGTAATTTATCTTGATGGATGTGCTACTCCAATACAACCTGCTGGTCCATAAATAATCAAAAGTGATATCTACATAACACTCTGTGGATATAACGATAAGTGGTGGTTTCCAGCTGCCATCTATGAAAATACCACTGGTTTCACCCTTTTCCAAAGGGGTAACCCTGCTGACTTATTTCCCTTCAAACTGACAACTTTGTTAGGACAGTGCACTGTTGTTATGCTGCTTGGTTTCCTTCACATTCCAAATATTGTGACAATAAGAATGAAGGCGACTTATCACAGAATTCCAATATTGAAGAAAGTTTTATGTTATGTTTATTAAAACTAAATGCTATTGCAAAACTTGTTGCTTCAGCCTCTCTAAAAGACAACCTTGAATGTCGCTGCATGAAGCCAGTAAAACAATCTTTTACCGGCCCAGTTCACCAGAAAATCGACATTATTTGCAAACACGTATTCGGAGGCTAACATTCTTAGGGTACAAACCATAATAACTAACAGAATAGTGCAGATCATAACACAGAAATCTGATTTTTCTTTTTGTTCTTTCCTAAATACAAGTTGTGGAAAACGCTGAGTCTTTGTAGGGTTTGTGAGCTACATCGCCCCAGAAAGTTTTTCACTTGTACGTTTGAACCAAATATGAAAAAAAGAAAACAGAACAAAATGTTTTACTTACATTGTACCAACATACCACTTTCCTTCTGGTGAAATTGAAGGTACACCTTTAATTTTAAAATTAGTGGCTGAAGTGTAGTGCTGCTGGCCACTCTACCTTTAGTGTGTGTGTCGAACACTCACTTTAGGCAACCTATTCTACCTCCTAAATTTCCTAGGCGGCATAAAAAGGAGCCATTATTACTATTATCATTTTAAAAATTTTAGTTTTTTAGGATTTAATAAACACGTAATCTTCATTATAGGATCACAAGTAACTGACACATAATTAATTCTGAGATCTGTTAGGTTATGAATTAATTTTCTTTTAAAAGTTATAGAGAAACATAACTTGCCCTCATGTTGCCACATTGCTTTTGTATTAGTATGAATCAATTGTACACTTACCATGGATCCAACAAAGTACGTAGCTGTAAACACCCATAGCAAATTAGTGACAAAAAGGTTGCTTTACACGTTCTAAAATACAAAAGGGAACAAAGACTCATTTTACTGTACACTGCTATAATCAGACTGGAGGAGCATGTACTACAAGCTATAACAAAAACGTTATACAGTTGCAGAGGTGCTGCGACTAAGGGACACTTGAAGAAGTACAAAGTATCAACTTATGTCTCTCTGCTCTCCCCTATATGGTAATACTGTCTTATAACGACTGTTAAACAAATCAAATGTATTGTATACCTTTATATGTGTATTTATACACAATATATCATAAACGTTTTTTGTGGCAAAAATACCTTTATATGTGTATTTATACACAATATATCATAAAAGTTTTTTGTGACAAAAATATCTGTCAAATTTTTGTATGTTGTAATGGTACATATAACACTACCAACACCAGCGTACCACAAATAAGTTGAAAGCCACTACAATTAAGAATACCTACAAGGTCAAGCATACGATCATGGATAAAAAAGGAAGTATCATAAGCCAAAACCAAGTGAATTAAAATGAAGAAGGAATTACCAGTAAATGTGCAACTAAAGAAGATAAAGCAAGACTAACGACGAGACGACATACATAATTACCCAATAGATCAAACAGTGAGAAGGAAACCCATTAAAGACAAAATCAAGAAGAAACCTATTAACCGTGAGAAGGAAACCAGTGAAAACAACGCCACGAAGAAACTTATTAAGAGGGAGGAAGGAATCGGTGAAGAGAAGAAGAAAATATCCAGATCAAACACAAAAAAGGGAGATAACATGAATTGTAATGAACTAACATATGGCAATAAAAGAATTATTATAAAAGAAGAAAGAATAAATGGAATAAACAACATGATTTAAACCCCTAAGCTGCAAAACAAATTGACACTGACCAAAACTTATTAAGTGAATACCTTCCTTGACAATGTAATACAAACAATAATCAATAAGAATGAATTATTGAACATAAAAAGTAACAAAGAGAATGAATAATAATAAGTTCTTAGCTAAATTATGTGTAGACATGAAAAGAGGGCTATGTCCAAAACACCAATGACCAATTGTAAAGTGGAATTGATATTAGAAATAACCACTAATTACCAATAGTAAAGACTGTAAAAGATAAACAAAATGTAATCTAATAATAACCAATAGATATACCAGTACTACATAAAGTCAAATAAATCAAATGTAATACAGAAACACAAAACCGACAATAATCCATTGTTGTATATTATAACTAGGCTATATGCTTGCCATAGAATGGATGCATGATGAACAAAATTATCTTGTAAACTCATCATAAAAGAGTAGGAACTAAACCAACAACATTGAATGAGGCAGAATACTATTCGAATAAGTAAATTCAAGGATTATAGCCACCCAAATACTAATAATAACAATAATAATAAATAAACCATGTTGACAGCTAGATGCAAGTAATCTTGGTTACTTTAAACCAAAGCAATTTTCAGTATAAATGCAGAATGAACTACTGCACAATAATAACAGTGCTATCAAAACAATGATAAGAGATATTCAAGCAATAATGAGAATAATTTGATAGGATTACAACCCATATAAAAAGGTAACTTCCTAAAGTATAGTAAACTCACTTAACAAACTATAGTTAAGGTAATAAAACCACAAGATGAAGAGAAAAGGACACTATCAGAAGTGACGATGACCAATGCAGTATGCATAGGCCATAATAAAATGTTATTAACTATTAATGTTAGTATAATAGTAAGTATCATGTACATGTTGTGTTTATGTTAGTGTCTATACAGGAAAGTACAGAGCAACTCACCGCAGCTAATAATAGAAGAGTCAACGCAACTTCTTCAGAATCGAACTCATGAAATGGAACAAAAAACATTCTAAACTATTTAAACAAAATTAATAAACGATGTCAAAGAGTAAGTAAACCGATTTATTCATATCGGATTCAATAATAGATTGAATTGGGTAGAATAAATCAATAAACCAAAAATTAATAATAAAAACCAAAACGTTAAGAATAATAATAAAACAGACAATCTCGTCATGCTAAAATGTTCATACACACTTTTTAAGAGAAAATTACTTAAAACTTCGAATCTAACAAGAAAAATATTGTGTCGAGTATTCATAATGCAAACCCTTAGATATCAAATATGGAATGAAAATATAAGAACCAAGTAAAATGTATATTCTATAGCCGGCAGAATAAGGGAAGGACAAATAAAATAGAGGCAGGATATCAAGAGAATGGAAAACATGGGACTACCTAAACAAGTAATAAGATACAGACCTCAGGGAAGACGAGATATAGGTAGGGCAAGGAAAAGAGATGCCTTCAGTGAAGGCAAAACAGGCTGTAATCCTATACCTTGACATGGAGAAGATTCCTAATACTTAATAGCACACTTAAGAACAAAATATTGGTATGGAGAATCATACACGACTTCCATGTTCTAAGATTTATATTTAAAATCATTTTCGAAATGAAATATTTCCATTGAAACTACTTCTTTCTACTTACTGCTTCAGCCACTTACTGTGGGCACTAACGTATACCACCTCACATTATCGCACTAGATTTTCACTGATGATGGAAGTCGATGGCACTGGCGAAACGTCTGGTTTTGCAGAAAACATTGGTCTACGGCCAAACAGGCTGGGAAGGAATTTTAAAAACAAACTGCTTCTTTGTTGTCAATAACGTAGTACATATATACAAAAAATTATCAGGTAAACTATTACGTTACAACAAAAAAATGTTTCAGGTAAACTACCCTTTCCCCGTAACCGATCTTCACCAAAATCAATAGGCCTTGAGTCCTCTATAACTCGGGCACATATGTAAAAAAATATCTGATTCTGTTTGAATTTACGGCAGTTATCGTTCGTCATGAAAAATTTCTCTTGTTACAACATAAAATATTGCAGGTAAACTACCCCTTTATCTTAACCGATCTTCACAAAAAACAATAGGTCTTGAATACTCTACAATTCAGGGCTGTATGCAAAAAATTATTTGATTCTGTTTGAATTTGCGGCTCTTATTGTTTGCCATAAAAAATCTAGACAGACACACAGACACTTTTCGAAAAATTACTTTTTTTCATGTTTTGAGGGTAGTATAATCAGAATCTGCAAAAATCTCTAACACGATTTTTTTTGCCATCACCATACTTCCATTTCCTTATGGAACATGAAAGTAAAATCAAAGTAAAATTCTGATGGCAACAAAAATCAAATATTCTATCAAAAATTGGGGATATACATTTTTGGTAGGTATTTGGTAGGCCTACTTGCATTGCACAAGGAATGTGTTATTTTCAATAGGTTATTGATAAAAAATGACTTACAAGTACATTGATTTTTATTACAAAATTTATACAAAACAGTTTCAATTCTAAGGTATCAATAATTAATAAATATTAAGAATAATGAACAAATTATTTCTTCAGAGAAGATACATAAAAACATTGCAAAAATAATACATATCAGACAAATATTATTACAACAAAAATACCACACAGACATTTGGGCTTTGTTACTTTATCAGTAACTATAAGATTACATTAACAAAGTACATAGAATATTTATTTACAAGAACATAATTACAAAAAGTGAAAACACCTTTGATGAAATAAACATTTTATTTATTACATCAAACATAACTAAACTCAGATGACAATATAAATGAACTAAATATAGGTTTTTCTGCGAGGGAGTGTAGGATTGATTAGGGGTTCAATTAGTTCAAATTATTAAAAAAAAAAATAGCATAAACTATAAATAGAAAAACTAGACTGGTATGTTTACAACAAAATGAAAACTTCAAGTTACATTTAAGAGATATTCCGTGTCAAATCAACAAGTGCTACAACCTGACCCTCTTAGATTTATTTGAAATTAAGTATGCATGTAGTATTCATAAATAGTACCACAAATCAATTTTTTCACATTTTTCTGACGAAAGGTTACTGAGTAATGGGTGCTCAAAAATGAAAAAAAATTTTGACTTGCGCAACAATATTGATTTATTCACAACTTGTGTTCTAATTAAGCTAGAACAATGACATCGAGTTCATTTGAAAGCTCTTTTAAAGGGCTTTCATATGATATAAAACATAATTAGTTGAAAATATATATATTTTTTATAAACACATCATTATTGCATTTACTGAATTTTGAAAAACTGTATTTTTAAAATTCTCAAAAAAATATATGTGAAAGATATTGTTTTCCTCTACATATTCTGAAAGTTTCAACTTGGGATGAGCATGGGATCACTATCAAAAGTAATTTTATGTTTATCACGATTCTGTAAAACGTCATTCAGATCGGTGAATTATTATTATTTTTATTTTCCTACCCATGACAATTTTTCAGAATCATAGTTGGATTTATTACTTGGCCTACAAAATTGTACTTTCCTTTCATACAAATAACTGTGTTTTAAAGCTTAGCACTAGCTAAATTAATAGCTCAAAATTAATAAATTGACCTACATATCTAAAATATATATCTTAATACAGTGATCCAGGTTTTCCGTGTGCAAGCAAAAAAATCTCATTTTAAAGACTATATACAAAATGGTTGGTTGGTGTGACTATCTCCCATCTGTTTAGTATTTTGTCATCGGATAATATTCAGTCAGCTGTTGTCAACTGTTGTTGAAAGTGACCTGTACATTTTCTTTTGGTGTGACATAGCCTATAAAGTGAAAAAAATGTGATTAATTCTGAAATGTTGTGTTTTGAAATTAGCTTAAAGGTACTTTTGTACAATTCTCACAACAGTGTATAAGTTTATATGCCTACAACCAGTTAATATTGTAACGAGACATATGAGCCCAAATATTTCAGTAACCCAAAATATTAACACATGTCAATAATTGAGTGAAAGAGACAAACCAAGTGTTTCTTCTAAAAGGCCAAGCATGAAACTACATGAGCTACTCATCACCAAGGATAAACTCACAACAATAAGAGTTAATAAAACTAATGGTAACTAACAAGTGAAATAACATTATAAGAAAAAGAAGATGCACCGAACAATGATTGTACCACAGGAACCAACAACCCAATAGTTTTCGGTCAGTAAGGAACCAATGAAGACAAGGAAGAAACATACTACGAGAAAGACACCTAACAACCATGGCATAAAATATAGATTCCAAGAGCCAGTCAACTATAGAACATCTTACCCGTATATGCAATGACTGAACAACTTACAGATTGAAGAGATGGACAAGAACTGACTAACTGAGATAACCAATATACAACAGATAATATTATAAATGTATAGGACAAGATATGTTATAAAAGAATGAAAGTAACTATACTGTTAACTGAATAGAAGCTGTAAATAAAAGCATTGTAACATGTTATGCATAGCACCCATGTAACATAAAGAAGTATTAAAATTGTCTCATAATAATAACAAATATTACTCAAATAGTCAAACAATCATGTAAGATAAGAAAAGGCAATAACTAAAGAGTTATTAGTTATCATTAATAAAACCAAACTTGAGAAAATAAGGTTAAAAGAATGTAAATTTGTATCAACCTAACATACACATTGTTGGTACAAATTTCACCTAAATTCACATCTATCAGTAGGAAAAGCCTACCTAAACCAAAATGTTTTGTGCCTTAAACCAAGAAGAACTGATAAGCTTTCTACAGGTACCAATATAAGATACCCAAAATGGATTTTAAATAAGAATTTAAGTAAATAAAGTGAACCAAAACCGACCAAAAGGGGATTCACTAAGTAAAACGTGAACAAAACCACTTTATAATACCAAATAGAAGTAAAAGGTTAATGTCTATACCACAAGTAAGGTGTAATGCCACTATTGTAATAGTATAAGAATATTATAAGAAAGGACATAATGTATTATAATCGTAATTAAGAACACCTGTCATGTGACACCACATGTAAGTAATGTTAGGACAAGGGACTAAGGGACAGACCAGTGTACAAAAAACACTAAACCAATTATAAAGAGACTACTATGATTAAACTATTGTAACTAAATAATAGTAGAAAGAGATAAAAGAATACCAAATAAGAATGGAAATAAGTGTACACCTCATAGTGCAAAATAGAGGTCAGAGAGAGATAACTATATAAGAATACAGCAGTTCTATAAGGAGAAATTTACCTCCAAACTTATAAATTTTGCACAATCATCTGGCGATATAAGAGCTTCTACAACAATGGACTCTGTAACAAAGAAAGAATTTTAGCTAACAGAGAAAAATAATTATCATTGCCAGTATCAACAAAAGTGCAAATTACTAAATGAAATAATTGCAATTTTATGGGAAATAATGTTATTAAACTAATTATGTACTTTATTAAGAACTTTTGTTTTCCAGCAGCTTCCAAAACTCTTTATATAAAAAATAATATAAACAAACTTATTTAGACCTTCTAACAATACTTATCTTAAAATTATCATATGATTATACTTTCCAAAGGAAGCCCCTGATTTGAAAGCATTGACACATAATACTACTAATTAAAAATGATTCCAACTACTATGTTACTAAATTTTCTCATTTAAAATGTAAATGGGACTGTTAATAACTTTATATTGTTGTCATTAACAAGACAAAACAATCATTAATGGCTATTTTATCACAAACTTCAAAATCTCCTATAAAGCTTGCTCAATGAAATAGGACATTCCTGATGCAGAAAATTAACTTTGCCATAACACAAATTAAATAGGCTAACACCCAAACAAAAAAATGCTTTGAAAACAAAACATTAATGAAATCTGGTATGAATTAATTGTGCTACATTCAAAGCTGATTTTCTTAATTGATTTAAAGTACCTATACAAGTCTAGTTTGTCAAGTAAAGATAATTTAGGTAAACCTAACACTACATATGAAACAAACATTAAATCAAATATGCTAATGTTACAAAATTAACAAAGAGAAAAAAAAATTTTAAATTATCTATAGGCTAAATGGCTTTGATTATATTACCTTCTCCACTTCATATGTTTTCCACATCAATATCATCTGATGTCGATACTACTGATGGTGCAATAATAGTCATTTTTTCCCAGTCAATTCTGGAAAGTTCAGGAGAAACCTGAAAGATCATTACAAAACTCATACATAATTTTTCACTAAGTTAATAATTATAATAATATTAAGCTAATAATTAAGAGAATAATTTATTTTCTTAACGTAGCACAATATTTGTAGGTTAGCACTATGAATTTACAAAAAGTTAATGGATTTTGTGTAAATTTCTAAAAAAAATTAAATTTACAGCATAATCTAGTAGTTATTTTATAGTAATCTATTTTAATTTAAATGAACTCAAGTCACTATTGCTTGGTTACATCCCTGAACTGAAGATTCCTGAAAAAGATTTCTAATATAATCATACAAACTCGAAAAACAAAAACTGTTCAAATGATTAACATTGAATAATATAATCCTGATTATAACGGTATTATAACTAGCAAATACATTACGGATAATTCATCCATACTCTGTATCATTTAAATCTACTATTAAGTATAACACACCCCATAAAATATTTTAGAATATTAAGATACTAATTTTTTAAAATTTCATGTGATATTAGTTGAGTATCATTTAGGAGGTTAAACAATATAAATACAATTCTACACATTAAGTTACAGATTATAAATACAGATAATAAGAAATTAAATAAAAATAACACTATAGGCCTACATCAATTATCGGGTTTAAGAACCTGCTGCTGTAAGCAGTGATAATTTTAGTTTAGTGAGCTTTAATCAGACTTGCATGCAATAATAAATTTTACATAAGATAAAAGAACGATGCTTTCTTTAGTCACCAGCAAAACCTTTTCTGTCTGCAAGTTAATATTATAAAATTTAAAAACAGCACAATTTTATTAAAAAATTTAATCGAGATTAAAATGCATGTTTAAGTCAAAAATTAAAGAAGTCACAGGTCAAATTCTCTTTTCAATTTTTCTTTTACCTGACAAATGTTAGCCCTTAATTTTTAAAGCAGAGCTGTGTTAAAACAAAATTTTTATGACAAATATATTACAATTTAATGGACTCAATGGTATGAAAGTAACTATGTGTACAAACAATTACAACAGTTTGCTTCAGTGAGGATATAGTACACATAGGCCTATATTGTACATTTTGTTATATTAGGTCTTAAAATTAACCTTAACTTTCTTAAGTCATATCTTATCAAGTAATTACGTTTCTCTGAAAAATGCTGAATTTGAAAGTATATTTAGAGTAATATAGCTGGACTGAAGAATTAAATAAAATATGTAACTAGTTAAATACGAGCAGAGTTCAAATTAAATATATTATGGTAAGGCCTATCATCTTGTGTTAGGTAGGACGACATTTTACGAATAAAATGACTTACAAATTGGATACATTACACAAATATAGGTAGGCTAGAGTAGTAATTGTCAGACTTACAGGAGTATCTATAATAAAGAAAAATTATTTAATTAAATTGCAGTCAGTGCCTTACAGGGACTTTTTTTTAAAAATGAGTTAATTACCCCTTGGGTAATTATGAAGATTCTCATCAATGCTGATATTGCGCTGATATATTTTTATTATATTCTTCTATGTTATATAAACACGAGAAAAATAATTTTAAACGGCGGTCGAACCTATTTACGGAGACAACAAATTAAATTTTTACTCCCATAAGAACGCACGGTGTTAGCCTAGGTATATTGTATTAATTAAATTAGAATGCTAATTTGCTCCATTATTAAATTTTGGACAGAACACAGTGATATTATGTATAGTTGGGTCTATAACAACCGGTAGGCCGTGTTACAGACCCAAAGTAATCGAGACATTCATACATAACCTACACAGCTAATTTCCTACAAACAACGGACAACATACACTAAATAAATGATCATCTTACCTTTCATTATTATTCCTAGCGCCTCCAACATATTTTTACTTCGACTTACAATCGCAAACACTTCATACGAATAACAAAATTCTGTCCCACACACGTTAACAAACGAAAACACATTACCGCATAGCGACGATTAAACAATACATATGGCAGGTCACAATATTTCGTTATACCAACTAAACAGAATAAAAACACACATACATCTTTACTATAGTAACATCTTTTTACTTCGACTTGCACTCGCAAACACTACAATACGAACAAAAAATTCTGTCCCACACACCTTAACAAACGAAAACAAGTTACCTCACAGCGCCAACTAAACTAATAGCCGGTCAACAACTAAACTAATGGCCGGTCGCAATATTTCGTTATACCTACTAAACAGAATAAAAACACACTTCCCTCTGTAGTGTCTGTCTTTTTTACACATGTTACAAATTTTATAGAATAATTATTACGAATGCCAATATGGCCGACTAACTACCCATATTTCATTATATACATTTGTATATATCGAACAGGTTGTCTGGCTTCAGCGTACAGCAAAAATACGATGTATAAAAATTTGTATAAGTTTTTCGTACGCTGACACACCATAACTTGGGCAAAATAACTTCATCACCTAAAAATGAACTTATACAAGTTCGTCAAATTTGTTTTAGATACCCTGGGTAAAAATTGGGGTGTGATGAAGAAATTATGCGGCGCTAAGTGTATATATATATATATATATATATATATATTACAACGATACAACATTGCAAATATAAATTTATTTGTGTTTGCGGAGCCCCACGATCTGGAACGCCGTATTATGCAACGATATAATGTTGTAAATATAATATATTTTACATTTGTGATGCTCCACGTTGGAAGCGATAATTAATATGCAACAATACGATATACATAAAATAGGCGTGACCGGTCTCATGTTCAAGATTGACAAATTATGTAACAATATAGCATTTAAATTGGGTTTCAGGTGTATCTGCAATAAGAACTCTATGTAACTTGTAACGGTATTTCAAATTTATTTGATATTAATACAATTTGTGCATCTAGCACTTACTTCGACTTAAAACATTCGTTATTATTTGTTATTATGCCGTAAGGCTTATGCTATATACATCCTTACTGACTAAATATTCTATTCTACTACTTATTGTATTAAAGAAAAAATCTCATTTCCAGACTACTCAGTCAATTAACGTGTTTCAAAATATCAATATTTAAATATCTTTTTATATATTGTAATGTACTCAAAATATTAATAGTTATTGAATTTATCTTTTGTTTCTCAGTACTGATTTATATCAAACACTAATTGTTTTCATTTAAATTCTTTGTATTCGTTTTATTTCAATACTAATTTGAGCTCTTGTTACGTTAATCGTATTTCTAAAACATCTATGATTTTAATTCTACTTTAAAATAAACATTGGCTCTTACTTTTAAATAAAACAAGAATGTCTTTAATTGTCTTTGAGTTCATTGTTCGATTAAGAGATAACTAAGTTGTTTATCACCTTACTGTCGTCAATCATACTCGATCATTTGGTCCATCTGTAGTCGTCCTCGTCTCGCACTCCAGCTCCTCTTGTCCAGCGTCGACTCTGTCTTCTGTCCAGCGTCGACTCGCTCCTCTTGTCCAGCGTCAACTCGCCTCTTGTCCAGCGTCGACTCTGTCTTCTGTCCAGCGTCGACTCGCTCTTCTTGTCCAGCGTTGTATCACTCTCTGGAACTTCTCCTCGTGCTGTTTCTGACGTCAATGGATCTTCTTATGTGGATCTTCTTATATAATTTTGTTATTATTTAAAAACAGTTGGTTTGACAATCGAGTTACATAACTGTATGTAACTGGAAGGATGAAATTATTTACAAAAATTTAAATATTTTGTGCGGACGGGCAGAAGCTCCCGCTGCACCGTGGATGATTTAAGAAAGGGAACCACTGTAGCTTGTGTGTCCTATTTATACCCATGTCTTGGTCGACACCTGCAGTGGTACGAAATCGACATGTCAGAAACTGTCTCTGGATTCAGTTCCCCCACTCTTTGTCAATTTCGCTATTTCTTATATTTCTGCGAATTGCAGAGTCCTGTAAGTATACTCTTATACTTATCTTATAACTATTTTTACAACACATATTCACTGTAATTTTGGACATTGCAACTTAACCCTTTCGATTTGTACACAGTTATTTCACTATTACACTCGTACGGTGTGGCACTTTCACATGGTTTTCGTACACAGTATTTAGTAAATTTTATTACATTTTATTGTGTTTTTGGATTTTACTTCTTAATTATAGTTTATGAATAATTACGGAAAAACAGTAATTATGCAATTATTCATCTTGGGGTGGTAAACTCGCCTGCATAGACCTGCGTTCACACACACTAGCAAAATACTGGTGTACACACTTTCAGTTACATTTGTGTGTGTGTGCACATCGATTCAGGTCGAAACACCTGTTCATATTTTTGTCTGAGCCAAGCTTGCAATCCCTGACATGCTTATTTCTAACACATTATTAATTATTTACAGTTTATTAGGTATATTTAAATTTTTATATTCAATGCTCAGTACATCACTTATTTGTACTGTCGCATTATCCCTCTGCTTGGTAACAAAAAAAAAATTTAATAAATTTATTTATTAAAATTTTTTTTATTATTATTATTATTATTATTATTATTATTATTATTATTATTACACTTGTAAAAAAAATGTAACAAATAATAAAGAATAACTTTCATCATTTCACCCTTAATTGGAGTGTATACAAATGTCTTACCTCCCCTCCTTATACGTTCACTGCTCGTGACCTTGTAGTAGGGTGGCTTCAACAAACAGCTGATCTGACTGGTTTCATTGACCTCATTGTTTTCATGTGTAAAACTTCCTAAATGACGTTGCGTGGAATTTACCAATTTCTTTCTTCTGTATCTCATCATATACGATGAAAGTGTGTTGTCCTACTCGCTGTCTTAACGTATACGGTCCATTATAAAGTCTGAAGAATTTCTTCGCCGTATTATCACTCCGTTTTCTCACTGGATTAGCTTTGAGTAGTACACTTTCTCCCACGTTGAATTGTTGTAGCTTGTGAGTTAGATTAAATCTTTCTACTCTCTTGTTACCTCTTTCTCTTATCCGTTGCTTTGCGTATTCAATTTTCACACTTATTGGTACAGGTACATTTTGGTTATTAGGTTTGTTTATATACTTAGTCCAAAATCTGTTTGGCTTCTTATCTTCTTCTAATTCCATTGGAGTGTATCCTGTTGCTTCACTATAATTTTCGTTAATGGCTTTTTCAAGAAATGGTAAATATTCTGCCCATTTATTGTGTTGATCATGGCAATATATTCGTAAATATTTACCTAATTCTTTGTTAACTCTCTCAGCAAGGTTTCCTTGAGGATGTCTTATGGATGTGAGTACAGTATTCCATTTTCCCTTAACGTCCTCTCCCATTTTTCACTTTAGAATTGTACACCTTGATCACCGAGTACCTTCTTCATTTTTCCATATGACAGAATATATTTCTGCAGTAGTATCTTTAGAACAACTTTGGTTGTGGGTCGCATAATTGGGTACAGTCGGACTGCCTTGGAAAACACATCGATACATACCAATATGTGCTTCACACCTCGACTTGATCGTGGTAGTGGTCCCAGAAAATCCACTGCAATTAGCTCTCCCTTGTTCTCCTTCTGTACACTCTGCATTCCTACGTATGTGTGTAAGTTCGGCCCTTTCACCGTTTGACACTCATAACACTTCTTTACCTCCTTCTTTATCTTTCGATACATATTATTAATCGTAAAATCTTCTCGTAGACTCAAATAACATTTCAGAGCGGCAGCATGTGCTAAACTCTCATGTGCTGGTTGAATTAATTTTTGTAGCATGTCATTCGTTAGTACTATCTTCCAGTCTTGTCTTACTAACCTGAAAAGAATTCCATTAAGTACCTTATAATGATTTGGTAGCTGTTCTTGGTCCTTCATCTCCCTTATCGTCACGTCCAAATCTTGTTGATGTGCTAAGTTTTTCAGCATTTGTTTTACTTCATCATTCTCTTTGAATTTAATTGACAACAATCGTATTTCTTTCTTTTCGCTCTCATAAACTTCTTCACATTCTTCTTTGATGTATCGGCTTAGTGTATCCGCTATAATATTGTCTTTACCTTTACAATATTTAATGGTGAATGAGTATTCGCTAATGGCTAAAATCCATCTTAATAATCGGGCATTTGTTACCTTGCATTTCAATAGAAATGATAATGCTTGGTGGTCAGTATGTATCTCAAAATGAGTACCATAAACATAATATCTGAATTGCTTAAGAGTGTACACTATAGCAAGTATTTCTTTTTCTGATGTGGAGTAGTGTTTTTCAGCTCCTTTGAGAGCTCTACTGGCGTAGGCAATAACTCGGTGCTCTCCCGTATTATCTTGTTGATACAGTACACTTCCTACTGCGTAGTCACTAGCATCGGAGTATATTACGAATTTTCCTTCTCGTTGAGGATGATGTAACATAATATTTTCGATGAACAACTCTTTCACTTGGTTAAAGGCATCTTGATGTTTCTTCTCCCACTTCCATTTTTTTTCTTTCTTCGTCAGCTCTAGAAGCGGTTGTGTATATCTTGCATATAACGGTAAAAATCTTCTGTAGTATCCGGTTAGTCCTAAGAATGCTCTTAACTCTTTGAGATTTCCGGGTATCGGGAAATTAGTTATGCTGGAAATTTTGATAGGATCGGGTTGAATACCAGAGGATGAAATAATGTGACCTAGGAATTGGATACAGGATTTGATAAATTCACATTTGTCTAGGTTAAGGGATATGTTCGCTTGTTTAAACTTGTGGAATATCGTGCTTAGATGTTTTATATGTTCGTCTAATGTTTTAGATACAACTAAGACATCATCTACAAATATCATGGTGTAGGGTTCCACTTCAGGTCCTAGGGCTCTTTCTAGACACTTTACGATGGCTGCCAAACTCGTGCTTAATCCGAAGGGTACAACCCTGTGTTGGTAGCATTTATTTTTATACAGGAAAGCAGTGTACTTTCTATTCTCTTCACGAATTGGAATCTGCCAGAAACTTGAGCGTAAATCTAGATTCGTCAGATACCTTGCTCCTTCACACTTAGTAAATAATTCGTCCGCAGTTGGCGCACAGTCATACTCCTTTAATACAATGCTGTTCAGCTCCCTCATGTCAAGGCATAGACGTATCTCACCATTTTTCTTCTTCACTACCACTAGAGGATTCAGGAAGTTGCTGTTTGATCGCTCTATGACTCCACCTTCGATCATACGCCGAATTTCCAGTTCAACCTCTTCCTCATATCGCATTGGGATAGGGTATGTCTTCCTAATGACTTTCGTAGGGTCTGACACAATTATAGAGTGCTCGTATACTGTCGTCTGCATCGGTACTTCATTAAATACATCACTATATTCTTCTATTAATTCGTGCAGTTTCTCTTCTTCCTGTGTCGTCATCCCTTCATCTACCGCATTCACATGTCGAGTTGGACCATATTGTATTTGTGGCTTGTACAAAGTAATAGGTGTTTCACTTACCTTGCACTCTTCTTCCTCGCTGTTCATATTTAATTCATATTGAACATTTTTATAATTACACACAATTGTATTATCATTAATATTAATCTTAGCATTTATTGTATTTAGTATATCGATACCTAAAATTCCATCATAAATCAATTTATGCATAATTATCATGGATGTTCTAATTCTAGATTTTTATATGTTAGAGTTACATATGCTTGTTGTTTAACTCTTTCTTTTTTATTGGTAGCTGTTGTAATATTTAAATTATTTACGGGCAAAATTGCAGTATTTTAAAAATATTTCTTGTTGCGTTGAACCCATGCAGCGTTAAGAACTGACAGCTGGCTGCCTGTGTCAACTAGCATCCGTATTTTACACCTGTTTATGCTTACAGTCACAATAGGGCATTGTGTTTGCTGCGCGTCTCGCTTTATATCCTGTTCATTGCTTAATAAGTCCTCCCTAATATCGCAGGGGTATATGTTGTTTATTTTATAATTTTGCTTCCGTTTATTCAGTCATTGTGACACCTTTGATGTAGACGGCCAGCTGTGGGATGTTATTGTCTCCATCTCATTCATTTCTTGGCTTTCTCTCTTCAATTTTTTTTCGTCGTACCCTCGTACTGCGGCAACGCGTTTGTCAGATGGTTTTGAAAAATGTTTACGATTGGATGACCATACAACATCTCCTTGTCGTTTAGCTGTATTTATTCATTCAGTCTCTCTAGCTGTGTGCGTTGTAGTGTTGTATATTGGTGGCGAATAATTTATTTTGTAATTATCACGGTGTAGTGTTTTGTATTGCTTTCTTGTCATCTCTGTGATAATTATGATGGTGATTTGCGTGTTTTTGTTCCCAGTATTGTGTGTTCTTACCTTTATTGATATTCTCCGACTGTGTCACAAGGATTAAAAATCCTTCTATGGTTTTAATTCCCTGCGTATAAACTGCTAACTGGATATCTCGTTGAAAATGGTAAGATCATTTTGAAACAATTTCGTATTCTGAGAATTTAGGTTTAAGATGCTTTACACGTTCTATTTGCGTAATTGTATATTGTTCAATACTCTGCTGTCCTTGTGCATTGAACTTTCCATATTCGAGTTGATCCCGTACTTGTCGTTGGGTATGTAGATTCCAGTATCGGTTTTCGAATGCCTCACGAAACTGCTGATATGTACTGACGTTATCTCTAATAATAGAGTACCATTGGCTGGCTGAATCTCTAAGATATCGTGTGACGAAGTCTATCTTCTCGTCGTCATTTATTGCACTCCCAATTTTTTCTATTTCCTTCTCTACTCTAGCTAGGAATTCCATACTGTTCTCCCCTTTACCACCTGAGAACTTAAGTCTGCTCCTTTCTTCCGTTGGTGTAGGAAATATGGTCATTTGGTTCTGGCGTCTTCTTAACTCACTTCGTAGCTGGTTCATTTCCTCTTGAATTTCTTCTTTCATATGTGATACGTCTCCCGAACGGTCCTTCGTAGTTTCTTCAATTTTATTCTCAATAACTACAGTACGTGTTTCTATTTCTCTAAGTTTACTGGTATTTGTTTGTGATACATTATTAATAGTTTGAATTCTATCATCATGTTCTCGTGTTATAGTAGTTAAAGTATCATTTATTTGTTTATGTGTTTCTTTTAAATCTTTTCTCCACTCGAGACATAATTCTTTTTGTTTATTTTCAATCCGTACAACTTGTTCATGTAAGGCTTGTTTAAAATTATTCTCTAGAGTATCAATACGTATGTTGGTGTCACCAATTTTTTCGGTTAACTGCGCATTACTGTCAATTATACTTTGTTTTATTTCAAGATTATCAATTTTTAACTCTTCTAGACTCTCTGTGATTTTTATGGTGTCCTGTCTAAAATTTTCGGACTGTAGCTCTAATTTATTTTCTAAACTTTCTGTTTGTTTTGTATTTATTTCATCTATTTTTCTTATTTGTTTGACATTCTCCTCTTTCAACTCTTCTTTAAATTTTTCGGCTTGTTTTATGACTAATTTGTCCATCATGGTTAGTATGGAATTTTTAAATGTTTCTAAATTCAACCCTCCTGGTTCTGCCATGTTGAATAATTATTAAAATATTTATTTAGTAGTAATTCTTTAACAATTATTATTGATAACCGTTCCCTACTTATTTATTTATTTCTGTATTTTTATTAATAGTTATTATTAATACTCATTACAGTTACACCTGTTACATAGATAAACAATATTATTTATGGGCGCCAGCTGTGTTATTACACAACAATTACCATTACATTCAGTGACTGTTTAATATAAATAATTATTACATATAATACATTTTTCATTTAACACACTCATATATTTTAGAGCAACCATTTAGCTACATAAAAAATTTTAATAGTTAAATGATGGGGATTGGGCCATACGTTCATGGGCTACAATTTATGTAACAAATTTTTGTACATAAATTTAGGCATGTCATGCCCCACGTCCAGGGCGACAAATTATACAACGATACAACGTTGCAAATATAAATTTATTTGTGTTTGCGGAGCCCCACGATCTGGAACGCCATATTATGCAACGATATAATGTTGTAAATATAATATATTTTACATTTGTGATGCTCCACGTTGGAAGCGATAATTAATATGCAACAATACGATATACATAAAATACGCGTGACTGGTCTCACGTTCAAGATTGACAAATTATGTAACAATATAGCATTTAAATTGGGTTTCAGGTGTATCTGCAATAAGAACTCTATGTAACTTGTAACGGTATTTCAAATTTATTTGATATTAATAAAATTTGTGCATCTAGCACTTACTTCGACTTAAAACATTCGTTATTATTTGTTATTATGCCGTAAGGCTTATGCAATATACATCCTTACTGACTAAATATTCTATTCTACTACTTACTATATTAAAGAAAAAATCTCATTTCCAGACTAGACTACTCAGTCAATTAATGTGTTTCAAAATATCAATATTTAAATATCTTTTTATATATTCTAATGTACTCAAAATATTAATAGTTATTGAATTTATCTTTTGTTTCTCAGTACTGATTTATATCAAACACTAATTGTTTTCATTTAAATTCTTTGTATTTGTTTTATTTCAATACTAATTTGAGCTCTTGTTACGTTAATCGTATTTCTAAAACATCTATGATTTTAATTCTACTTTAAAATAAACATTGGCTCTTACTTTTAAATAAAACAAGAATGTCTTTAATTGTCTTTGAGTTCATTGTTCGATTAAGAGATAAATAAGTTGTTTATCACCTTATTGTCGTCAATCATACTCAATCATTTGGTCCATCTGTAGTTGTCCTCGTCTCGCACTCCAGCTCCTCTTGTCCAGCGTCGACTCGCCTCTTGTCCAGCATCGACTCTGTCTTCTGTCCAGCGTCGACTCGCTCCTCTTGTCCAGCGTCGACTCACCTCTTGTCCAGCGTCGACTCTGTCTTCTGTCCAGCGTCGACTCGCTCTTCTTGTCCAGCGTCGTATCACTCTCTGGAACTTCTCCTCGTGCTGTTTCTGACGTCAAGGATCTTCTTATGTGGATCTCCTTATGTAATTTTGTTATTATTTAAAAACAGTTGGTTTGACAATCGAGTTACATAACTGTATGTAACTGGAAGGATGAAATTATTTACAAAAATTTAAATATTCTGTGCGGACGGGCAGAAGCTCCCGCTGCACCGTGGATGATTTTAAGAAAGGGAACCACTGTAGCTTGTGTGTCCTATTTATACCCATGTCTTGGTCGACACCTGCAGTGGTACGAAATCGACATGTCAGAAACTGTCTCTGGATTCAGTTCCCCCACTCTGTCAATTTTGCTATTTCTTATATTTCTGCGAACTGCAGAGTCCTGTAAGTATACTCTTATACTTATCTTATAACTATTTTTACAACACACGTTCACTGTAATTTTGGACATTGCAACTTAACCCTTTCGATTTGTACACAGTTATTTCACTATTACACTCGTACGGTGTGGCACTCTCACATGGTTTTCGTACACAGTATTTAGTAAATTTTATTACATTTTATTGTGTTTTTGGATTTTACTTCTTAATTATAGTTTATGAATAATTACGGAAAAACAGTAATTATGCAATTATTCATCTTGGGGTGGTAAACTCGCCTGCATAGACCTGCGTTCACACACACTAGCAAAATACTGGTGTACACACTTTCAGTTACATTTGTGTGTGTGTGCACGTCGAATCAGGTCGAAACACCTGTTCATATTTTTGTGTGAGCCAAGCTTGCAATCCTTGACATGCTTATTTCTAATACATTATTAATTATTTACAGTTTATTAGGTATATTTAAATTTTTATATTCAATGCTCAGTACATCACTTATTTGTACTGTCGCAATATATATATATATATTAAAAGGAGTAAAGCTATCTATAATAGTGTAGGCCTACTTTAGTATTTAAATTTTGTATTGTAGCAATAATATAAGTATTGGACTGTGTGAGGTTTTGTATTGCATAATTTTATAGTGTTTTCTACTGTATGATTCAAACTAACAATATACTAAAGGTACTGTGACAGAAGTGTGCGTTTTAACGTATAACTTCGAAAATTCCATATTAGCACTTCCAACGCCCAAATTACTCATTCTTGAATCTAACCACAGCGTATATACTAATTTCTGAGCAAGCTTTATTAGTTTATCTGCAACCACGAAAGTAACAACAAATTATAACAAGAAATAAGAAATTTATAATCAGCAGTCCTTTTTTTTTCACATCTGGCTCAGAGCGACCAAAACTGACCACAGCGTGCACTTTGTCAAACCCCGTTCATATAATCCCCTAGTTCGGGAATTCGCTAATAAAATTAATTGTTTTAGTTCCTGAAAATTGTATTAAAGTATCTAACAGTAAGCGTGATTAATATGGAAAAAAATTGCAACAAGGCTATGCAAAAATGTTTGGCTTCTTTCTTGCATCTTTATTAAATTGAGAAATATTTTACAGAATAAGTGAGATGTGTAACTTAATCTGCATTCACAAAACCTTAAATTTATTATATAAGTTTAATTTTGTAATTTTTTAAATAAAAAAAGTAAAAACATGTTATATTATACACATTTTTGACAAATTTCTCTTATTTCTCCTAAATTCATTTGGGGAGAGTGTGCACCCTTGACACCCCTAGGCGAACGTATTTGTTTTGCTTCAGATAAAGTTTTTCCAGAAAGTATTTTATGTTTTTAATTAACAAAAAACGAAACAGTGAAAAACAATTATTCATTTAATAAAAGCTAAAGAAAACTTGTGTATAATGCATATATGGTAAAAGGTATGCAACACTTTCACCAAAACAGCCACTGTTTTTGAAAATGTGTATATTTTTAAAGTTATTGAATTTAACTCCGTAAGCCTACGTTCAATTGCTTTGGTGGCATGGCCCTAACATCTTCTTCTCCTTTAAATATCATGTCGATTGACTTAATATTATTATAGTAATAATAAAAAAATCTTACCTTTGGTGTTAATAAAAGTTGAATGAAGAACAAAGACAAAATGATAAAACCTAATAGATAAAATGATTAGTTGAAAACTTGTATCAACTGTTTACATTATAGGTCTAATAACACTCAACACAACGATCAACCTATGAAAAACTGAATTTTAATACATGTATGGATGAATGTATTGGCATTATACAGTACATCATACAAGCCAAACACTGTTGAAAGAAAACCATGTAATAATTCACTATTAATGATTCACTTCAGCGACTATTTGCTAAAAAATAACAGCCCAACAATGCCGTATAAACTGTCTCTTTGTTTACAGTTGCTATTGTTTTCGGTTACTTTGTCAAGTTATAGCTTCTACATAATACAAATAATATCTATATATTAATACGTGAAGAGAAAACTTTGTACCCCTTTTTAAGCATATTGCGCGCACGGAGGAGTGTGAGATTTGGCATAGTTAAAGTTTATATGGAGAAGGAGTGCAGAAAGCTAAAATTTATATATAATATGTGTTACAAATACATTAAATTAAATAAAATAAAACATTCATTTTCACTTGAAAATTCATTTAAACTTTTTCAAACAATGGTAATTGTTAAAAATAAAATAATTTTGTTGCCAGGCAATAAAATTATAATTTTTTCATTTTAGTGTACGTTCATACTGCCAATGTCAAACACATAATAGTCTGTGGTCAAACAGTCGCACAGAGTAGAGATTGTCGCCAAAGAATTTTAAAATGTTGCCAACAAATAATTACTGACAGATTGACTGAATGAGCTGTGAATTTTGTGTGATTTAAAATGTTCCTTTTTCAATAGTCTGTGGAGTGTATGTCAAGGCAAAAAAGCGTTTATTTTATATTTTGTATATTAGATATCTGTGTTTTATATATGTATTAATGTGCAGTTGAAAGTGAAATACAGCTTGCTTAATATACACCTGTTGCAAAAGGAAAATTTTGTAGCAGCAATTTGAATTGACTTACTCTCGCCTAATTATTATTGGTGGTTTCAAAAAAGTGAGTACATTTTATTATTTTTAAATTAAACCCTGTCTAATCTTAGTTTCAGTAATTTCATTACATTTTTTTTTTTACATTCAGATATTCGCACCTACTTCCATTATGCCTCGACATAGAACATTGACGGGTCGGAGTGAGAGACAGAAGAAGGAATATATATTCGCATGAAAGTCAAAATGATAATAGACCAAATGCAAATTTAAATAGTATAACATTGACGGGTCGGAGTGAGAGACAAAGAAGAAGGAATATATATTCGCGTGAAAGTCAAAATGATAATAGACCAAATGCAAATTTAAATAGTGTAAATAGTATACAAAATGATTAAATTATTTTGAGGGATACATTTAAATGCGCACTGAATGTCATTCCAAGAAATTTTAATACTTTTGATTGTGGATTAATGCATTTACAATGCAGGTTTTGCAATGCAAAACATTTCGAATCTGAGGTCACTTTAGGTGAAAGGACTGCATTCACTTCATGTTGTCATAAGGGTAAAGCAATATTACCGGCCTTAAGTCAAAATGAATACTTTAAATCATTGTATGATGGACTTACTTCAAATGAACCTTCAATAAAAAAAAGTCAAAAAATTATTTTGAAAACATTCGTAAATACAATTCATCATTTGCTATGGTTAGCTCAGAAGCTAAAATTTCGGATACAGTTACGTGTGGAGTGTATCATTTTAAAATACATGATGTTTTTTATCACAGATCAGGTCCAATGACTGCTGGATATGGTCGCTCACCATGTTATGCGCAATTATATTTTTATGATGTTGACACTGCTGTCAATTATAGATTACGTGAACACTATAATCAAACATGCAATAACAATATAATGCGCAAAATCTCTCTTGAATTGGAACGCATTAATCCTTTCGTTCGGTCATTCATTGCAATGAAAGATCATTGTCAGAGAGTTGAAAATCAAAATAAAGAAATTTGTATGCTCATTAAAGTAAATCGTGATTTAGATCTACGCCGTTATAATGATGCAGTTCAAACTGATGTAGCAGTAATATTTAGTACAGTTGATGGTGAGCCACCCTTTGAACGAAATATGGTTTCGTTTTCAAAAGTTAATGGTACCATTAAAAATATCTCCGTTTTGGATTCATCATTGGACCCTTTAGCGTATCCATTACTTTTTCCAAATGGTGATACTGGGTGGCATATCAATATTTCTCATAATGTACCAACTACATCTAATTCAAGAGCGCCCAGAAATAAATTAACCATGCTTCAGTATGCAGCCTATCGACTTGCAATTAGAGAAGATTTTAGCATGTTGCACCATTCACAAAAATTATTTCTGCAGTGGATAGTTGATATGTATGTGAGAATAGAGGGCACAAGGTTACATTTCATTCGACAAAATCAAACAAGTCTTAGGTCTGAAGTTTACAACAATTTAACAGATTATTTAGAATTGAACCCCAATGCCAATAATGTTGGCCGTAGAGTAATTTTACCATCTTCATTCAATGGATCTCCAAGAAATATGTATCAGAATTATTTAGATGTAATGTCAATTGTACAACATTTCGGAAAGCCTTCTTTGTTTATTACAATGACTTGCAATCCAAGTTGGCCTGAAATAGTTAGCAATATTGGTGTAGGTGAGTCAGCTAATTTTCGACCTGATATTGTTGTGCGTGTATTCAAGTCCAAACTGAAAGCACTAATTGAGGGCCTTATACTAAAAAAATCTTCGGTAAAGTTGAATCACTCATTTATACAATTGAGTTTCAAAAGAGAGGATTGCCTCATGCTCACATTTTACTCTCTTTAAATGAGCAAGATAAAATTGTTAACGCTACCGATATTGATAAAGTTGTATCTGCGGAGATTCCTAACATTCAAACACATCCTACATTACATGAATATGTTGTAAAACACATGATGCATGGTCCATGTGGTGTACTTAATCCAAATTCTGTATGTATGAGAGATGGAAAATGCACAAAAGATTATCCAAAACGATTTAATGAATTTACATGTGAATCATTAAATGGATATCCATTATACAGAAGGCGTGATAATGGTATTAATGCTGAAGTTCGCGGTAGTTGCCTCGACAATTGTTATGTTGTACCATACAATCCGTATTTACTTGCCATATTTAATTGCCATATAAATGTTGAAGTATGCACTACAGTTAAAAGTGTTAAATACATTTATAAATACGTGTATAAAGGCTATGACCGTGCATCTGTTGAATTAGGTTCAGAGAGAAATGAACCAGGTCAAGAAATACAAATTGATGAAGTTAAAAATTTTTTAAATGGCCGTTATGTCGGATCAACTGAAGCTGTATGGCGCATCTATGAATTACCACTGCATTTTCAATCACATGTCATCGTTAGACTTGACATTCATTTACCGCGTAGACAGAATGTTTACTTTCGAGAAGGGCAAGAACGTCAAGCAATTGAAAATGGAAGACAAACAAAATTATTAGCATTTTTTGAATTGAATCGATCAGATCCATCAGTGCATGAATATAAGTATATTGAAATTCCTTTGCATTATGTGTGGGAAGATTCCTGAAAAAATGGAAGAAGAGAAGGCGTGGAGGTGATAAAATCATTACACGCATATATGTAGTATCACCAAAAGACATCGAACTTTTCCATTTACGATTGCTTTTATTACATGTCTGTGGTCCAAAATCATTTGAGGATGTTAGAACATACAATGGAATTATACACACTTCTTTTGTTGAAGCGTGCCATGCTCGCGGCATCGCTTCAAATGATAATGAATGGCGCGAATGTTTAAATGAAGCAAAAGAATTACATTCACCAAAACAAATGCGAAATTTATTTGGTTACATTTGTGCATTAAATGTGCCAGCCAATGCATTCGCGTTATGGAATGAATTTAAAGTATATCTTAATGAAGATTTTTTGAGAGATTACAACGAAGAAGTATCCTTTAACACAGCTCTATTAGAAATTGAATATATTTTGAATGTTCATAATTTGTCATGTCAAGAACTTGGTTTACCAGTTCCCACGTATTCGCAGAGAACAGACGAAGCAAATGCTATTGATCCAATAGAACAAGAGTTTCTGTTTTGTGAGCATTATGAAACTGCAAATATTGAACAGCGTAATCTAATTGATCGTGTGATTCGTGAAGTTTTGCACCATGGTACTGGATCTAATGTTTTTTGTTTAACCGCTCATGCAGGTTGTGGAAAAACTTTCACACAAACACCAATCATTCACAAATTAAATTCGCTTAATCTTAGTTGCATTGCAACAGCGTTCAGTGGCATAGCTTCAACTCTATTACTTGGAGGTAGAACTTTACACAATGTGTTTAAATTGCCTATACCCATTTTGGAAAATCTGTAGCGAAAATTACCGCAAATAGTAGCTATGGACGTTACATAAATTCATCATCATTGATAATTATTGATGAAATTTCTATGTGCCCACTGCAAGTGTTGAAAATCATAGATAAATTATTGCAAGATCTATGCGATGAAAATGATAAACATAAACCATTTGGAGTGAAAACGATACTTCTGTGCGGTGATTTTCGGCAAATCTTACCAGTTGTCCCACATGGATCACGTGCAACTTTAATTGAAAATTGTGTCACGAGTTGGCATAAATTTGTTTATTTTCATAAAGTAACGTTTACTCAAAATATGAGAGCCTTACCAAGTGAAATAGAATTTGTCGAATTCTTGAAAAAAATTGGTAATGATGAAGCCCCACAATTCCCTCAGTTTGGTGAAAATATTATTGAAATACCTCAGCAATTAATAGGAGATGAAAATAATATTATTAATGAGGTGTATGGAAATATTTCCGAAAACATACTCTCAGATAACATATTGAAGTCAGTTATTTTAGCACCTAAAAATGATGACTGTACTTTTATTAATACTGATATACTTAATCGAATACCAGGTGAACAGAAAACATATCATAGCTACGATAAAATAATTTGTGATGATGACAATGAAATCAATAACTATCCAGTAGAGTTTTTGAATTCTTTGACTATTAGTGGTTTGCCACCATATAAGTTAGTATTGAAAGTTAATTGCATCGTTTTACTGATCAGAAACTTAAATACAAAGGAAGCATTAGTCAATGGAACAAGAATGTGCATCAAGTGTATGCATCGTAATGCTATTGATTGCGAAGTTTTAACTGGAACCGCACGCAATAAGAGAATTTTGATTCCACGTATAAATTTAACATATTCCGGTACTGTTTTACCATTTAACTTTCAAAGAACTCAATTTCCAATTATACCTGCATTTGCGATGATAATAAATAAGTCTCAAGGACAAACATTCGAAAAAATTGGAATTTTATTGAGGCAGCCAGTTTTTACACATGGTCAATTGTACGTCGCAGCAAGTAGAGTTCTATCATTCGATGGTTTGAGATTTTATATTTCCGAATATAATGCCCAAGGGCATTTAGCAAATGATGAAAGAGTTTTTACAAAAAACATCGTTTACACAGAAGTTCTGAATCATTAAATTCACTTTCAAACTATTTTAAGTTCAATGGACAACATTTATTTTTTTAACCGCCCGGTTTTTTTGATTTAATGAAAAATATATAAAAAAATACGAGGCACTTATTTTTTATTTCATTTTTTATTTTGTATTAATTTTTTATTTAAATTTTATATAATTCGAAAAAGATAGGCAAAATAACTGTGTAGCCTTGGCGAAACCTGGTCAGTATGGCAATAAAAAAAACCCAAGGAAATGTCAAAAACACGTTATTGCTTTTTAAATATGGCTTAGCCAAGCTAAACCTCATTTTTCCTATCTTTCATATTTTTCAAATAACTCGAAAATTAATGCATAGAAAAAAAAATTAAAAAATTATATAAGCTTTGTAGCAGATAATCTTCAAACTGTTTTCGAATTTTGTACCTTACCAAAAATGAAATGTAATCCACTGGAATTGAAAACAATGTATCTTATACTTCTATGAATGTTAAGTCTCATTTTTAGTAGCGTTTATTTGATTCAATAATAACATGAAAAAATTAAAACTGACAATGAATTATATCAAAAAATAAATACGAATACAAGCTGTAATTGTGTTTTTTTTTCAACTGTTACTAACATTAAATTTTAAATTTCATAGGTATTGCAGGGAATTAAGGCAAACAACACACGCTAATGACGTATTTGTACACGCTCGCAGCTGACGTAATAGAACAAAATTCAAAAAAATTATATGCAACGATTATAGAGGTATACTCTTTGACAAAAGAACCTCAATAACGTTCAAACTTAAAAATTTAATGAATTACGGTCGAATTTCGACCACTAGTATTTATAAATATCTAGTTCTCTAAGAAAATTTAAAAGTAAACAAAATTAATATTTTTCCTAAATTGAGAAAATAGCACCCGGTGTGGACCACACCCCCCAGGTACGCCACTGCCAAACATTGTGGAATTATGCAAAAAAAAATCTAAGTTTATTCTTTACAAATCTAAGTTTTTAAACAGATGTCAATACTGTGAGACATAGCATCTGTCCTAAAATTTATAGTTAACCTTTTGCTTGTGAAAATGTCATTTATATAAACCATCATAAAAAAAAAGGTTGTGAACAGTGACATAAATCTTCAGTATACATGGTGGCAAATGAATGGACTTCCCTGAAGACACTTCAATTGATATTGAATGACATAACAATTTAGAATGTTTCAGTTATAAACTTGACCTTAAGAAAATATTTGCTATTATTCTATTTAATTACACTGAAAGAAGTATCACTTGAAAATCTGCAAAGTGTATAGTTTGTGCTGCTTCACAAATTAAAGAGTATTCCAACTGCAAACAAGAGAAAAGCATAACAGCAGTCACAGGCACATAACAAAATGTCTCCATGGACAGTGTTCACTTCTTTATGAAAATGTACACATGTGCATAAACAGAATGCCACAGTAAATAGCATTTGCTTCCATATGACAAATTATGCATGAGCTAGGTTGGGTACAGCCTCTGGTAGTTAAAATACACAATAGGAATCACACACAGGCCACTCTGAGGCAGTGAAGTCACGTGCACCAAGCACAGGAAAACAATGAACAGCATATGTAAAGTTTGTGTTTGCTTTTTACATGATATATGACAAGTTCTACTATTAATACAATATATGGATATTAAAAGAAATTGAACGTTTTATAAGTTTAAATGATCAAATCATCATTATACATTACATTTTATTGAATTTAAAGAATGATGGAGATAAATAAAATAGGGCAATTTTTTCTTAAAGGAACTCTTCTAATGAACAGTAATATAAATATTGCTACGACAGCGTAGAACAATCTAGGCGTTTATCGAATGTGCCAGAAAGATCTCGACGTAAGCGTGTGGTGTACGTGCTACTAAACGCATGTTACGAGAAATTTCTCGACTTTGCCAGCCTTCGCTCGGGCGCTCGGACTGTGTCAAGGCCGCAGCAATTACGTAGTTCGCGAGAGATAAGACGCAGTTTGGAAGCTTCTGGTGTGTGTAGCGTAACTATAAATACATCGCGTCGCGCCCTTAGTTTTTCAGTTCAATGCGAGATTTTTGACTGTGCGGTTCGAGAGTATTAGTGCGATATATTTACAGAGCGGTTCGAGTTATTACGGTGTACGTTCAAGTAGTTATTAGTGAAGTGTTGCGTTTTATATTCGGACGGTATAATTGTAATACAGTTGAGTTTTAATATTAGTGGACATTTTACTGCGTATGAACAATTTCATTTGATTTGTTGTAGACACTGTGTTGTTAATTACGAACTGTTTTACTATAACAATTAAAGGTGTGATTAGTGACTTAATTGGTGTCTTGTACTTATTTTGTTTCCACTGTACCTACGACGATCGAGTAGACCGTCGTAACAGTGGTGTCAGAACTGGGATAGAACGGTTAACAGTGGAAACAGTGGACGCTTTGTACAAGACGAGTGTGATTCGTAATTAATCGATAAACAATGGATGCCAGTCAGATGATGGAAAATTTACAGGCGCTGCTGTTGCAGACAGAAAAACGACAGGACGAGAAACGCAGACAGGAGGCGGAGGAAGCAGAAAGACGACAAAAAGAAGAACGAATACAAGAAAGAGAAGAAGCAGAAAGACGACAAAAAGAAGAACGAATACAAGAAAGAGAAGAAGCAGAAAGACGACAAAAAGAAGAACGAATACAAGAAAGAGAAGAAACAGAAAGACGACAGGATGAAAAACGGAAGCAGGAAGCAGATGACATCAAGGAGTTAATACAGCAGCAAAAGCAGACACAAGAACAAACCGCTGCAGAGTTGGGTCTCCTACGAGGTGAGCTTAATAAGCAAGTAACTAAAATATCGGAGGTACAAGAATCAATGACATTAAAAATAGCTGAAGTAGAAAAATCTGTCTTGACTGTGGAGGAATCGATGTCTACAAAAATATCTGTTATAGAAGAATCTGTGTCAAATAAAATATCTGCAGTAGAAAACGCAATGGCAAACATAAGAGAACAAATTAAAACTGAAGTTGAACAGTGCATGAAGATTCAACCAAAACAAATTTCTGAACAGACTGTACCAGTGATCAAGACAGAAAATAAGTTAACAGAGAAAGTCACTTTGCCTTCAGTAGGGACAGTTCATGTCAAAGCTCCAACCTTTGACGGAAGCACTCACTGGGCAACGTACCTCCGCCAATTTGAAGCTGCTGCATGCGCAAATAATTGGACAGAAAAAGACAAGGCTGTTTTGCTTGTTCTTGCATTAAAAGGACCCGCGGCAGAACTACTACAGAAAGTGCCACCTGACAGCCAGAACACCTATGCCGAGTTGATAAAAGCTCTGGAATTACGGTATGGTGATAAACATTTGCGAGATGTGTACTGCACCCAGTTGAGAGCAAGGCGACAACATTCCGGGGAAAGTCTTCAAGAGTTTGAAGCAAGTATTGACAGACTAATTAGACTGGCCTATCCTGAAGCGCCAGAAGATTTTCGAACGCGTTTTGCGATGCAGACATTTACTGCCGGTGTCCGAGATAACGAACTACAGCAAGTGTTACGAATGGCAAGACACCAGAACAGTGCGGACGCCCTGGTACATGCTTTGCAATTTGAGGCCGCCAAATCAGCGTCTGGTTGGACAAGTCATAAAGTGCGCGAGCTAAAAGATCGCGACGGCACAGACGATGAGGAGGAAGAACAAGGAACAGAGACTCGACGGTCGGCGCCACAGAATAAAATAAGAAAGGATGGAAGACCGAAGTGTTATCGATGTGGGAAACCTGGACATCTACAACGAGATTGTCGGGTTAGAATTCAGCAGCAGGGAAACGAGCAATAGTCGGTGCAACGGGGCGTGTGCTGACTAACTGGAGGAACGAAGCCCCTAGAGAATACGCAATTTCTACGCTTCAGAAAAACACCGGGAGCTTGGTAGTTACCGGATTTGTTCAAGAAAGGCCAACCTCGATTACAGTTGACACAGGCGCAACAGTTTCTATTGTGCGCCCCGACGTGGTGAAAGATCTCAAGCCAATCTGGTGCTCTTGCAGCTTGCGAACAGCTACTGGACGGCCTGTAAAAGTGTATGGAAAAGTGGAGATACACCTACGCCTCGGTAGACTTGAGTTTAATCATCAAGTACTTGTTGCAGACATTGTGGATGAAGCAATTCTTGGTGTGGACGTTATGAACGCATACGGATTTATAGTCGACTTCAAAAACAGTGTCTTGAGAATCGGAGGCGAAGAGGTAATGCTATCAACAATGACGACAGCAGAAAAATCGATGGACGTCATAAACCAAGTGGCCGTAACTGTTCCGCCAAACTCCGAAAAGATCATCATGGTTAGAACTGCGGTAGATACTAGGGGCAATCAGTGCTCTATAGTCGAACCCCAGGTAGTCAGCACACCGGGCATACTAATTGCCAGAAGTTTAGTAAAACCTGACGAAACCGGAAATGTACCTATTAGAGTGGCGAATATTTTGGATCAAGCTATCACTTTACAAAGCAATACACTCCTAGGCAAATTGACTCCTGTGGCCTGGGTAGCCGGAATAACGCAACGAAGACCCAGTTCTTCGGATACTTCTAAATTACCAGAGGAACTGCAAGAATTATTGAACAGATCTTCTAACGACCTCTCAAGTGGTGAGGTAAAAGAACTCGGACAGTTTTTACACGAATTCAAAGATTGTTTTGCAGTTCGGGGACAGTCACTGGGAAGAACCTCTCTTGTGCAACATCGCATCAATACTGGGGACACAACACCGATACGCCAACCTCCTCGAAGGCCTCCATTATCTAAACAAGAGGAGATGTCTCGGTTAGTACAGGACATGTTGACAGAGGGAGTAATTGAACCTTCGTCAAGTGCTTGGTCTTCCCCTGTAGTGCTGGTAGCGAAGAAGGATGGTGGATTGCGTTTCTGCGTAGACTACCGGAGGTTAAATGATGTTACAAAGAAAGACTGCTATCCATTACCTCGCGTTGACGATACACTCGACACGTTGTCCGGAGCACAGTGGTTTTCCACATTGGACCTGAAGAGTGGATATTGGCAAGTGGGTCTTCATCAAGAAGACAAGGAAAAGACCGCTTTCTCGACCCCAAGTGGCTTATTCCAATTTAACGTCATGCCATTTGGACTCTGTAATGCACCGGCAACATTTGAGAGATTGATGGACCTGATACTTCGAGGCCTGACGTGGAAAACTTGCCTTGTTTACTTAGACGATGTCATAGTGATCGGGAAGACTTTCGAAGATCATTTGGAAAACCTTAAGGAAGTTCTAACTAGAATTCACGGTGCACAACTGAAGCTGAGCCCGAAGAAGTGTTCTCTATTCCAGAAGGAAGTACAGTATTTGGGCCATCTGGTTTCGGCAGCGGGCGTTAGCATGGATCCTAATAAAGTAGACACCGTAAGAGACTGGCCAGTTCCGAAGAATAAACACGAAGTTCGGAGTTTCCTGGGGTTATGCTCATATTACCGACGTTTTGTGAAAGGCTTCGCTACTATTGCTAAACCACTACATGAGCTAACGGAAAATAAACGAAACTTTCAATGGTCGAGAGAGTGTGAACAAGCATTTAGAACGTTGAAGATTGCATTATGTTCGCAGCCAATTCTCGCTTTTCCAGCTTCCGAAGGGAAGTACATCGTAGACACAGACGCAAGCAATACTGGTCTAGGAGCAGTTTTGTCTCAAGTGCAGAACGGTGAAGGACGAGTAATAGCGTATTACAGCAAGACGCTTTCTAAACCAGAGAGAAATTATTGTGTTACAAGAAGAGAGTTGTTGGCAATTGTCAGAGCTTTTGAGCACTTCCATAAATACCTCTATGGGAGAGAGTTTTCACTACGTACCGACCATGCTGCACTTGCATGGCTCTTGAGATTTAAAAATCCGGAAGGACAGTTGGCAAGGTGGCTCGAACGTCTGCAAGAGTACAACTTCAAGGTACAACATCGGCGGGGGCGCCTGCACGGTAATGCAGATGGCTTATCACGAAGACCATGCCCGGAAGACTGCCGACATTGCCACAGAAAGGAAGAACAAAACTCAAGTAAACAAGTTCGAGCCATCACTGTAGATTTCCTGGCTGATGGCTGGACAACACAAGACTGTCGACAAGAACAGATGACTGATGAAGACATTGGACCGATCTTGACAGCAAAAGAGGAAGGTCGCCGCCCGGATTGGCAAGATATCTGCCATGGTTCCGAAGTGCTGAAGGGCTACTGGGCACAATGGGAATCTCTCACCTTAGAAAACGGATTGCTGAAAAGGGCTTGGGAAAGTGCAGATGGACGAGACGTGGTCATGCAGTTGATAGTTCCCCGAAGTAAAGTGCAGTCTGTTTTGAAGGAGATGCATGATGGAACATCTGGAGGCCATCTTGGCGTTAACAAAACCCTTGACAAAATACGGAAGCGATTCTATTGGCTTCATCTTCGCCACGACGTAGAGGAATGGGTTCGGACGTGTGAAATATGTGCTGCAAGCAAGGGCCCACAAACCAGAAGCAGGGGAAAAATGAGACAGTATAACGTTGGACAACCTTTCGAGAGAATTGCCATAGACATTGCTGGACCATTCCCAGTTACTGACGATGGAAACCGGTACATCATGGTTGTAGGTGACTACTTTACTAAGTGGGTGGAAGCCTACGCAATTCCAAATCAGGAGGTTACCACTGTGGCAAAGCAGTTAGTTCACAACTTCTGTTGCCGTTATGGAGCCCCTATGGAAATCCATACGGATCAAGGGAGAAATTTCGAATCAGGAGTGTTTAAAGAATTATGCCGTCTACTTGGAATTCGAAAGACCAGGACAACGCCTCTGCATCCTCAGTCGGACGGGATGGTTGAGAGATTCAACAGGACACTTGAGCAGCATCTTTCGAAAGTTGTTGACGAGAACCAAACAGACTGGGACCAACGTATACCACTATTCCTTATGGCGTATAGATCATCAGTACATGACACAACCGGCATGACTCCAGCAAAATTGGTGTTTGGGCGGGAGATTCGTCTTCCTGGGGACTTGATGTTTGGATCACCTGAGACTCAGTCCCAAGAGCCAAAGAACTATTCCTCGCAATTAGAAAACCAACTGCGAGAAATGAATCGCTTGGTAAGAGGACGGCTCAAGATTGCCAGTGATAAAATGAAAACTCGGTATGACATTCGCAGCAATAGTGTGGGTTTCCAAGAAGGCGATCAGGTCTGGTTGTTCAATCCAAAGCGCCGTCGTGGTCGCTCACCTAAGCTTCAGTCTAACTGGGAAGGACCCTACACTGTAAAAAAAAGGATTAACGATGTTGTTTATCGGATTCAACAGGAAGGACAGCGAAAGTTCAAGGTCGTCCACCTAGATCGCCTGGCTAAATACAAATTTAGAGACGCTTTGCCAGTTCGGGACGAACAGGCTTAAGGAGGGGGAAGTGCTACGACAGCGTAGAACAATCTAGGCGTTTATCGAATGTGCCAGAAAGATCTCGACGTAAGCGTGTGGTGTACGTGCTACTAAACGCATGTTACGAGAAATTTCTCGACTTTGCCAGCCTTCGCTCGGGCGCTCGGACTGTGTCAAGGCCGCAGCAATTACGTAGTTCGCGAGAGATAAGACGCAGTTTGGAAGCTTCTGGTGTGTGTAGCGTAACTATAAATACATCGCGTCGCGCCCTTAGTTTTTCAGTTCAATGCGAGATTTTTGACTGTGCGGTTCGAGAGTATTAGTGCGATATATTTACAGAGCGGTTCGAGTTATTACGGTGTACGTTCAAGTAGTTATTAGTGAAGTGTTGCGTTTTATATTCGGACGGTATAATTGTAATACAGTTGAGTTTTAATATTAGTGGACATTTTACTGCGTATGAACAATTTCATTTGATTTGTTGTAGACACTGTGTTGTTAATTACGAACTGTTTTACTATAACAATTAAAGGTGTGATTAGTGACTTAATTGGTGTCTTGTACTTATTTTGTTTCCACTGTACCTACGACGATCGAGTAGACCGTCGTAACAATATTTTATTCTGCTGCTTGATTAAATGATGATTATATGTTTAAGCACATCTTTAAACAAATGATTAGTTACCCATATAGGTTAGGTTATTATAGGAGGTATTATTTATAACCATATTACCATACAATAGTATAGGGTAATAAGAGATGTAGTTTTTACTAACCTAAATCAACAACAGAACTAAAGTTGGCACATTTTTTGGACTTTTTCTCTTCATGTCCATGTTGAAACTTACCTTTTACAGGCTTTCTTCTTGATTAGCTGCACACACACACACACACACGTTCTTTCCTCTGTAAAATCGTGGCATGTGGGTACGGCATGACCAGCATGTGGAAAAACCCACACACGGTAAATAGACGAGAAATGTTTTTGCAGATGGTAGTGCAGGGCGTTTGGTTTACAAGGGAAAGATTGTATGTGTATGGGACAAAAGTTGTTGTTAGGCATGTCACTTATCGTGGCATGTTGTCACCTACAAATTTTCAGCATTCCATGGTTTATCCCTCGCCATCTCCTATGTACAGCCACGAGTAGCCTACTTGGAAAGATGGTGAGTAGTTCTCTCGTTATGACTGTAAGTTATATATTTGTTTATATCTCTCATGTCACCGTTAATAATGCCAATTTAACCCACAATAGTATTATAGTTTTTTATGACAGTTAAGTGACAATAAAATAGGATTAGAAACCATTAAAACCTAATATGATTACGAACCATTACAATTTTGTTAATTAAAACTAACTCATTTAAACAATCGGTGTTTTTGCAACACAGCCTCCAACAAAACACTCCTCCTGCTTATTTTCAGGCATCACATTGATTCTAGCAGTAGTTCACATAAATTTTTTTACTTTTATTAAAAATAAAATTTGTTTGTTGGAGTATAAATGGCATTTTTCACATGTTACATGTGCTAGAATGTGATTTCAGTTGTATTTCAGGTTATGGTTGATTTGCTAACTGCGAAATACGAGGTTGTTTGGCTAACATACAAGTACTCTACCTTAAAGGTACTTGGATAATAGGCAAGTGTTCAGAAAGAAGTAACAAAAAATCCATTTGAGGATACAAAAATGTACACACTGGTCATCTGCAGATGCACCACTTTTTAAATTGTAAATTTGCTTTAACTCTTTTGTAAATGAACCTCTCATGAACTGGATTTTTTCCACAAAATCACGATCAGCATCAGTGTATACACTGCAGTAAAACTGGACACATGCATCATATCCAGAATTTTTTTGACTTCTGTTAACATATTCTTTTGATTTCAATTTCCACAAAGCTGGATGTGCAAGATTTTAAGGAACTCTTTGCTGACTTGTCTAATGTCATTCAACTTGAGCAATACAAAACAACTAATGCCATGGACTGAGGAGTGGTACGTATGACTTTAGCAACAACAAAACACTACCACACGCTATTCCAAATGAAAGAGTGGAGCGAATCCTTCCCTGTTTTATTAAGGTGTGGGATGCACTTACTGACACATGATTTTAATCAGTGCTGCACTTTTCCAAGGAAAAGAATGATTGTGCAGGCTGCTATTAGTTATTTTATTCTTCTGAATGCATTTGTGGGCACAAACTGAGTTATGTATGGCAACTTTGCCTATGCCACTAAACTTGGGCCATTAAAATAGGGTTCTTTTAAAATTATATCACATTCACTTTTAAGCTTGTTAGTTGAGTGATGGGTAAGTTACAATTTACAAATGTGAAAACCTTTATTTATTGTTATAAACAAATCAATAAAACTGTAAATACCAAGGAAAACATATGAAGTGCCTTCATAACACTTTTAGATAGTAATTCAGCCACTTTTCTTATGTTTCGTCTGTCAGATTCAGTAACTGAAGTGTGATTTCAGAAATTTTGTAAGCAGTTTTCAAAGCTGTGCTTTTTGGTGGCTAATTTGGTTTACCTTGATAACTTTAGTAACTTCCATTCCCTTTAAGCAAAAGATGGTTCCTCATAAACTTTCAAAGTGCCTAATATCATTAAGATATATCAATTCCTTCTTCAGATATAACGTTTTCCTTAAAAAAAAACACAAAATGGTGGCCAGATGGATAACAAGATGTTTCCAGACCTATGTTTATAAGAACCTTTTTCTGTTTTACTGATGTGTAGAATAACATGTGTATAGTGAGGACACTTTTTACGTCCTGTATATATATTGTTTCAATGACAGTTATGCAACTGGCATAATAGCCTGTAACGACACTAATTAGAGGTGACATTGAACATGTATCATGTAAACAGCGTCTTTGCATGTGGAACATTCTCGCAGTTTCTAGAGCTGATGCGCATCTTCACTTGTCCCAATTGTTTTACAACTTAGTGGAACTTTTTCAGTATGTAATTTACACAGTTCCTGTCAACTATAAATACATAGATACAATAACCACATCACAGAGCCAATAATTCTGAAATTATGAATCAAAGCAATAAAAAGTAATAAGATGGTTGTGAATTTGCAAATCAGTTCATGTTATTGGGCAGTGGTATTCTGTGGTTCATTGTGACAGTTTTAATTACTGATATTTGTTGTTTGTTATATTTGTATGGATGTTGGATAATTGCAAACTTGACAAATTGCCATTGCGATGTGTTTTTTTTTTTAATTGAAACTAGTATTAAAGTTACATAATACTTGTTGTATAAGTTCTGATTACTGAAACATCACCACCATTTGATTTATTCAAAAAGGCAAAATTCAAAATAGACACATTTTATGCAACAAATACATAGACATAAAACGGTAATAGAAGGAAGTACTTTACAGTATACATTGTCTATTCAGAAAGTATCTAGCCAAACAATATAAAAAATAGGCTATCTAGGGCAATGCTACCTCGACTCCCATTCACAAATATTCAAATTTGAGACATTGCACTCTTTTCCAAGCATTCTTTTCATTTTTCAAAATAGTATGAAAATTCCTCCACCTAGATCATTGTCAGCCAGCTTGCAATATTCATCACGTTCATCTCACTTATGTTCTGAAATGTCCAGTACATCTTCCAAGAAGCTTTTATACCAAACAACAGAAACACCAAAATTTGCACAGGGCCAAAACTAGGCTATAGAGGGGCTGACAAGTATGGGACATATTATATATTTTACTAAAAGAACCATGAAAAGAATGGGCAGACAAATGTTATTATGAAACCGTCAGTCACAACTTGCCCACTGCTGCAGCCTATTTTTTTCTTACTATATCACTTGGTTGACATAAAACTTAGACATAATATTCCCTATTTTATTACTTACCTTTTAAACATTCCTACAAGCCAAAGTACTGTTAATTATATAATAATAATTATTATTATTACTATTATAGTATAATTTTATTTTCTGTAACTTCAGTTGAACATGTTTCTAATATGGAATCATTGAATGATTTTTCTATTATTCTTTTGTTGAAGTAGCTTTATACACAGCCAGCTTCTGTAAGAACAATCTTGGGACAATACTGAATCCATTTATTTATTTAGACTATCCCCAGGACCCCAATTAAAACCAAAATTGGTTCTTCAGGAAAAGTCAAAATTGTTAATTCTGAAATTTTTTTTAAACCTAGATTTTAAAGCTAGTGACATCAATTTCTTACTTTATTCAGTAAACAGCATATGCCCAAAGCCTTTATGTAATAGGAAGAACTGTCTAATAATGTGAGTATTGTATACGTACAATAAACATAAAACTATGTCTCACATAAATTCACAATGCAGACAAGAATGGCCTGTTTAAGAAAGAATTTATAACAAAACTAAACAAAAATTAGTCTATAATTATGAAAAGCATGAACTGGAGGAAAACTAACAAAAACAACATGTCCATTACTATTGGTCATCACAAATTATATTTAAGGCTGACAGTAAAGTTATCTGAAGTTATGTGCAAAGGTCATATGAAAGGAGGATAGATTCTGGTTTGTCTGGTTAATGATTCGACATACAATTTTTGTCTACAAGAAGAAATCCACCATATCTAAAATTCATGAATCATCCTCAAAAAAACTCCTGCTAAACACAATCCTATGTATCCTTAAGAATAAAGGGGGTAATGAGAGTATGCCAACTATCTTCCTGCCGCCCAGCTAAAATTCACTAATACAGCCAATCGAACAAAATCACATTCAGACCACAACATTAAAATATTAAACATCTGATCAGTGCATGGCAATGCATGACTCAATGAATTTTGAGGAAGTACATAATTGGATAAATAGAAAATTATATGAATTGGAAACAATGTAATTATTAAAACTGTACTAAAGGATGTACTTGACTGAAATTGGGAAGTACGATGCCAATATGAAAGTAAGAAAGCCAGGAATGAAACATGACATAATTTTGTCTTTTAACATTTGCATTAAATGGGCAATCAAAGACAACCTTTTTCATGTCAAATCCTGCTGTACATGTGCTTCGTAAATCTACACAAACAAATGTAACTTTTAATCTGAAGCAGGATAATGTATTTAAAGTGCATTTATACAGATTATTTTTTAATAAAAGATAGGAAATGTTCAGTAACAAAACTATCATTTATTTTGTGGCTAAAACTAAATTTTAGTTTACAAATTATTAAATTTGTTAATGTCTAGTTTAAGATTGTAATATAGTACAAGTTACTATGATAAAAAAATCTTAATTTGGTCCAGTTTTATTTCTGTTTTATCCTTTTACATAGTACTAAATCCATAATGTATGCTTAGTAACATAATTAAAAATCTTAAGGTGATATATTAATACAAAAACTGGTAATCTGTGAATTTTATGTTGGATTGTATTAGTATATTCTACCTACTCTGAAGATGGGCGTGTTACAGAGCCTTTCATAGCAGTGGCACTTCTCAAAATAAGCTCCTTAATTTTACATAAAGGTAACTTAAGAAATTTTGTGGAATAAGCTATTGCATCATATAATGTTACAAATTTCAGTGTTTCGAAGTATAAAAAATATTTATTTGAACAAAAACATAAGTTGTAAATTCGATACAATTTTTGTCAATTAAAATGAAAAAAAACCTGTTTTTTTATCAAAATGTATGACAATATATTATTAATTAAATTTATTAGGCATCTCCAATAAACAACAAGGGTACTTGCAAAATTATTTTACAAATATATTTATCAACATGCATTAAAGTTTATATCATTTAATAGCAATACACTGAATTACAATATGCAGTTACTCTGACATTATCAAATATAATTCATTGTTTTCATTCTTGAGTATATACAATACATTTACAGTTGACACACAACTCAAGTATAAAACTACTAGGTAAAATCAATGAAGTAAACATTCATGTTTTTGAACACAACTCAAATCACAAAAATGCAGTGGTTTCTGATGCATATATTCACACAAATATATGCTACATGATTAGTACACTGATATGTAAACAGTATATTACTAATATGTGGTTATACAAATTTCACAAAATTAACTTTTATAAGACATATTCACATATATGACTCTCCCCCTTTTGTGTGTGTGTGAGACTTAAAGCTTTCACATATATATACAGTATACTTAATACTAAGTTATAGTTTCCTTTGGTAAACATACTTCACAAGGTAAAGTACATACACTTCACACTGTTTATTGTTGATTATTTGGTGGTCTATCCCCAGGACCCCAATTAAAACCACCTGGCTGTTCTTCTGGAATGGGCGTATAATCTGGATCTTCTGGAGGTGCATCAAACAATGACTTCCTATAAAGATTATAAAAAATATAATAAGACATTAAAATCGCGCTATATTTAAATAATAATAATAATAATAATCATATGGATATATAACATACACCCATATTAATTTACATATTCAATTTTGAAACCTTAACTGGAAAAACTCAAAAGCCTTGTTTCTTTAATAAAAATCTTTCTCTACGTACATGCTCCCCCCCCTCTCACATATATGAATTAGTCTTTTTTAAAAAGGCATAAGTCACGATTTCAGCCATTTTGACTTTTTGAACATTCCACGTTCCTTAAATATATTGAGTTTTTTTAAAAGGGTGTATAGATTGTCTATAATAAATGGAACTATAAAATATTTAATATTCTGGGGTTTTTTAAAAAGGCGTATGTCAGTGACTTACGGTCTTTTAAAAAAAACTGATCAGCAAATAATTTTCGTCTGTCTTAGAAACAGCTGTTGCAGGCTTGTTATTCTTTTCTATTGTTGTTGATCATCTGATCAGTGATCCTAATCTTAGTGACTGTGGTCGTACTTTTCATGCATAACATTTTGATTATTATTTATTAAAAACTTTAGACTTTTAAAACCTATTATTATTACGATGTATAATAGTAATATTTTTACTAATTCTACTAATATAGTAGGATCTCCCAGGAAAAGAAGGACAAGTAATCCATCCGCGTACAAAGTCAACAAAGTTAAATTAGCCCGTTTGAAAGGTCAATCATACATTAATCATGTAACATGACCAAGTGTTACATAACCTAGACATATACCCATAGAATTAATAAATACATGAAGGTAATGTAAGTAGATAATATAATGATGAAAGTAGCGAAGAAGAGAAGGACCAACGAAGAAGAAAGAAGAAGAAGTGCCACAAGAAGCAGTAAACAAAACACTGCTTGACACTACAACCAATACTATAACTGACACAAACTAATGGACAAGCTAAATTCACTATAAGCTGTCAAGCGAGTCAGTGAATAACTTGAATGTAATTTCACATGTTAATAAAAATAATCAAGTAACGACCCGAATAATCTAATATCAGCAACAGTATTTGGCTGAGAATAAATCAACAATGACTAGTAACTATTAAAGCCTATGACTAAGATTAGCTATGGCCACAATATAAAATTGAAACGGTATTGCAATCTCAAATGTACTCATAAGAAGTAAAAATAATTGTAAGAGGGAACCTTATATAAGTAAGTTACCTCATCAATGTACCAAATGTAACTAATGAACATTATTAAGGCATAAACCCGATGTAAAAGGTATGCCTAGGCAACGCCTAAAACGAACGATTGTCAGTAAGGTGATAAGTAGAAAGGACTACTAGTGTAAATAACGTACACTGAACAATTATTATACCAAGTGTAGCAATAAGCATTGTTAATGTATTATACAAGTAATAACTCAATTATTAATGAAAAGCATAGAGCGAAATAGTGTAAACAAAATGTAATTAGGAAGTAAGGATAGTTCATAGTAGTGTATTACATCAGTAAGTTAAGATTTAATAATTATATTCACTAAATAAGTATAAAGACGGATATATTAGTGTTCCGACACAGACATTTAAGTGAAAACGCTATGTGAAACACAAATAATTTATTGATAAGAGAAAATCGTGGCCGGCGTCGCTAGCAGACGACGGCGCGAAGCCATATATCTGAACATTATTTGTTAAGAAATGTCAGTGAAAGTGTGAATAAAACCAGTGTCAAACTATATCAAATTAAAGAGTAAAAAATATCCTTTAATTTGATAGCGATACAACCACGATCGCAACTATAATAAGTGCGTGACATGCGTTAGCATCATTTGTAAATAGAAAGTAAGAAATTTGTTTATCAATAATAACAACAACGTCAACTGTCAATCATCTTAGCCAAAAGACGGTTGATGACGGTTGGAAAGACAATGCGTCATTTTTGTAACGTCTGGTTGAGCCAATCAGAAAATAGCTTACTAAATGAAACAATCGCCTAAGCCTCATCAAAACAGGGGGTATATAACGGGAGCGCGAGTTTTTCCATTACCACTTTTTGACAGTCATCTCGAGCAAGCAGGTGTCGCTCGTCACATCAAAATTTTATTAAATTATAGTATCATGTAATAGTGCGTCCATTGAATCATTTCGGCAACAACAAGCAACTACAATACAGTCTACCTAGAATCAGTGCATCGATGTAAAGTATTTATTTTATTTAGTGCGGGATATATCGAACAGGAGAAAATAATTAACCAGTATTATAAAAAGTCCATTTTAGTCAGAAGTGGACAAATATTCTCTGTTCAAGTGCGAGTGCAGTGTAAAACCAGGCTCATTATAATCCGACCACTGGAGTGTTTAATTAAATTTTAATCTAAAAGATTAAAATAAAGAGGTAACATCGTGACAATTTATTCCATTAATCTGAGTGCACTGATATATATATTTTGTAAACAAAATTTGTACTGACGCATAACACCAAAACATTTTCTGTGTTACACAATGACTGAATTTATTTAGTGGATTTGTCGATCCTGTTTAAGAATGATGTTAGTCTTCAGTGGTCTCTATATAACTTTTGTGAATAATTAAGCAAGCGTGACGAACGCCTAACCTATAAATAGGTTTGATTTTTTGTTAGTAAACAACAAGGCCTTACTAGTCAATATTGTTTTATGAAATAATTAACTTTTGTGTAGGCATGAGCATTCTTTCTTGTGTTTCAAAGAATTTACACCCGAGATATAAGTAAATTAATGTTTAAAGTAAAGTTTATCTGGACATAACCAGAAAAGTTGTTTATGCTCTGAGCTAGTGCAGTAGGGTAAGTGAACGAAACAATTTCAATTGTATATCAATGTATTTTCTTAATTATGTTTGTTTGAATTCATTATCAAGGGTACAAATAAAACCCAGTTATTAGCAGCATAACTTGACTTAATTTATTTCTAAAAGTAAATAAATAATTCATTCAGAATAATCAAAGTAACTCTTAGTAGAAATCATACGTTGTTGAATTTGAATTGCCATAAGGGCAATAAACACAATTTCAGTTTTTTAAAGAAGAGAATTAATAATTATTTGATTCTATTAATGGGTTTTACACGGGATTTTCCCGAAATAAACCTGTGTGGCGCCCATTATTAAACAAGGTCACCTAACCTTGTAAGTAAAGCAAGCTGGTTTTGTAAACCGTCTTGGCAGCTTATTAATTGGTTAAAAAAGTGAACTTCCGAACTTCCAGAATCACGACCAGGTACGTGGAAGTGTATTTTATTAATTTTATTGTCCAGACATGACTTGACTTTACGTACTTAGACGACTGTCAACCTGGAGGAGGAGTTTCGCTGCCAGAATCAACGCGACGGCTACCTTCATCAAGCGACCAGCTAGTACGCTTTATTTATTGAATTAAGCAACGTTATAGTTCAAACAACATTACTGCAATTATTTTTATTTTATTTAAAGGAGTTCTTTTAAGACAATTATAAATTTTTCGATTCATCATAACTTGTAACTTTAATTTTCAATTGTAAACTTATAACACACTTTTAAATTTAAATATTAAACAAATTATAACACATTTTAAACGTGAGAGAATCTCGTTGATTTACAAATTGGCGACCAGCAACGTGAGGCTGAAAAATATTAGACGAAAATATTTTTTATATGTATAATCAGCCCGGCAAACACAAAAGAACAAACATGCCACACACACATCAATACGACACAAGATACAAGGACAGCCGAGTAGAAGAGGTACAACCAAATACAGAGACACATGAGACACAACCAACACCCGAGATGGAAGTCATTACAATTAATAACATAGAAACTCGACCAGAAGAAACATCCCATGCAGAATCGGAAGTGGAAGTGAGGGTCGACAACCAACCCAGATTATCTGAAAAACCCGCACAAGCAGAGAATACGGACTTCCAGGAAACAATGATGAGAGTGATGATGGAACTGAAAGAAGATGGTAAGAAATCCCGGTCGGAGAATCAGAAGAATATTGAGCTGTTAAATAAAAATATAGAGTCACTGAAAGAAGACCTACATACAAGGTTAGACGACAATAATAAGAACTTCGAACTATTGAAGGAAGACTTGAATAAAAAGATAGACAATACCAATAGATCCATGGACGCGTTGAACAATAAAATAGACGACAGCCACAGAGCATTGAAGGAAGAGCTGAATACCACATTAAATGAGATTAGCCGGAAGATGGAGGAAGGTAATGAAAAAATTAATACCAGGGTAGACGCGGAGATAGCGGTCGTGAGAGAAGAAATTACAGAAGTGAACCAAAGATGTGAACAGCATGGCCAGGATTTAAAACGGACGAGAGAAGAGGTCGACGGGAGGATCGACAACATAGAGGAGATAACTGAAGCCCGGGTCGAATCGCTGAAAAGGATGAGCCAAGATGAAATCAAGCGGGTGAGAACCGATGTGGGTGAGCGGTGTGAAGAGATAAGTGCGTCGGTGGACACGGTAAGGACTTTGACAGTCGCAAATCAGGAGAAAATAGAAGAGTTACGACAACGTGAAATCGTGCAAATGAGAGAGGAAATTGAAGTAATATGTAACCGTCCTATACAAGGTCAGTACATACAACCGACTGACAACCGTGACGTCATCAATTTCAAAAACTACCGGAAGAATCCGATTGAATTTTTAGCACGCATCGACGAAAACTTGGCAAGGATCCGAGAAACCAGGTGGAATGTAATAAGAAGCCTAATCGATGAATACTTTAAGGAGATTTATGACAATTGGTGGACTGCCACGCGCCATGAGGTCAACAATTATGACGAGTTCAAAACACAATTCCGTGCGAAGTATTGGTCGGAGGCCACACAGAATATTGTGCGTGACAACATATGCCATGGTAAATATGACGCAGGTAGAGGAGCTACGATGACATCCTATTTCTTAGGTAAGGTGTGTTTAGCACGTAACCTAGAACCAAAAATACCAGAGGAGTGCCTCGTCACCAAGCTTTCGTACCACTTCGAGGAGGGAGTCGCCAAAGCACGCCAGTGGGGACAAGTTAAGACCATACAAGCCATGTCAGCATTACTCGAAGACCAAGAGCACGAAGGGTATTACAGGAGAAGTCGCCGGAGAAACGACAACTTCCAGGACAGGGGCGGTAATCCGAATAACAATAATCCAAATTTCAGAAATTACAGAGGTAATTTTAATAACAATAGTAACAACTCAAATCAAAATTACACTAATACCAATAATAATGACAATAACAGTAGACCTAATAACCAATATAATAACCATAATAATAATACGGGTAACTACAATAATAATAATAATAGACGACAGAATTACAACAATAATCCAAACCGACCCCAAAACCAAGGCGGGAATAACCCACCGCAACAGTATCGCAGGGCTAATTATGTTCAGGCCAACTACGAACCAGGTAGAAGGAGGTACTACCAGCGACGAGATAGTTTTAGTGGGGATAGAAGAAATGCAAGAGGAGGACGGTGGAGGAGTAATAGTATTGAGGGCGACAGCCGCAACAATGACTATCGGCCGCAAGTGCACTTCGCTCCAGACCATGAACAGAACCATCATGGAGGACGGCCGGAAACCGACGATAGAAATCAAGTAGATACTCAAGACAGGCGCCATGAAGAGAATGCCATCTCTTTAAACGCCTCGCGGCAGTGAGAAACTACATCGACCCCTCGCTGATCCATTCTATTGGGTACAATTGCGGCACAAATTCGAATAAAATTACAATATTACACAATCACTACCTTAAGAATATAAGACAAGAGTTATTAGAAGAGGAAGGAACTGATCACCGTCAGTGCACCCACGATATCGTGTACGTGACGGCACAAATTAATGGAGTAACTGCAACCTTAATGATTGACACAGGAGCGAACGTTTCCTTAATGGACAGCACCGAGCTCAACCGCATTCAGGAGGAAAGCAGAGCAGTAATACCAACTTTACCTATTACCAATATCATCCTGATGGGAGCTACTGGACGCCAGAATAAGTCTGTAAAGAAGCAGGTTAGTCTGGAAGTAACCAGCCGGGGAGTTAGATACCAATGATATTCTTGGTAGCAACAGGATTGCCATTTCGCAGTTTAATTGGCTGCGACATCTTACGAAAATACTCAGCTATAATTGATCTAAGTAGAGAAAAGTTGACTCTAAATATGTCAGGTACAGAGTGGACGGCAGATATTATTGGAAGCATGGAATCTCCTCAAGAAAGAACAGTTTACCACGTCCAAGGAATAAACAACCCAAGGTATCAAATGTCCAGTCATGAAATTGAGTACCCAACCACTAACGACAGCTTGTGGGAGCAGAAGATCAGGGAGATACGACAATTCCAGTCAACCAACCGAACCCACTCACCAAGTCCAGATCAACTTGAAATGTTAATAAACATATATTACCAATACAGACATGTATTTTCAGACCTTCCTGGAAAGGTAAAGAACTATCAGTGTGTGTTAAATTTTAAGGAACCTGTCAACTTCAACCGCAAGTCTTACCCAACTGCATACTCTCTTAAAGAAGCAGTTCGCACTGAAATTAACCAGTTGTTAAAAGACGATATTATAGAGTACAGCCAATCACCTTATACCAGCCCCATTGTTGCAATCAAAAAGAAGAATGGGAAGGTGAGACTCTGTTTAGACGCAAGAGAAATAAATAAACATTTAATTAATAACCGGACATCTCCGGGTGAAATCGAAGAAATTTTGAAAAAGTTTCATGGAGTACAGTTCATCAGTTCGTGGGACACTGTCTGCGGCTACTGGCAAGTGGAGCTGCACCCCAACAGCCGGCAATACGTCGCATTTATATTCGAGGGACGCAACTACCACTTCAAACGGTTGCCCTTCGGGTTAATAAATTCTGTAGCGATATTTATACAATGTATGGACCAAGTATTGGGTCAGGAAGCACTTAAGTTCACTACTGTTTACGTGGACGACCTACTGATTACATCTACAAACTGGGAGGAGCATTGTCAGAGAGTAGACCATGTACTGAACAAACTGTCCGAAAACCATATCACATTAAAGCTAGAAAAGTCCCAACTCATTGCTAAAGAAGTGCAATTTCTAGGATTCCAACTGACAGAATTGGGAATAACCCCATCCAAAGAAAAGATTGAGGCCATACAAAAGTTTCCCACACCCAGAAATAAAAAACAATTACAGTCATTTTTAGGGTTATGTAATTATTACCGTAAATTTCAGAATAATTACTCAGAGTTAACAACCAAATTATCTCCACAGTTATCCTCAAAAGACAAATGGACATGGGGACCAACTCAAGAAGCAATATTTCAGCAAATCAAGACAAAATTCTTAGAGACAGTGATACTACATCACCCAGACTTAAACAAACCTTTCTATCTCAACTGTGATGAAAGTGACATCAGTCTAGGTTCTACTCTATACCAAGAGGACGAAGATGGAAACCATCTTGTTATAAGTTTCGCTAGCCGAACCCTAAATAAATGCGAAAGGAATTACAATGTAACAGAGAAGGAGCTTTTAAGTGTAGTATTTGCATGCGGAAAATTCCGAACCTATATACTAGGATATTCCATTACTGTTCGGACGGATCACAAGTCCATATCCTTCTTAAAAAACTGTAAGCTGAGTCACGGCCGTTTAGCAAGATGGACCTTAGTCTTACAGGAATACAACATCAGTTGGGAATATGTCCCAGGGAAAAAGAACATAGCAGCTGATATACTGTCACGTGTTAATATTACCAACCAGACTTATGAAGGAGAGAAAGAGACAATAGCAAAGGTTTACAACATCTTAAAGAGTCGGACAGAGTTGGAAGATGTAGTCAAGGAGGTAGAACAACACCAAAAACAAGACAGTAAATTAGTACAAATTTTCCAAAGACTGAATGATCAAGATGATAGAATAACCCCGTATTACTGTGTATTTAATAATGTATTATTTGTTAAAACTAAATGTCACTATAATACCTGGAAGTTAGTCATACCCAAGACACTAGAGAAGGACATCATAATCGTTATGGACACATGGGTGCAGTTAAAGTAATAAAAGCACTGGAGGAGCACATGTACATCAAAGACATCAACAGAAGGGTGAGAAGGTATATTAAAACTTGTCAGATATGTCAAATGGTGAAGTGCACCAACGAGAGGAAGGAGGGGCAGATGGTTCCCATAACCTCATCAGCCAAATTAGAGAAAGTTTTTGTGGACATCTGTGGTCCATTTCCCAGAAGTGGAGGTCGACGACAATATAAGTATTTATTAATCATGTTTGATCATTATACTAAGTTTGTAAAGCTGTATCCGATGAATCGTGCAACTACCAACAAAATACTCAACATAGTCACACTCAATTATATACCTGAAGTGGGCTGTCCGAAGACTATAATAACGGACCATGGTACCCAGTTCAAAGGACGGAAATGGAGAGACACACTGCTGGAACATGGAGTAAAAACCTATAAAACCTCAGTGTACCATCCCAGCAGTAATCCATCCGAAAGAGTGTTAAGGGAAGTTGGAAGGATTCTCAGAACCTATTGTTCCAGTCAACAAAGGAAATGGAGTGAATACATCCCAGCTACCGAAGATTTTATTAATTTAGCACACCACCAGTCAATTGAAACAACACCTTATAACGCAATGTTCGAGAAGCTTCCACCTAGAGAGATTAGTGACATAATTCACTTTCCCCAGAGTCAAGAGTATCAATTTAACAGAATCCACTACCATAACAAAATTATGGAAAAATTAGAACAACGAAAGAGAAAATATAAACAACAAGTGCCAACCCGAGTAATAAAATATAACGTAGGAGATCAGGTACTACTGAAGAATAGGGAGTTGCCCAGCACAATGGAGGGCATCACCAAAAAACTACTAGTACTGTACATAGGCCCTTATACCATAACAAAGGACCATAAAAATAATACGTATGAACTTACCGATATAATAAATAAAAAGGTCAAAGGTACCTATAACCAAGCATCGTTAAAGAAATACTATATGTAAGGAAGTTTGTTATGAGATGTTATTATAGGGTGACAAATATCATAAACATGTTGTACTAGAGACAGCTATAAAAAAGGGTACCTGTGAAACGTAATTGTCCCAACCAATGAACCCAATAGAATGGAGAAACCCAATAGAACCCCAACGTATAAGCTATAAAGGTAATTATTATGATAAAAGGACAAATTATATTATTGTACGACGATTACCACAAGAGTGTTTAGTGTATAAGAAATGTTAAAAGTATCTACCATAAAAGGATTAAATTAGTGATCAGGAGGATCATTTATTATACCCAATGTATTGAGAGTGGCTAATTGCCTATAGCAAGCCTGTTTACCATATTGTGTTATAAAAAAGTGTGTAGTATAAGTATGTATGCCAAAACTATCTGTTATATATTAAATGAGAACCAGATTTATCATATTAAATGACAGAAAAAATGTGTATTATAAACCAAATAATTTAATGATAAGAAAGATATCTATTATATTATATAGAACAAAAGAGTATCATATAACAAAAATGTACATAAGATAATGATGTAAAATTACTCTAATACTCCTATGTTAAAATTAAACCAAAGAAATTATAGAAAATCGTCCAGAATAAGTGTTAAAGATTCCAACACTTGAAGGAGTAGAGAGGAAGAATACCAAAGAGAGTTAATTAGAAAGAAGGCTACTATTATTATGGAATGAAGGGAGAGAAAGTCAACTATTGTCTAATAATATGTTAGAATAAAATAAATAACAAAAATAAGTGTCAAAATACTACTGTTATCAAGGAATATAAAAAATATTAATTAAGCGATGAAGAAAGTATCCAATTGTATTTACCAACAAGATATGTCAGAGAATATCTAACCAAAATGTTTAGTAGATGAATACTGTAAACCCTGATAATTCAGGATAATTGTAAACTATTGATGAGAGTAAAACTTGTAAACTATTGTAAGAAGTGAAATATTGTAAACTCTATATTTAAGAAACAACTGCATGATTGTATGATGATCAAGATAAGTGTGTAAATTTGAGAATACTCAGATGAACCAAAACAAATTACCAACTAGTATAGAAAAGTAACAACAAGGCTAATAAAGAACATAGCCAATATGTCAAGTCTGAAAGGGAAGAATTACCTGTGAAAAGAAGTATGTTAGAAAGTATAAAGGAATGAAATGTGATACAAATTAAACCTCTAATACCTTGAATGTTATATTGAATATGTTATATTATTGAAAAATGAATGATATGTTATATTTTATGTGTTGTGATAGTGCAACTGTTGCTACGTGCAATTTTTATTTTGTCCCAGACAGAGATGAGGATGCCTCTGATTCTGAGGACGTGTAGTTGAGGAACGGCGGAGAATGGATGCCAAATAGAGCCCCTCTGACTCCGAACCCACTACAAATGTTAGGGAATTATATGGTAATATATCAAGGATTATTAATAAAAAATCTGTGAGGTAAAAAATGAAAGAACCATAGAATTTATCACGAAAATAAAGATATGTAAGGAGAAAGAAAAAATGTATTATTGTAAGACAGGAAATTGTTAGTTTAAGAAGTGAAACCTATTGTAACTAAATGACTTGGAATATGAGAAACTTGAAAAAATACTAGTAAGCTAAAAATTATATCACTAGCCAAGAACTCAATCTAGTGCAACACACTAATAGAATGTTAAATTCGATGCAGAGAAAAAAAAAGCAGTAATAATGTACAAAAACTGAACTGAAATGATAATTTTATCAAATGTAAAATTTCTCTCAAATTATCAATTTTGAGAGGGGAGTATATGTAACATGACCAAGTGTTACATAACCTAGACATATACCCATAGAATTAATACATACATGAAGGTAATGTAAGTAGATAATATAATGATGAAAGTAGCGAAGAAGAGAAGGACCAACGAAGAAGAAAGAAGAAGAAGTGCCACAAGAAGCAGTAAACAAAACACTGCTTGACACTACAACCAATACTATAACTGACACAAACTAATGGACAAGCTAAATTCACTATAAGCTGTCAAGCGAGTCAGTGAATAACTTGAATGTAATTTCACATGTTAATAAAAATAATCAAGTAACGACCCGAATAATCTAATATCAGCAACAGTATTTGGCTGAGAATAAATCAACAATGACTAGTAACTATTAAAGCCTATGACTAAGATTAGCTATGGCCACAATATAAAATTGAAACGGTATTGCAATCTCAAATGTACTCATAAGAAGTAAAAATAATTGTAAGAGGGAACCTTATATACGTAAGTTACCTCATCAATGTACCAAATGTAACTAATGAACATTATTAAGGCATAAACCCGATGTAAAAGGTATGCCTAGGCAACGCCTAAAACGAACGATTGTCAGTAAGGTGATAAGTAGAAAGGACTACTAGTGTAAATAACGTACACTGAACAATTATTATACCAAGTGTAGCAATAAGCATTGTTAATGTATTATACAAGTAATAACTCAATTATTAATGAAAAGCATAGAGCGAAATAGTGTAAACAAAATGTAATTAGGAAGTAAGGATAGTTCATAGTAGTGTATTACATCAGTAAGTTAAGATTTAATAATTATATTCACTAAATAAGTATAAAGACGGATATATTAGTGTTCCGACACAGACGTTTAAGTGAAAACGCTATGTGAAACACAAATAATTTATTGATAAGAGAAAATCGTGGCCGGCGTCGCTAGCAGACGACGGCGCGAAGCCATATATCTGAACATTATTTGTTAAGAAATGTCAGTGAAAGTGTGAATAAAACCAGTGTCAAACTATATCAAATTAAAGAGTAAAAAATATCCTTTAATTTGATAGCGATACAACCACGATCGCAACTATAATAAGTGCGTGACATGCGTTAGCATCATTTGTAAATAGAAAGTAAGAAATTTGTTTATCAATAATAACAACAACGTCAACTGTCAATCATCTTAGCCAAAAGACGGTTGATGACGGTTGGAAAGACAATGCGTCATTTTTGTAACGTCTGGTTGAGCCAATCAGAAAATAGCTTACTAAATGAAACAATCGCCTAAGCCTCATCAAAACAGGGGGTATATAACGGGAGCGCGAGTTTTTCCGTTACCACTTTTTGACCGTCATCTCGAGCAAGCAGGTGTCGCTCGTCACATCAAAATTTTATTAAATTATAGTATCATGTAATAGTGCGTCCATTGAATCATTTCGGCAACAACAAGCAACTACAATACAGTCTACCTAGAATCAGTGCATCGATGTAAAGTATTCATTTTATTTAGTGCGGGATATATCGAACAGGAGAAAATAATTAACCAGTATTATAAAAAGTCCATTTTAGTCAGAAGCGGACAAATATTCTCTGTTCAAGTGCGAGTGCAGTGTAAAACCAGGCTCATTATAATCCGACCACTGGAGTGTTTAATTAAATTTTAATCTAAAAGATTAAAATAAAGAGGTAACATCGTGACAATTTATTCCATTAATCTGAGTGCACTGATATATATATATTTTGTAAACAAAATTTGTACTGACGCATAACACCAAAACATTTTCTGTGTTACACAATGACTGAATTTATTTAGTGGATTTGTCGATCCTGTTTAAGAATGATGTTAGTCTTCAGTGGTCTCTATATAACTTTTGTGAATAATTAAGCAAGCGTGACGAACGCCTAACCTATAAATAGGTTTGATTTTTTGTTAGTAAACAACAAGGCCTTACTAGTCAATATTGTTTTATGAAATAATTAACTTTTGTGTAGGCATGAGCATTCTTTCTTGTGTTTCAAAGAATTTATACCCGAGATATAAGTAAATTAATGTTTAAAGTAAAGTTTATCTGGACATAACCAGAAAAGTTGTTTATGCTCTGAGCTAGTGCAGTAGGGTAAGTGAACGAAACAATTTCAATTGTATATCAATGTATTTTCTTAATTATGTTTGTTTGAATTCATTATCAAGGGTACAAATAAAACCCAGTTATTAGCAGTATAACTTGACTTAATTTATTTCTAAAAGTAAATAAATAATTCATTCAGAATAATCAAAGTAACTCTTAGTAGAAATCATACGTTGTTGAATTTGAATTGCCATAAGGGCAATAAACACAATTTCAGTTTTTTAAAGAAGAGAATTAATAATTATTTGATTTTATTAATGGGTTTTACACGGGATTTTCCCGAAATAAACCTGTGTGGCGCCCATTATTAAACAAGGTCACCTAACCTTGTAAGTAAAGCAAGCTGGTTTTGTAAACCATCTTGGCAGCTTATTAATTGGTTAAAAAAGTGAACTTCCGAACTTCCAGAATCACGACCAGGTACGTGGAAGTGTATTTTATTAATTTTATTGTCCAGACGTGACTTGACTTTACGTACTTAGACGACTGTCAACCTGGAGGAGGAGTTTCGCTGCCAGAATCAACGTGACGGCTACCTTCATCAAGCGACCAGCTAGTACGCTTTATTTATTGAATTAAGCAACGTTATAGTTCAAACAACATTACTGCAATTATTTTTATTTTATTTAAAGGAGTTCTTTTAAGACAATTATAAATTTTCGATTCATCATAACTTGTAACTTTAATTTTCAATTGTAAACTTATAACACACTTTTAAATTTAAATATTAAACAAATTATAACACATTTTAAACGTGAGAGAATCTCGTTGATTTACAATCATAAAAAGTTCCTTCAAGACATCCGAAGTTTGCTTGCAGGTGAGAAATAATTTACTATGCGATAAAAAAATCTGTTTTAACTTATAAACCTGTAACCTGTAACTCATAAACCTATTTTAACCTATAAACTTAAGTATTCCTAACCTACCGTACTATAAACATGGTGACAGCCTATAAAGTAAATTAAGTTAGGCTACTTTTTGAAAAACAAAAACAAAGTAACAACATGAAGTCTAATGATTGTTGTGTCTATTGCTTGTTTCAGTTGCAGAAGTCTGGGGAAGATAATTGTGTTGATATATTTACAAAGTTTTATGACTTAAATTCTAAAAATGAACAAGACTTATATGTACAAGGTCTGGTAGACTTCAATAAAATAAAACAAAGGCGTCCAGGGAAAAATGAAAACAACCAGCCAAAATCTGCAAGTTTTACGTACCATGTAATTTTGGGGAGTGAACGGAAACAGGTCCGTAGATTTCGGGACTTGAAGGTAGCAGGGTTAACCCCAGAAGATAAAAGAGGGCAGAGCATCAGCCACATCTTGCCTCAAAGTGTCCATGATTTAGTTAATAATCATGTTAGATCTTTTCTACTGAACGAGTCAAAGTATGCAGGTAGAAAGATGTATTATTACAGTGCAGATGTAAACATAAAAACAATGTGGAAAATATTTAGAGAAATGCATCCTGAAGTTGTTGTTCGCAAAATCTTTTACTGGAATGCATACAAAACAGACTTGAATTATCGCTTTGGAAAACCTCAGGTTGATACATGTCCCAAATGTGAGGAATTGGGGTTCAAACAAAATCAAATAATTTTTTGCATACACCTCTGATTTGTAGAGTACTCAAGGCCTATTGTTTTTGGTGAAGATCGGTTAACGGGAAGGGGTAGTTTACCTGCAACGTTTTTCTTATCAAGGGTTAATTTTTTTCTATGGCAAACAATAACAGCCGCAAGTTCAAACAGAATCAAATAATGTTTTGCATACATCCCTGAATTGTAGAGTTCTCAAGACCTGCTGGTTTTGGTGTAGATCGGTTAAGGGAATAGGGTAGTTTACCTGCAACATTTTATGTTTTAACAAGTGTAATTTTTTCTATGACGAACGATAACTGCAGTAAATTCAAACCGAATCAACTACACTTTTGCATACCTTTTTGAGTTATACAGAACTCAAGGTCTGTTGATTTGTTGAAGATCGGTTAAGGGAAAGGGGTAGTTTACCTGCAACGTTTTATATTTTAACAAGGGTATTTTCTATGGCAAACGATAAGAGTCACAAATTCACACAGAATCAAATAATGTTTTGCATACAGCCCTTAATTGTAGAGGACTGAAGGTCTATTTATTTTGGTGAAGATCGGTTTAGAGAAAGGGGTAGTTTACCTGCAACTTTTTATGTTTTAGCGGGGGTAATTTTTTCTATGACGAACGATAACTGCCGTAAATTCAAAGAAAATCAAATAATTTTTTGTAAATGTTCCTAAATTGTAGAGAACTCAAGGCCTGTTGATTTTGGTGAAGATCGGTAAAGGGAAATGGGTAGTTTACCTGAAACATGTTATGTTGTAACAAGAGAAATGTTTTCATGACGAATGATAACTGCCGCAAATTGAAACAGAATCAATTATTTTTTGCATGCATCCCTGCATTGTAGAGGACTGAAGGGCTATTGATTTTGGTGAAGATCGGTTTAGAGAAAGGGGTACTGTACCTGCAACGTTTTTCGTTGTAACAAGAGTAAAGTACTTAATTTTTATAAATAAAGTATCTTGATAAGAAGCTTATAATAATCCACTGTAGAAACGTAGATGAAATATCTATAAATGAAGAGGTTAGGTGAACGGGGTGGGGGTAGTTTTCTAAAAATGAAAATAATAGTTGAAGGGGAAGGGGAGAATATTTTATGTGTACTACGTTATCGGCAACAAAGAAGTAGTTCTTTGTTAAAATTCCTTCATGAGCTGTTTACCGTAGTCCAATGTTTTCTGCAAAACCAGACTTTTCGGCAGTGCCATCGACTTCCATCTCAGTGAAAATCGAGTGCGAAAACGTGAGATGGTATACGTTAGTGACCACAGTACTGTGGTTAAGGCTGAAGCAATAAGTAGAAAGAAGTAGTTTCTATGGAAATATTTCATTTCGAATATGATTTTCAATATAAATCTTAGAACATGGAAGTCATGTATGGTTCTCCATACCGATATTTTCTATGGCAAACTATAACAGCCGCAAATTCAAAAGAATCAAATAATTTTTTCATACACCCCTGATTTGTAGAGTACTCAAGACCTATTGTCTTTGGTGAAGATCGGTTAAGGGAAAGGGGTAGTTTACCTGCAATGCTTTTTTATCAAGGGTAATTTTACATCTATGTTCCTTAAGGAAATGGATGTATGGTGATGGCAAAAAAAATCGTGTTCGAGATTATTGCAGATTCTGATTGTACTACACTCAAAACATGAAAAAAAGTCATTTTTCGAAAAGTGTCTGTCTGTCTGTCTGTGTGTCTGTAGATTATTTTCTATGGCAAACGATAACAGTCGCAAATTCAAACAGAATCAAATAATTTTTTGCTTACAGCCCTGATTTGTAGAGTACTCAAGACCTATTGTTTTTGGTGAAGATCGGTTAATGGGAAGGGGTAGATTGCCGGCAACGTTTTATATTTTAACGAGGGTATTTACTATGGCAAACGATAAGAGCCGCAAATTCAAACAGAATCAAATAATGTTTTGCATACAGCCCTGAATTGTAGAGTTCTCAAGACTTGCTGGTTTTGGTGTAGATCGGTTAAGGAAATAAGGTAGTTTACCTGCAACATTTTATGTTTTAACAAGGGTAATTTTTTCTATGACGAACGATAACTGCCGTAAACTACCAAAGGAGAACCATACATGACTTCCATGTTCTAAGATTTATATTTAAAATCATATTCGAAATGAAATATTTCCATAGAAACTACTTCTTTCTACTTATTGCTTCAGCCTTAACCACAGTACTGTGGTCACTAACGAATGCCACCTCACGTTTTCGCACTCGATTTTCACTGATGATGGCAGTTGATGGACTGCCGAAAAGTCTGGTTTTGCAGAAAACATTGGACTACGGCTAAACAGCCCGGGAAGGAATTTTAACAAAGAACTACTTCTTTGTTGCTGATATTGTAGTACACATATACAAAATTCTCCCCTCCCCGTTCAACTATAATTTTCATTAATAGAAAATTCCCCCACCCCGTTCACCTAACCTCTTCAATTATAGATATTTCATCTATGTTTCTACAGTAGATTATTCTGAGCTTCTTATCAGGATACTTTATTTATCAAAATTAAGTACTTTACACTTTTTAAAACATAAAATGTTGCAATTAAACTACCCCTTTCTCTTAACCGATCTTCATCAAAATCAATAGACCTTCAGTCCTCTACAATTCAGGGATGTATGCAAAAAAATATTTGATTCTGTTTGAATGTGCGGCAGTTATCGTTCATCATGAAAACATTTCTCTTGTTACAACACAAAATGTTGAAGGTAAACTACCCCTTACCCTTAACCGATCTTCACCAGAATCAACAGCCTTGTGTTCTCTACAAATCAGGAACGTATGCAAAATTTATTTGATTCTCTTTGAATTTACAGCAGTTATCTTTTGTCATAAAAAAATTACCCTTGTTAAAACATAAAATGTTGCTGGTAAGCTACCCCTTTCCCTTAACCGATCTTCAACAAAATCAACAGACCTTGAGTTCTCTATAATTCAAAAAGGTATGCAAAAACGTAGTTGATTCTGTTTGAATTTACGGCAGTTATCGTTCGTCATATAAAAAATTACCCTTGTTAAAACATAAATTTTGCAGGTAAACTACCTCTTTCCCTTAACTGATCTTCACCAACACAAATATGTCTTGAGAACTCTACAATACAGGGCTGTGTGCAAAACATTATTTGATTCTGTTTGAATTTGCGGCTGTTATCGTTTGCCATAGAAAAAAATTACCCTAGATAAAAAAACGTAGCAGGTAAACTACCCCTTTCCCTTAACTGATCTTCACCAACACAAATATGTCTTGAGTACTCTACAATTCAGGCCTGTATGCAAAAAATTATTTGATCCTGTTTGAATTTGCGGCTCTTATCGTTTGACATAGAAAATACCCTTGTTAAAATATAAAACATTGCAGGTAAACTACCCCTTTCCATTAACCGATCTTCAACAAAATCAACAGACCTTGAGATCTGTATAATTCAAAAAGGTATGCAAAAGAGTAGTTGATTCCGTTTGAATTTACGGCAGTTATCGTTCGTCACAGAAAAAATTACTCTTGTTAAAAAAAACATAAAATGTTGCAGGTAAACTACCCTATTCCCTTAACCGATCTTCACCAAAACCAACAGGTATTGAGAACTCTACAATTCAGGGCTGTATGCAAAACATTATTTGATTCTGTTTGAATTTGCCGCTGTTATCGTTTGCCATAGAAAAATATCGGTATGGAGAACCATACATGACTTCCATGTTCTAAGATTTATATTTAAAATCATTTTTGAAATGAAATATTTCATAGAAACTACTTCTTTCTACTTACTGCTTCATCCTTAACCACAGTACTATGGTTACTAACGTATATAACCTCACGTTATCGCACTCGATTTTCACTGATGATGGAAGTCGATGGCACTGCCGAAACGTCTGGTTTTGCAGAAAACTTTGGTCTACGGCCAAACAGGATGGGAAGGAATTTTAACAACAAAGTACTTCTTTGTTGCCGATAACGTAGTACATATATACAAAATTCTCCCCTCTCCCTTCAACTATAATTTTCATTTATAGAAAATTACCCCCACCCCTTTCGCCTAACCTCTTCATTTATAGATATTTCATCTACGTTTCTATAGTGTGTAACAGTACAGAATTGTCTGTATCGGAATAATGGTATGTAGGGATATTTTTATTGTAAATTTTATTGTAATCATGAAGTCTAAACAGGGCAAGTTAGTTTTGACACAAGTCCCAGTAATATGCAAATTCGCCAGAGGGGAGCCGATCCAAGGTCAGCGGCGTACGAGTGAAGTGAAACAACGAAAATGGCAGTGTTAGGCGCTAAAAATTGACAATACTGACTTTCTATTGGTCCATTGTAACAAATCGTCATCAAAAACACAATGACGATATAAAACCATTACGTATTAACCAAAGCAGTGGTTACAGAACAACAGACGATGACGTCAGATGCACGACCACTTACATAACAATTACGTCTAACCCGGTCTCAGTCGTCAAAAGTAAATCAGGGAGCATACACGCTCTAACAGTAGTGGGCAATTTTCTGCCAGCAAAATGTAACATTTTATTGCTAAAATGTTCTACATAATATCACAGTAAACACTAACAGTTATAGCATCAGTGAACTTTATAAAAATGTATTCAAAGTAGAGTCAGTGAAAATGGACAACAGCAAACTGGACAAACACCTGCCCACCGCATGGAGCCGCTAAGGAAGGAACTACGCCACATCTATTCAGGAAAGCCCTGCATTGCATTACTAAATTTAAAAAAGTAGAAAAAGATGAGCTCAATTTCTATAAAATTTGTCTAAATTCAGGTGAGAGAGGGAGAGAGTGCAAGCGAGAGTGTAACCGGTGTTGATCAACCCAATATTAAAATGAGGCGTTGGTTTGTGATCATGTTTAGTCAGTATTAAGAGTAAAGTATTAAAGAAATCGAAACTATAATTCTGTTTAATGATGAGAATTACATACATAAAAGAAGTCAGTTATATAACATCATAAAGTGTACACAATTAACCTTGAGTAAAGTCAAGGGCGGAATAGTCTAGCCGCCATTTTGGAAATTTGAATCATGAACCATTGTTATGCTTATATTAATTTACCAAGTATCTACTGAAAATAAAACCAAAATTCGTTACCGTTATTTAATGTGTCACGTTATTTCTATACCCAACGACTTCTGCCGCTGTCTGCTTAACGCAATTCTGGACCCAAAGCCTCATGCATGTAAATGAGCAAAACACGTGTTATTCCGGTGATGAGATTTATTATGTAAATTACACAGATATGAAGTACCATATATTCAGTATTAATAATTGTTTAAAAAATACACAGTTATATGTGTAATTTAACAGATGGCAGCCCGAACTTGGACTTTATATATTAATAAAAATATATAAATAAGCAGAAAAGCAGAGGTGGAAGGGTAAAGAAATAAACATAAAAGAGAGGTTATCTATAGAGATTACCTATAGTATAAAAAGACGTACACAACAAATAAAACAAAGTTTAGTACCATCAGTACGATAAAATGGCAGATAACGAAAGCATTAACGTAGAAAATACAAACACAGAATCATTGATGTTGAGCACGCCACAGGCGAACTCAACGCCTATAGTAAATACCAGAATGGAAGAAAATGACATAATAAAAACGATGAAACTGCTTTTCAATGAGCAGAGCATCAAATTCGATGTACAATTGAGTGATATCAAAAAAGAAATTAAAAAACAAGGTTGCAATTTTGACAAAAGATTAAGTGAAATAGGTACAAAGTTAGAAAAAATAGAATTAGAAAAGAAGAAATTAGAATTAAACAAAGTTGGAGTGAACGAAGAGGACAAGGTAAGTGGGGTAGAAAATTACGATAAAATAGATGAAAATATAGTAATAGGTGATAATAGTGTGGAGGTTGGTAGTATAAATGAAATTTTATGGGGAATAGAATATAATAATAAGGGAATGATAGTGTGTTTTGAAGGTTTAAAGAGTGGGTGTAAAGAGAGATATATTGAGAGAGAGAGAAGTGTTGTTGGGAGAGTTATTATGAGAGATATTTTAAAAGAGAGAGATGTTTTGAAAGTGAGAGATATTGTGAGAGAAAGAGGGAGGTAGAAATTTTTAAGATAAGCAGAGATTATGAAGAGTTTATGGGAAGGTTAGGAGTAGAGATTATATATAATAAAAATAATAAGTACTTACCTTGTAAGGAAGCTGATATAGCAGTAGTAGGAGATGATAATGAAAATAATGACTTAGTAACTTATCTGATTGTGACTAATTATACTGAAGGTGACAGGACCATAACCGATCGTGACAGGTTGTATGATAAATTGATATGGAATAACCCTATTAATTATGATAGTTTTGTAGAATATAAAAATTTAAATAAGTACTATATTCATGATGGTGATATAATGTTTTCCAGGGAAAATAAGTTGTATAGATTTAAGACAAGATTATTATTTGACGATATGGGGTAGTTGTGTATTGTTTATTGTGTTATGAACATTTAATTGTGTGGACAGTGTTTTTAAAAAGGGACTGATTAGGACTGATTATGGTAAATGATTTCATGATTATGTGAATTGTATATTTTTGTGTATTGATGTCTATGTATTTGTGTATTTTTGCTGTTGTGTATTTTGTGTATTTTTATGTAAACATGTATTGTAGAATTTTAAATAAGTGAAAGAAGTTTAATAATGATTTTGAAAGGATATTATGGAATTTAGATTCTAAAGGGTTAGTAGATGATTATATATTTGGATGGAGAGAGGTATTGTTGTTAGTAGGTAAGTGATGAATTTTATAATATTATATTAAGGTGAGATGTTGTAAAAGAGTTTGGGGGTAGTGATAAATAAGGGCATTGGAGTTATTTAAATAGAGTTATTGGGAGTTAGGGAAAATAAAGTGCTGAGATGTTGATGATATATAAAGAGGCGTTAGATATTTTAGGGACACAGTGGTTAGCGATTATATGTAGAGTTGAGTAATGTGGATGGTAATTATATTTGTTGTTGTTGGTGATATTTTGTAATAAGGGTATGGGTGTAGGAGTCCAACGAGAGATGTTGAGACAGGAAAGGATCGTTGTGTGCCGGAAAGGGTTATCTGAAAGGGTCAGGAACCAATGATGGAATGAGCATAGTGAGGGAATACACACATACTAGTACAAAAAAGGCGTGGTGCCAGAGGTTTTAAATGGGATTTGTGAAAGGGGGTTATTATAGAGATATTGGTGTCATAATGTATTAATGGTTAGAAGCGGTTGTTAGTAGAAAAAAGGAGGTGAGTAAGGTTAGATTGACGAATACCAAAATAAGATAGAAAATAGTGAGTAATTGAGAGTCACCCAAACTAGTAAGGATAAAAGGGTTAGAAAAGGGAAAATTCATAGTAGAAAGGTAATGATAAATTTGAAATTTTTGTATAGAATCTGATGAAGGTTAAATGATAAAAGTTAATAGAGAGTTGATAATAAAAAATGTTATAAAGTTCTGCTACAAGTTGTGTAAATGTAAACTGTTTAATGTGAATTGTTCAATGTTAGTGTTTAATGTTTTATGATGTACAATGTTTTATTATGTTTTTGTTGTGTTGATGGTGCAATTGGTCAGGAGGCTACTGTAAGGGTAGTGACCATGATAATATTAAATTTGTGTTAGAGTAACAAGTCTCTGGGAAAAAATGATTCTGTTAAAAGGAGTAAAGTTAAAGTAAAGAAACGAATAAAGAAATTTAGATAGTTAAAAGTGCTGCCATGCTAGAGAAATATACTGATAGTAATTGAAATAAATGAATAAAAATAGTAGTTGTTGTTTGAGAAAAAAAAAAAATTATGTTTTGTTTAGTATAAGAGTATAATTTTATGATGAAGGAGGCAAGTTAATACTGACGGGAGTCAAAGCAATTGATACAAATATGTAGGAGTGTTGTCAAGTAGAAGGCGTATCTATCCTAAATCTTGTTATATTTTATTGTGTTATTTGGTATTTTATAAATAAATGAAACCAACGCCTCAAATCACAAACCAATGCATCTAAGAGGAAACATATCAGTTGCGGATATGTAAATGAATAAGGCCACTATTTTAAAATTTGTATTGAATGTTTCAGAGTTTTATGGTGTTGTGACCGCGGTCCTGCGCTGGCCGGCGTGTCAGAACAGGAGCGTACAGTGCCTCATGGCCTTATGGTGTAGGGATCTCTCAGGAGAAGTCCAGTAAGGTCAGACGGGTACGATCGACACTATGGAACCAAGGGTAAGTGATTGAGATTTTCTTTTTATTAACACTACAGGGGGTTGTGGAACATATCTGAACTGATCCTTTTAGAAAAGTGTGAATGAGTCAATGAAAGTTATTGTGTCTCGACACAAAACCTTTCATTGAGGGGGTTTTGTAACAGTACAGAATTGTCTGTATCGGAATAATGGTATGTAGGGATATTTTTATTGTAAATTTTATTGTAATCATGAAGTCTAAACAGGGCAAGTTAGTTTTGACACAAGTCCCAGTAATATGCAAATTCGCCAGAGGGAAGCCGATCCAAGGTCAGCGGCGTACGAGTGAAGTGAAACAACGAAAATGGCAGTGTTAGGCGCTAAAAATTGACAATACTGACTTTCTATTGGTCCATTGTAACAAATCGTCATCAAAAACACAATGACGATATAAAACCATTACGTATTAACCATTACGGTAAACAATAGACGATGACATCAGATGCACGACCACTTACATAACAATTACGTCTAACCCAGTCTCAGTCGTCAAAAGTAAATCAGGGAGCATACACGCTCTAACAGTAGTGGGCAATTTTCTGCCAGCAAAATGTAATATTTTATTGCTAAAATGTTCTACATAATATCACAGTAAACACTAACAGTTATAGCATCAGTGAACTTTATAAAAATGTATTCAAAGTAGAGTCAGTGAAAATGGACAACAGCAAACTGGACAAACACCTGCCCACCGCATGGAGCCGCTAAGGAAGGAACTACGCCACATCTATTCAGGAAAGCCCTGCATTGCATTACTAAATTTAAAAAAGTAGAAAAAGATGAGCTCAATTTCTATAAAATTTGTCTAAATTCAGGTGAGAGAGGGAGAGAGTGCAAGCGAGAGTGTAACCGGTGTTGATCAACCCAATATTAAAATGAGGCGTTGGTTTGTGATCATGTTTAGTCAGTATTAAGAGTAAAGTATTAAAGAAATCGAAACTATAATTCTGTTTAATGATGAGAATTACATACATAAAAGAAGTCAGTTATATAACATCATAAAGTGTACACAATTAACCTTGAGTAAAGTCAAGGGCGGAATAGTCTAGCCGCCATTTTGGAAATTTGAATCATGAACCATTGTTATGCTTATATTAATTTACCAAGTATCTACTGAAAATAAAACCAAAATTCGTTACCGTTATTTAATGTGTCACGTTATTTCTATACCCAACGACTTCTGCCGCTGTCTGCTTAACGCAATTCTGGACCCAAAGCCTAATGCATGTAAATGAGCAAAACACGTGTTATTCCGGTGATGAGATTTATTATGTAAATTACACAGATATGAAGTACCATATATTCAGTATTAATAATTGTTTAAAAAATACACAGTTATTTGTACTTTAACAAGTGCATTATTAAGATCTTTTTATCAGGATACTTTATTTATCAAAATTAAGTACTTTACTCTTGTTAACAAAAAATGTTTCAGGTAAAATACCCTTTCCCTTAACCGATCTTCACCAAAATCAACAGGCCTTCATTTCTTTACAATTCAGGAACGCATGCAAAAAAGTATTTGATTCCCTTTGAACTTACGGCAGTTATTGTTCGTCATAGAAAAAATTATCCTTTTTAAAACATAAAATGTTGCAGGTAAACTACCCCTTTCCCTTAACCGATCTTCACCAACACCAACAGGTCTTGATAACTCTACAATTCAGTGCTGTATGGAAAACATTATATGATTCTATTTGAATTTGCGGCTGTTAGCGTTTCCCATAGGAAAAAAAATTACCCATGATAAAAAAAACGTTGCAGGTAAACTACCCCTTTCCCTTAACCGATCTTCACCAAAAACAATAGGTCTTGAGTTCTCTACAAATCAGGGCTGTATGCAAAAAATTATTTGATTCTGTTTGAATTTGCGGCTGTTATTGTTTCCCATAGAAAATACCCTTTTAAAACATAAAACGCTGCAGGTAAACTACCCCTTTCCCTTAACCGATCTTCACCAAAAACAATAGGTCTTGAGTACTATACAAATCAGGGCTGTATGCAAAAACTTATTTGATTCTGTTTGAATTTGCGACTGTTATCGTTTGCCATAGAAAAAAATCTACAGACACAGACACACACACACACACACACTCTCTCTCTCTCTTTTCGAAAAATGACTTTTTTTCATGTTTTGAGTGTAGTACAATCAGAATCTGCAATAGTCACGAACACGATTTTTTTTGCCATCATCATACTTCCATTTCCTTAAGGAACATGGAAGTAAAATTACCCTTGATAAAAAAGCATTGCAGGTAAACTACCCCTTTTCCCTTAACCGATCTTCACCAAAAACAATAGGTCTTGAGTACTCTACAAATCAGGGCTGTATGCAAAAAATTATTTGATTCCGTTTGTATTTGCGGCTCTTATCGTTTGCCACAGAAAATACCCTTGTTAAAATATAAAACATTGCAGGTAAACTACCCATTTCCCTTAACCGATCTTCAACAAAATCAACAGACCTTGAGTTCTATACAATTCAAAAAGGTATGCAAAAAGTGGTTGATTCTGTTTGAATTTACAGCAGTTATCGTTCGTCATAGAAAAAATTACCCTTGTTAAAACATAAAATGTTACAGGTAAACTACCCTATTCCCTTAACCAATCTTCACCAAACCCAACAGGTCTTGAGAACTCTACAATTCAGGGCTGTATTCAAAACATTATTTGATTCTGTTTGAATTTGCGGCTGTTATCGTTTGCCATATAAAATATCGGTATGGAGAACCATACATGACTTCCATGTTCTAAGATTTATATTTAAAATCATATTCGAAATGAAATATTTCCATAGAAACTATTTCTTTCTACTTATTGCTTCAGCCTTAACCACAGTACTGTGGTCACTAACGTATACCACCTCACATTTTCGCACTCGATTTTCACTGATGATGGCAGTCGGTAGCACTGCCAAAAACTCTGGTTTTTCATAAAACATTGGACTAAAGCTAAACAGCCCGGGAAGGAATTTTAACAAAGAACTACTTCTTTGTTGCCGATAACGTAGTACACATATACAAAATTCTCCCCTCACCCTTCAACTATAATTTTCATTTATAGAAAATTACCCACACCCCGTTCACCTAACCTCTTCATTTATAGATATTTCATCTATGTTTCTACAGTGGATTATTATGAGCTTCTTATCAGGATACTTTATTTATCAAAATGGAAGTACTTTACTCTTGTTAAAACATAAAACGTTGCAGGTAAAGTACCCCTATCTCTTAACCGATCTTCACCAAAATCAATAGACCTTCAGTCCTCTACAATGCAGGCATGCATGCAAAAAAATTTTTGATTCTGCTTGAATGCGCGGCGGTTATCGTTCGTCATGGAAACATTTCTCTTGTTACAACATAAAATGTTGCAGGTATACTACCCCTTTCCCTTAACCGATCTTCACCAAAATCAGTAGGCCTTGAGTTCTCTACAATTCAGGAAAGAATGCAAAAAATTATTTGATTATCTTTGAATTTGGGGCACTTATCGTTTGCCATAGAAAATACCCTAGTTAAAATATAAAATGTTGCAGGTAAACTACCCCATTCCCTTAACCCATCTTCAAAAAATCAACAGACCTTGAGTTCTGTATAATTCAAAAAGGTATGCAAAAGAGTAGTTGATTCTGTTTTAATTTACGGCAGTTATCGTTCATCATAGAAAAAATTACCCTTGTTAAAACATAAAATGTTGCAGGTAAACAGCCCTATTCCCTTAACCGATCTTCACCAAAACCAACAGGTCTTGAGAACTCTACAATTCTGGGCTGTATGCAAAACATTATTTGATTCTGTTTGAATTTGCGGCTGTTATCATTTACCATAGAAATAAATCGGTATGAAGAACCATACATGACTTCCATGTTCTAAGATTTATATTTAAAATAATTTACTTGAATTCGGTTCGATAATTTCTAAAACAAGAAGCAGAGCTAGATGTGGTGACAAACATCAAATAAGTGGATGCTTGAGTTCTAAATAAATGACGTATCAGCTAAAATGGTACCCCCATGTCAGGTGGGTGAAGACTATCCTCAACCTTCGTGAGGAAGGACTGTACTTTTTGATAAAATGTTTGTAGTTCGAACGAAGAGCTGGCCAAAGGAAGCTGTGATCTGATTCCTGTAATGAAATTGGACTCTCGCTGCGAGTTATCGGCCGAGGGTGAATGATGTCTATAGTGTTATCAAATTCTTTCCTTCAATACTATACTGGTTATTTTCTTTTTTAAAATCAAGTCTTTCTTTCTTTCCATTTGTCTTCTGATTTCCTGAATGACGATTCTGTTCACCCGCATAATTATAAATTTCTCAGCAAAGCATTTCTTCCTTAATACATTTCGGTCATCTGTCTTCTGTTTACCACCCACCACTCTGATCCATGTCATAACGCTATATTCCACACGGGCTAGTAAATAACTAGCCATCAGGGAGGTCAAATATTTTCCAGGAGGGGCAAACAATTTTCCAGAGAAGAAAAATATTTATATATTTTTCATACAAACACACATGCACATATTAGTTTGTAATTCTTATATCATACTAGAAATAAGTACACAGATTGTATTAATTTATTAAAACATTTATTGCTTCAAAATATGCATACAATTAATGGCTTGTAAAAGTTGATGTTTGATCTCCATTAAGTAGTGCTCAAGTTTCCAAAGTCTTAATATTATGATTTCCATAATCAAAACATCAGAGCAGGTTTTAGTGTATATGAGGGTACACCGTGGACAAAAATTTTCAACATTCCCTATTGAGCGTTGCTCAGAGTAAAGCTGCGAATCTACAGTGTACGTTTCACAGAATAAACACGCGGAAAAGAAGGAGCGCTCCAAAGTCTCTCATGGACCCTGAGCATCTTACAGAGGGTTCATTCCTTAAAGATGAAAAGTCTGTCTATGAATCGTTTCCTCTGTAAACACATGCAGTTACACTGGCCAGCGATCCACAGGAAGCAAATCGCTGTCCACGCTGAACACCTTTTCGGCTTGCACGCGTTGTGTTGGTGTGGGTTTCGGCACTTTCCATTTAAAAAGCATGCAAACGTAAGAAAATAAACACGAGTGAGGCCAGAAATAACGCGAATTGTGTGTGTGTGTGTGTGTGTGTGTGTGTGTGTGTGTGTGTGTGTGTGTGTGTGTGTGTGTGTGTGTGTGTGTGTGTGTGTGTGTGTGTGTGTGTGTGTGTGTGTGTGTGTGTGTGTGTGTGTGTGTGTGTGTGTGTGTGTGTGTGTGTGTGTGTGTGTGTGTGTGTGTGTGTGTGTGTGTGTGTGTGTGTGTGTGTGTGTGTGTGTGTGTGTGTGTGTGTGTGTGTCCTGCCTCCCTTTTTTGTGGTAATCACAATAATAAAACTTTGGAAACGTAAACATTACATAACTGAGATATGCTTGCCTGCCAGGAACGGGAACGATATATCTTCACTCACACATGATTTAAATTTAAATAAAATATCGGTATGGAGAACCATACATGACTTCCATATTCTAAGATTTATAATCTGAAATATGCTTGCCTGCCAAGCACGATATATTTTCTAATATATACATAATTTACATTAAAATGAAAAAATTATAATTTTATTGCCTGGCAACAAAATTATTTTATTTTCAACAATTACCATTGTTTGAAAAAGTTTAAATGAATTTTCAAGTACTTTACTCTTGTTAAAACGTAAAAGGTTGCAGGTAAACTACCCCTTCCCCTTAACCGATCTTCACCAAAATCTAATGGCCTTGAGTCCTCTACAATTCACTGACGTATGCAAAAAATTATTTGATTCTGTTTGAATTTGCGGCAGTTATCGTTTGCCATAGAAAATACGCTTGATAAAAAACGTTGCAGGTAAACTACCCCTTCCCCTCAACCGATCATCACCAAAAACAATAGGTCTTGAGTACTCTACAAACCAGGGCTGTATGCAGAAAATTATTTGATTCTGTTTGAATTTGCGGTTGTTATCGTTTGCCATAGAAAATAACCTTGTTAAAAAAACGTTGTAGGTAAACTACCCCTTTCCCTTAACCGATCTTCACCAAAAACAATAGGTCTTGAGAACTCTACAATTTAGGGCTGTATGCAAATAATCTTTTGATTCTGTTTGAATTTCCGGCTGTTATCGTTTTCCATAGGAAATACCCTTGTTAAAACATAAAACGTTACAGGTAAACTACCCCTTTCCCTTAACCGATCTTCACCAAAAATAATAGGTCTTGAGAACTCTACAATTCAGGGCTGTATGCGAAACATTATTTGATTCTGTTTGAATTTGCGGCTGTTATCGTTTGCCAAAAAAACAAATTACCCTTGATAAAAAAAAAACCGTTGCAGGTAAACTACCCCTTTCCCTCAACCGATCTTCACCAAAAACAATAGGTCGTGAGTACTCTACAAATCAGGGCTGTATGCAAAAAATTATTTGATTCTGTTTGAATTTGCGGCAGTTATCGTTTGCCATAGAAAAAAAATCTACAGACACACACACAGACACTTTTCGGAAAACGACTTTTTTCATGTTTTGAGTGTAGTAGAATCAGAATCTGCAATAATCTCGAACACGATTTTTTTTGCCATCACCATACTTCCATTCCTTAAGGAATATGGAAGTAAAAAATTATAATTTTATTGCCTGGAAACAAAATTATTTTATTTTTAACAATTACCATTGTTTGAAAAAATTTAAATGAATTTTCAAGTACTTTACTCTTGTTAAAATGTGAAACGTTGCAGGTAAACTACCCCTTCCCCTTAACTGATCTTCACCAAAATCAATAGGCCTTATATTTAAAATCATTTTCGAAATGAATTGTTTCCATAGAAACTACTTCTTTCCACTTATTGCTTCAGCCTTACCCACGGTACTGTGGTCACTAACGTATACCACCACACGTTATCGCACTCGATTTTCACTGATGATGGCAGTCGATGGCACTGCCGAAACGTCTGGTTTTGCAGAAAACATTGGACTACGGCCAAATAGCCCGGGAAGGAATTTTAACAACAAACTACTACTTTGTTGCTGATAACGTAGTACACATAAAAATTATCCCCTCCCCCTTTAACTATAATTTTCATTTATAGAAAATTACCCCCACCCCGTTCAACTAGCCTCTTCATTTATAGATATTTCATCTACGTTTCTACAGTGGATTATTAATATCTTCTTATCAGGATACTTTATTTATCAAAATTAAGTACTTTACTGTTGTTACAACAAAAAATGTTTCAGGTAAACTACCCCTTTCCCTTAACCGATCTTCACCAAAATCAACAGGCCTTGAGTTCTCTACAATTTAGGGAGTATGCAAAAACTTATTTGATTATGTTTGAATTTACGGTAGTTATCATTCGTCATAGAAAAAATTGACCTTGTTATCATATAAAACGTTGCAGGTAAACTACCCCTTTCTCTTAACTGATCTTCACCAAAATCAAAAGGTCTTGAGTCCTCTACAATTCAGGGATGCATGCAAAACATTATTTGATTCTGTTTGAATGTGCGGCAGTTATCGTTTATCATATAAACAATTACTCTTGTTAAAACATTAACAGTGGCACGTAAACTACCCCTTTCCCTTAACCGATCTTCACCAAAATAAATAGACCTTGAGTCCTCTACAACTCAGGCACATACGTAAATAATTGTTTGATTCTGTTTTTGAATTTACGGCAGTTATCGTTCTTCATGGAAAACGTTTTCTTGTTACAACATAAAATGTTGCAGATAAACTACCCCTTTCCCTTAACCGATCTTCAACAAAATCAACAGACCTTGAGTTATCTACAATTGAGGAATTTGATTCTACAAAATTATTTGATTATGTTTAAATGTGCGGCAGTTATCGTTCGTCATAGAAACAATTACTCTTGTTAAAGCATAAAATGTGGCAAGTAAACTACCCCTGTCCCTTAACCGATCTTCAACAAAATCAACAAGCCTTCAGTCTTTTACAATTGACGAACGTATGCAAAAAATTACCCTTTTTAAAACATAAAACGTTGCCGATAAACTACCCCTTTCCCTTAACCGATCTTCAACAAAATCAACAGACCTTGAGTTCTCTTTAGATCAAAAAGGTATGCAAAAACGTAGTTGATTCTGTTTGAATTTACGGCAGTTATCGTTCGTCATATAAAAAATTACCCTTGTTAAAACATAAAATGTTGCAGGTAACTACCCCTTTCCCTTAACCGATCTTCACCAACACCAACAGGTATTGAGAACTCTACAATTTAGGACTGTATGCAAATAATTATTTGATTCTGTTTGAATTTGCGGCTGTTATCGTTTGCCTTAGAAAATACCCTTGTTAAAACATAAAATGTTGCAGGTAAACTACACCTTTCCCTTAACCGATCTTCAACAAAATCAACAGACCTTGATTTCTGTATAATTCAAAAAGGTATGCAGAAGTGTAGTTGATTCTGTTTTAATGTACGGCAGTTATCGTTCGTCATAAAAAAAATTACCCTTGTTAAAACATAAAATGTTGCAGGTAAACTACCCTATTCCCTTAACCGATCTTCACCAAAACCAACAGGTATTGAGAACTCTACAATTCAGGCTGTATGCGAAACATTATTTGATTCTGTTTGAATTTGCGGCTATTATCGTTTACCATAGAAAAAATTACCCTTGATAAAAAACCGTTGCAGGTAAACTACCCCTTTCCCTTAACCGATCTTCACCAAAAACAATAGGTCTTGAGAACTGTACAATTTAGGGCTGTATGCAAATAATCATTTGATTCATGTGTGTGTGGTGGTTAATGCAAATACACAGACTGAAATTGGACAGAAAAGTGTACACATTAAACACGCTCAGAATTTCTATAATAATATAAACCAGTGAAGAACAATGTCATGAATGTGCAATATGATATGTATTACCACTATTATAGTACACAATGATTATTATGAGAAAGTAATTTAACCAGAATTAAGGAAAATTGAGGTCACTCCCTGACCACACTAGCTGCAAGAAGTATTGGTGAATTATTATCAATGTCACATGTAATGACAAAAGAACAACCATTGCAAAACAAGCTTTACACTGTAAAGACAATTTTGAATTAAAAGAACCACATAAAGATGGGTATATCATTCATTCAGAATTAAATCAAAATGACATGGTATACTAACACTATGAACAATATATGTTACATTAAAAACAAGAAAATAATTGTATTCTAATGAAAACTATGCTGTAATATAAATAAACACGAGCAAGGTAACAAACACAGAAGAATTAACAAATATGCCAAATAATATGCCTAGTATATGTATTAACAGAAAATGAAACTAATAAAACCAGGAATCTACAGAATTAAGAAACAGCAAAGAGACACATACATAGACAGACATTACCAAAGACAAACCATGACAAAAAACTCTTTATTCTAATAAAAGAATAGCATTAATTAAATAAATCAAAACCAGTGTACCAGGCATGCTTTTAATAGCCTACTGGCAATTTCAAATAAAATAACAAAATAAAAAGAACCTAGTAATCACCTGTACACAGGTAGAAATCATAAAGAGATAGTAAATAATAATTAACAAGTGTAAAAGTGTCAAATAATAACCTGTAAAACATTGAAACCAGATAGCCAAAACATAGAGGGTACCAGGTAACCTCAACTATAATTAGCATAAAATAAGACCAAAACGATGTACAGTAGTGTTAGTTATAAAATAATGATAGAAGACATTGTAAAGACGAACCTAATGATACAATTTTTTATTAATTAAAAGTGGTATGTGTGGTGTTTAATGCAAATACACAGACTGAAATTGGACAGAAAAGTGTACACATTAAACACGCTCAGAATTTCTGTAATAATATAAACCAGTGAAGGACAATGTCATGAATGTGCAATATGATATGTATTACCAATATTATAGTACACAATGATTATTATGAGAAACTAATTTAACCAGAATTAAGGAAAATTGAGGTCACTCCCTGACCACACTAGCTGCAAGAAGTATTGGCGAATTATTATCAATATCACATGTAATTATAAAAGAACAACCATTGCAAAACAAGCTTTACACTGTAAAGACAATTTAGAATTAAAAGAACCACATAAAGATGGGTATATCATTCATTCAGAATTAAATCAAAATGTCATGGCATACTAACACTGTGAACAATATATGTTACATTAAAAACAAGAAAATAATTGTATTCTAATGAAACTATGCTGTAATATAAATGAACACAAGCAAGGTAACAAACACAGAAGAATTAACAAATATGCCAAATAATGTGCCTAGTATATGTATTAACAGAAAATAAAATTAATAAAACCAGGAATCTACAGAATTAAGAAACAGCAAAGAGACACAGACATAGACAGACATTACCAAAGACAAACCATGACAAAAAACTCTTTATTCTAATAAAAGAATAGCATTAATTAAATAAATCAAAACCATGAAAGAAAATAATGAATGATAAGAATAGAGTAATTATCTTAGTAAGAACAGTGCACCAGGCATGCTTTTAATACTGGCAAATTCAAATAAAATAACAAAAAAAGAACCTAGTAATCACCTGTAGACAGGTAGAAATCATAAAGAGATAGTAAATAATAATTAACAAGTGTAAAAGTGTCACATAGTAACCAGTAAAACATTGAAACCAGATAGCCAAAACATAGACCATTGCTGTCTAACAGGAGGTCCCAGGTAACGTCAATTTGGTTATAAATCAGCTTGTAATTAGCATAAAATAAGACCAAAACGATGTAAACTAGTGTAAGTTATAAAATAATGATAGAAGACATTGTAAAGACGAACCTAGTGATACAATTTTATTAATTAAAAGTGGTATGTGTGGTGTTTAATGCAAAAACACAGATTGAAATTGGACAGAAAAGTGTACACATTAAACACACTCAGAATTTCTATAATAATATAAACCAGTGAAGAACAATGTCATAAACGTGCAGTATAATATGTATTTCCAATATTAATGTATACAATGATTATTATGAAAAACTAATTTAACCAGAATTAAGGAAAATTGAGGTCACTGTCTGACCACACTAGCTGCAAGAAGTATTGGTGAATTATTATCAATATCACATGTAATTATAAAAGAACAACCATTGCAAAACAACATTTACACTGTAAAGACAATTTCGACTTAAAAGAACCACATAAAGATGGGTATCATTAATTCAGAATTAATCAAAATGTTATGGCATACTAACACTATGAACAATAAATGTTACATTAAAAACAAGCAAATAATTGAATTCTAATAAAAACTAAGCTGTTTAGAAGTTGTAATGGACATCTTAGAATATCTATATCACTGCAAAAGTGTGAACAGGACAAATTATGTCAATAAATAAAGTAAATCTAACTGACCATGCTCTAAGCCATAGAAAGCATGGTTCAAATTTATTAATCTTAGACAATCATTGTACTTGGAAATTAAGAATTAAAATAGGTTAATTACAATTATAAATTCTCAGAATAGGAGAGTAGTTATATCTATTAAGAATTAACCATATGTTCTTAATCTAAAACAATAAATCTCGTCTAAAAATGTTCGACATTTTGAGGTTACCATTGTATGAAAAAGTAATCATCTTTAAGCTATGCTTATATTTAATTTACAATTTAACAATAATAGTGATTATTTGAATAATGTCTTGGTGATAGTGTAATGGTGTAATTATTGACAAATGTGTAATTAGTTCAAAGTGCATTGCTAGATATTACGCTAACATAGTAAGTAATTAATATTGCACTAGGGCCTATACTTGCCTTAAATTCACTGAATTGCAAATTACACCCTATTATACACCTTCCAATTGTATGAGCACTGGAATAAACTTTTAATTAGCAAGTAATTCAATCGGCAGATTATATCAACCTTATCGCTTCAGAACTTTAACAAAAGTCGGTTAACGGAAAAAGATTTTCGGCAAACCTCGCGCTTAGGATTGTGGGTAACATTATTCAAATATAGACGCCTGATTTCCTTAAATATGATAGATTTCACAAAGCATTTTCTATGGAATAAAATTTACAATAAATACTATTACAAACATAATTCCCTTATGCATCTTGAAATTGCAAATCATGGCATAAATTCGTCCATTAATGTCAAAATTCACTTTTTTAAACGAACAGTCGATTAGTCGATACAATATTTTGATAAACTTATGTCTAATAACTAATTACTGATTGAATGATTGTTATTTACAATAACTAGGATACGTATAAAGATCCTTTACAACAATTATTAACATAATAAACATCTTAAATTGATAAAAATGCAATGTTTAGTTCTAGGCTTCAGTTGGCCTATCACATCCTAAGTTAGTTTTATCGGTACTTATCATAAAACGTTGCAGGTAAACTACCCCTTTCTCTTACCTGATCTTCACCAAAAACAATAGGTCTTGAGTTCTCTACTAATCAGGGCTGTATGCAAAAAATTATTTGATTCTGTTTGAATTTGCGGCTCTTATTGTTTCCCATAGAAAATACCCTTTTAAAACATAAAACACTGCAGGTAAACTACCTCTTTCCCTTAACCGATCTTCACCAAAAACAATAGGCCTTGAGTACTATACAAGTCAGGGCTGTATGCAAAAACTTATTTGATTCTGTTTGAATTTGCGACTGTTATCGTTTGCCATAGAAAAAAATCTACACACACACACACACACACACACACACACACACACACACACACACACACAACACACACTCTCTCTCTCTCTCTTTTCGAAAAATGACTTTTTTTCATGTTTTGAGTGTAGTACAATCAGAATCTGCAATAGTCACGAACACGATTTTTTTTGCCATCATCATACTTCCATTTCCTTAAGGAACATGGAAGTAAAATTACCCTTGATAAAAAAGCATTGCAGGTAAACTACCCCTTTTCCCTTAACCGATCTTCACCAAAAACAATAGGTCTTGAGTACTCTACAAATCAGGGCTGTATGCAAAAAATTATTTGATTCCGTTTGTATTTGCGGCTCTTATCGTTTGCCACAGAAAATACTCTTGTTAAAATATAAAACATTGCAGGTAAACTACCCATTTCCCTTAACCGATCTTCAACAAAATCAACAGACCTTGAGTTCTATACAATTCAAAAAGGTATGCAAAAAGTGGTTGATTCTGTTTGAATTTACAGCAGTTATCGTTCGTCATAGAAAAAATTACCCTTGTTAAAACATAAAATGTTACAGGTAAACTACCCTATTCCCTTAACCAATCTTCACCAAACCCAACAGGTCTTGAAAACTCTACAATTCAGGGCTGTATTCAAAACATTATTTGATTCTGTTTGAATTTGCGGCTGTTATCGTTTGCCATAGAAAATATCGGTATGGAGAACCATACATGACTTCCATGTTCTAAGATTTATATTTAAAATCATATTCGAAATGAAATATTTCCATAGAAACTACTTCTTTCTACTTATTGCTTCAGCCTTAACCACAGTACTGTGGTCACTAACGTATACCACCTCACATTTTCGCACTCGATTTTCACTGATGATGGCAGTCGATGGCACTGCCAAAAAGTCTGGTTTTTCATAAAACATTGGACTAAAGCTAAACAGCCCGGGAAGGAATTTTAACAAAGAACTACTTCTTTGTTGCCGATAACGTAGTACACATATACAAAATTCTCCCCTCTCCCTTCAACTATAATTTTCATTTATAGAAAATTACCCACACCCCGTTCACCTAACCTCTTCATTTATAGATATTTCATCTATGTTTCTACAGTGGATTATTATGAGCTTCTTATCAGGATACTTTATTATCAAAATGGAAGTACTTTACTCTTGTTAAAACATAAAACGTTGCAGGTAAAGTACCCCTATCTCTTAACCGATCTTCACCAAAATCAATAGACCTTCAGTCCTCTACAATGCAGGCATGCATGCAAAAAAATTTTTGATTCTGTTTGAATGCGCAGCGGTTATCGTTCGTCATGGAAACATTTCTCTTGTTACAACATAAAATGTTGCAGGTATACTACCCCTTTCCCTTAACCGGTCTTCACCAAAATCAGTAGGCCTTGAGTTCTCTACAATTCAGGAAAGAATGCAAAAAATTATTTGATTATCTTTGAATTTGGGGCACTTATCGTTTGCCATAGAAAATACCCTAGTTAAAATATAAAATGTTGCAGGTAAACTACCCCATTCCCTTAACCGATCTTCAACAAAATCAACAGACCTTGAGTTCTGTATAATTCAAAAAGGTATGCAAAAGAGTAGTTGATTCTGTTTTAATTTACGGCAGTTATCGTTCATCATAGAAAAAATTACCCTTGTTAAAACATAAAATGTTGCAGGTAAACAGCCCTATTCCCTTAACCGATCTTCACCAAAACCAACAGGTCTTGAGAACTCTACAATTCTGGGCTGTATGCAAAACATTATTTGATTCTGTTTGAATTTGCGGCTGTTATCATTTACCATAGAAATAAATCGGTATGAAGTACCATACATGACTTCCATGTTCTAAGATTTATATTTAAAATAATTTACTTGAATTCGGTTCGATAATTTCTAAAACAAGAAGCAGAGCTAGATGTGGTGACAAACATCAAATAAGTGGATGCTTGAGTTCTAAATAAATGATGTATCAGCTAAAATGGTACCCCCATGTCAGGTGGGTGAAGACTATCCTCAACCTTCGTGAGGAAGGACTGTACTTTTTGATAAAATGTTTGTAGTTTGAACGAAGAGCTGGCCAAAGGAAGCTGTGATCTGATTCCTGTAATGAAATTGGACTCTCGCTGCGAGTTATCGGCCGAGGGCGAATGATGTCTATAGTGTTATCAAAGTCTTTCCTTCAATACTATACTGGTTATTTTCTTTTTTAAAATCAAGTCTTTCTTTCCTTCCATTTGTCTTCTGATTTCCTGAATGACGATTCTGTTCACCCGCATAATTATAAATTTCTCAGCAAAGCATTTCTTCCTTAATACATTTCGGTCATCTGTCTTCTGTTTACCACCCACCACTCTGATCCATGTCATAACGCTATATTCCACACGGGCTAGTAAATAACTAGCCATCAGGGAGGTCAAATATTTTCCAGGAGGGGCAAACAATTTTCCAGAGAAGAAAAATATTTGCGGATACTTAAGCCGAAACGCGTCCGACGAAAAAAGTAAGTTTTTCACAAGATAAAGTTCATTTTTAGTAAAGTGAAAAATATTTATATATTTTTCATACAAACACACATGCACATATTAGTTTGTAATTCTTATATCATACTAGAAATAAGTACACAGATTGTATTAATTTATTAAAACATTTATTGCTTCAAAATATGCATACAATTAATGGCTTGTAAAAGTTGATATTTGATCTCCATTAAGTAGTGCTCAAGTTTCCAAAGTCTTAATATTATGATTTCCATAATCAAAACATCAGAGCAGGTTTTAGTGTATATGAGGGTACACCGTGGACAAAAATTTTCAACATTCCCTATTGAGCGTTGCTCAGAGTAAAGCTGCGAATCTACAGTGTACGTTTCACAGAATAAACACGCGGAAAAGAAGGAGCGCTCCAAAGTCTCTCATGGACCCTGAGCATCTTACAGAGGGTTCATTCCTTAAAGACGAAAAGTCTGTCTATGAATCGTTTCCTCTGTAAACACGTGCAGTTACACTGGCCAGCGATCCACAGGAAGCAAATCGCTGTCCACGCTGAACACCTTTTCGGCTTGCACGCGTTGTGTTGGTGTGGGTTTCGGCACTTTCCATTTAAAAAGCATGCAAACGTAAGAAAATAAACACGAGTGAGGCCAGAAATAACGCGAATTGTGTGTGTGTGTGTGTGTGTGTGGGTGTGTGTGTGTGTGTGTGTGTGTGTGTGTGTGTGTGTGTGTGTGTGTGTGTGTGTGTGTGTGTGTGTGTGTGTGTGTGTGTGTGTGTGTGTGTGTGTGTGTGTGTGTGTGTGTGTGTGTGTGTGTGTGTGTGTGTGTGTGTGTGTGTGTGTGTGTGTGTGTGTGTGTGTGTGTGTGTGTGTGTCCTGCCTCCCTTTTTTGTGGTAATCACAATAATAAAACTTTGGAAACGTAAACATTACATAACTGAGATATGCTTGCCTGCCAGGAACGGGAACGATATATCTTCACTCACACATGATTTAAATTTAAATAAAATATCGGTATGGAGAACCATACATGACTTCCATATTCTAAGCTTTATAATCTGAAATATGCTTGCCTGCCAAGCACGATATATTTTCTAATATATACATAATTTACATTAAAATGAAAAAATTATAATTTTATTGCCTGGCAACAAAATTATTTTATTTTCAACAATTACCATTGTTTGAAAAAGTTTAAATGAATTTTCAAGTACTTTACTCTTGTTAAAACGTAAAAGGTTGCAGGTAAACTACCCCTTCCCCTTAACCGATCTTCACCAAAATCTAATGGCCTTGAGTCCTCTACAATTCACTGACGTATGCAAAAAATTATTTGATTCTGTTTGAATTTGCGGCAGTTATCGTTTGCCATAGAAAATACGCTTGATAAAAAACGTTGCAGGTAAACTACCCCTTCCCCTCAACCGATCTTCACCAAAAACAATAGGTCTTGAGTACTCTACAAACCAGGGCTGTATGTAGAAAATTATTTGATTCTGTTTGAATTTGCGGTTGTTATCGTTTGCCATAGAAAATAACCTTGTTAAAAAAACGTTGTAGGTAAACTACCCCTTTCCCTTAACCGATCTCCACCAAAAACAATAGGTCTTGAGAACTCTACAATTTAGGTCTGTATGCAAATAATCTTTTGATTCTGTTTGAATTTCCGGCTGTTATCGTTTGCCATAGGAAATACCCTTGTTAAAACATAAAACATTACAGGTAAACTACCCCTTTCCCTTAACCGATCTTCACCAAAAACAATAGGTCTTGAGAACTCTACAATTCAGGGCTGTATGCGAAACATTAGTTGATTCTGTTTGAATTTGCGGCTGTTATCGTTTGCCAAAAAAACAAATTTCCCTTGATAAAAAAAAAACCGTTGCAGGTAAACTACCCCTTTCCCTCAACCGATCTTCACCAAAAACAATAGGTCGTGAGTACTCTACAAATCAGGGCTGTATGCAAAAAATTATTTGATTCTGTTTGAATTTGCGGCAGTTATCGTTTGCCATAGAAAAAAAATCTACAGACACACACACAGACACTTTTCGGAAAACGACTTTTTTCATGTTTTGAGTGTAGTAGAATCAGAATCTGCAATAATCTCGAACACGATTTTTTTTGCCATCACCATACTTCCATTCCTTAAGGAATATGGAAGTAAAAAATTATAATTTTATTGCCTGGAAACAAAATTATTTTATTTTTAACAATTACCATTGTTTGAAAAAATTTAAATGAATTTTCAAGTACTTTACTCTTGTTAAAATGTGAAACGTTGCAGGTAAACTACCCCTTCCCCTTAACTGATCTTCACCAAAATCAATAGGCCTTATATTTAAAATCATTTTCGAAATGAATTGTTTCCATAGAAACTACTTCTTTCCACTTATTGCTTCAGCCTTACCCACGGTACTGTGGTCACTAACGTATACCACCACACGTTATCGCACTCGATTTTCACTGATGATGGCAGTCGATGGCACTGCCGAAACGTCTGGTTTTGCAGAAAACATTGGACTACGGCCAAACAGCCCGGGAAGGAATTTTAACAACAAACTACTACTTTGTTGCTGATAACGTAGTACACATAAAAATTATCCCCTCCCCCTTCAACTATAATTTTCATTTATAGAAAATTACCCCCACCCCGTTCAAATAGCCTCTTCATTTATAGATATTTCATCTACGTTTCTACAGTGGATTATTAATATCTTCTTATCAGGATACTTTATTTATCAAAATTAAGTACTTCACTGTTGTTACAACAAAAAATGTTTCAGGTAAACTACCCCTTTCCCTTAACCGATCTTCACCAAAATCAACAGGCCTTGAGTTCTCTACAATTTAGGGAGTATGCAAAAACTTATTTGATTATGTTTGAATTTACGGTAGTTATCATTCGTCATAGAAAAAATTGACCTTGTTATCACATAAAACGTTGCAGGTAAACTACCCCTTTCTCTTAACTGATCTTCACCAAAATCAAAAGGTCTTGAGTCCTCTACAATTCAGGGATGCATGCAAAACATTATTTGATTCTGTTTGAATGTGCGGCAGTTATCGTTTATCATATAAACAATTACTCTTGTTAAAACATTAACAGTGGCACGTAAACTACCCCTTCCCTTAACCGATCTTCACCAAAATAAATAGACCTTGAGTCCTCTACAACTCAGGCACATACGTAAATAATTGTTTGATTCTGTTTTTGAATTTACGGCAGTTATCGTTCTTCATGGAAAACGTTTTCTTGTTACAACATAAAATGTTGCAGATAAACTACCCCTTTCCCTTAACCGATCTTCAACAAAATCAACAGACCTTGAGTTATCTACAATTGAGGAATTTGATTCTACAAAATTATTTGATTATGTTTAAATGTGCGGCAGTTATCGTTCGTCATAGAAACAATTACTCTTGTTAAAGCATAAAATGTGGCAAGTAAACTACCCCTGTCCCTTAACCGATCTTCAACAAAATCAACAAGCCTTCAGTCTTTTACAATTGACGAACGTATGCAAAAAATTACCCTTTTTAAAACATAAAACGTTGCCGATAAACTACCCCTTTCCCTTAACCGATCTTCAACAAAATCAACAGACCTTGAGTTCTCTTTAGATCAAAAAGGTATGCAAAAACGTAGTTGATTCTGTTTGAATTTACGGCAGTTATCGTTCGTCATATAAAAAATTACCCTTGTTAAAACATAAAATGTTGCAGGTAACTACCCCTTTCCCTTAACCGATCTTCACCAACACCAACAGGTATTGAGAACTCTACAATTTAGGACTGTATGCAAATAATTATTTGATTCTGTTTGAATTTGCGGCTGTTATCGTTTGCCTTAGAAAATACCCTTGTTAAAACATAAAATGTTGCAGGTAAACTACACCTTTCCCTTAACCGATCTTCAACGAAATCAACAGACCTTGATTTCTGTATAATTCAAAAAGGTATGCAGAAGTGTAGTTGATTCTGTTTTAATGTACGGCAGTTATCGTTCGTCATAAAAAAAATTACCCTTGTTAAAACATAAAATGTTGCAGGTAAACTACCCTATTCCCTTAACCGATCTTCACCAAAACCAACAGGTATTGAGAACTCTACAATTCAGGCTGTATGCGAAACATTATTTGATTCTGTTTGAATTTGCGGCTATTATCGTTTACCATAGAAAAAATTACCCTTGATAAAAAACCGTTGCAGGTAAACTACCCCTTCCCCTTAACCGATCTTCACCAAAAACAATAGGTCTTGAGAACTGTACAATTTAGGGCTGTATGCAAATAATCATTTGATTCATGTGTGTGTGGTGGTTAATGCAAATACACAGACTGAAATTGGACAGAAAAGTGTACAGATTAAACACGCTCAGAATTTCTATAATAATATAAACCAGTGAAGAACAATGTCATGAATGTGCAATATGATATGTATTACCACTATTATAGTACACAATGATTATTATGAGAAAGTAATTTAACCAGAATTAAGGAAAATTGAGGTCACTCCCTGACCACACTAGCTGCAAGAAGTATTGGTGAATTATTATCAATGTCACATGTAATGACAAAAGAACAACCATTGCAAAACAAGCTTTACACTGTAAAGACAATTTTGAATTAAAAGAACCACATAAAGATGGGTATATCATTCATTCAGAATTAAATCAAAATGACATGGTATACTAACACTATGAACAATATATGTTACATTAAAAACAAGAAAATAATTGTATTCTAATGAAAACTATGCTGTAATATAAATAAACACGAGCAAGGTAACAAACACAGAAGAATTAACAAATATGCCAAATAATATGCCTAGTATATGTATTAACAGAAAATGAAACTAATAAAACCAGGAATCTACAGAATTAAGAAACAGCAAAGAGACACATACATAGACAGACATTACCAAAGACAAACCATGACAAAAAACTCTTTATTCTAATAAAAGAATAGCATTAATTAAATAAATCAAAACCAGTGTACCAGGCATGCTTTTAATAGCCTACTGGCAATTTCAAATAAAATAACAAAATAAAAAGAACCTAGTAATCACCTGTACACAGGTAGAAATCATAAAGAGATAGTAAATAATAATTAACAAGTGTAAAAGTGTCAAATAATAACCTGTAAAACATTGAAACCAGATAGCCAAAACATAGAGGGTACCAGGTAACCCCAACTATAATTAGCATAAAATAAGACCAAAACGATGTACAGTAGTGTTAGTTATAAAATAATGATAGAAGACATTGTAAAGACGAACCTAATGATACAATTTTTTATTAATTAAAAGTGGTATGTGTGGTGTTTAATGCAAATACACAGACTGAAATTGGACAGAAAAGTGTACACATTAAACACGCTCAGAATTTCTGTAATAATATAAACCAGTGAAGGACAATGTCATGAATGTGCAATATGATATGTATTACCAATATTATAGTACACAATGATTATTATGAGAAACTAATTTAACCAGAATTAAGGAAAATTGAGGTCACTCCCTGACCACACTAGCTGCAAGAAGTATTGGCGAATTATTATCAATATCACATGTAATTATAAAAGAACAACCATTGCAAAACAAGCTTTACACTGTAAAGACAATTTAGAATTAAAAGAACCACATAAAGATGGGTATATCATTCATTCAGAATTAAATCAAAATGTCATGGCATACTAACACTGTGAACAATATATGTTACATTAAAAACAAGAAAATAATTGTATTCTAATGAAACTATGCTGTAATATAAATGAACACAAGCAAGGTAACAAACACAGAAGAATTAACAAATATGCCAAATAATGTGCCTAGTATATGTATTAACAGAAAATAAAACTAATAAAACCAGGAATCTACAGAATTAAGAAACAGCAAAGAGACACAGACATAGACAGACATTACCAAAGACAAACCATGACAAAAAACTCTTTATTCTAATAAAAGAATAGCATTAATTAAATAAATCAAAACCATGAAAGAAAATAATGAATGATAAGAATAGAGTAATTATCTTAGTAAGAACAGTGCACCAGGCATGCTTTTAATACTGGCAAATTCAAATAAAATAACAAAAAAAGAACCTAGTAATCACCTGTAGACAGGTAGAAATCATAAAGAGATAGTAAATAATAATTAACAAGTGTAAAAGTGTCACATAGTAACCAGTAAAACATTGAAACCAGATAGCCAAAACATAGACCATTGCTGTCTAACAGGAGGTCCCAGGTAACGTCAATTTGGTTATAAATCAGCTTGTAATTAGCATAAAATAAGACCAAAACGATGTAAACTAGTGTAAGTTATAAAATAATGATAGAAGACATTGTAAAGACGAACCTAGTGATACAATTTTATTAATTAAAAGTGGTATGTGTGGTGTTTAATGCAAAAACACAGATTGAAATTGGACAGAAAAGTGTACACATTAAACACACTCAGAATTTCTATAATAATATAAACCAGTGAAGAACAATGTCATAAACGTGCAGTATAATATGTATTTCCAATATTAATGTATACAATGATTATTATGAAAAACTAATTTAACCAGAATTAAGGAAAATTGAGGTCACTGTCTGACCACACTAGCTGCAAGAAGTATTGGTGAATTATTATCAATATCACATGTAATTATAAAAGAACAACCATTGCAAAACAACATTTACACTGTAAAGACAATTTCGACTTAAAAGAACCACATAAAGATGGGTATCATTAATTCAGAATTAATCAAAATGTTATGGCATACTAACACTATGAACAATAAATGTTACATTAAAAACAAGCAAATAATTGAATTCTAATAAAAACTAAGCTGTTTAGAAGTTGTAATGGACATCTTAGAATATCTATATCACTGCAAAAGTGTGAACAGGACAAATTATGTCAATAAATAAAGTAAATCTAACTGACCATGCTCTAAGCCATAGAAAGCATGGTTCAAATTTATTAATCTTAGACAATCATTGTACTTGGAAATTAAGAATTAAAATAGGTTAATTACAATTATAAATTCTCAGAATAGGAGAGTAGTTATATCTATTAAGAATTAACCATATGTTCTTAATCTAAAACAATAAATCTCGTCTAAAAATGTTCGACATTTTGAGGTTACCATTGTATGAAAAAGTAATCATCTTTAAGCTATGCTTATATTTTATTTACAATTTAACAATAATAGTGATTATTTGAATAATGTCTTGGTGATAGTGTAATGGTGTAATTATTGACAAATGTGTAATTAGTTCAAAGTGCATTGCTAGATATTACGCTAACATAGTAAGTAATTAATATTGCACTAGGGCCTATACTTGCCTTAAATTCACTGAATTGCAAATTACACCCTATTATACACCTTCCAATTGTATGAGCACTGGAATAAACTTTTAATTAGCAAGTAATTCAATCGGCAGATTATATCAACCTTATCGCTTCAGAACTTTAACAAAAGTCGGTTAACGGAAAAAGATTTTCGGCAAACCTCGCGCTTAGGATTGTGGGTAACATTATTCAAATATAGACGCCTGATTTCCTTAAATATGATAGATTTCACAAAGCATTTTCTATGGAATAAAATTTACAATAAATACTATTACAAACATAATTCCCTTATGCATCTTGAAATTGCAAATCATGGCATAAATTCGTCCATTAATGTCAAAATTCACTTTTTTAAACGAACAGTCGATTAGTCGATACAATATTTTGATAAACTTATGTCTAATAACTAATTACTGATTGAATGATTGTTATTTACAATAACTAGGATACGTATAAAGTTCCTTTACAACAATTATTAACATAATAAACATCTTAAATTGATAAAAATGCAATGTTTAGTTCTAGGCTTCAGTTGGCCTATCACATCCTAAGTTAGTTTTATCGGTACTTATCATAAAACGTTGCAGGTAAACTACCCCTTTCTCTTACCTGATCTTCACCAAAACAATAGGTCTTGAGTTCTCTACAAATCAGGGCTGTATGCAAAAAATTATTTGATTCTGTTTGAATTTGCGGCTCTTATTGTTTCCCATAGAAAATACCCTTTTAAAACATAAAACACTGCAGGTAAACTACCCCTTTCCCTTAACCGATCTTCACCAAAAACAATAGGCCTTGAGTACTATACAAGTCAGGGCTGTATGCAAAAACTTATTTGATTCTGTTTGAATTTGCGACTGTTATCGTTTGCCATAGAAAAAAATCTACACACACACACACACACACACACACACACACACACACACACACACACACAACACAACACACACTCTCTCTCTCTCTCTTTTCGAAAAATGACTTTTTTTCATGTTTTGAGTGTAGTACAATCAGAATCTGCAATAGTCACGAACACGATTTTTTTTGCCATCATCATACTTCCATTTCCTTAAGGAACATGGAAGTAAAATTACCCTTGATAAAAAAGCATTGCAGGTAAACTACCCCTTTTCCCTTAACCGATCTTCACCAAAAACAATAGGTCTTGAGTACTCTACAAATCAGGGCTGTATGCAAAAAATTATTTGATTCCGTTTGTATTTGCGGCTCTTATCGTTTGCCACAGAAAATACTCTTGTTAAAATATAAAACATTGCAGGTAAACTACCCATTTCCCTTAACCGATCTTCAACAAAATCAACAGACCTTGAGTTCTATACAATTCAAAAAGGTATGCAAAAAGTGGTTGATTCTGTTTGAATTTACAGCAGTTATCGTTCGTCATAGAAAAAATTACCCTTGTTAAAACATAAAATGTTACAGGTAAACTACCCTATTCCCTTAACCAATCTTCACCAAACCCAACAGGTCTTGAAAACTCTACAATTCAGGGCTGTATTCAAAACATTATTTGATTCTGTTTGAATTTGCGGCTGTTATCGTTTGCCATAGAAAATATCGGTATGGAGAACCATACATGACTTCCATGTTCTAAGATTTATATTTAAAATCATATTCGAAATGAAATATTTCCATAGAAACTACTTCTTTCTACTTATTGCTTCAGCCTTAACCACAGTACTGTGGTCACTAACGTATACCACCTCACATTTTCGCACTCGATTTTCACTGATGATGGCAGTCGATGGCACTGCCAAAAAGTCTGGTTTTTCATAAAACATTGGACTAAAGCTAAACAGCCCGGGAAGGAATTTTAACAAAGAACTACTTCTTTGTTGCCGATAACGTAGTACACATATACAAAATTCTCCCCTCTCCCTTCAACTATAATTTTCATTTATAGAAAATTACCCACACCCCGTTCACCTAACCTCTTCATTTATAGATATTTCATCTATGTTTCTACAGTGGATTATTATGAGCTTCTTATCAGGATACTTTATTTATCAAAATGGAAGTACTTTACTCTTGTTAAAACATAAAACGTTGCAGGTAAAGTACCCCTATCTCTTAACCGATCTTCACCAAAATCAATAGACCTTCAGTCCTCTACAATGCAGGCATGCATGCAAAAAAATTTTTGATTCTGTTTGAATGCGCGGCGGTTATCGTTCGTCATGGAAACATTTCTCTTGTTACAACATAAAATGTTGCAGGTATACTACCCCTTTCCCTTAACAGATCTTCACCAAAATCAGTAGGCCTTGAGTTCTCTCCAATTCAGGAAAGAATGCAAAAAATTATTTGATTATCTTTGAATTTGGGGCACTTATCGTTTGCCATAGAAAATACCCTAGTTAAAATATAAAATGTTGCAGGTAAACTACCCCATTCCCTTAACCGATCTTCAACAAAATCAACAGACCTTGAGTTCTGTATAATTCAAAAAGGTATGCAAAAGAGTAGTTGATTCTGTTTTAATTTACGGCAGTTATCGTTCATCATAGAAAAAATTACCCTTGTTAAAACATAAAATGTTGCAGGTAAACAGCCCTATTCCCTTAACCGATCTTCACCAAAACCAACAGGTCTTGAGAACTCTACAATTCTGGGCTGTATGCAAAACATTATTTGATTCTGTTTGAATTTGCGGCTGTTATCATTTACCATAGAAATAAATCGGTATGAAGAACCATACATGACTTCCATGTTCTAAGATTTATATTTAAAATAATTTACTTGAATTCGGTTCGATAATTTCTAAAACAAGAAGCAGAGCTAGATGTGGTGACAAACATCAAATAAGTGGATGCTTGAGTTCTAAATAAATGATGTATCAGCTAAAATGGTACCCCCATGTCAGGTGGGTGAAGACTATCCTCAACCTTCGTGAGGAAGGACTGTACTTTTTGATAAAATGTTTGTAGTTCGAACGAAGAGCTGGCCAAAGGAAGCTGTGATCTGATTCCTGTAATGAAATTGGACTCTCGCTGCGAGTTATCGGCCGAGGGCGAATGATGTCTATAGTGTTATCAAAGTCTTTCCTTCAATACTATACTGGTTATTTTCTTTTTTAAAATCAAGTCTTTCTTTCCTTCCATTTGTCTTCTGATTTCCTGAATGACGATTCTGTTCACCCGCATAATTATAAATTTCTCAGCAAAGCATTTCTTCCTTAATACATTTCGGTCATCTGTCTTCTGTTTACCACCCACCACTCTGATCCATGTCATAACGCTATATTCCACACGGGCTAGTAAATAACTAGCCATCAGGGAGGTCAAATATTTTCCAGGAGGGGCAAACAATTTTCCAGAGAAGAAAAATATTTGCGGATACTTAAGCCGAAACCCGTCCGACGAAAAAAGTAAGTTTTTCACAAGATAAAGTTCATTTTTAGTAAAGTGAAAAATATTTATATATTTTTCATACAAACACACATGCACATATTAGTTTGTAATTCTTATATCATACTAGAAATAAGTACACAGATTGTATTAATTTATTAAAACATTTATTGCTTCAAAATATGCATACAATTAATGGCTTGTAAAAGTTGATATTTGATCTCCATTAAGTAGTGCTCAAGTTTCCAAAGTCTTAATATTATGATTTCCATAATCAAAACATCAGAGCAGGTTTTAGTGTATATGAGGGTACACCGTGGACAAAAATTTTCAACATTCCCTATTGAGCGTTGCTCAGAGTAAAGCTGCGAATCTACAGTGTACGTTTCACAGAATAAACACGCGGAAAAGAAGGAGCGCTCCAAAGTCTCTCATGGACCCTGAGCATCTTACAGAGGGTTCATTCCTTAAAGACGAAAAGTCTGTCTATGAATCGTTTCCTCTGTAAACACGTGCAGTTACACTGGCCAGCGATCCACAGGAAGCAAATCGCTGTCCACGCTGAACACCTTTTCGGCCTGCACGCGTTGTGTTGGTGTGGGTTTCGGCACTTTCCATTTAAAAAGCATGCAAACGTAAGAAAATAAACATGAGTGAGGCCAGAAATAATGCGAATTGTGTGTGTGTGTGTGTGTGTGTGTGTGTGTGTGTGTGTGTGTGTGTGTGTGTGTGTGTGTGTGTGTGTGTGTGTGTGTGTGTGTGTGTGTGTGTGTGTGTGTGTGTGTGTGTGTGTGTGTGTGTGTGTGTGTGTGTGTGTGTGTGTGTGTGTGTGTGTGTGTGTGTGTGTGTGTGTGTGTGTGTGTGTGTGTGTGTGTGTGTGTGTGTGTGTGTGTGTGTGTCCTGCCTCCCTTTTTTGTGGTAATCACAATAATAAAACTTTGGAAACGTAAACATTACATAACTGAGATATGCTTGCCTGCCAGGAACGGGAACGATATATCTTCACTCACACATGATTTAAATTTAAATAAAATATCGGTATGGAGAACCATACATGACTTCCATATTCTAAGCTTTATAATCTGAAATATGCTTGCCTGCCAAGCACGATATTTTTTCTAATATATACATAATTTACATTAAAATGAAAAAATTATAATTTTATTGCCTGGCAACAAAATTATTTTATTTTCAACAATTACCATTGTTTGAAAAAGTTTAAATGAATTTTCAAGTACTTTACTCTTGTTAAAACGTAAAAGGTTGCAGGTAAACTACCCCTTCCCCTTAACCGATCTTCACCAAAATCTAATGGCCTTGAGTCCTCTACAATTCACTGACGTATGCAAAAAATTATTTGATTCTGTTTGAATTTGCGGCAGTTATCGTTTGCCATAGAAAATACGCTTGATAAAAAACGTTGCAGGTAAACTACCCCTTCCCCTCAACCGATCTTCACCAAAAACAATAGGTCTTGAGTACTCTACAAACCAGGGCTGTATGCAGAAAATTATTTGATTCTGTTTGAATTTGCGGCTGTTATCGTTTGCCATAGAAAATAACCTTGTTAAAAAAATGTTGTAGGTAAACTACCCCTTTCCCTTAACCGATCTCCACCAAAAACAATAGGTCTTGAGAACTCTACAATTTAGGGCTGTATGCAAATAATCTTTTGATTCTGTTTGAATTTCCGGCTGTTATCGTTTGCCATAGGAAATACCCTTGTTAAAACATAAAACATTACAGGTAAACTACCCCTTTCCCTTAACCGATCTTCACCAAAAACAATAGGTCTTGAGAACTCTACAATTCAGGGCTGTATGCGAAACATTAGTTGATTCTGTTTGAATTTGCGGCTGTTATCGTTTGCCAAAAAAACAAATTTCCCTTGATAAAAAAAAAACCGTTGCAGGTAAACTACCCCTTTCCCTCAACCGATCTTCACCAAAAACAATAGGTCGTGAGTACTCTACAAATCAGGGCTGTATGCAAAAAATTATTTGATTCTGTTTGAATTTGCGGCAGTTATCGTTTTCCATAGAAAAAAAATCTACAGACACACACACAGACACTTTTCGGAAAACGACTTTTTTTCATGTTTTGAGTGTAGTAGAATCAGAATCTGCAATAATCTCGAACACGATTTTTTTTGCCATCACCATACTTCCATTCCTTAAGGAATATGGAAGTAAAAAATTATAATTTTATTGCCTGGAAACAAAATTATTTTATTTTTAACAATTACCATTGTTTGAAAAAATTTAAATGAATTTTCAAGTACTTTACTCTTGTTAAAATGTGAAACGTTGCAGGTAAACTACCCCTTCCCCTTAACTGATCTTCACCAAAATCAATAGGCCTTATATTTAAAATCATTTTCGAAATGAATTGTTTCCATAGAAACTACTTCTTTCCACTTATTGCTTCAGCCTTACCCACGGTACTGTGGTCACTAACGTATACCACCACACGTTATCGCACTCGATTTTCACTGATGATGGCAGTCGATGGCACTGCCGAAACGTCTGGTTTTGCAGAAAACATTGGACTACGGCCAAACAGCCCGGGAAGGAATTTTAACAACAAACTACTACTTTGTTGCTGATAACGTAGTACACATAAAAATTATCCCCTCCCCCTTCAACTATAATTTTCATTTATAGAAAATTACCCCCACCCCGTTCAACTAGCCTCTTCATTTATAGATATTTCATCTACGTTTCTACAGTGGATTATTAATATCTTCTTATCAGGATACTTTATTTATCAAAATTAAGTACTTTACTGTTGTTACAACAAAAAATGTTTCAGGTAAACTACCCCTTTCCCTTAACCGATCTTCACCAAAATCAACAGGCCTTGAGTTCTCTACAATTTAGGGAGTATGCAAAAACTTATTTGATTATGTTTGAATTTACGGTAGTTATCATTCGTCATAGAAATATCGGTATGGAGAACCATACATGACTTCCATATTCTAAGATTTATATTTAAAATCATTTTCAGCCAAACAGCCAGGCTGTGTCTTACCTGCCTTTTTATTGCTGTATTAAATGAAAAATATTATATTACATTAAAATGAAAAAATTATAATTTTATTGCCTGGCAACAAAATTATTTTATTTTTAACAATTACCATTGTTTCAAAAAGTTTAAATAAATTTTCAAGTACTTTACTCTTGTTAAAACGTATAAGGTTGCAGGTAAACTACCCCTTCCCCTTAACCGATCTTCACCAAAATCGAAAGTCATTGAGACCTCTACAATTCAGGGACGTATGCAAAAAATTATTTGATTCTGTTTGAATTTGCGGCTGTTATCGTTTGCCATAGAAAATACGCTTGATAAAAAAACGTTGCAGGTAAACTACCCCTTCCCCTTAACCGATCTTCACCAAAAACAATAGGTCTTGAGTACTCTACAAATCAGGACTGCATGCAAAACATTATTTGATTCTGTTTGAATTTGCGGCTGTTATCGTTTGCCATATAAAATACCCTTGTTAAAAAAACGTTGCAGGTAAACTACCCCTTTCCCTCAACCGATCTTCACCAAAAACAATAGGTCTTGAGAAATCTACAATTCAGGGCTGTATGCGAAACATTATTTGATTCTGTTTGAATTTGCGGCTGTTATCGTTTGCCAAAAAAAAAAAAAATTTCCCTTGATAAAAAAAACCGTTGCAGGTAAACTACCCCTTCCCCTCAACCGATCTTCACCAAAAACAATAGGTCGCGAGTACTCTACAAATCAGGGCTGTATGCAAAAAATTATTTGATTCTGTTTGAATTTGCGGCAGTTGTCGTTTGCCATAGAAAATACGCATGATAAAAAACGTTGCTGGTAAACTACCCCTTCCCCTCAACCGATCTTCACCAAAAACAATAGGTCTTGAGTACTCTACAAATCAGGGCTGTATGCAGAAAATTATTTGATTCTGTTTGAATTTGCGGCTGTTATCGTTTGCCATAGAAAATACCCTTGTTAAAAAAACGTTGTAGGTAAACTACCCCTTTCCCTTAACCGATCTTCACCAAAAACAAAAGGTATTGAGAACTCTACAATTTAGGGCTGTATGCAAATAATCTTTTCATTCTGTTTGAATTTGCGGCTGTTATCGTTTCCCATAGGAAATACCCTTGTTAAAACATAAAACGTTACAGGTAAACTACCCCTTTCCCTTAACCGATCTTCACCAAAAACAATAGGTCTTGAGAACTCTACAATTCAGGGCTGTATGCGAAACATTATTTGATTCTGTTTGAATTTGCGGCTGTTATCGTTTGCCAAACAAACAAAATTTCCCTTGCTAAAAAAAAACCGTTGCAGGTAAACTACCCCTTTCCCTCAACCGATCTTCACCAAAAACAATAGGTCGCGAGAACTCTGCAAAACCGGGCTGTATGCAAAAAATTATTTGATTCTGTTTGAATTTGCGGCAGTTATCGTTTGCCATAGAAAAAAAATCTACAGACAGACAGACAGACAGACAGACACACAGACACTTTTCGGAAAACGACTTTTTTTCATGTTTTGAGTGTAGTAGAATCAGAATCTGCAATAATCTCGAACACGATTTTTTTTGCCATCACCATACTTCCATTCCTTAAGGAATATGGAAGTAAAAATTGACCTTGTTATCACATAAAACGTTGCAGGTAAACTACCCCTTTCTCTTAACTGATCTTCACCAAAATCAAAAGGTCTTGAGTCCTCTACAATTCAGGGATGCATGCAAAACATTATTTGATTCTGTTTGAATGTGCGGCAGTTATCGTTTATCATATAAACAATTACTCTTGTTAAAACATTAACAGTGCCACGTAAACTACCCCTTTCCCTTAACCGATCTTCACCAAAATAAATAGACCTTGAGTCCTCTACAACTCAGGCACATACGTAAATAATTGTTTGATTCTGTTTTTGAATTTACGGCAGTTATCGTTCTTCATGGAAAACGTTTTCTTGTTACAACATAAAATGTTGCAGATAAACTACCCCTTTCCCTTAACCGATCTTCAACAAAATCAACAGACCTTGAGTTATCTACAATTGAGGAATTTGATTCTACAAAATTATTTGATTATGTTTAAATGTGCGGCAGTTATCGTTCGTCATAGAAACAATTACTCTTGTTAAAGCATAAAATGTGGCAAGTAAACTACCCCTGTCCCTTAACCGATCTTCAACAAAATCAACAAGCCTTCAGTCTTTTACAATTGACGAACGTATGCAAAAAATTGCATACATAAAACGTTGCCGATAAACTACCCCTTTCCCTTAACCGATCTTCAACAAAATCAACAGACCTTGAGTTCTCTTTAGATCAAAAAGGTATGCAAAAACGTAGTTGATTCTGTTTGAATTGACGGCAGTTATCGTTCGTCATATAAAAAATTACCCTTGTTAAAACATAAAATGTTGCAGGTAACTACCCCTTTCCCTTAACCGATCTTCACCAACACCAACAGGTATTGAGAACTCTACAATTTAGGACTGTATGCAAATAATTATTTGATTCTGTTTGAATTTGCGGCTGTTATCGTTTGCCTTAGAAAATACCCTTGTTAAAACATAAAATGTTGCAGGTAAACTACACCTTTCCCTTAACCGATCTTCAACAAAATCAACAGACCTTGATTTCTGTATAATTCAAAAAGGTATGCAGAAGTGTAGTTGATTCTGTTTTAATGTACGGCAGTTATCGTTCGTCATTAAAAAAATTACCCTTGTTAAAACATAAAATGTTGCAGGTAAACTACCCTATTCCCTTAACCGATCTTCACCAAAACCAACAGGTATTGAGAACTCTACAATTCAGGCTGTATGCGAAACATTATTTGATTCTGTTTGAATTTGCGGCTATTATCGTTTACCATAGAAAAAATTACCCTTGATAAAAAACCGTTGCAGGTAAACTACCCCTTTCCCTTAACCGATCTTCACCAAAAACAATAGGTCTTGAGAACTGTACAATTTAGGGCTGTATGCAAATAATCATTTGATTCATGTGTGTGTGGTGGTTAATGCAAATACACAGACTGAAATTGGACAGAAAAGTGTACACATTAAACACGCTCAGAATTTCTATAATAATATAAACCAGTGAAGAACAATGTCATGAATGTGCAATATGATATGTATTACCACTATTATAGTACACAATGATTATTATGAGAAAGTAATTTAACCAGAATTAAGGAAAATTGAGGTCACTCCCTGACCACACTAGCTGCAAGAAGTATAGGTGAATTATTATCAATGTCACATGTAATGACAAAAGAACAACCATTGCAAAACAAGCTTTACACTGTAAAGACAATTTTGAATTAAAAGAACCACATAAAGATGGGTATATCATTCATTCAGAATTAAATCAAAATGACATGGTATACTAACACTATGAACAATATATGTTACATTAAAAACAAGAAAATAATTGTATTCTAATGAAAACTATGCTGTAATATAAATAAACACGAGCAAGGTAACAAACACAGAAGAATTAACAAATATGCCAAATAATATGCCTAGTATATGTATTAACAGAAAATGAAACTAATAAAACCAGGAATCTACAGAATTAAGAAACAGCAAAGAGACACATACATAGACAGACATTACCAAAGACAAACCATGACAAAAAACTCTTTATTCTAATAAAAGAATAGCATTAATTAAATAAATCAAAACCAGTGTACCAGGCATGCTTTTAATAGCCTACTGGCAATTTCAAATAAAATAACAAAATAAAAAGAACCTAGTAATCACCTGTACACAGGTAGAAATCATAAAGAGATAGTAAATAATAATTAACAAGTGTAAAAGTGTCAAATAATAACCTGTAAAACATTGAAACCAGATAGCCAAAACATAGAGGGTACCAGGTAACCTCAACTATAATTAGCATAAAATAAGACCAAAACGATGTACAGTAGTGTTAGTTATAAAATAATGATAGAAGACATTGTAAAGACGAACCTAATGATACAATTTTTTATTAATTAAAAGTGGTATGTGTGGTGTTTAATGCAAATACACAGACTGAAATTGGACAGAAAAGTGTACACATTAAACACGCTCAGAATTTCTGTAATAATATAAACCAGTGAAGGACAATGTCATGAATGTGCAATATGATATGTATTACCAATATTATAGTACACAATGATTATTATGAGAAACTAATTTAACCAGAATTAAGGAAAATTGAGGTCACTCCCTGACCACACTAGCTGCAAGAAGTATTGGCGAATTATTATCAATATCACATGTAATTATAAAAGAACAACCATTGCAAAACAAGCTTTACACTGTAAAGACAATTTAGAATTAAAAGAACCACATAAAGATGGGTATATCATTCATTCAGAATTAAATCAAAATGTCATGGCATACTAACACTATGAACAATATATGTTACATTAAAAACAAGAAAATAATTGTATTCTAATGAAACTATGCTGTAATATAAATGAACACAAGCAAGGTAACAAACACAGAAGAATTAACAAATATGCCAAATAATGTGCCTAGTATATGTATTAACAGAAAATAAAACTAATAAAACCAGGAATCTACAGAATTAAGAAACAGCAAAGAGACACAGACATAGACAGACATTACCAAAGACAAACCATGACAAAAAACTCTTTATTCTAGTAAAAGAATAGCATTAATTAAATAAATCAAAACCATGAAAGAAAATAATGAATGATAAGAATAGAGTAATTATCTTAGTAAGAACAGTGCACCAGGCATGCTTTTAATACTGGCAAATTCAAATAAAATAACAAAAAAAGAACCTAGTAATCACCTGTAGACAGGTAGAAATCATAAAGAGATAGTAAATAATAATTAACAAGTGTAAAAGTGTCACATAGTAACCAGTAAAACATTGAAACCAGATAGCCAAAACATAGACCATTGCTGTCTAACAGGAGGTCCCAGGTAACGTCAATTTGGTTATAAATCAGCTTGTAATTAGCATAAAATAAGACCAAAACGATGGAAACTAGTGTAAGTTATAAAATAATGATAGAAGACATTGTAAAGACGAACCTAGTGATACAATTTTATTAATTAAAAGTGGTATGTGTGGTGTTTAATGCAAAAACACAGATTGAAATTGGACAGAAAAGTGTACACATTAAACACACTCAGAATTTCTATAATAATATAAACCAGTGAAGAACAATGTCATAAACGTGCAGTATAATATGTATTTCCAATATTAATGTATACAATGATTATTATGAAAAACTAATTTAACCAGAATTAAGGAAAATTGAGGTCACTGTCTGACCACACTAGCTGCAAGAAGTATTGGTGAATTATTATCAATATCACATGTAATTATAAAAGAACAACCATTGCAAAACAACATTTACACTGTAAAGACAATTTCGACTTAAAAGAACCACATAAAGATGGGTATCATTAATTCAGAATTAATCAAAATGTTATGGCATACTAACACTATGAACAATAAATGTTACATTAAAAACAAGCAAATAATTGAATTCTAATAAAAACTAAGCTGTTTAGAAGTTGTAATGGACATCTTAGAATATCTATATCACTGCAAAAGTGTGAACAGGACAAATTATGTCAATAAATAAAGTAAATCTAACTGACCATGCTCTAAGCCATAGAAAGCATGGTTCAAATTTATTAATCTTAGACAATCATTGTACTTGGAAATTAAGAATTAAAATAGGTTAATTACAATTATAAATTCTCAGAATAGGAGAGTAGTTATATCTATTAAGAATTAACCATATGTTCTTAATCTAAAACAATAAATCTCGTCTAAAAATGTTCGACATTTTGAGGTTACCATTGTATGAAAAAGTAATCATCTTTAAGCTATGCTTATATTTTATTTACAATTTAACAATAATAGTGATTATTTGAATAATGTCTTGGTGATAGTGTAATGGTGTAATTATTGACAAATGTGTAATTAGTTCAAAGTGCATTGCTAGATATTACGCTAACATAGTAAGTAATTAATATTGCACTAGGGCCTATACTTGCCTTAAATTCACTGAATTGCAAATTACACCCTATTATACACCTTCCAATTGTATGAGCACTGGAATAAACTTTTAATTAGCAAGTAATTCAATCGGCAGATTATATCAACCTTATCGCTTCAGAACTTTAACAAAAGTCGGTTAACGGAAAAAGATTTTCGGCAAACCTCGCGCTTAGGATTGTGGGTAACATTATTCAAATATAGACGCCTGATTTCCTTAAATATGATAGATTTCACAAAGCATTTTCTATGGAATAAAATTTACAATAAATACTATTACAAACATAATTCCCTTATGCATCTTGAAATTGCAAATCATGGCATAAATTCGTCCATTAATGTCAAAATTCACTTTTTTAAACGAACAGTCGATTAGTCGATACAATATTTTGATAAACTTATGTCTTATAACTAATTACTGATTGAATGATTGTTATTTACAATAACTAGGATACGTATAAAGTTCTTTTACAACAATTATTAACATAATAAACATCTTAAATTGATAAAAATGCAATGTTTAGTTCTAGGCTTCAGTTGGCCTATCACATCCTAAGTTAGTTTTATCGGTACTTATCATAAAACGTTGCAGGTAAACTACCCCTTTCTCTTACCTGATCTTCACCAAAATCAATAGGTCTTGAGAATTCTACAACTCAGCGCTGTATGCAAAAAATTATTTGTTTCTATTTGAATTTGCGGCTGTTATCGTTTGCCATAGAAAATACCCTTGTTAAAACAAAAAATGTTGCAGGTAAACTACCCCTTTCTCTTAACCGATCTTCACCAAAATCGACAGGCCTTCAGTCTTTCACAAGTGATGAACGTATGCAAAACAATATTTGATTCTGTTTGAATGTGCGGCAGTTATAGTTCGTCATAGAAAAAATTACCATTGTTAAAACATAAAATGTTGCAGGTAAACTACCCCTTTCACTTAACCGATCTTCACCTAAATCAACAAACATTGAGTTCTCTATAGATCAGGAAGGTATGCAAAACATTATTTTATTCTGATTAAATTTACGGCAGTTATCATTCGTCATAGAAAATATCGGTATGGAGAACCATACATGACTTCCATATTCTAAGATTTATATTTAAAATCATTTTCACCCAAACAGCCAGGCTGTCTTACCTGCCTTTTTATTGCTGTATTAAATGAAAACTATTATATTACATTAAAATGAAAAAATTATAATTTTATTGCCTGGCAACAAAATTATTTTATTTTTAACAATTACCATTGTTTCAAAAAGTTTAAATAAATTTTCAAGTACTTTACTCTTGTTAAAACGTAAAAGGTTGCAGGTAAACTACCCCTTCCCCTTAACCGATCTTCACCAAAATCGAAAGTCATTGAGACCTCTACAATTCAGGGACGTGTGCAAAAAATTATTTGATTCTGTTTGAATTTGCGGCTGTTATCGTTTGCCATAGAAAATACGCTTGATAAAAAAACGTTGCAGGTAAACTACCCCTTCCCCTTAACCGATCTTCACCAAAAACAATAGGTCTTGAGTACTCTACAAATCAGGGCTGTATGCAAAACATTATTTGATTCTGTTTGAATTTGCGGCTGTTATCGTTTGCCATAGAAAATACCCTTGTTAAAAAAACGTTGCAGGTAAACTACCCCTTTCCCTCAACCGATCTTCACCAAAAACAACAGGTCTTGAGAACTCTACAATTTAGGGCTGTATGCAAATAATCTTTTGATTCTGTTTGAATTTGCGGCTGTTATCGTTTGCCATAGGAAATACCCTTGTTAAAACATAAAACGTTACAGGTAAACTACCCCTTTCCCTTAACCGATCTTCACCAAAAACAATAGGTCTTGACAACTCTACAAATCAGGGCTGTATGCAAAACATTATTTGATTCTGTTTGAATTTGCGGCTGTTATCGTTTGCCATAGAAAATACCCTTGTTAAAAAAACGTTGCAGGTAAACTACCCCTTTCCCTCAACCGATCTTCACCAAAAACAATAGGTCTTGAGAACTCTACAATTTAGGGCTGTATGCAAATAATCTTTTGATTCTGTGTGAATTTGCGGCTGTTATCGTTTGCCATAGGAAATACGCTTGATAAAAAAACGTTGCAGGTAAACTACCCCTTCCCCTTAACCGATCTTCACCAAAAACAGTAGGTCTTGAGTACTCTACAAATCAGGGCTGTATGCAAAACATTATTTGATTCTCTTTGAATTTGCGGCTGTTATCGTTTGCCATAGAAAATACCCTTGTTAAAAAAACGTTGCTGGTAAACTACCCCTTTCCCTCAACCGAACTTCACCAAAAACAATAGGTCTTGACAACTCTACAATTTAGGGCTGTATGCAAATAATCTTTTGATTCTGTTTGAATTTGCGGCTGTTATCGTTTGCCATAGGAAATACCCTTGTTAAAACATAAAACGTTACAGGTAAACTACCCCTTTCCCTTAATCGATCTTCACCAAAATCAACAGATCTTGAGAACTCTACAATTCAGGGCTGTATGCGAAACATTATTTGATTCTGTTTGAATTTGCGGCTGTTATCGTTTGCCAAACAAACAAAATTACCCTTGCTAAAAAAAAACCGTTGCAGGTAAACTACCCCTTTCCCTCAACCGATCTTCACCAAAAACAATAGGTCGCGAGTACTCTGCAAATCAGGGCTGCATGCAAAAAATTATTTGATTCTGTTTGAATTTGCGGCAGTTATCGTTTGCCATAGAAAAAAAATCTACAGACAGACAGACACACAGACACTTTTCGGAAAACGACTTTTTTTCATGTTTTGAGTGTAGTAGAATCAGAATCTGCAATAATCTCGAACACGATTTTTTTTGCCATTACTATACTTCCATTCCTTAAGGAATATGGAAGTAAAAATTACCCTTGTTAAAACATAAAACGTTCCAGGTAAACTACCCCTTTCCCTAACCCCCCATCTTCACCAAAAACAATAGGTCTTGAAAACTCTACAATTCAGAGCTGCATGCAAAAAATTATTTGATTATGTTTGAATTTGCGGCAGTTATCATTTGCCATAGAAAATACCCTTGTTACAATATAAAACGTTGCAGGTAAAATACCCCTTTCCCTTAACCGATCTTCATCAAAAACAACAGGTCTTTAGAACTCTACAATTCAGGGCTCTATGCAAAATAGTATTTGATTATGTTTGAATTTGCGACTGATATCGTTTGCCATAGGAAATAATTACCCTTGATTAAAAAAAAAAGTTGCAGGTAAACTACCCCTTTCGATTAACCGATCTTCACCAAAAACAATAGGTCTTGAGTACTCTACAAATCAGGGCTGTATGCAAAAAATTATTTGATTCTGTTTGAATTTGCGGCTGTTATCGTTTGCCATAGAAAAAAAAATCTACAGACACACACACACACACACACACACACACACACTTTTCGAAAAATGACTTTTTTTCATGTTTTGAGTGTAGTACAATCAGAATCTGCAATAATCTCGAACACGATTTTTTTTGCCATCACCATACTTCCATTTCCTTAAGGAACATGGAAGTAAAATTACCCTTGATAAAAAAACGTTGCAGGTAAACTACCCCTTTCCCTTAACCGATCTGCACCAAAAACAATAGGTCTTGATTAATCTACAAATCAAGGCTGTATACAAACAATTATTTGATTCTGTTTGAATTTGCGGCTGTTATTGTTTACCACAGAAAATACCCTTTTTAAAACAAAAAACGTTGCAGGTAAACTACCACTTTCCCTTAACCGATCTTCACCAAAAACAATAGGTCTTGAGTACTCTACAAATCAGGGCTGCATGCAAAAAATTATTTGATTTTGTTTGAATTTGCAGCTGTTATCGTTTGCCATAGAAAAAAAATCTACAGACACACACACACACACACACACACACACACACACACACACACACATTCCATAAAATGACTTTTTCATGTTTTGAGTGTAGTACAATCAGAATAATCTCGTACACAATTATTTTTGCCATCACCATACTTCCATTTCCTTAAGAACATGGCTGTAAATATCGGTATGGAGAACCATACATGACTTCCATGTTCTAATATTTATATTTAAAATCATATTCGAAATGAAATATTTCTATAGAAACTACGTCTTTCTACTTATTGCTTCAGCATTAACCACAGTACTGTGGTCACTAACGTATACCACCTCACGTTTTCGCACTCGATTTTCACTGATGATGGCAGTCGATGGCACTGCGGAAAAGTCTGGTTTTGCAGAAAACAATGGACTACGGCTAAACAGCCCGGGAAGGAATTTTAACAAAAAACTACTTCTTTGTTGCCGATAACGTAGTACACATAAAAAATTCTCCCCTCCACCTTCAACTATAATTTTTAATAATAGAAAATTACCCCCACTCCGTTCACCTAACCTCTTCATTTATATATATTTCATCTACCTTTCTACAGTGGATTACTATGAGCTTCTTATCAGGATACTTTATTTATAAAAATTAAGTACTTTACTCTTGTTATGTCATAAAATGTTTCAGGTAAACTACCCCTTTCCCTTAACTGATCTTCACCAAAATCAACAGACCTTGAGTTCTCTACAACTCAGGAAAGTGTGCAAAAAATTATTTGATTCTCTTTGAACTTTCGGCAGTTGTTGTTCGTCATAAAAAAATTACCCTTTTTAAAACATAAAACGTTGTTGATAAACTACCCCTTTCCCTTAACCGATCTTCAACAAAATCAACAGACCTTGAGTTTCTTTAGTTCAAAAAGGTATGCAAAAACGTAGTTGATTCTGTTTGAATTTACGGCAGTTATCGTTCGTCATATAAAAAATTACTCTTGTTAAAACATAAAATGTTGCAGGTAAACTACCCCTTTCCCTTAACCGATCTTCACCAACACCAATAGGTATTGAGAACTCTACAATACAGGGCTGTATGCAAAACATCATTTGATTCTGTTTGAATTTGCGGCTGTTATCGTTTGCCATAGAAAAAAATTACCCTTGATAAAAAACCGTTGCAGGTAAACTACCCCTTTCCCTTAACCGATCTTCACCAAAAACAATAGGTCTTGAGTACTCTACAAATCAGGGCTGTATGCAAAAAATTATTTGATTCTGTTTGAATTTGCGGCTGTTATGTGTTTAAACTTAACACAGCAGAACAATATGAAATATACAAACACTACACAACACAACCAAACAGCATACTTAACGACCAATTACACTATAAATCGCACACACTTTTTGACACAATTATACATAAAACAAACAATAATTCGGATTCCCGCGCTAATTCCCTTCCACCACACAACACCACCACTCAACCTACCAACTAAAACCGTTACAAGTTACTGGCAGTCTGTCTCACACCGCTGACGAAGGCGCACATCACACCAAAACTCGTATGGGAGGAAACAAAGTAAGTTTCACAAGTGAAAGTTTAATAATCTATATTAATTTAGTGCTGTGAAAAAAGAAGATGAACTATCAAAACAACTAAACAAGCTTATCGAATAATTGCTTATAAGTTAAATACTGAAGCCACAGAAGGTAGGAATTTTCGTTTCTGGGTGCAACGATACAACATGGATGATATTGAGGGCTATGAAAACCAACAAAACCAAAAGCTTTTAAACATCAACGAAAATGCTGCTATCGGAGAAGAGATGTACCAACTTCTTAGGGGAAGACAAATAGAAATTGTCGACGCAGTCCTAAACTCATGTACTAATGAACTGCCTGGTCCCAGATGTTACTTCTGGTGGTACCGGCAAAACGTTTGTTTATAAATGCCTGTATTACATATTAACTGGATGAAAGTATAATGTCAAGTTCATGGCGTTTACTGGGGTAGCGTCTATTCTTCTTCCTAATGGGAGAACTTCTCATAAGACTTTTGGACTTAAGGTTGTATTTTTACTAAATTCTATCGAATTTTTCTTTTAAATTATTTAAATAATAAATCAATAAAATTTTATTTTTTGTTGTAGTTACCATTAAATTCTGATTCAATTTCAAATAGTGAACCTGGAGCTTCTAAGGCAAAAGAGCTAGCCAAAATTAATGTCTTCCTGATGGATGAAGCACCCATGTTATCTAAATATGGATTACACAATAAGATCAACTACTTCGTTCTATAGGAAATCCTAATATACTTTTTGGTGGAAAGATTGTTGTCTTTGGAGGAGATTTCCGGCAATGTTTGCCTGTTCAACCTCATGATAACCGCAGTGACTTGGTAGACCTTTCGATTAAGAAAAGCAGTCTTTGGCGTCATTTTAACTTCTTTTCACTGACAGAAAATATGCGTGTGGATCCAGAGCAAAGAGACTCTACTGAATATTTATTAAAAGTTGGCAATGGAGATTTGCCAGTAAATGCTACGGATGAGATTGAACTACCAGAGGATGTTCTTTCCAACAGCAATCTTACTGAAGAAGTATTCGGAGACTGTCTGGCTAATAACAGATATGAAGGACAGAGCTATACTAGCACAATTAAATAAAGATGTTAATAAAATTAATGCAGGAATTATTGAAAAGCTTCCTGGAGAGTACAAGGTTTACAAAAGTTATGATTCTGTCAAATATCAACCAGAACCAGGTCTCGAATTTACTTCTGAATTCTGTTTAAATGGCTGATCTACCACCACATGGACTGAAACTTAAAAAAATACAACAATAATGCTCTTGCAAAACTTGGACGTCTCCGAAGGACTATGCAATGGAACAAGGTTAATAGTTACTGAGTCGTGTACCAATATTATTAAATCAAAGATTATCACTGGAGACAATGCAGGCCGAGAAGCCCATATCCCAAGAATCACATTAGATTATAACAAAAATCAACTTGGATGTACTATGCAATGACATCCGTTCCCCGTAAGACCTGCTTTTGCTATGACCATCCACAAAGCTCAAGGACAAACATTTGAATTCGTTGGTATCTACTTACTTATATCAGTTTTTACGCATGGAATGCTGTACGTAGCATTTTCTAGAATAAAAAAACGAACCAGCTTGAAAGTTCTCTTGCCACCAGAAAATCCTCACCACACACGAAATTGTTGTATGGAAAGAAATACTAAATACTAGAAGACTTTTTGTAACTTTCCAACAATTTTGTATTATACTGTATTTTGTATTATTCTAATTACTTGTATTTTTTTATATATTTATAATGCAATTGCTATTATTTTAAATGTTTACACAATATACGTATAGTTTCTGTTTATGTTTACAAATTTTTGCTTACGTTTACAAATCCTAGACAATTTAATGTAAAAAAATCTGTAAATATATATTATAACATTGCCAAACCCTGATCACATTTGATATAAAAAAGTATGTAAAAAATGCCAAGAAACAATATATTTTGATAGATAAATGATAACGAGAATGAAAGTAGAAAATATAATCAATAGTGAAGGAGGAAGAATACAACCAAAGGTGGTCACAAAACAAGAAAATACGAACTAGACTGACAGACAACTGACATTGACCCAACCCCAGAGATTGGCCAGATATTAACCAAAGTAAAGCGAGACAAGAAGACAGTGAAGAAAAAAGGAAAAGAAAATAAAAAATTACATGGCCATAACAATTAACTCACAAGATTGTTTTAAAAGAGAATAATTTTTTATTATTGTTAATAAGTTATGTTTAAATTTTATTAGTGGTAACTCGTAAATGACAGTATCTCAGCAATTGTTATACATAAAAACCATGGGTAGATATGATTGTATGTATATCCTTATCTATAGGTGATGTGTCAGCTGTTATGTTTAAAATTACACTCATACAGACAGGGAATAGAAATGTGTGCGTGGTTCAATCAGAGAACAAATTGTATAGTCTACTATATACTTTGGAACTTTTACTAAGATTATTTCAGCAGTATGTATATTATTTCAGCATTATGTGTTTGAAAGTATAAGGTTTTGGAGAGTTTATTTATTCGCTAATATTATGGCTGTTGCTACAGATGTAGTATGTTTCAATTAACACAATATATTTTAACATTATTAAATTGTTGTTATTATTACTAATTATGACATTTCAGACCAATTTTTATCACTTTAATGACAATATATACAAAGTTATGTTTTGTTTGAAAGATGTATTTACAATACCATGTTGTTTGCATATTATAAAATGATATGTGACAGTCTGAAGTTAACAAAAGAGACATGAACTCATTAGATACAAAAACTTTGTAATAATAGTGAGATCGTGAGAAATATAAGGGTAATTAGAGATATGTAGGGAGTGACAAAGTTGAACAGTGAAGTGATAAGTGTAATAAAATAAACAGCATATAATCTTAAGAAAAAAGAGTGAAACAAGTGTGACAAACCCAAAATATAAGCACATGTTAAATGAGCAATTAAGTTAAGTATATTAGACTGAAAGACACAGAATAAGTGTGAATGTAAAAAACAGAAAAAATATTATCTCAGTATAAAAATCACCAGGGTGATTACTGTTATAAAAGAGATGATGTAGATATAACACTCACCAAATTTGTTCATTTGTTAATTTAAAGAAAGAAGTTATTGGCTTAATGTTTAAGGCAATAAATACCTAAAGAAATAGTTTTACAGTAATATGTTAGTATGTGTTAAGTAAGTAAGGAATTTATAAAGAAAATAATAGCAATACCTTTATAAGAAATAATAGGCAAAATATAGTAATTATGTGTAACGAAAGGGAACATGGCAGAATTATATTAAAACTTAGAAATAAGTAAATTATGTATTAGCATAGTATTATCCATTTTGGACTAAAACATTAATACATGGCTTAGACCAATCTTGTAAGATATCAAACTAATCTTTGAAAGAAAATAGGAACATCTATGTAAAGATTACGACCATTGAAATTATCCCCAAGTAAATATAGCCATTATAAAATATTTATTCAAATTAAACAAAAAATTCAAGGTTTGATAACAATGGGTTTATTTTGAGATCGACCAGGTAGAATAATTACGTTACCATGGAAACTGTGGAGTAACAAGCCAAAAATACCGTTAGATTTTTTAATGATATAGACGCTAATTTTCGAGTGACCAAAATTGTCCATTAAAACATAGAAAATATCAGAAAAAGTTATTACTAAGTGTATACCAAGACATAAGATAAAGACTGGAGCCATATTATTGAAGTTGAGGCCAAATTAATGAAAAAAGAAAATAAATTACTACCAGTTAAACTGAAAAAGATGCCTGATGTCCTGAACCCAGCAAATTAAAGAAGATTATAGTATAACCCATGAATAACAGATCGTATGAATTCGCCATAACTACGGAAGTGATAAGTACCTCTTAAATTACCCGAAATATATAAATAAACTCACGTTAATTATCTCACTAAAGGTCGAAATCTCACTGAACTGAAATTCATTACTTTCAAAGATTAAAAAGAAATTTAAGCCACTGATAATTTATAAACTAACCAATATAAACTGTTGTTAATGATCCATAACTTGTAAACACTTTTACTACACTGCGCTAAACAAATTATACATACACAATATGTTAGTTAGGTTTACTTGATGTAAAGGTGTGTATTTTTATTGTTTTTAAAACATTTGTAATCCTTTGAACGTAACCTCAAGAACCTATGACAATCCAACATTAAAAACTTGTACACAATTTTCAACAGACGCCATCATTAACGTCTGGTTATCAATTCAAATATCGATTGTCAAACCCTGTAATTGTCTCATATAAATAACCGGAGCATTTGTATTAGAATAATTTGTATTAAATGAATAATAATCACTAATAAAAAATGTGTAAGTATTGAGTGTAACCACGGTGTTATAATTTCATTAGGTGGTGCACAATATTCTATGTACATTTTAGCAGATGACTAACGATTTACACAGCCCACGCATCGAACTGCTGTGTGCTACAGTGGGCCTAGCTGGCGGAAATATTTGAATTATTCAAACCGCCTGAGCTGCGCTGGTCATACGCCCTTGAATTTTCTTTTAATTGTTTTAAGAAAACAATTTGGCGCCACCGGGACTTTCTCACCCCTAGTGAACATCAAGACCTGGTTATTCGTACGTTCGCAACGAACGAAATCTACAGAAGTTGCACGCCTTCGAACTACGGATCGAGAAGACACGTACACTCATTACACACAAATTGTACATTATTTACATTTTGCAGAGTAAAACGGTAGCAGTACTAACGACAATATTACAAATTGGCTTCCATCGCGGGGCTAAACGAGGCGGACGTCCCGCTACAATATTACAGAGTGGCTTCCATCGCGGGGCTTGAACGAGGCGGACGTCACGTTATAGTATAAAGTGGCGCGCCAACTAGTGGAGCTAGAATAATAAAGAAATTATACAAATAAACCCTATAAATTCTAGCGGCGATTACGAAAGATTACAAAATGCACACCAGAGGAGTATCGAAAAAATTGGCAAAGGAGAAGGCTTAGCGGGGCTAAACGAGGCGGACGTCCCGCTACAATATTACAGAGTGGCTTCCATCGCGGGGCTTGAACGAGACGGACGTCACGTTATAGTACAATATATATAAATATCAAAACTGAGCAAAGCTCGTTCCCCCGACATTAGTAGAAGAATCTTGAAGCAATACAAACAAAAGGCTATTTCAATTTTGGAGATAATGCCATATGTGTATACTGGCAACAATATGCCATATCAACAAAAATGAATTCTGTAACCATTAGGCTCTACTTAAAGAAGCTAGAAGTGTGTCATCTGTTTCTGAATAAAACTTAACTAATTAATAAATTAACTTTTAAATTTCGTTCCATAAAAACAACTATTAAATGACGTATGAGATAATCACCAAGAGGATACAGGGTTTTTTTTAATGAAATTCAAAATTAATAATAAATAATAAGCATGATAATAATTAACTAAGGTTATAAGGGTTACAATCTGGTTTTCAGTACATCATATTTTATAATTACATAACCAAAAAAATAGAGCAAGGTACTTTTTAAATTAGAAACGTGTACATGAATACAGTGGAACCTCGATATAACACCCCAAATGCGACCCTTGATGTAACGCTCATTTTTCACGGTCCCGGCAAATTAAATAGTTAAATTTGGGACCTTTATATAAAGCAACCCTCGATATAAAGCCCTTTTTGGCCAGCCGGCAGAAGAGCGTTATATCAAGGTTTCACTGTATATTGTCAAAAAAGTCACCTCAATAGTACAACATTTCTTGTCTTTAATAATATAGAACACATTATTTCAGATGACTTATACTGTCGGTTTGACATTGACATCTCATTTTTTCAATTACTAAACACATAATCGTAATATCTCAATAAAATATAAAAACCAAAATATTAGCTCTGATATAAATTTGCTGTGAGATATTACTCTACTTAGTTACCCAGAACTTTATACTACAACATACTCCAATAAAAATATTCATACACTCCCTTTACTTAACCCTCTACTGCCCAATGTAACTTTGAAGCCATTTTAATGAATATACTGCTTACATATGGAGGTATTTCCACTTCTGGCCAATGTGACTTGATCATTACAATATGGCTGCTCACTGTATAATGTTGCAGCACTCAGAAGTTATTAGTTTTTTCTCTGGAGGTCGGGATTTGTTGGACTACGGTCTCAAGTTGTACAGTGTTGTTGAGGTTGTTTACTGATCAAATTTCTGGCTAGTTTTTGTTATTTTGTGCCTACAAAAATATCTACAGAACACTGTAAGTACCTTTTTTGTTACACACTTTACTTTATAAGGAATTCTAAAATTATACCATTACAGTAAATTAATTTTGCTATGTGAGTTTCATGTAACACTAGGCAAGAACTGACTGGCAACATAACCTCAATTCAGATAAACACCATTTTGTATTACAGTGTCATGGATACACAATTATTTTATGGAAGAAGTAAAAAAAGGATCCACAGAATACTCGGGTACAAGAAATTTGTGTTTATGAATCAGAAGATCCAGATTTGCTTTCAGAAAGTGATGAAAAATTTGAAATGAATAATGGGAATGTTACTGTACCTGGTGGTGATAATGAAGACGAAAACATTGCTGAGAATTTCGAAGAAGACAAAATACAGGTGAAAACATTGATGATAATACATATAATGTGCAAGATATCGGCTTGGTTTCAAAAAAGCTTACAAATCATTCAACTTGCCCAGTACATCCTTGAAAGGTAGCACTCCTAGGCCCCTCCTTGGCCCTGGTGTATCTTCGGCAGGCAGTTCCTGAACCCGTGGTTACTCATTTTACAATTGGGATATTCCCATTCTGTTTGGTTATTTTGGTTACTGCTCCCATTTCCTCGTCATCCTGTTGTACCCTCTCTATAATCCCTCCAGGCTACGATCGCATGAGCTGTCTTCTCTCCTCTACGACTAAGCTGATGGTTGACTTCTCTATCTCTGATGGTCTGGAATATGTCCAATATCTTCTCTAATTCTGTAATATCGCCCACTTCCTGTGTCATTAATGTGATTTGCACCTCCCTAGTCAGGTGTCTCCTTATGTGCCGCACAAACGATCTAAAAGGCAATGGAGGTTCCAGATACTTGGCCGCTTTGTAAAGTTCATTACGTACATAGACGTTAGTATTGCTGCTGGTCATACCAAAATTACATGTCCCCATAATATGACTTCTTACCACCTCGTGTTCATCTTCGGACCAAAATTTATTCCGGAAAGCCACGTCAAAGTCTCGTAACTATCCCAATCTGTTCGGTGGGTCTCCGCCCACATGGCTGAATTTCCTTTAAAACATTTCAAAATTGTTAATAATTTTAACTCCCACGATTCATGGGAGAATTGGTTAAACGTCTTCGTCTGGTTTAAAAATTGCATCGGGTGCACCCCCTTGGCTCCGCCATCAAAGTATTTCAGTTCCAAATCGTTATTTCCTTCTTTTGTCACAATGATTCGCTAACCAACCCCCCCCCCCACTTCTGACTAATGCTGGATTCTACTCATCTCTTAATATCTTGAAATACCTCCTCTTTCTCAGCCTCACTGTGACTTGCAACACAGGTTTCCGATAAGTTATTCTGTGTACCTACGGCCTTGATAGTCTCGTTAAGAAAGTCATCCAATTCTCCACCCCTTTAAGTTTGACCTCGGTCTCGTCCTTTAAATTTCCCAATTCCGTAGTCACTTAGTTGATTCGGTGAGTCGGTGAGTTACTTCTAACTGCCCTTTTCCTATGACATCTACCCTCTCCTCTATAGCCTTTGTACACCTTCTCAACTCACTGGTCTGTTCACTGACACTCATACTTACCTTTTATCTCTTTGATCACTCCATCAAACTGCTCTCTAAGCAGAGATCTTAACATGCCCATCATCTCATCACCCACATGATTACCCTGTCTACTAGGCACCGGGGTAGAATGCAGCCCGGAGTCGTCCATCACCGTCGACTCTGTCAAACTTAAATCACCTGCTTGTTCTGCCATTCTAGTACCTATCACGCGATATATCGCTATCGGTTATTCAAAAACAAAATATTCCAGAAAAACTAATACAACCAAAACACAAGTATAGACTAAATACACAACCAAAATATCCCAGAAACAATATAACCAAAACACAAGTATCAACTAAATGCACAAACAAAATAATTCAATTTAATAATAATTTGTCACCTTCCCAAACCCACTTCTGTACTCTGGACTGGCCTAGACTGTTAAATCAAAAGTTCTGACAGGATGGAAAGGAACTAATAAAAATTTAACAGCATTCCGGCAGGGTCACCAAATGTTAAGGAACAGAAAAGCACTCCCATCTGGACTAGAAATTTGACACATACCTATAACTTATTTTAGGAAACTACTAGATGATAGTATATTAGAAAATATAGTGCATCACACAAATCTTTACTCTATTCAAAAGAATGTATCTAAACCTATAAAAGTAGAATAAAATGAAATAGAGCAGTTTTTTGGTTGTTGTATGTACACATTCATTTATGGACTTCCATCTTCCCGAATGTACTGGAAGGCCACTACTTGTGTTCCTGTTGTTGCTGAAACTATGAGCCATAACCGGTGGGAACAAATCTATGATAATTTCAACAACAACAAAAAATTCCAATGGATGGAAAATGTTCCGGTAGATGAAAAAATTATCCCCTTTAAAGGGAAGCACAGCTTAAAGATGTATATAAAAAAAGGAAACACCAAAAAATGGGGATATACGTCATTTCTACTATGTGATACAGCAGGAATTGTCTACAACTGAGGGAAAGAAATCCATGATACATCTTTGCCAGATATAGGTGTAAGTGGGAATGTACTACTCCGTCTTGCTTCTATAATACCAAGAAATGTATTCCATAAAATATACTTTTACAAATGGTTCACTAGTATCCAGTTAGAGGTGGAACTGGATATTCTTGGCATCCAGTCTTTAGGTACTGTTCAACCAAATAGGCTGAAAGGTTGCCAGTTTTCTTCAGACAAACAATTAAAGCAAAAAGGAAGAGGCAGCTTTGAGGAATTTTCTGGGAAAAAGATGGAGTAATGCTCAAAGCAACCAAGTGGTACGACAATAAACCAGTATTTAGTAAGCACAATTTGTTGGTGTGTATCCTACTTCAATGATCCAAAGATGGAATCGTACAAAGAAAGAACAGTTTAATGTGGAATGCCCCAGTATTGTCCTGTATTACAATAAGTATATGGGGCGCATAGACCTGATGGACTCTTTCATAGCGCTGTACCGCACAAAGATTCAATCCAAAAAATGGTACTTGAAAATAGTATTCCATCTTCTTGATTTAGATGTAGTCAATGCCTGGCTGCTATACAAAAGAGACTGCTCAGCTTCTGGTATCAATAAAAAGGATCAGTTGTGCCTTGTAGACTTCAAACCATCTCTTGCTGCTTGCCTTTGCAATAAAAATAAAGAGAGACAAAAGACAAGAGGAAGGCCCAGTTCATCGTCAATTGAAACTGCAATAGAAGTAAAGGAGAAAAAGGGGCTAACTGCACCGATGCCAGAGAAGGAAGTCAGAAAGGATGAAACAAGCCACTGGCCTCAGTATATGGAAAAAACAGGACACTGTAAGAAACTTGGTTGTAATGGTGTACCTAAAATGATATGTACAAAATGCAAAATATACCATTGCAAATTGTTTTTTGGACTTTAACACTATTGTGTGTCCAAGCAGCCATGCGCCCTGAAGGATTAGGCGACCCTCGCACCCCCACGCGCATTCACACACACACGTGCAGCCCGGCCCACCACCGCTCTACTAAACACTGAGCGGCAGGTGGGCCGGGCTGCACGCGCGCGTGTGTGTGTGGGGGGGGGTGCGAGGGTCGCTTAATCCTTCAGGGCGCATGGTTGCTTGGACACACAATAATTAGATTCTTTCAGAGACTGAAACCACAAGGTTTTTTTATGTAAGATTTGTAGTGTTTGACAGTGGCTATGCGGGGGGGGGGGGTCAAGCCCCCCCCAACCACAAAAATGTAATATGCACTTCCTTAATTTACTTAGGTCTCGTTTAAAATTACAAATTTGCATATTTCGGCGGATTTGGACGAGGATATAAATACTAACAAAATAAGTTTATAATAACAATTATTACTTCAGTTATAATTTATAGTTCATTGAGCGATCTATTACGCTGCATGTAACATTCAGTAAGCTACCTGTTTTCTCTCACTCTCGCTCTCATTTGACGGCGCGGAGGCGCGGCCACACGCACGTCAACCAGTGACGTGCCACCGGCCACTACTACCAGTGAACCCTAAGAATTTTTACTTAATTATTAAATAATGTTTTTATGAAACTTAAATAAGTATGTAAACCTTTTTCATAAAAATATTATTCAGTACTTAAGTTAAATTCAGCACTTTTTTTATATCAGTCGATAAATAAAACGATAATTTTAATAATGTTCCTAATTTCATATCTTGAATAATGCCGCTGTAATAATGAAAAAATCTTTAAAAACACTTTACATTTATACGAAATTTTTGGATAATTTTTTTACTTAAAAAAATAGAATCGTTATATATATTATAACAAAATTAATTTCTAGAAACAATAATATTTTATTTAAAATGAATCGTATTTTCCGAACGTATAAACATAACTAATCTACCTACCAAATCCTGCATACCTGCCTGCGGTGTGCAGGCCCTTCGAAGCATGCATGCACTCCACAGCGTGCGTGCAAAATTTCGAGTTTCACGCATGCTCGTGCGAACAGAAATTCGCTGCACGAGCACCATGGGTGAGAGGTAGCCTCTACAAGCTTCCACATATTCTCTATTTTCTGCAGTAATCGGAGGTAGTCGTTCAGGAGATACTTACACCATTCGTACACACATTGCTGTCATCATCCGCCACTGTCGCGTTTGTGTTTGTTTGGCAGTACGGTGTTTATTAAATCCGCCGTTTTTGTAGTTTTATTAGTGATTATTTGATTGTTTGTTACGTCTAAGATGGAGACTAATAAGTCCAAACTTGACAAGATAAAAGTACCAAAAAGGAAAGTCAGAACTTTGGGTTTCTTTGTAACAAAAACTAAATTAGCGAAGTGTGATAGTGTAGCAGAAAGGACTGCATGTTCTTTGTCAACTTCTACATCGTCTCAGCAAGATACTTGTGTTAGTGAGGCTTGTAGCAATAACAACAATGTTTCCGGGCTTGTTTCTGAATTCTCTGAAAATAGTGAAACTATAATTCCTGGCTGTTCTGACACAAATGTTCTTTCACAAAACGATTCTTCATTATTACGTAAAATAATAGACATTAGTAATTTATAATTACAATATAAATCTCAAATTGATGGTAACCTGAAGTAGACCTATGCCGTTATTTGTAAAAATTACACTGAAAGTATGGCTGACCACAAATTTCCTGTAAAAAAGAAGGTGCAATTATGCAATAATTCCAGTATTCTTGTTATCACATATCAATCACATACAGCAAATACTGGCCAGGAATTGCGGGTGAAACAACTCTACAAGCTAAATTTATATATTCTTTTTGTTGATCATTGCGTTGTTGAATTAGAAACTCGTTTCGGACCTGAGTTTGATAAAATTTGTCATCTTCAAGTATTTATGCCTCATTTCATCATTAAGGCTACTACTCATGAGATCAACCAGTCTGTTGCCTCTATCATTTACCCTGACATTTCCAAGATGGAACTTAAACTTGAGGCAGAAATATGGAAGCAAAAGTGGGTGGATGAAGCAGATATGAATGTTCGAGACACAGCTCTGTCTTCTCTCCAAGCTTGCAATCGAGATATATTTCCCAATGTTCGAAAAATTTAAGAAGTACTGTGTGTACTCCAAGTAACGTCAGCTGAGCCAGAACGCTCCTTCTATGAGGCAGTTGAAAACATGGCTGAGGTCTACAACATCGGAGACAGGGCTTAATGGGCTAGCTTCGTGCAATATTCACAGAGAAATCGACATCTCTCCTGAAGATATTGTTGAGCAATTTGCCAATCAAGGAAATAAGAGAATGGCTTTTTAAATTACAAATTGCTTGGGTTGGACACAAATGCTTTACCTATTGTAAATTAATAGTTAACTTGAGTCTTATTTACTGTACATTGTATATTTTTCATTTTTCAAATACTGCTGTTAATTTTGTAAGAATTCAGCTAATACGCACTTGTGTAATTTTTCATTAATAAAGTATTAGTAAAATAGTAGTATAACAGTAAGAAGTATAACAGTTTAATGAAAAACTGTTTTTCGTATTGGCACAATTAGTTAATTAGCAAGTCATTTTAAATATATAGTTGTTAAAATACCAACGTTGCAAAACTTTATTCCCAGTGCTACTGATATTAATGTATAATATTATAGTATAACTGAAGTAAAATGAATGTGCTGTTAAATATTAAAATAAACATAAATAATCTATTAAAAATATTTAGTTTTAGAAAGAAAAAAGTATTGTTTTAAAAATTGCTGATTAAAAAATAGAATGAGACATAAGTCCCCCAATCATGAATAATACATTTTTAATATAGAAAATGTGAAACCTACTAAAATAATATGCCTACTAATAAATTTTAACCATTAACTGGTATGTGTATTGTACCTTATACTATAAGTTGTAGAAGAGTAGGGTAATATATGGACTGCTAAGGTTCAAGCCCCCCCCCCCCCAGACTAATTTCTGCGTACACCACTGGTGTTTGATAGTCATTCATATATTTATAGCCGTACACAAGAATAAAAATATACTTGTAAGATATGAAGTATAAATTTAAATAAAGATTTATTAACATGTGGAATGTGTATGTTAATATTTCTCTAACCTTCTTGGAACCAAAAATATTAAAAATGTACCTTACATGTAATATACTAAACAGCCCAATATTACCTGAAAGTCACAAACCTATATTTAAAAAATTATATGTGAAATTTATTTAAATTTTGCATACATATGCTCTATAGATCAATACAATACTATAATATATACTATAATACAAGCAAATTAAAATTTTTTTGGGCATCACAAATTAATTTGGACAGTAGAGTGTTAAGAAGTCCAAACTATTACTTACAGAAATTGTGGTGTCTTCAACACTTTAAAACCTCCACGTTGTGAAGGAAAAACATCCTCCAGGAAATAATATAAATGTCCAACTGCCATCCCCATCAGATCAACCCAGACAGTGTTACCAAGCAATACAGAAAAACCAAGTAGTACCCATGGTAAAAATGGTGCCTGTGTAACATACAATTCACAAACCTTTAAATAAATATAAATTTAAGTATAGATAAAAGTATACAAAAAAGATACCACAGCCATTCTAAACACATGTACATACACATCCTGCTTCTTTTAGGTTACTAACTTTCTAAAATTACGTAAGGTCAACATAGCTGTGTTCTCTTCACTCCTATCTATTGTAAACATCCTGTCAATCATATTATCCACATTTTCAAGACTCCCTTATTACGATTTAACAAATTTTTTGTCCATTTCTTTTTACTTCCATGTTCCTTAAGGAAATGGAAGTATGGTGATGGCAAAAAAAATCGTGTTCGAGATTATTGCAGATTCTGATTGTACTACACTCAAAACATGAAAAAAGTCGTTTATCGAAAAGTGTCTGTGTGTGTGTCTGTATGTCTGTGTGTGTGTCTGTCTGTCTGTAGATTTTTTTTTTCTATGGCAAACGATAACAGCCGCAAATTCAAACAGAATCAAATAATTTTTTGCATACAGCTCTGATTTGTAGAGTACTCAAGACCTATTGTTTTTGGTGAAGATCGGTTAAAGGAAAAGGGTAGTTTACCTGCAACTTTTTTTTAAATCAAGGGTAATTTGTTTCTATGGCAAACTATAACAGCGGCAAATTCAAACACAATCAAATAATATTTTGCATACAGCCCTGAATTGTAGAGTTCTCAAGACCTATTGATTTTGGTAAAGATCGGTTAAGGGAAAGGGGTAGTTTATCTGCAACATTTTATGTTTTAACAAGGGTATTTTCTATGGCAAACGATAACAGCCGCAAATTCAAACATAATCAAATAATTTTTTGCATACTGCCCTGAATTATAGAGTTCTCAAGACATATTGTTTTTGGTGAAGATCGGTTAAGGGGAAGGGGTAGTTTACCGGCAACGTTTTATGTTTGAAAAGGGTATTTTCTATGGCAAACGATAAGAGCCGCAAATTCACACAGAATCAAATAAGTTTTTGCATACAGCCCTGATTTGTAGACGATTTGTGATTATGTTTATGTGATGATTATGTGATTTGTGATCTGTTGATTTTGTTGAAGATCGGTTAAGGGAAAGGGGTAGTTTACCTGCAACGTTTTATGTTCTAACAAGGGTATTTTCTATGGCAAACGATAACAGCCGCACATTCAAACAGAATCAAATGATTATTTGCATACAGCCCTAAATTGTAGCGGTATCAAGGTGTTTTGATTTTGTTGAAGATCGGTTAAGGGAAAGGGGTAGTTTACCTGCAACATTTTATGTTTTAACAAGGGTATTTTCTATGGCAAACGATAACAGCCGCAAATTCAAACAGAATCAAATGATGTTTTGCATACAGCCCTGTATTGTAGAGTTCTCAATACCTATTGGTGTTGGTGAAGATCGGTTAAGGGAAAGGGGTAGTTTACCTGCAACATTTTATGTTTTAACAAAGGTTATTTTTTATATGACGAACGATAACAGCCGTAAATTCAAACAGAATCAACTGCGTTTTTGCATACCTTTTTGAACTAAAGAGAACTCAAGGTCTGTTGATTTTGTTGAAGATCGGTTAAGGGAAAGGGGTAGTTTATCACCACAGTTTTATGTTTTAAAAAGGGTAATTTTTTTTATGACGAACGATAACTGCTGAAAATTCAAAGAGAATCAAATAATTTTTTGCACACTTGCCTGAGTTGTAGAGAGCTCAAGGTCTGTTGATTTTGGTGAAGATCGGTTAAGAGAAAGGGGTAGTTTACCTGAAACATTTTATGATTTAACAACAGTAAAGTACTTAATTTTTATAAATAAAGTATCCTGATAAGAAGCTCATAATAATCCACTGTAGAAACGTAGATGAAATATCTATAAATTTATAGGTTAGGTGAACGGGGTGGGGGTAATTTTCTATTATTAAAAATTATAGTTGAAGGTGGAGGGGAGAATTTTTTATACGTGTACTACGTTATCGGCAACAAAGAAGTAGTTTTTTGTTAAAATTCCTTCCCGGGCTGTTTTGGCCGTAGTCCAATGTTTTCTGTAAAACCAGACTTTTCGGCAGTGCCATCGACTGCCATCATCAGTGAAAATCAAGTGCGAAAACGTTAGGTGGTATACGTTAGTGACCACAGTACTGTGGTTAATACTGTAGCAATAAGTACAAAGACATAGTTTCTATGGAAATATTTCATTTCAATAAAATCATATTTAAAATATGATTTTAAATATAAATCTTAGAACATGGAAGTCATGTATGGTTCTCCATACCGATATTTTCTTATGTAGAGTACAACAAATCTGCTCAGTTTTTTAATACAAGATTTTGTCCATTCATTATCTATACCTCCATGTTCCTAGTTACTAACCCGATTTTGATTAACTGCTTCTTCATCTTCCAGTTTATCGCTTCTATCTTCAAGTTCTAGATTTTACATATGTGTCCATTTACCCATCTCCTTACACCTCTTTGTACTTTCAATTTCTATTTACCCATCATTAGAATATGATTAGCTGGACTTGCTGTCCTATACAATCTTACATCCTGTGCCATACTGTCTTTTCCTGTCTATCAAAACATGGTATATTTAATTTCCTGATATCTTCCCTGGGAGTAGCTATTTAATTTTTGGTTCTTCCTTATTTGTTTTAATTTTGAGTATTGAAGTTTATTTGAGTATGTCTGAATTTTGTGCTCATTATGAAGATCTTCACGGTTATTGCTAGGTTGTGTAATCTTATTCCATTTTCATTTGTCTCCTCATGAATTGTATACCTTCTTTCAACTTCTGCCATATAATTTACTTTCCCAATTTTTACATTAAAATTGTCTATAATAATTTGTTTTGTGATTGCATATTTCCTCGCATACTACTTCCAAGTATCCATAAACGTTTTGCCTTTCTTCTGCATCCTCTTCCGTTAGGCTGTACACATTTTTTAAGTGTCATGTTCATCATTTATTGGCCAAATCTATACATGCAATTCTCACATTCTTTGGTTTAATTTCTGTTACTCTATTCCCAATTTGTCTATTGACTATGACTCCCATACCTCTTCTACCTAGCCTATAATCTCCATGTAATACACTGTGTATTTGTCTTGAGTATATTTTTCCTCTATCTTGCCATCTTATGTTCTACAGTGCATGTACTTTGATCCTGTATTTAGCTATTTACCTTCCTATTTCTTCCATTTTCCCTTATACTAACACTGTCTGACATTTCATGTTACTATTTTCACAGTAGTTCCTCTTCATCTTTTCTTTAAATGTTTTCTGCTTTTTTTGTTGTCCTCCTTTATTGCACTGTTTCTGCACCTCTTATATTTTGAACTATTCTCTCTATATTTCTATTTACTAAGTCAAGTGTCTTTGCCTGTCTACAGTCCATTCAACCTATTCATCCTCTTCATTAGTTTTTTGCTGATGTACTATTTCCTACTCTCAATCTACCTTTCTTCACATTGTTTGATCGTTAAATTCCATTTTCTAGAATTTAAACACTTTCTAGAATTTATTTTGTTTGCTTCTTTACATTTTTTGACATCTATCTTTTTCCTGAATTCTCTCTCTTTCACTGACACTTTGATATATACTTCTTTTCCTTTCAGCTTCATTAAATTTCCCAGCACTTTAATTTTCTCCACTTCCAACATACCTTGTCTTATTTTGAATGCTCACATTCACTTTTATGAGTCTCACTTCTATGGTTCTGATTTCAGCATATTTTCTATTCCTTCTCTTACAATCTCTCTATTGCTAATGTCCACTTCCAGCCCCATTATTATCAGATTGTTTTGTGTTCTTTCCAGTTTCTCTAGTCTGCTCTGCATTTTCAAATGTCTCTAATAGCTTATCTTTCTACTTCTTCCTTTATCTTTGTGTTTTTAGATCTCATTTTCTTTATTTCCTAATTGGTACACTTCAGCTCTATTGCATATTTCTTATTGTCTTTTATTTCATAGAACACAAAATACTTTTTGTCTCACAAGCTGTCCTTTCTCTTATCCTTTCCCTTTATTAATATCTGATCCTTTTGGTGGTATGCTGCCTTTTCTAGACATTTCTTGCTCCTTCTTGAATGATATATCCTGTTCATGTTTCATTCTCTTGATCCCACTGACATTATCACCTTACTGTTCCTGCTCATTTATCAGCCCATTAACCAACTTTAATTCACTTCTGTCCCGCCTGTAGCTGCCTGCCTCTTTGCTAGATGTATTATGTCATATATTATCTCATACATAATTATCTCTCTAACACACACACACACACACACACACACACACACACACACACACACACACACACACACACACACACACACACACTTATGCCTCATATATCATATATATCTCAATATATTATCCATCCATGTATAATAAATTATTATCTCCTTTCCTTATAAACTTAATTCCTACCTTTATCCAATTAATTTATTTTATCTGACTTAATTTACAGACGTGTGAAAATTATTAGAATAATTGTGATTTTTTTTTTATTTTGTTGGTTTCTGCTTTTAAGTAAAAGCAATATTTTATGACATATATCTTTTTAGTTGTTGATATAATTCATTTTTCATCTCTTAAGAATGATTTGGTGTATATATTTTTTAATTTTGAGTGGTTTCAACATATTTAGAACATTTTTTTCAGAAATATATCTTGTTGCCATCATTGAATAGACAAATCAGATGGTTAACAGATGATTTTCAAAGTGAGGTTATGTTATGTTTTGGTGTTGTATCATTATTTCATGTTGTTACAGGTTACCATGAGACTTTTTTGCAGTTTTTACAGTTTTAGCATCAATTTTTACAACTTTTGGGTTAAATATTGTACTATTTTGAATGTTCATCACTTCTTTGTTCACTACTATAATAATTATTAGTATTGTTGGTACTCACTGTGAACTTACTTGTTGTATTTTCTCATACGTCATTTCGGAGTGGTGTGCTCCTTCTTCAGTGAGTTTGGATACGGAATGTGCAAACTGGGTTATACACAAAACTACCGACAGTTTGCGCATTCCGCATCCAAACTCACTGAAGAAGGAGCACACCACTCCGAAACGACGTATAAGAAAATACAACAAGTAAGTTCACAGTGAAAGTACCAACAATACTAATAATAAATATTGTACTCTACAGAACTTTGTGAGTGTTTTGTTAGGAATTTTTAGACAATGGGCAAGACAAGTGATCTTTCTCCTAGAAAAGTGGCTCTGGCCAAGTGTCTTCTGCAAGAAAAACGATATACACAAGGAGAAATAGCAGATAGGTTAAACATTTTGCACACATCTATGTGTAGATTGAAGAAGTCTTTAGACTCTGGCTCTGAGTATGCACCCTCTCGTGTAGGAAAATGTGGTCGGAAGAATAAATTTAGCTCAAGAACAAAGAGGAAACTAATTCAAATTGCTAAGAAAAAAGAAGAGCCACCAGCAAAGACTTGAAAATGAGTATGGAGCAGTATGGAGTGAATGTTTGTGATTCTTCTATACGTCGAAGATTGATCGCTGCTGGACTGTCTGCACGCCATCTCCAAAAGAAGGCTAAAATCACACCTGCTATGGCAAAGAAGTAAATCTTTTGCTTGGGCAAAAGAAGTAAAAGAACAATTCGGAAACAACTGGAGCAAGGTAAGAAATACTAAGTTTCCTTTAATTAATCAGTAAATTTAAAGTTTCACTTTTTCCTACACACATGCAAAGAGTATCGAAAAGTATTGACTAAAATTTTAACAGCACAGCTGCCTTAGGTAGTTTATACTGTACTGAAGGATATTTTTATCTTTCAGGTTTGTTTTTCTGATGAATCCATGTTTGGAATATCGGAAGAAAGCAGCCAGTACATAAGAAGTGCAGATGAAGAATTCTCTCCCCAGCGTGTAGCACAAACGGTCAAACATCCTACACAGGTGATGGCTTGGAGTGTAATGTCAGATCAAGGTACAGGACGTTTATACATTGTGGAGGGTGTGATGAACCAACATCAGTACAAAAAAGTACTTGAAAATAGGTTATTATCACAATTGAAGGACTAGTTCCCAAATAATGACTTCATATTCATGCATGATGGTGCACCATCCCATAAAGCAAAGTCTATTACAAAGTTTTTAAGTTAAAACAATATAAAAACCCTGTCCTGGCCTGAAAATAGCCCAGATATGAATCCTACAGAGAACCTTTGGTCCATTGTGAAGAGGAGACTGAGGAAAATTAGCATTACAACAAAGGTCGAGCTTATAGCGAAACATTAAAATTTGGCACCATGATGATGAAATCAAAAACTCTTGTAAGAAACTTTTGGAAAGCATGCCAAAGTGCATTGAATCTCTCATAAAGAGCCAGGGAATGCATACTAAATACTAAATGTGTCATTATTTTTTTACACAAAGGAATATTTCATTGATGTTACTTTTTTTTTCAAAAATTCTCAATTATTCTAATCAGTTTTGACATATTATTACATATTTAACTTAAAAGTGAAAATTTACGCTAAAACTGCAAAAATTGCACAAAAAGTCTCCTGGTAACCTGTAACAACATGAAATAATGATACAACACCAAAACATAACATAACCTCACTTTGAAAATCGTCTGTTAACCAGCTGATTTCTCTATTCAGTGACAGCAACATGACATATTTCTGAAATTTGTTTTCTAAATACATTGAAACCACTCAAAATTAAAAAATATATTCACCAAATCATTCTTAAGAGATGAAAAATGAATTATATCAACAACTAAAAAGATACATGTCATAAAATATTGCTTTATTACTTAAAAGTAGAAACCAAAAAAAAATTAAAAAAAAATCACAATTATTCTAGTAATTTTCACACCTCTGTATATTTGTTTTTGTTCTAATTTTATTTTCATGTCTCCCTCTCTCTCTCTCTCTCTCTCTCTCTCTCACACACACACACACACACACACACACACACACACACACACACACACACACAATTAACTTCTCAGATGTTTATCCTCTTTCTAAACCATGTATTAGTCAGTACAGTACTCAATGAAATTTACTGTCCTGTTATTAACTTACGTGAGTGTTTCACTTTTTCATCACTAGATGGCACTTACATCAACTATGTCACCTGCACATTATGTGTCAACTACATCCACATTATGTGACATAGAATTTTCAGAGAAAAAAATACTGACGACTGGATTTCTATTATTTCAGATTTAGACACATTTAAACACAACTCTCAGAACTCCCCAACTACAGATGGCATTTTAAATTATTTAAAATATCTAAACAGTTCCTTAAATATAAAATGTACCAATTTATATAAGCATAACTGAGGAGAGTCCTTTAGGACAAATATCTTATTTTTTAAACGTTTATACATGGCGCATAATCACAATAAAAAATGATTTATATCACAATATAAAATGACTTTTTGTATTTCACTATTCAACAGTTAGTTATCTTGTGAACGTTATTTTTTATTTTGTTTCTATGTTTTGGAGCCTTAGCATTTAAGGCCTTTAGCTCAATGATGTCTACTAGGAGTTTTACTCGACTGGATGTTTTGTTCTCACCTACATTCTGGTTACCTCATCGAAACTGGAAAGTTGTACACACTAAGATGCAAAGCAACATTTTTAGAGCCTATATAGTAATTTTGCTGCTATGAATGTTTTTTCTAAAAATGTAATAATCTGTAACAATATTTCTTTAAAACAGGGTTAATTAATTTAATTACATGTTACATATAAAAATAAGTTCCCATAATTATTATTATCATTAATGCAAAATATTTTAGGCAGACAGACATATTTCTCCAAAACCGTGCATATTTAGAATGGTCTTTGAAGTATTAACACCCTATCAACTTGGAAAAGAAATGTACACCAATAAATTTTAACACCGTTTTCTATTCAGTACCATTTCTTATTACTGTGAACTTACTGTATACTGTACTGTACTTAACAGTGATGTGCTGCTAAAAATAATAATGTTACCAAATAGCTTAGTTTAATACATTATTACTACTTTCTACAATAAATCAAATAAGATATTAGTAAAAAAATTAATTATTTCTACTCTCAGTACGAAAATGTTATAAACTGATAATATCGTATAAATTAATAAAAATTGTAAAATGTTACCTGAAAATCTATAAGTCCAAAAAAGTTCATTCTAGTATACGGGTTTCTCCTTGACCAAACATAAACTAACATTATTGTAAATGCTTGACCCAAAAATAATAAATTAATGAAAAATGCAAATACCTAATGGGCAGTTAAGGATGTTTTCATATTTTAATACAGAAAAATTATAATGGATATATTTCTATTTGTATTTATATTATGCATAACATATACTATGACACTTCCAACTGGGTTGTGTAAACAAACTGATTCCATAGCAACACAGTGCTATAGTAATGTTACGTTGTTATGTCCACTCTGTTAATTTTAACTTTAATCAGTTACTTTTTGCACGCATTAATTTTAACTCAGTTAATTTTGGGGGGGGGCACTAACTTTAACTTTAATCAGTTAAACATTTTTATTAACTTTCCCAAGTCTGTTTACTATACTGTTGCAAGTAACAAAAACAATAAATGAATGAAATAAAACTTTGTCATATCAATGTGTTTCCTGGATTACAGAGTTAAGATGTTTTTCTATATTGCAGATATCTCGAAATTCATCAAGAAAAATAGAAATATGTGTACCAGACATTATTATACATGTAGTTACAGCATTACAAGAACACATTAACAAAAAAATCATCTCTTTTGAAAATGTCAACTATATATCAGTAATCTGAGTAATTCAAGTATCGTATCAAAATAATGTACCACAACATATCTCGAAAAATCACAACAAAATTTTACACACGTATTTTTTTTAATACATTTCTTTACTTCAATTTTTGTAAGTTGTAAAGATGTAAAATTATAAATGTATTTAACAAACATACAGATTATAACAAATTGTCAAGAACAACTGACTTTAGGTTAGAACTGAGTATTTTGTACTACACTTTGTTAAGTTAACGTTAGTCCTAGCTTATGTATCTACAATATAAATTATTATTTTTCTTACTTTCTCAGTGCTTCATGCAAATGCCAGAGTCGAAGAACACTTCAATTTAATATATGTAGTGCTTCTCAGTGCTTCAATACGTGATATGAAAATGTGTGTGTGTGTGTGTGTGTGTGTGTGTGTGTGTGTGTGTGTGTGTGTGTGTGTGTGTGTGTGTGTGTGTGTGTGTGTGTGTGTGTGTGTGTGTGTGTGTGTGTGTGTGTGTGTGTGTGTGTGTGTGTGTGTGTGTGTGTGTGTGTGTGTGTGTGTGTGTGTGTGTGTGTGTGTGTGTGTGTGTGTGTGTGTGTGTAATACATATGACTATAATACCACACGTATATAGATAAATGGACTATTTTATTTATACAGTGTTTAAAAGGATACAATCATACATATGCCACCAAAGAGGAACATCATAACGAAGTCAGCAGTTCGTCCTCGAAACGAACCTTCCTCCAACATACGACAATAGCGATACGTAAATATCATATTGAAAAAAAAATTAAACCCAACTGTTCCAAAGAAAAGGAATGTTGTTAACAGCCTCCATACCTTTAACAAAAAAAGTTGCAAATAATTTATTATCTTTTTAAAATAACATATATATTTATGATACACACAATTTTATATATGATGGTGATAGCTGAATACTATCAAAACATTGTAATTCACAAAATAATAAAAATATATTCTTATTACATTATTAATAATAAGTATATATACGAGAACTAAGTATATACAGAGTACTATAGAATGTAATATTATAATTACAAATAGTACTATACACTTAGTTCTCGGTAAATAATAATGTACCCTACAATATTATTATAAGTATTTAATAATTATAATAATTATATACATTGTCAAAATGTCGACAAAAGTTAAAATTTGTGTTATATTTTTTGACAAATCCTCACAAACCCTTCACCGGAAAAATTCATTGATTGACGGTCACTACGAATTTAAGGATTTAATTATCAAAAAGGTAGTGTCCTACTGTGATTACGATAAATAGGTCAAAGCTGGTTTGAAAATTCCTGATGGGACAGCCAAATTCAAGCTTTATTCCTTACAAATAAATTCCCACATTTCCAAAAATTTCAGACAGCTGGGCATCCTGTGCTACTGCTAACAACACCTCTACCCTTGCTTATCAACAAAAAACCACCACCATTAAAAAATCCTGGTCAATAACCCCCCTGGAAAAATCCTGGATATGCTACCGATTAGTATTACTATGTGTGAAATCTTAGCAATGCAATGCCCACTGCCTATTTGCCCACTGCCTTTCAAAAACCTAGGTGGTTTAATATGACACAGAATTTCATGTTAATTTTATAGGAAAACTGAGTTACCACATATGTACAAGAATGAGAAAGATTACATCACAATAATATAAGTAGTTATATAAACAAGGATGTTGATGTAACCCAAATGTTATGAAACATTTTGAACTTATTTTCATAAATAAAACCCAGTTTACCAAAGTAAATGTGCACAGACGAAAGCAAAATACATCGTAATACAAAAAACTCATTTTGTGCGTTTTATGAACTTTTAAATATTTGAAAACACAAATTTATCACTGTAGAATGCAGAAAAAACTTGCTTTTTCAAGTTATGAAGTTCATTTCCACTTTAAACAAATTAAAGGTAGTAATCTAAGACAGTAAGGCTGTTTCTGAAAAGAAACCCTCAAGTTACAGACAGTCTTGAGCTATGCAATGGGCCTATTATGCTACAAAACTATTGACTTACAAAACACTAGACAGTACCTGATATTGTTTCACTATGAGGATGGGATTAAAGTAGAGCTGAAACGGCGAGACCAGCTCCAGTTGCTGTAACAAATAACCAGTTTCTTCTCAAATATGATCTAGAAGTTTTCATAAGTACAGCATAACTATTATTATTATAAATTCAATAAGTGATTTATCTCCACCTACATTGCAAATTTATATTACTGCAAAATTATATACAGTTACGTTTCTATCTGCTACAAAATGAAAACAGACATCACTGTCCAACAAAACTTGTGTTACATACCACTGCAAAAGTTGTCACAACACAAGCTGTCGTATAAGCCCGTGTGACAATTGGCATTTGCATATACTCTTGACGAAATGTCTGATATGCCATTTTCCCGTAAATACTTTTACCACGTTTACATGTTAAGAATACAAAACAAAAATATAAATTGAGGTTATAAATGTAAATTCATGTACTCTAAAACCTGATACGATTCCTTCAAAGTCAAGATTAAGTACACGCGAAACTCTCAAACAAAACATATACAAGTGTGTAACTAATGTAAATACCAAGTGTTAGTTCTAAAAACAAAATTTAGGCTATTACTGTTGACGTTATGCTGTCGCTGACGCGACGCCATATGATAGGTGCAAGTGAAAACTGTATAGTTGGGGGACGCAGCACTAGTCCTAAAGAGATATTTGTCCTAAAAGACACAATGAATAGTTCAACAGATATCGATAACTGATCGTATAAAGTCCAAGAATAATAGGAGGTGCCACGTACGACTAAATCCAGAGGTAACTTTTATTATGATAGAATTCATGAACAGCTTAACCACAAAGGTCCAAAGTGTTATCTCAAAGGTTAAAGTTTTGTAAACCCGGTTACGATTTTCTCAAAAGTATTTATTTCTGGAAAGAAAATTAAACGCATTTAAATTTCTGAAATGAGAGCATTATGTTAATTCTGACATTCCGTCAGTATGAGATAAATTATGTAACAAAAAAATGCAAAAGTTTAAAACTAATGTTTAGGTTTGATTCTTGGATTTCGTTGTCCATGACGTGTCCGTTACTTAACTAAATATCACTATAGTATTGACGACTCGGAACACTAAGTTTTTTGTAAGTAAAAACGTAAAGTTTTACCTTACAGCCTAAACCGGCTTTCACCTTTAGAAGGATTCATCAGAGGCTCACCTTAGTGAACACAAAAACTTAGTGTTCCGAGTCGTCAATACTATAGTGATATTTAGTTTAGGTTTGATTGGAAGACAGTCTTACAGACAACATAGCCTATATATCACAAGTAGAGCATTGCATTGTTATTTAGTGCATCACAAGATAGAGCACTCTGTTAACATCTAGTGTTAGAGTTCAGCAAAATAAAAGAAAATTCGACACAAAACGCTACTTTATTTTCCTTTTTATTTGTCTCTTTTAAAGCATATGGCTGGATTTAGGATAGCTGTTTGCTAATTACGAAAATCACAAAAAATTGAGGAATGTCCTAATAGTCATAGTACTGTAACTGTATAAATGTTTTGATCCGATTAATGTGTTTCTCGCAACTTCCGTACTGACAGCCGAAGTAGTATGAATATCCTGTATAGGCTAATATAATCTGGGTGTTCACAAAACTAGGTGTTTGAATCAAAAATGGAAAATGAGTTGCATAAATAGAAGACAAAGTTTGTTTGTGTATGGCAACACGGACTGGTAAAACATTAGTTTCCCATATATAACATTACTGTTGTATACAACGTTAGTTTGTTGCTACGAGAAGGAGGTCAAACATCAGCATTGAATGTACCGCAGTGATGGTGGTCCCGGGCGACCCCGATTACTGCCTGGTGTTCGTTGTTCGTAGTAGTTTGCTTGTTAGCTGGTCTCGGAGCTTTTTTTAACGGGCCCGGGAGGGAGGTACGCCGAAATTAGGCGAACCTCCCGATCCAGAGAGCCACCGCCGTCGTCTCCAAATACCTAGTATCTGGAGGGGGTAAGAGACGATGGGCAATGCGCCTGTGGACGAGAATGGCAGTACCCCCGCTGGGACGAGCGGGGGGTGGTAGCCGAGGCCTATCCGTGCGATATGTAGTGTACGCCGGAAGCTGAAAGGAAGCAGCAGGGGTAAGGAAAGTTTCGGAGAGTAGGATGACATCTAAGTCATACTCAGTGGCAAAGTTAGCCAATTCGGCTCGGCGAGACGGAACGCCATGTGCGTTCCATGCCACCAGCCGAAGAGGTCTAGACATTGGGAGGCAGGAGGGTCATGAGTGAGGTAAGAATGGTGACTAGCAGAGACTGGACGTCCTTGGCAGCCAAGATTTGAGGGATGAGGGTCTCAACCCAGACACGCAAACGATCGGCAAAGGTCGGGTCCGAGGACCCTTCCTCCGTCGATGGCGCCCGCGGAGTGGGCGGGGGCACTCGATACATGATGCCATTATCGGGCCGAGGTGTAGTTGTAGGCTGCCGAGGCTCTTTGGGAGCTGGGGCAGATGAGGATGGTGGTCGATGACTTTTTCTTCTTTGGCGCTGGTTGCTTTCGCGACGAGGCCAAAGGAGGGAAAGATGCATCGGAGGCGGCGGCTGCCGCGTAACTGAGCTCTCCGGCAGGCGCTGGGCAGGTCGGGGGGACTACAGCGGCTGCAGGCGCAGACGAGGTAGCCGGAACTGGGGCGGCAGATGCAGGGGCTGAGGGTTTCTTGGGGGCAGGTGGGATAGGCTTTTGGGCCTTGGTGATGCGCTTTAGGGCGTCTTGATAGTATTTACACTGGCGAGAGCTTGCCGGGTGTGGTTCACGACAGTTTGCGCACGCGGCAGTGGCGGTACGTTCATGAGGACAATCGCCCTTGTGATGACCTTCACCACAACGAACGCAGCGTGTCGGGTACCGCTGGCAGTTGTAGCACTGCTTGGGTCCGGGTTGGGACTCGAAAGCTGAGACTTTTACCCGGAGGTAAAAGAGAGAGTCTACCTGGTAAATGGCTTGGAAATTCCCTACCTTGAGGATTTTCACAAGGAAATGGGAAGGCCACTCCGAAATCCAGTATTTATACCTCCGCCACGCCTAGGCGAGCTAGCGGGCGTGGATTCTGGTAGAGTATTTGAGCACACATCTGGAAGGGGCATAGACAATCTAGAAGAATCCAGAATGCTACGTAACTCTGCCTCGCAGAATGACCTCCAAACGACTGAAACAGTCTCGCGCGCCGTGTGCCCAGAATCACGTACTCAGCAATGTAGCACTGTTTATTTCTAATCGTAACACTAGTATTTGTAATTTAGCCGGTAGTCTCTCAGCTTAGTGCCACACCTTTTCTTTGTGAAAATATTAGTTAAATACATCGTCGTAGATTGTTTTTGTGGTGAACGGTAAATTACAGCTTCAGTTTCGGTGGCGATCAATGAATAGACTAGCTGGTCTCAGAAATGAAGCTCGCGGAGAGGCCTCTCCTGCTACAAAATGACACAACGCATTATATTGTTTCAGTTATAAACTTTAAAGTTAAATAAAATATTTTTTTGTTACACTGTTTAATCATTTTCTGCACTAAAAATAGTCACAAATATTCAAACTGCATAACTTGTGCAATTTCACAGCTTTAATAACAAGTCGTCGGAGTAGAAACAAGAGTAGAGCGTAATAGCACTAATGGGCACTGAACAGAATGTTAGCATACACCACGTTCACTTCATTACGATGATTTACGCATGCCCGTAGCAGCAAACGCAAGCGCAAACAGCATTTGCTTCCTTATGATTGGCTGCAGGTCTCACTCAGCCAGACACATCTGTACGCAGCTTATGCTTTGAATTGGTATCTTTACTTTCCCATCGCATCACTAGATACTTTGATAAACCGTTATTTAATTGTTTTAAATTATTGGATGTTAAAAAGAGAAGCGGCGATTCCAATGCTTCCATTGGCGCTATGCCATTCCTAATAATTAATGACAGCAACAACTTTTTTACATCCTTTCTGATGTTATCCCAGCACTGCGTTTGCTCCTTTCCAGAAATTATCCCAGAAAGGCCATCGTTCTTAATACCCTCTCCTCTTTCGTCCTTCCTGTGTGGTTGCCCATTTAAGTCTGTAACTTGACGAATTCAAAGGGTTGTTATATGCGTACAACTACTTCAGGTCATAGTAAAACACATTTGATCAGCTAGTTATTCAACAAATATTAAACTATTTTTAAGATTATAATATCATAATATTTGTGTAATAAGATTAACATAAAAAAAATGGCTGGAAAAGTAGAGGAGAAGGTGGTAAAATGGGAATTGTTATAACTTTTGGCATACAGACGCTATCTAGTAGCGAATCTATCAATCAGTGTCTAAAGGTACAATTAATCACAGAGTATGAATATCACAGAGCACTTAATTGTCCTGAGAGGCCAGCACTTCAATTTACTGAATGACACCTTGGCAGCTGCACCGAGTCTGTTTTTGTAGCTCTAAAAGTTTTTGTAAGGTAGGATTTGTGCTTGTTTATCTCACCTTAGTAATTAAGTCAGGCTAATTTAACTTATGTTTTAAATACAGCTTAAATAGTTATTATAACACCATAAAATACATAGCACTAAAAATGGGTACAACCCTGATTTAATAAACAAATTACATACACAAATCCAAAACAAAAACAACAAACCACAAAATAAAAACAACACACAACAATACAAATACATCACACTCACATACTACAAACTCAACACACACAGAATTGCCAACACATTCATAAAATAAATAAATAAATAAACCTCCGCTCCACAGTCCGTTAAGGACCAAGGCGTACCGCGCAGCTTTTTGTGTTAGTGTGACGGTGTATGGCTATACTACGCGCCACCAGCCGCTAGTTGCGGTATTCACGGCCAGGAGGCGGCGCTGTTATCTCAGCGCCTACTCAGTTTGCCTCACGACGCTGAGTGCACGCCGTATGGAGCCTCCGCCGGGAATTGAACCCGGGACCACGAGCGCATCAATCGCCCACGTTAGCCACTAGACCACCTGGACATTCAGAAAATACAACTATAAAATAGCATACAGAACCAACAACACCATCAAAAGACACATCAACGACACAAACAAATGACATATACAACAAAACAGGCGTTTATAAATTAAAATGCAACGATTGCAATAAGTTCTACATAGACCAGACAGGAAGATCTTTTTCTTCCAGATTTTCCTAACACACCAAAGCACTAACCAATAATAACATACAATCCAATTTTGCCACACACATCCAGACAGAAAACCACAGTTACACAAACATAAAAAACAACCTTGAAATTTTACACTACCTACCCAAAAGTCACAAACTTAACACCACAGAACAATTCGAAATATACAAACACAGCAAAACACAAACACAACAAATCACAACCAAACAACATACTCAATGACCATTTACAATTTAAATCAAACACACTATTCGACACAGTAATAGACAACACATACAACAATTCAAAATCCCGCGCCAATCCCCTTCCACCTCCACCCACACACACAACCTGTTAACTAAAAAAAACCGTTACAAATTACCGACAACTTGACACATTCTGTATACAAACCTCACTGAAGAAGGAGAACAACACTCCGAAATGTCGTATGAGTGAATAAAAAAGTAAGTTCATAAGAGAAAGTACATGTACCATCAATATCAATACTTAAATAGTTATTTACATTAAAACATTTAAGTTCCCTAAAATCTCATTAGAAGTCAAAATATTTTAGGTTAACTACAATCATGGCCACTGGTGGTAATATGGGAATCACGATGTTCAATTTCCCATATTACAACCTCATTTTTTTCAACAGGTGTACGGTGTGTGCAAGACGTTTTGTGATGCCTAGAGTGAAGCTAGAACCAGTTCCTCAGGGGAAAAGGAAGAGATGGGATGAGGAAAATATGACTAAAGCTATCTCTGCAATCAGAGAGAAAAAAATGAAACTTATGGAGGCAGCAAGGCATTTTGAAGTTCCGAAATCTACTCTATTCAGACTCCGTTTACAAACTGATGTCACGGCGAAAGAAGCTGCGTAAAAAAAACTTAGAAGAAAGCTATCCAACCTTCAGATCTAGAAAAAGAACTGGTTAGGTTCTTGTTGTTAATGGAGAAGATGTTTTATGGTTTAACGAGGAATGACGTCCATCGAATGGCATTTCAGTTAGCAGAAAGAAATAAAATACCGCACCCTTCTCAAATGCCATGGCAGGTTGAGCATGGTTTGATCATTTTAAGAACAGATTTAAGAATGAATTACTGGTTAGAAATCTTTCTGCGACGTCTAAGGACTTTAACAAAGAAAATGTGAAAGTATTTTTCGACATTTTAGAAGCTGAAATGGACACACATCACTATCGTGCTGACAGAGTTTTTAACATAGATGAGACTGGCCTGTCAGTAGTTCAAAGTAAGATTCCCTATGTCATTGGCCATAACGGGAAGCGTCAAATCTCAGCTATATCTGCCGCCGAAAGGAGCTCTCTTGTGACAGTCATTGTTTGTATGAGTGCAGCAGGCAATTTCGTGCCACCTATTGTGACGATTTAAATTGTAACCATTATTAAAAAGAAAGAAATAAAAAAAAATTTAAGGTTGCGAGCCATTAACCATTTAAATCTCACAATAATAATAAAAACATGTAGGTACTAAGTGTGAAAGGAAGAAGTAATTAATAAGGGCAAAGAAACTGTAATAAAAAGGCATATTGTAAATAATTATTATTGTCGTATTTAACCCTTGCTTGCTATCAGGCGCCTACCTGTTGATTCCGGACTCGACATGTTTTCCGAGTCTTCTGCAATTAAGAATAAAATAAAAAACTAATGTTAATAATTAAAGAATCTGAAGACACAGATAGTCACTAAAACTACTCATTTAAATTATGTATTTTTATCTAGGGATAGTTTGTATGAATAAAAAAGTTTATTTAGAGAGAGACAGGGACTATATTCTCGCGGAATAAACACCCCACTACCTCTTGTGCAGTACCAGTGGAAGCGGGCGAAAAATCTCTCTCTCGCTATGAAGACTCCAAGCAGTGCACACGCACGAGCAAAAGCTCTGTTGGAATGTTATGTGATTTGTTGTTAGTTTGGCTTATTTCAAATGTAGTTTATTAACTGCTACACAAAAGAGTGTGACATGTAACATTAATTAAAAATCAGAAACGTGGTAACAAGAAGAAATATGTGACAACAAAAGTACGAGTATTAATAACGATGACTGCTAACTTCACCAACTGACGACACTTTTCAACATCCTACCCGGAGAGGTGAACTACCAGAATTTGCAACTCTAGTAGACCCGACAGAAGATGCAGTTCGAGACATCAAAGAATCTACGCCTACCATCATAGAAGGTTCGACCTAGACTGCAGACGTTTAAGCCTTTAATGACTAAGACCAGACCTAGATGAGGACGACGCTTTTAAGGATTCCCAAGACGGACACTCCAGGAGGAAATTTCTACATACCAAATTAAAGGTGACTCGATAGCACGTCTATCGAGGAATAAATAATAATTATAATTGTAACACAACACACTTTAAAAGAGAGACTTTTCAGAGACGATTAAACTTGTAAAGATTAAAAAAGAATTAACTCTAAGAATTTAATGTAACTATTCAGACATCATACATTGTAACAGTTTAAATCTTAATGTATCGTAGTATAATTAATACCATTCTTCAAATGGAATAATAATGAAGCATAAAACTAAAGGTCTTGCAAGCTAATATCATGAATTGAATATAATTAAAAGTTTGATGACTAAATACCTAAGGTTACCCGGATCCGTGGTATAGCTAAATAAAATCTGTTGTGATCCCAAAGTTTAAATAAAGAATTCAAATAACTTTAATAATTCAATTAGTAATGTCATGGGATCTATCTTTTGAGTAAATGTTATTTTTTCAAATGTTTAATAAAGAGAAGTCTTCTTGTTACACACATATACTGAGTACATAAATCAACAGTTTTCCCATTCCCTGATTCCTTTTATATTTACTCTGTGTTGTTCTGATTAAATTTCAGCTCGTCGAATAAGGCAGCCTGAATAATTGGCAGAACCAATTATTTCGGGTTCCCCAAGTTATAACACTAGAGAAGATGTTATAAATTGCGCAACTCTGCTAATTTGTTGAAATTTTGCTGCTAATTAGTAAAAAAAAAATTTTTGGTGACTTGTGTTGTTTAAGCAGTAATTGTGTCCCGATTAACCCAGACCATAAGCTGTTGATTTATTCACTCGTGTACTTTAAAATGTGATTAAAATCTTAAATAAAATTAAACGATAATAGTTATTATAATAGTTTTATAAATAAGTAAGTTAATTATTATTTAGATATAGGAATGAATATCATGTTAACTAAAGACGCCCCAAGAATACGATATAACAGCAGGTACTCGCTTGTCAAAAGTTCATTCATCAACCTGTCGGTTTGTAAACAAAATGAGACCTGTAAATTTCCTGTTCTCGCCTGTACTGAACTGTCCTTGTCACCCTACCCCAAGTTGAGTGAGACAATGCATTCACCCTCTAGTTGAGTCCCCTTTGTAAGCCAAACAATGCCATTGTTTAAAACTAGTCTGACCTACATTCCAGCGTAACAGCTGATCGTTTAAATAAAAACTAATGCTAATGTTTAATAATAACTGTTAATAAATGTTTACCATGTACTAAAGTGTGTAGGCGATAATTGTGTATAGTATAGTAGAGCAAATAATATTATGACTTAAATTTCAAATAAATAAATGACTCAGTTAACCCTCCCTTGTTAAATAAAAGTATTAAACCCCATGTCCCAAAACAGTAACTTTGTAAACAGAGCCAAATAAAAAAACAAAACAAAGTAAATAAAGTGTTGTAAATAGATATGGTAAGTCGATAGGAAATAATTCTAGGTAAGTTTTTTTAAACCCCTAAAGTAATAATAAGTGAATAATAATAAGGCTGAATAAATCTTAAGTTAAACTAAATTTGTGTAACGTGTAGCAGTAAATAAGAGAAAGGTAAATAATAATAAAAGTATAGTTGAATAGTGAACACCCCAGTTGTGGCCAGTAAGAGAACAATAAAGCGTGTTAAGAAATTTGTAGTAAGCAGCCACACTCTCCCTATTGTGATAAACCGTTGCCTCCCTAAACAATGAATACCACCGCGCGTGAAATACAATGAATTGGGTAAAGTGTCTCCCCTTCCACATAGTTTGTCTAGTTATTGTTAAATAGATAATAAGAATTACCATCGTGAGATTCCGCTTCTCTCAATTAACTATAATCTAGAGTGGAGTATGGGATCCTCTTTAGATTATTTTAGAAGTAAGTCTATGGTATATAATCAAGATAGAATTATATACATGTAAAGTAACTAGTCACAACAGCGCCGGCTGAAAAGGATAATGATGAGGCAAAAAAGGTGCCAAGAGTTCATTTATGAATGCTGAAAGCTAACCTGTAGAGTTAGAGTAAGCTGATGTCAGTCGGGCCACGATATTGTGAGTTACTGTAATTAGGGAAATTAGTATTATAAATTAGTACTGTAAGAAGTGAGATAAAGGGAATTTCACGAAGGCGAACATTTAAATGAGAACAAGATCATTTAAAGAGAGATAAAAAAAAACAAACCTTGCAATAATAATAAATAATGATAATAATAGAGAAATTTCACACGGTACGCCCCAAGCATACTCTCGGTACGTTGCTGACCATATTTTCAGGAGTCTGTGTTGGTTAAGAGGCGGAGTATGTGACGATTTAAATTGTAACCATTATTAAAAAGAAAGAAATAAAAAAAAAATTTAAGGTTGCAAGCCATTAACCATTTAAATCTCACAATAATAATAAAAACATGTAGGTACTAAGTGTGAAAGGAAGAAGTAATTAATAAGGGCAAAGAAACTGTAATAAAAAGGCATATTGTAAATAATTATTATTGTCGTATTTAACCCTTGCTTGCTATCAGGCGCCTACCTGTTGATTCCGGACTCGACATGTTTTCCGAGTCTTCTGTAATTAAGAATAAAATAAAAAACTAATGTTAATAATTAAAGAATCTGAAGACACAGATAGTCACTAAAACTACTCATTTAAATTATGTATTTTTATCTAGGGATAGTTTGTATGAATAAAAAAGTTTATTTAGAGAGAGACAGGGACTATATTCTCGCGGAATAAACACCCCACTACCTCTTGTGCAGTACCAGTGGAAGCGGGCGAAAAATCTCTCTCTCGCTATGAAGACTCCAAGCAGTGCACACGCACGAGCAAAAGCTCTGTTGGAATGTTATGTGATTTGTTGTTAGTTTGGCTTATTTCAAATGTAGTTTATTAACTGCTACACAAAAGAGTGTGACATGTAACATTAATTAAAAATCAGAAACGTGGTAACAAGAAGAAATATGTGACAACAAAAGTACGAGTATTAATAACGATGACTGCTAACTTCACCAACTGACGACACTTTTCAACATCCTACCCGGAGAGGTGAACTACCAGAATTTGCAACTCTAGTAGACCCGACAGAAGATGCAGTTCGAGACATCAAAGAATCTACGCCTACCATCATAGAAGGTTCGACCTAGACTGCAGACGTTTAAGCCTTTAATGACTAAGACCAGACCTAGATGAGGACGACGCTTTTAAGGATTCCCAAGACGGACACTCCAGGAGGAAATTTCTACATACCAAATTAAAGGTGACTCGATAGCACGTCTATCGAGGAATAAATAATAATTATAATTGTAACACAACACACTTTAAAAGAGAGACTTTTCAGAGACGATTAAACTTGTAAAGATTAAAAAAGAATTAACTCTAAGAATTTAATGTAACTATTCAGACATCATACATTGTAACAGTTTAAATCTTAATGTATCGTAGTATAATTAATACCATTCTTCAAATGGAATAATAATGAAGCATAAAACTAAAGGTCTTGCAAGCTAATATCATGAATTGAATATAATTAAAAGTTTGATGACTAAATACCTAAGGTTACCCGGATCCGTGGTATAGCTAAATAAAATCTGTTGTGATCCCAAAGTTTAAATAAAGAATTCAAATAACTTTAATAATTCAATTAGTAATGTCATGGGATCTATCTTTTGAGTAAATGTTATTTTTTCAAATGTTTAATAAAGAGAAGTCTTCTTGTTACACACATATACTGAGTACATAAATCAACAGTTTTCCCATTCCCTGATTCCTTTTATATTTACTCTGTGTTTTTCTGATTAAATTTCAGCTCGTCGAATAAGGCAGCCTGAATAATTGGCAGAACCAATTATTTCGGGTTCCCCAAGTTATAACACTAGAGAAGATGTTATACTATGATGATCTTCCCGAGGACAAATTGGAGTGACTGGCACATAAAAGGAGCTCCACAGGTAGCATAGGCGTTTGTCACCCGTCAGGTTGAGTTCAAAGCTACCTATTCACCCAGCGGTTTGAACACTTTGTTAGTAAAACAAAACCGTCTGCTGATTCTCGATGGTCACTATGTACACACGCGCAATTTGGAAGTCATTCTCATGGAAAGAGAAAATCATGTGTCTATCCTGTGCATTCCTCCGCACACATCGCACAAATTGCAACCACTCAACAAATCGTTCATAGGAGCGCTCAAAACCCACTACAGTGAGGAAATTCGTATTTGGCATAGACAATCACACACTGTACTCTCACAACACGAAATTGCTGAATTATTTGCAAGAGCCAATTTGAAGGTGATGACTGGTGAAATTACTGTAAATGGTTTCTGAGCCACAGGTCTCTTTCCAGTAAACAGAGGAGTTTTCACTGAAACTGATTTCATAGCAGCAGATATTGCAGCTAATGAGCAACTTGTAGACAGTAGTTCCGATGATGAAGTGGTCCGACCAAGAGAAGAAGCAAGACAACACAAGTTTGTGGGACCTCAAGATATCACTCCAGTACCACGACCAAAACAGAAAAAGACCACTCGAGGTCACAAAGGTACAACGTCTACTCTATTGACTAGCTCGCCCTACAAAACGTCATTGGAGTTATCCCTTCAAAATGCTAAAGAAAAGGCTAGTAAACAAAAAATTGACAGGAAAAGAATTTCAGGGCTTAGCAAGTTGCAGGACCTAGCAAGGAAGACTGCATGTTTACCACAGAACAAATTCATTAACAAAGGAACAACAGCAGGGAAAGAAGAAACTTCATGCAAAAAAGAAGTTACATTTCAGTGTCGGTGGTAAGTCTGACAGAGATGAAGCTGTGTCAATTTCTTCTGGTGACCTAACATTTAAGTGCCAATTGGAGAAACAGCTCTCGCTTCTGATGATGCTGAATGTATGTTCTGCTCTGAAAAGTTCACAGATCCCAAGCCTGGAGAACTTTGGGTTGATTGTGTTTCATGTAGGGATTGGGGACATGTAGCCTGTTCTGGATGTGATAGACTGTTATGTGTGCAACTTCTGTTCTTAAAATCTGGACTTCAAGCTTTGATTTTGTTGGACTAAAGCAAACTAAATTCTAAATAAAATTAATTTCAAATTTTGTGTGAAATTAGACTAAAGCCTTTAGAGTATTTAAATTTATCTTTTTTCTTAACATTTTATACTTTTTTAGGTTATGTTGTAGGCCTACTTCAAATAATGCAGAATTTAGTCATGTAAAATAAGTTATCTCAAAATTAGGTTTTCAGCATTTTTTTAACGTTTGTTTATTTATTTATGTATTTCGTCGATTCTGACAAGTAGTTAGTGACTATCTGTTTTCATATTTTTGGTATTTGTATGGTTCATGTACAGGTAGTCTGAAAGGTAGTTAAGTTGATCTTTTCAATATTTGATTATGTATGCAAGCCTAAAACGTAGTTGAGTTGTTACTTTAATAATTTTCTGTTTATTTATGTACTTTGTATAATCTATAACCAGTATATTAAAAGACTTACCTGTCGTTAACACATTTATATTGTTTATGTACATGACGAATCATAAAAATTAATGTTTTGTTCAGACTTTCAGCTATTCCCATATTACCACCCAAATTTCCCAGACTAAAATTATGCATAATTTTATTTTTCTTGTTATATTTATTATACTAATTGGTTTTTTTTTTTACTTTGATACTTTGCAGACATATAGTCAAATGTTTATGTGATAGATTAATGCTGTTAAATAAGTTGTTGGCACAGTTACATTAGATTTGCAGACTTACTAAAAAGACCTTCCCATATTACCACCTTCTCCTCTACTAATATTGTCTTTATTTTTTGTAGAGGAATTTTTCTCAGACATGGTGGCTGACAAACAAACAGATGCTCAGACGTCAACTCCGTACTTTTGCTTAACACTGATCACACATTTGAGCCACCACATCTTATTAAAATTCCTGTACTATTATCACTTTAATAGGCTAATGTTTGAACACACACACACAAACACATAAAAAATATACGTATTGCTACATACAGACGATATGTGGGGTTATATTTAATTTATTTAAATGTGTAACTAAATCAGAACCAGAGCCAAAAAAAGTAACAATTCACATATTAGTGCAAATGACCTTAGTCTAGTAATGTATGTTTTCATGTATGTTAAGAAAAAACCATATATCATGAAAACAGGTACAACAGACGTGTTAGAAAATGCCTGAAAACAGTTACTCATTTGAACTCGACATTGGAAATCATGTTGTGTGCCACTGATGGACTTAATGTGGCTCTATGATATGCACAAGACATATGTCTGTGTGAATATGCTTAAAAAATATATTTGTTTTTAATATTTTAGTTGTAATGGGAGCTGTCTGATGTATTTTATATTTGATCCAGTGGTACAGCAAAGGGCTTTAGGGACCCCCCCCCCCCCAGGATAAAGGTAAAAATAAAATTCTACATTTTTTAAATGTATTTCTATAAGTCGAATTAAATAATTATGCTAATAAGTTGTGAATATGAACATTTTTAATTGTGGTACACTATGGCCGTCTTGAAGTACAAAACTCTTCGTGTAAGCACTGTTAACTGTTTAGTGGTTGAGACACGGTTCAAATTTTTATCTTAGTTTTTGTGGATAAACTACTCATCCGAGTAGGCGAGAGGTAAACTTCAAGTGTTTTATATTCAGCCCATGGTGCAAGAGCTGTGTTGTTGGATCGGGGTGTCTTTGCACCCGTGTCTCGTTTGCAGTGTCCAAGCCCGATTACTGCCAGATGATGACTGTATAGATTTCTGATATTTATAGTGCAGTAATTTATTCCACAGCAACATAAAAAGTTTCTATATTACACAGTTTTTTGCTTGCTATTAAAATCTTATACGAATGTGTATATTACTATACATGGTTTAATAATTTTTTGTAGTTTTTAATTTAGTGTTTTATTACAATTTTGGAAACAAATCAACAGCTAACAACATATTCATTATTCCATTTCAAAGCAAATTTAAGATCGAATGCACCGTTCAGATAGCCCTTTACAAGAGCTCCATGTGCTCTACCCTTGAACTGATTTATACATTGCACATCTCATAGCACGACTTTGAAATGTTTGTTTTTGAAGACTTCTAGCGTCCATTTTATGAAAACATTTTATTCATAGCTGTGGCAAAACTGGCTGAATTCCATTTGCTCCAAATATTTACAAATATGTACTCACTTGGGCAGTTTAAAAAAAAGTACAAAACTTACACTGATCGAATGGTGGTTGCTCGCTGCTTGGTAAAACATTTTATTAATACTTAAACTGAATAAATAAACACATGGTATAGTTCTATAGATTATTTTTATTTTCCTCACAATTGTTTCACTTGAAATGTATGTTAGGCGGGGAAGGTTTGGAGGTAGTATATGTCCAAGGTAGATTGGAGAGTCCTAGGTAAGAGGTTGGGCAAAGGATCGTGTTCTACTGTTGCTGACAAAAATTACAGTTAATGGCTAATTATGAATCATATACAATACACTTTTGTGTGGAGAAAAATTAGTTTTAGTTTAAGTGATAACTTGTTGACTTGTAATTTTCCGGATTACTTGTAAGGATTAAGCCGGAGGGATCTACGGAGACTGACTCAGCAGCAGAAAAGATAGAGAAAAAATGATTTGATGTTTGTTACATGGAATGTGAGAAGCTTGTAATAGAGTCAGAGCTATACAAGAGTTAATAGCAGAACTAGTATAATATAAAATCTACATAGCGGGTCTGCAGAAGATTAGATGCAATGGAAAAGAGGTGATGAACCTGAAGGAGTTTAGTCTATTTAATAGCAGTAACAGAAATAATACACTGGGTATGGGTTTCTTGGTCAGTAAAAGAGTGAAACACATGGTAATGGATTTCAGAGCAGTAAGTGAGATAATATGCTCACTAAGACTAAGAGGGCGGTTCTTCAACATAACACTCATAAACTCTCATGCACCAATGGAAGAGAAGGAGGCAATAGTTAAGGTTGATTTTTATGGAAACTTGGAAGAATATATGAAACAGCACACAGGCATGAAATTAAAGTAATTTTGGGAGATTTCAACACAAGGACTGGAAAAGAAAACAGGATACAGAGCAACAGTGGCATGAAATAGAAATAGAAAGCATGAAATAAGCAGTGAAAATGGAAAAGGCTAATAGATTTTGCAATGGGAAAACTATGATACTTGCTTGTACACAATTTCCTCACAAAGATATATATAAGGTTACCTAGATAACCCTGGATGGGAATCTTTTAACCAGAATGACCATATCCGTATCAATAAGTTACACGCATCAAGAATTATTGATGTGAGGAGTTATCATGTGAGCAAATTGCAACTCTGATTATTTCATGGTCAAAGGAAAAGTAAGGAAAAGAATAGAGAGAACAGGAAGAAAAAAATGAAGGGTCTATGATAATGAAAAGTTGAAAAGGGAAGAGATCGAAAAGAGTTGTAAGAAAGAAAAGAATATATGAAAATGAGAAGATAAGGGAAACAGAGCAGGAATATAGTAAACAGCATTTTTTTTAGGAAAGTAAGGGAACAGAGAGAAGGATTTAAAGCCAGAACAGGTATTTGTAAGAATAGGAAAGATGAATTAGTAGTGGATAAGAAAGAAATATTAGATACATGAAGAGAATATTTTGAAGATTTACTAAAGGGTGGTGATAGGGAAGAAGAGGATGGAGTGGTTAAAGAAGAAAAGGTTGAAGAAATTGAAGAACAAAAAATCACCAGGAGAAGATGAAGTAACGGCAGAACTAGTCAAAAGCGGAGAAGAAGAATTGATAAACAAGATACATCAGCTAATTAAAGATATATGGATGCAAGAAGAAATGCCAACCAAATTGATGCATGTAGTAATACACCCATATTTCCATGTGCAATATGCACATGGATATACAAGAAAAAGGGAGATAAGCTAAAATGTAACAACTAACTACAGAGGAATATCATTGCTAGACGTAGTTTATAAAATTTTGGCCATGATTATAGCAGAGAGAATTAAGCCATATGCAGAGGAGGTTTTAGGGGAATACCAATCAGGCTTTAGAAGCGGAAGGTCCACTAGAGACCATATATTCCCTATGTGATTGAGTTTTGAAAAATGCTATGAATCCATTATTGACGTGCACCAACTGTACATAGATTATAAACAGGTGTATGACAGTTTAAAAATTGAGTATTTAGTACAGAAAATGGAGGAGTTTGAAATACCCCAAAAGTTAATTCATCTCACAAAATGACAATATCACAAAAAAATAAATAGGGTGAGGAAACTGAGTTTTATCAAAATAGTTTAAAGTGGAAAGGGGGCTAAGACAGAATGATTTGCTTTCCTCAATGCTATTCATTCTATTACTGGAGAGAAGTATAAGAAAGATAGAAATAAACCCTGGAGGAAATACATGTAACCAATATCTAGCATATACAGACAATACCTAACATATAATAGCCAATACCTAGCACATACAGACACCATGGTAATTATGGCAAGAAAAGCAAGCGCCAGTTGCAGCATATCAGGAATTGGAAAGAGAGGCAATAGGCCGGATTAAAAATAAATGAAGAAAAAATGAAGTATATTTTGATGACAAGGAATGAGAGAAGAGTGAAAGGAAGAATAAGAATAGATACCGTAACCATAGTTTTGAGGAGGCCCAAGAATTTAAATACGGTATCTCAGAACCACAATTACAGAGAATAATGAAACAAGCAAAGAAATCAAAGCAAGAATAGCAGGAGGAAACAGAAGCATTAAAAAATATATCCCAGTCCAGGAATGTATCAAAAAATGTCAGAAAGAAAATATACACCATGGTAATCAGATCTGTGTAACGTTTGCAAGCAAGACATGTGTGCTGAAGTTGGAAGATACGAAAAAGCTTGGTGTTTTTTAGAGGACAATTCTGAGAATTTATGGACCAGTGTGGGGCGGATAGACATGGAGGATAAGAAAGAATTGTGAGCTAAGAGACCTTTATGAAGAAGTGGACATAGTTGCGGCAGTGAAGGAGCAAAGGTTGAGATGGTTGGGGCACGTTGTGAGAATGAGAAGTGATCGAGGCCAAAAAATGGCAGTGGAAAGGAAGCCGGAGGGAGTAAGGATGAGAGGATGTCCGAGGATGAGATGGTATGAAGATGTGGAAGGAGATTTGAGGGAGATGTGAGTAGCAGGTTAGAGGAGTAAGACTGTGGACAGAGAAGAATGGTGGCCAGGGTTATATGGGGGCTGTAGTGCCAGAAGAAGAAAAAAGAGTAGGCCTATTTCTATATGTCAACATTAGATTTACAATCTACTATTATATACACTTTCTGTTTGTCATCAACATGTTTATTGGTTATGAGATAAGATAATAGATAATAAATATAAACAAAAATAATGTTGTCATAAATCAGAACAGCAAAGTTGTGGTAGGAAATTTGGTGGGATTGATGGTGTGAAGAAGGGAGTGGGAACTACTTGACCTTGGATTACCGATTGAATTAGGACGATTGTAACTTTTCTCTAGATGAGAAGAGAATGGAAAAGCAAAACCTTCCAGCCAGTGTAATCTGCAAGTTCAGGAAACTGTTCACTGCACTTTTAAAATATCAAGGAAGCCACTGATAGGTGGATATACCACTGAGGTTACGAACTGTTGAAGTAGTTTTATTTTGAAGCAGTAGAATCATTACTGACGACCGAATTCGTCAGTTAATCTGTATGAATCTATAAAAAGACTTTTTACTAATGATATTAACAATGATGTAAAGTCTGTTAATCTAAAAACAGTGATGTTATTAATCCTAAATTAGTCTCTAGACCGGCACTTGTCATATTAGCCAATTGTTCTAACGTTCTAATGGATAAATTTATCCCTGAAGTTAGAATACTTGTTAAGCTGTCTGTTAGTATAACCTTCGCTTGTGTTTTTCGGACAATTGTCCAGCGAAAGTATACTTTAGAATAAGTGTCCGTAAGGACAAATTTCGATTGCGTCATATATCTAATACTTAGATATATGGATTGCGGACACTTATGTAAACATAACCTATGCAACTGTGTCGTACATGGACGAAGTATTTCAGTGTTTTAAGACGTAACAGTTGTTGATAAAAACTTATAAATTCATTGATGGAATGATAAATGATAAAAATTCAGGTAGTAGACTGTATTTTAGGAGTTGTGAATTATAAGCTGCCAATTAAAAAGTAAAACTTACGTATAATGTAAGTCCGTCACAAAAATTCAGTAAGGTTTTTGTGAAATTTGTCTCGTTAAGTTAATCCAACGTAACTAGAATACTATATAATCGGTTATATTAGAGGTTAATCGACTCGGAAGTTTTTAAGAAGCAAACGCAGTGTTAAGACCTATGTTTTAACAAATTTATGCAGAATACAATTACATACATCAGGTATGTAGGCATACACAATTTTCAGTGAAATAGTATTGTACAATATTGTACATAATTTAAAAATCAATATAAAGATTCCACCTAGTGAAATAATAACAAAAAAAAATTGGTATTTGTGAGCAATTCTTTCAGCAAATTAGTATTATACAGTTCACAATAAAGAGAAAGCCTTCAAGTGGTTGGTACAATTTAAGACGGTGAAAAACATAGGACTCTGAAGTAACTGAATTATTAAAAAGGAATTCTGAATGTTACTGCAGTAATATCTCTCATTGGCAGTAGTATCACAATATCAACAATGGCAATAAGTTAAGGAAAGCTTCGATTGTTATGGTACAATGCTACAAGACACCATCTCAATTTCAATATAACAGTTACTAAATGCAGCAACATACACATGTATAAATTAAACAAAATTTGGTCTGAGAAGATAAAGGTTTTTCTCGTGAGAAAATTTGATCTGTCGTATAATATTCCAAGAAAAATAATCGTGACATGGCCTTTTGTGTTAAAATATTTTGAAAGTAATTCTAATAGAAACAACTAATGCAGTTATGTCAACAGTAAATGTAGATTTGTCAAAGTAAAAGATTTTTTTTTTTGGTAGATATCACAATATTACTTTTATGTCGTACCACAGTATTATATTTTAGGAAGTTTAAGAATTAAAACAATTGCGCAGTGAATCAGTAAGGTTTTTGTGCAGGTTGTTTTGTCAGGTTAGGGTGTTAGGTTTGTTAGGGACTGTTTAAGAGGCAAACACAGTGTTCATACTCAATAGCATTTAAAAAAATATCTGTATTATCCTTTTTAAATCTTCACATGGTTTTTTTTTTTTTTTTTTTTTTTAAGTGACAATCTTTGAGACATAGAGACATAGCTACTCAGTTCTTGCATGCGGTTTTGAAAATATTCTTTCTTTTTGAGATTAATTTTTTTACAGTCTGGCTCTACCTTGATTTTTTTTGTTTATTTAACTTCATTGCAACTAGTTAAAAAACTATCTAACAATTTAACTTAAGATTATGTAGGATAAGCTCCCACTGGAGCATTCCTTAGTACAATTACACTTTGTTCATGTGCTGAGAATTACTAGACACATTTAGTTCCCTAGTTCAAATGGTTTCTGTCTTGGCAATCGCCGAACGAGTCCAGCATTATCAAGCAGTTATAGCACTTCAATGTTTTTGTGTTCATGAAGTCTTCTTTCATATTTATGCACAACCCATTTAATCTCATCAGCAACCATGGGCATTTTCAGGTCCCGATGGATGTCATCATTTCTTATGTATAGCAAAATTGAAAGTTAACGGCATGGAAATGCGCAAAACTCTTACGGTCAGATGGGAAAGGCGATGTGGTGGGAGTCGTTGTGAGATGTGAGAAGAGAATTGCTGTTATCAGAGACGGTGCTGCCAACCTATGAACATTATTTCTAATAGTAAGAAAAACTCACGCCTGTCAAGGTTTGTTTGTAAATGTCACGAGTTTGTCTAAACCTTTGTCTAAACAAAGAGTTTTATATTCAGAGTCGATTATGCTGAAATAACGTTCAAATAAAAGAGAGTAAAGTCTTTCAGAGCATAACAGGTATACTATAAGTCTGCACCGTGATACATAAATGGAAAAAAATGAGCAGAGATTGCAGTTATTTTTATTCGTAAGGACATAATAAGATTTTAAAATAGGTCCAATTGACATGATAATAAGTTTATGTTTGTTTGTCGCCACGAATCTCTCTGTGTGCGTGCGTGCGTGCGTGCGTGCGTGTGTGTGTGTGTGCGTGCGTGTGTGTATGTGTGTGTGTGTGTGTGTGTGTGTGTGTGTGTGTGTGTGTGTGTGTGTGTGTGTTGTAACGAGACCAAAATTCTAAAAGTAATAAGTACATCTTGTCAAATAATTATGGAAAGAGATTTTGGAAAAGAAAGAAAAAAGAATAATGATGTTCAAACTAAATAAATAACACCAAAATTCTAAAAGTAATAAGTACATCTTATCAAATAATTATGGAAAGAGATTTTGGAAAAGAAAGAAAAAAGAATAATGATGTTCAAACTAAATAAATAACACCAAAATTCTAAAAGTAATAAGTACATCTTATCAAATAATTATGGAAAGAGATTTTGGAAAAGAAAGAAAAAAGAATAATGATGTTCAAACTAAATAAATAATACCAAAATTCTAAAAGAAATAAGCACATCTTATTTAAATCAAGCATAAATAATACATTTAGTAGTATAATAACAATAATGGGGCGCAATATTAATGACAATAGGCCTAAGAGAAATTTAATAAACTAATTAGAAAATGAACTTGCTGAAGAAGAGTTGCAGTATAAAAACAGATAGAATAATAGAAGGATAATTAAAACTACTATATTACAAGAAGTATTGAATAACAAAGGTGAATGACATTAAGGCTAATAAATCATTGAACTGTGAAGTGAAGTTATATAAAAGAGAAAGAAATCTACTTAAGAAATATACCAACAGTAATATTGAATATAATATAAATAAATGGAGTTATTGGAAGGCAAGGTAGAATAAGAAAAAATATTCAGAAGATAAAAGATTCCAATGGTGTGTATAATGATATAAGATTTATAATATTTTATTTATAGAGTGTAGAAAGCTAAGGCGTCACTCTAGAATTATTTTATGGGCAGCAGCCAAAGTGCACTGTACCAGGTATGTGAATGTTCGGATGAGCAATTGGACGTAAAAGGGCCACTCAACGCCGATATTCATTCATAATACCATATTAATATAGGGGGAATCATTTAACATTAGTATGGAATCAATTTTAATAAAAGAATGGAATATATAAATAAAATATACAATGAACCAAGAGAAAACTCAAGAATTACAATTCGTTAAAACCACCAATACAAATAAATAAACTCCAGAGATAAAGAAGAAAATAATTGGTATTGATAAGAAAGGTAGGTTTCAATTTGCCTATAATAATGAAGAATTTGTTTAATAAATATCAATCTTATCACCAAGCAATATTAATACCATAATATACACCTCAACTATTGAAGACATCAGCAAGCAATAACAACAATTTATCTAAACAAATCAAAATCAGAGTAATTTGAAAGAAGAAACAGTAATTAATAAAAGTGTGAACCTAATTAAAAACCAAAAGTCCTACAACAGACATTACTATGACAACTTACTATACTATATAGACAGTACCCAGTTAGATTTGGAGTAGTCCATAAACAAATAACTAATGATGATAAATTTAATAAATAATGAATAAATCAAATAGAACGGCACATAAAGTACAATACAGATTTAGAGATAAATGTAAAATGTAATTAAGATGTGATACAAATGTAATATAAGACAAGTGTGATTACTTGGTAAGAGGATGTGAAATACGTTGGTGTTCAAGTAAGAATAACTGTGAGTGGGTAGTAATTATAAACAATTATTTAAAGAAATGAATTGCTAATCCATAGTAGCGGATGATGCAGACATTAACATTTAGTTTTTTCTTTATTAGTGTTTGTGTTATATAAGTTTAATAGGTATTGATCACACAGACAATGGTTTAAAAGTGTGCATTCAGTTAAGCTCTAAAGGGAATTATAGTAATTTGAATATAATTGTTAATTAATAGTTTGATTATATTTAAAGAAGTTAATTAATAGAAAACAAGTGTAAGCAGGATCGATTATGAGTCTTCCAACATAAAAATATAATCAGTCAAACATAGGCCTAGATCATTACAGTAAATAGTAAATTCTTCAAAATATTTGTCAGATTACAAATAACTATATTTGGTATTAAAATTGTTTATAGTTTTGTCAGATAAAATAATATGTAAATTGTATTAAGTATTATGATGTAAAAACTAAAAAGCAACTTGTACATAAAAGGTAAAATAATGTATTGTATAAAAATAATATCCTATGACAACTAAATCTCAATTTGAGCAAATATGACCAGAGTAATTTATATGTATCCAGGAAACCAAAAGAAAGAAAAAGAATTTATGATTATTATTGTAAAAAAACAAAAAGGAGAGTTGAGTTGAATTTTGAAAAAAGCTAAATATTTATACAAGAAAAAATATGAATCCTATTAAAACACAATATAATACAAAGCAAGAAACACTATATCAATCTATAACAGAATGTAAAATTTGAGTAAATAAAGAAACAGCATAAACAAATCAGCCTTTAAACATTACTGAGCCAGCAACCAGAAAAGAACATTAAATTTAAAAAAAACGAATGAAGTTATGGAAAAAACTAACCTTTAAATGAAAACAATTTACAATTGAAGAACAACTACACTTAAATTAACTTAATAACAGAAACACTGGACTTCAATCATTATATTCTATAGAAGGCTTCAGATAAATGAAATGACAAGATGTAACATTTATTGATCACAAAAGAAGTGGATTTCTTCATTTGAATAATATAAACAAACTGAAGACATTGGAAATTTTCATCACTGATACCAGGAGGCTGTGTGAAACTGAACTGAACTGATAAACATTGTGTAACGTATATATATTATTATAATTAATATTAATTTTATATTATTTCATTATTATCTTGTTTTGTAATGTAATGTACTTTCTGTACTTGTTTTTTCTTTATAATAACTGAACCTTTTATATCAGCCAAAAGGACCTTAAAATAATATTAATATAAAAGAGAAGAGAATCGACCCTGAGATTTCCTGAGTCATATTAATAGTTACAGTAAATGGACTATATAAATTTTGAATAAAAATTACAATATTATTATTATTATTACCAGATACCATTCCATGTGTTTTATTTATAATAAAAATAGAATTAATAAGTATATTACAAATGGGTGCCAACCACTTGGGCTTAATTAAAAAACAATACACATTTTAAAAAGTGTTACAAATTGATGCTTACAACGTGAGGAATAAATAGGGTAAAACCCGTTATGTGTGTGTGTGTGTGTGTGTGTGTGTGTGTGTGTGTGTGTGTGCACAGCTGGGTTTAAAAAAAGAATTATACGTTTATTGTTTCTGACGTAAATCAAATAATAATAATAATACTGTAATTGTATTACTATACAAATCAAGCAAATGATATGTACTGTTCACACGTATCGGAATTTGTTGCTCTTACATATCAGAATGTTTTATAAACATATCTGAGTGTTATCTGGTTCTGTCATTGTGTATTGCTGAGACGTAAAAAACTACAGCCTTTCTGACCGTTCTTATCTCAATGGAATTTGCAAACTGTACACTTCCACTCCTTAATTACACACGACTATCTCTGCAGTTTATCATTACATAAAGGAACGTGTTCCTCATATTATTTAATTGCAAGAATCTTTTTAATCTTGGACAACACAAAACTGTTTATTATTATTTCCCGTGCTTGACTATGAATAACTTTCCTGCCTTTGCTAGTTGAAGGAGAAGTATTCATTTTAACAGATCTTATTACTGGATGATAACACAAATAATTACGATAATACGTAGTTACAGAATAAAAACTACCAATAACTAAACTAAACTAAAAAGTTAAATAACTAATAAAAATGAGTGACTGTAAAACAACGATACAATTAATAATACATTCAAATAATAATAACAATTGCAAGATTGAGATAGTACGTCACACAGTAACTAAAACATCACACGCAAAGTTGGCAACACCTTCACTTGTATACCAGCTGATCCTCCGTTACCCTCCCGCCATTCACGATTTCAAAGTGGACTCGTCCATCCATAAATTGGTTTCTGCGCATATGCCCTTAACTTTCAATTTTACTATACCATGGTGCATCAACAATACTGCGAAGAACCTTATTTTGAAAAGTCTGAATTATTTTAATATTAGATTTCTTAGTACAACCCCAAAGCTGTATACCATACACCCAAACTGGTTTCAAGGCTTGTTTGTACAACAGCTTGTTATGCAGCGACAGCTCAGTGTCTTCCAAGCAGTCATCACATTTACTTCAATTTTAATCCAAGTTTTTCTCGTTTTTTCTTTATATGTTCTTTCCACCTAAGTTTGGCATCCAGAGTCATGCCCAAATACTTTACTGAGCTTGCGTATGGAATTCTTTGCAGATCGATTATGATTGATAAATAATCTACTTTCCAGTTGGTGAAATTGATATAAGTAGACTCGGTTTTGTACAGCTTTATGTGCCATTTTTTTGTCCATCTAGTGACGTATTCAACTGCTGATTGTAGAGCATTTGTTGCTGCTTCTATACTAACACCAGTAGTTAATAAAGCAGTGTCATCAATGAAAATAGCTGTTGTCACCCCATCACGTTTAGGAATATCTCCTGTATACAGCAAATACAGAATAGGTCCACCGACACCACCTTGTGGTACACCAGCTGAAATATCCTTTAAATTAGAATAATTAGCACCACACTTGACTCTGAACTGATGTTGTGAGATATATGATTTAAGAAGTTGGCTCATCTGTTTGGGCAGGTTTACTTTCATCTTGTATACCAGTCCGTCATGCCACACTTTATCAAATGCTTGGGCCACATCCAAGAATACTGCGGAGCATATTTTCTTTTCTTCTAGTGATCGCTTATTTACATCTGTAATCTGATGCACTTGTTCCATAGTTGAGCGTTTATTGCGAAATCCAAACTGGTGGGTTGGAATAAGCTATTTATCCTCTATGATAGGTTTGAGACACTTGAGGAGCAGTTTCTCAAACAATTTAGATATAACTGGCGGCAAGGATATTGGCCAATATAATGATTTCTCATTTGGCAGTTTACCAGGCTTGTGGATCATAATCACCTGGGGAATTTTCCACTCCATTGGCACATACTGGAGTCATAAAGAAGCATTGAATAAATGTGTAAGCTCCATTATTCCTTTATATGGCAACTCTTTGAGTATCTTCCCAGTTATTAAGTCATAATCTGGTGCTTTTTTAGCACTAAGATTTTTTTTGTATCTCACTGAGAACCTTATTACATGTTGCAGGCTCAGTTGGTCTGTCTTCCATATTATTCACCTCTGGAAGAATTTCATTTACAGTTGCTGGATGTGGCTGAAACGAATTAGCTAAATGTTTCAGCCTTTTCACTATCTTTCCTTACCCATGTGGCATAATCTTTTCAGATGGGTGGATTATGGCTTTTTGGTCATTTCAAGTTCTTAGTAACTTTCCAAAGTGAATAGTGTGTATCTTTTTCATCTGTCAGTTCTCTCCAGAAGTTTTGTGAATGTTTCGTTTTTAACTGACCAGATTTCTTCCTTAAGTTCAGGTGCTCTAGTCAGTTGCCATTTTTTGTGTGCTCTCCTTTTCTTTGAAATAAGATCTCCAATTTCCATAGGATAATTCAACCCCAGTGACGTTATTTTTAATTCAGGGGTGTTATTTCATGCAGCTTGCTGTACATCAGTTACTAAGTTTTCTACTTCCTTGTCAGGATGTACTGTTGTTCTTATTGGAACATTTAGCTCAATTTGTTGTTCACGATCTTTAAATTCATTCCATTTATTTGTCAGTAATGGTGGAAGTGATTTCTTAATTACTGTTACACTTAATGTCAATATTATAGGTGAGTGATTGGATCACAAGTCATAGCATTCTTCAACACTAATATAGTTTGCTGCTATTCTCTTCAGAACAAAGAAATCAGTTAGGTCAGGCACCTTATTTAGATCTGCGGGCCAGTAAGTTGGTTTCCCAGTAGACTGGCATTCACATTTTGCTAGTTTAATTGCATCATATAAACGTTTACCTTTAGTTGTGATAAGTCTAGATCCCCAATATGTATGTTTTGCGTTGAAATCTCCACGAATTGCAAAGTGGTCTCCAAGTGCCTGGAAGAGCCTGAGGTAATCTTCCACTTCCAGCTTATATCTTGGTTGACAGTATATTGCTGTCACTGTAAAGGTCCTAAATTTTGAGAAAATTCTTACAGTTGTTGCTTTCATTTCATATGTTTCATAACTACCTTCAACAAAATGCCTAATGTTATCCTTAATTATTACAGCTGACCTACCTTGTGTTGTGTTGTCGGGGTGGATAGTGTCGTATATGCTAAATGCTTTTATTTGCAAAAAGTTTTCTCTAGTCAAATGAGTTTCAGAGATCAGACAAACATCCAATTTCTGATTCCACAAAAATGTTTCCAGTTCATTAACATGCTGAAAAACCCATTTGAATTCCTAGCAGCAATTCTAATGGATGTAACCATTTCATGTCTTTTTGTTGGCAGCAGCCATACTGCTGTTTTCCAGCTTTGTAATTCTACTTGAAATTATTTTATTTACTTCTTCCTGCGTAGTAAGCTTCTCTAAAATTTTAATAAAATCTGGCTAGTATCATCCAGTTTAAATTCTTTTTTTGCATTGTGTTGTGGAGCACTCCTGGGAGCCTTTACATATAGGTCTCCACTAGCACTCTGTTGAGGAGTCAACTCATCCACATAAATAATGGCAATGGCTTCTTACATTCTACTTTCTCTTTTTTGATAATGGTAACAACATCCTTTATTTCCAGATTTTTATCCAACAAGTCCTCTAGAATCATATTTCGATCACATGTTGGGTGTAACCATTGCCATCACTTTTATATGCCGATTCTGCTTGTCTTCATATGTAAAATGTTCCTTTTTATTCTTACATAATACATTTATAAGACAACGATACTGCTCACCATCAGGCACATTGATTTTGAACACATTAATAGGTGGTGGTAATGGAGATGTCTGCGTGAGTTTTTGGTGTAACTGCAGACACTATCTGAAGCTGTGGAGAGGTTTCAGGTGTACCTAGATTGTTTATGTTTTTTGCTCTCTCTCTCTCTCTCTCTCTCTCTCTCTCTCTCTCTCTCTCTCTCTCTCTCTCTCTCTCTCTCTCTCTCTCTCTCTCTCTCTCTCTCTCTCTCTCTCTCTCTCTCTCTCTCTCTCTCTCTCTCTCTCTCTCTCTCTCCACTCCGTATCTTTTCCTTTTCCTAATTCTTATCCATCAGTAAAGTATTGTACTTACTTTCCATGGTTTTGGTTTCCAGAAGTTGCTTTTCAAGGTTTTGCAGCTTTTCAGAAAACTGTGCTACACTACTTGAAGATTATTTATAGTAGCAAGAGCTTGTTGCCATGCATTCCACAGTTTAAACTCATTTTGGGTCTTTAACTGACTTTATTCAATGGGAGTCTGATAATTCTGAGAATGTGGTTGAGTCTGTTTAACAGCAGATTTTGGATTTTCTATTGTCAAATGGCCAACAGATGAAACTGATTCTGTTGTTTCTACTAGAGCGTTTGGAGATCTCGAAACCAAAGAAGTCCTTCTAAAAGTGTCTTCCATAAGCAATAGTTGGCTCCCATCCCCAGAATCCATGGGGCCAGCCACCATAGAGGGTGGATTTACCAGACAATTGCCTGGCCTACCACCTGGGGTAGACTTTCCGCTCTACCTTGATGGGAATATCTGTATCATATAATTTCTGAATCCCCAAATTCTGGAAGCTGTATAATGCAAGTGGAATGTACAGGCTTCTTCGTACAGCCACAATAACACCAGTTTGTTGTGTGACTAATGTGATCGTATGCTTACTTATAGAAATATGGTGACTATGAGTGTAAGCTCATGATTTGATATACAGTCAGGTAAAGCATATAGGGTAGTTGTAAAGGAAAAATAAATGGCAGACATCATTAGGGTATAATACAGACATAGTATGAATTTTGCTGCATGAATCTATCCATGTTGCAATTAGCTTACTAGGTTATCTGCCAGTGTTTTGCACGTATTAGCCAACCTTCTATGGCCTGCAAAAATGTACCTGTGAGGAACTGGTAGTGTTGGCAGTGGATAAGACTGATAATATTGCACTACACATGTTCTGTCCTCTCAATGAAAATAGGTTTTTATATGCATTTTTGTATGAAACTTCCAAATTTTAACTTGTTTTCTTCTATCACCAACCATTTTAAAGTTACAGTAAATGTTTATGAGTGGAAAAATTGTGTTTTTAATATTACCCAGAACTGCATGGTACAAAAGGGTACGAAAATAGCAACACAGTACTGGTACCGTTACAGACCATTACTATAGTAATATGAACAAATTATTCTAATGGGACTGGTAGAGAGATTCTTAGACATGCTTTTATTCCCACCACATATCTCAAACATCAGAGTCACTTACTCAACAGCTTGAATCTATGAGCAGGAGCTCTTCATCTTCACTTTCAATTGTAAAGATCGCCTTCCCTTTTTATTATAATTTTTTATAACAATTATAATTTTTATTATAATTCCACTATCAGCAGGAACAATGGACTGGTGGCAAAAGATTTACAGATTGCATTGAACATACATTTTTTTTGTAGGAACATTCAGATGGCCATTGCTGTCTCTATATGTATGGTGGTACACATTGTACTATATTATTGGTGTATCATTGAAAATATTAATAAATAGTTTATTTCCAATAAGAAATTAATCTTCATGAAAGTGTAAGTGATTTTAGTGTATGTAATTAGGTTTATCATGTGAGTAGTGTTAAATGTACATTGTATAATCTTGATTATGTGAACTATGATTAAGTTTAAATACATAGACAAATATGAGTAAGCGAAATTTCTATTATTGTTTTTGCCTGGAACTTTTTGTTCTGTTTGTAGCAGTGTATACATTGAATTACTGAATTATTTATTAATCTACCTTAATCGTAGTTTAACCATTCTTTAGTAGAATCTCATTGTTTAGCTCATTTTCAAATAATCACTTACTTACTTACTAGCCAACACCCACCCTTGGCTGTTGAGCCATTAGGCGACGCGCTGACCAGTAGCGTCGGGCTTCGGCGATCTCGGTGTCCTCGTTGGATGGGGTGTGGTCTAAGGCCGGGCAGTCTCTCAGATGGTCGGCGTCCATCGTCGCGTGGCCGCACAGCTGGCACTCAGGGGTTGGCAGCGCGTGGATGCGGTGCAGATGTGAAGCGAGATAGTCGTGTCCGGTTTTTAGTCGGAAGTTGGCGACACACACTGCACGAGGGAGGCTGGGGTTGATTGGACCCTCGGTGACGAGGCTTTCCCATTTTTTACCGGCGGCCGCCTCAGACAGCCTTCGCTTATTCCATATGCTGACGGCGGAGTTTATTTGAGCTTTGGAAGATTGTAGGGACTGCGGGCGGGTAGGCTGGGGTAGGGTTGTGCCTTGCTTGGCCAGTTTATCGGCCTCCTCGTTGCCCCAGATGTTGACATGACTGGGTATCCATTGGAGTTTTAGGATCCACCCTCGACTCGCCAGGGTCTCCAGTTTCCTTCTACAGTCGATAGTTCTTTGGCAGTCAGTTTGAGAGTTCCGTGATAGACTGCGTATTGCGGCCTGCGAGTCGACTAGGAGCACGGCTTTTGAAGGGGGAGTGATTTTTTCCAGTTCATCAACGGCAGCGTGAACTGCTTCGATTTCCCCGTCGTAGTTACTAAGGGGGCTGCCCACGGCTAAGTGCCCTTGGAAAAGGCGGCTATAGTACCCAGCTCCTGTTTTTCCATTGCCCGGAATTGATAAGCCGTCAGTGTAGATATGGATCCACTCTTGCTCGGGATAATCTTCGTGGATCGTTGCAAAGCTGATTGCTTTAGTTCTAAATCTGTGGATGCATGTTTAGGTGCTGAGTGGTTCTTAAGATGGTAGCTGGCTTGGGGTAAGAGACTGAAGAAGTCCTGATGGGTATTCAGCGGAGCTGTTTCTGTGAGGGCAATATCGTATTTTTCAGCGATGTTTTTGTACATGGTTAATGGGGTTATTTGAGTCTTTAGCGTGGGAGTAGGTTGTCGGTAGTCGTTCCATAGATGCTTGTAGACACGCCTGGAGCGCTCCCAGAATCGCAGTGCTGACCTTTCTCTATATGACTGTAATGGTTCTATCTGGGTTTGTGCCTCCATGGCCTCGATGGGGGTGGATTTTGCAGCGCCTGTTATTACTCTTAGGGCTGTATTTTGTGCGAGATCGAGTTTGTTTTGTACGCTGGCGCTTGCTGTGACGGTGACTTCGCTTCCATATTCTAGCATGGGTCTAATATATGCTTTATAGGTAGTCTTTAGGACATCTTGGTTAGCTCCCCACTTAGTGGCTGTCAATCTCTTTAGTAGTCGTGTTCTTTTTAAAGCCCTTTCCGCGCTTTTGTCCACATGAGGTTTCCACGTTAAGCGCCTATCCAATTGTTCTCCCAGGTATTTAGAAATGGTGCTTTCTTCCAGCGCTGTCCCGCTGTAAAATAGGCTTATTGGCGGTACTTTTGTAGAGAGTGAGAACAGCTGAAAGGTGGTTTTGCCAGAATTTACTGTCATTGCATTTCGCTTTGCCCACATCTCGAGTTTTATTAAGGCCTCGTTCAGGCACGCCTCAAGTGACAGTGTGTTTCCACTGGTTGCCCAGATGAGAAGGTCATCCGCATAGAGGAGCGCTTTGATGCCTGGCACACTTCTTACTGCTTCGAGAATGTCATCGATCATGATATTAAACAGCGAGCAGCTCAGCACTGCTCCTTGGGCTAGTCCTTGCTGTTGGATGCGAAATTTCGATGTGCATCAAATAATCAGAAACTGGTGAAATTTCAGTTTGTCTAGTGGCTTTGATTTATATGGTAGTAATTGTCAATGCATTTTTGAAATAACAAACCTAGCAATGTTATTATAAAAATACTTTGATGATTGTCATATGTAAGTTGAAATCCATAAATGTTTATTTAAATATCTTGTTTAACATAACCTAGCCTGACTGAGCAGTCTTAAAACATATGTTCTGATTGTAGGGGAAATACACTTCAGTAACAGAATAATACATTTCCAGGCTGGAACAACCATTTCACAATTCATACAAGTGAACAGAGCTCACAATTCTAATAGTTCTATGTAATATAGACTGTTTAGACAGATTCTTGTATCTACAATGGAAAGTAATGGCAATAATATGAAAGAAGATATTAAACTGGATAATGAGTCTCTCAGGAATTATAAGAATTCTGAGATTTCATGTGAAGTAGATGAAAAGAATGAAGATACATTATTTAAGGTGACTGGAAATGATTAATACTTTATAAGAAATTAAGACGTGTTCTTTGTAGTACTTTATTCACCATTTTTAAGAAATGTTATACAAAAATTTATATATGTACATATTGTGTACTACTGAGTGTCTGAATTTTATTTTTTTATTTTCCTTCAAACTCATTAAAAGATTAACAGTAGAATATATTTGTAGAAGTTGGGATTGTATATATAATCTAATGTATTTTCTTAATATCCCACATGTGAATAAGCTGCACACCACCCAACTTTTAAGGCAAAAATTTTAAGACCTTTTAAAAAATTTTCAACAACATAATATTTCTTGAAAGACTTAATAAACACAACCGTAATTGTGTTCACATTTTTCAGTGAGGCTTCAAATTCCAGTTCCTTGACCTGCAACCCAAAAATGAAGCATTACTAGTATTAATGCTCATTCTGCTTCTGCCTTTTATTATATTCTGATTTTATTAAGAGAATCTTGTTTAAATTTGATGGAAAAAGAAGAGTGTTTTTGTACCAACTAAATGGTCTTCTGCTACCTTTGTGTCACAATAACAAGGCTTCCTTCTTCTTTTGCCAGTCTCTGATAAAACTTCCACTCACATAGAATTTACAGGATGTGGCAAAGTTTTCACTTTCTTCAGCCTCTCTGATTGTTTGTAAAGTTTTGCTGACTGCAAAAATCCTTCACTTTGATTATTTGTAAAGGACTGCAATTGCATTCCCTTTGTACTCATATTTTCACTACAAAATATTGTACATGGGAGATTAATTTATTTAAAACTACCACAGCATGCTTCAGTTACTCCTCAATTTATTCATGTCACATGGGATGTGTGGAGTGAAAACAGACTTTTGACAGCTTTAACATTGATATGGTAATGATATGAACCAAGTGCACGCACACTTAGATCTGATTTAAGGTGGGAAAATAAATATGTATGTTTGATCCCACTGGCGTAAAGAAGTTACACTAAAAAGTTGATGTGAATAAGCTGAGCAACCCAGTTTTTTATGATTTTTTTTTTTAAAAGTGCACATGATGTTTGAGTAAATACAGTATTTTATATACATAAAATGTCACTTCTTTTTTTTATTATATGTTGCTATATTATTATAACTATTCATTTAATAAAACAGTAATGACGACTTTCTTGGGGTGTGCAAACCCCCAAAAACAGAACAGATAATGTAAGAAATAAGGAGTCAAATGTGTTATACAATCAGAGTTACCTAGTTCATGTCTTCTAGACAGTGTCATGTCCTAGGGATACTGGCAGTTCCTGTCATGAGTATGGGCCACTCTGTACTGAGTATTCACAAACACCATTTGTGGATCTTTTGTATTACGTGTTGTTCGAAACAGTGGTTCTGTTTGAATAAGTATAAAGATCAAAATTTTCGTTTTCAAATTTAAAATTATCCAATATTTACTTTTGTTATTGCATGTTTTACTTATTGCTTTTCCAGAAACTCTTTTTTGTGTCTTGAATACTATATAACTACAGTAATTATGGTTAAAATATAAATTTTTATATAATGGTGTTGTGTGTTTAAACTTTGTTATATAATGACTGAAAGGAATAGATAGCAGTAATTATTTATTAATATTATTATTAATTTGAAAGGTTGTGTGTAAGTTAGTAGTGTAGTAACTCAAATTGAGAGTATTTCAACTAATCTTCCAGTCAGCACATAAAGTAATATTTATTGTTTCAACCAGGCCTTCTTAAGAAACATTTATGGCCCATTCGTGGTATGGTGTAGAGCTCTGTTCTTAAAGCAAATGTAAATTCAAAGATGGATGAAAGAGTAGTGACAGCTACTTCCTTTAACTGAAACTGCAGTCTCATTTGATGTGAGTGAGTTTTAGGTAGCTGGTAAGCATTTCATAACGTAATGGTTCATGAGCATGGGGTGTGATTCAAAAACCAGTTTACCTCTGAAAGGAGATGTATTTAGATGACTAAGGTGTCTGCTGTAATACCACTTCAACATCTTGCACACACACACACACACACACACACACACACACACACACACACACACACACACACACACACACACACACGTGGTTTATGTTCACTATGTGTACATATATCCATAATATGTTTGTGGATACATGTTATAGATCAATAAAGCAGCCTCCACATGAGTATAAAAACATTACTTACTGTGCAATTTGTGTGTTTTAGGATAACAGTCTTTTGTTATTAGATAAATACTGGTCATCACAAACATTAATATACAATCCACTGAAAAGTGGGAGTATTGATGGAACAGACACATTACCTCATGACAGAGCAGTTAGTAGAGCAATGTGTGCTCAGTACAGACCTAACAGAAATATATATAGCAAACCAGAAAATACAATATTTGTAGCTAAACTGGATAAAAATGTAACCCAGGATGTTTTATTAAAGGTAAGCTCTAGACACTCATTCTGTACTTCACAGTTAAAACTGTTACTCATTCATACATTCGTTTGAGGATATTGTGTCTACATAATAATGTGTTTTGATATTCAGTGTGTCTGCAATAAATTCAACCCTGGTTGTATTTTCCCAGTGTGAAAATACTCAGGTTGGAAAGTTTTACTACTCTGAGTGCCACGATCAAAACAACAAAGCAAGTGTGTGCACCGCGAGCGCAGAATGTGTGCACGCGTGCCAGAGTGCAAGCTGGAGTCAGTGCAAGCCATGCGTGCTCATACTGAACCACAACATGCAGACTGCAGCGTAGGACATGTCAGCTCAAGTGGTGCGGTATGTCTGTACACGTGGGCGACACATGCTTGTGCGTACCAGAATACATGTTGGAGTTAATGCATGCCGCACATGCTCGCATTGACCCCCAGCACGCAGACTGCATTGCAGGCCGTGTGTCTGCCAAACGGGTGTGTGTGAGTGTGATGCACGTGCCCTAATCATAGCAATCAAAACAGCAAAACCCCCGTATAGCTCGAGTCTTTCACAATGGGTAAACATTCCACGAGATGGACTTATTTGCAGAGACACCAATGGAGTACGTCTGTAATCATTGACAATTTGACTTAAAATAAATAAATTCATTAGTTTCATTCAGTTGCTTAGAAACAGACAATTTATTGTTACCAATTACAACAATTAAAATTTAATAGTAAATTTTTGGAAGTACGTAAAAGTCAAATATTAAATTCTCCCATTTTGAAGAAAACAGGTGGTAAAATTTATTTTATCTAAAATTCATTAGGTTTCAGATTCACCTTAACTAAAAGAATGTAGATTCTAAAATTCTACTTTCTGTTAGATAATCTGAAATATTAGAACGTCTTTGCCTGCACAACGTCAAATCCGCCTCAGTTGTATCTCCAGCTCCCAACTACTTTTTCAAGTCAACTTGTAGATTATAAAAGTAATCAATAGAGTAGCATAATTATTGTCTGTTCTATTAAGTCATAATACTACTACATTACCCTGCAGGCACAGTACAATATGAGTAGTCAGTACTGTGAACTGAAAAATGCAATAGACAATATTTAATTACATGCTGCAATTAAAAATAATGTTAACTAATTTAATGATTAAAATAAAATTATCTATGATTTTTAATTATTAAAGATTGAGTTTTTTAGTGCTAAATATTTTATGTCATTTTCTGCAATGAATATATTAATTATTTTTTTTTAAAAAGCGTAATTTGTGGATTTATTTAACACTAGTGGTCGCCCAGCGGTCGAAATTCGACCGTAATTCATTAAATTTTTAAGTTTGAACGTTATTGAGGTTCTTTTGTCAAAGAGTATACCTCTATAATCATTGCATATAATTTTTTTGAATTTTGTTCTATTACGTCAGCTGCGAGCGTGTACAAATACGTCATTAGCGTGTGTTGTTTGCCTTAATTCCCTGCAATACCTATGAAATTTAAAATTTAATGTTAGTAACAGTTGAAAAAAAAAACAATTACAGCTTGTATTCATATTTATTTTTTGATATAATTCATTGTCAGTTTTAATTTTTTCATGTTATTATTAAATCAAATAAACGCTAATAAAAATGAGACTTGACATTCATAGAGGTATAAGATACATTGTTTTCAATTCCAGTGGATTACATTTAATTTTTGGTAAGGTACAAAATTCGAAAACAGTTTGAAGATTATCTGCTACAAAGCTTATATAATTTTTTAATTTTTTTTTCTATGCATTAATTTTCGAGTTATTTGAAAAATATGAAAGATAGGAAAAATGAGGTTTAGCTTGGCTAAGCCATATTTAAAAAGCAATAACGCATTTTTTGACATTTCCTTGGGTTTTTTTTATTGCCATACTGACCAGGTTTCGCCAAGGCTACACAGTTATTTTGCCTATCTTTTTTGAATTATATAAAATTTAAATAAAAAATTAATACAAAATAAAAAATGATATAAAAAATATGTGCCTCATATTTTTTCATATATTTTTCATTAAATCAAAAAAACCGGGCGGTTAAAAAAATAAATGTTGTCCATTGAACTTAAAATAATTTGAAAGTGAATTTAATGATTCAGAACTTCTGTGTAAATGACGTTTTTTGTAAAAACACTTTCATCATTTGCTAAATGCCCTTGGCCATTATATTCGGAAATATAAAATCTCAAACCATCGAATGATCGAACTCTGCTTGCTGTGACGTACAATTGACCATGTGTAAAAACTGGCTGCCTCAATAAAATTCCAATTTTTTCGAATGTTTGTCCTTGAGACTTATTTATTGTCATTGCAAATGCAGGTATAATTAGAAATTGAGTTCTTTGAAAGTTAAATGGTAAAACAGTACCGGAATATGTTAAATTTATACGTGGAATCAAAATTCTCTTATTGTGCAATCAATAGCATTACGATGCATACACTTGATGCGCATTCTTGTTCCATTGACTAATGCTTCCTTTGTATTTAAGTTTCTGATCAGTAAAACGATGCAATTAACTTTCAATACTAACTTATGTGGTGGCAAACCACTAATAGTCAAAGAATTCAAAAACTCTACTGGATAGTTATTGATTTCATTGTCATCATCACAAATTATTTTATCGTAGCTATGATATGTTTTCTGTTCACCTGGTATTCGATTAAGTATATCAGTATTAATAAAAGTACAATCATCATTTTTAGGTGCTAAAATAACTGACTTCAATAAGTTATCTGAGAGTATGTTTTCGGAAATATTTCCATACACCTCATTAAAAATATTATTTTCATCTCGTATTAATTGCTGAGGTATTTCAATAATATTTTCACCAAACTGAGGGAATTGTGGGGCTTCATCATTACCAATTTTTTTCAAGAATTCGACAAATTCTATTTCACTTGGTAAGGCTCTCATATTTTGAGTAAACATTACTTTATGAAAATAAACAAATTTATGCCAACTCGTGACACAATTTTCAATTAAAGTTGCACGTGATCCATGTGGGACAACTGGTAAGATTTGCCAAAAATCACCGCACAGAAGTATCATTTTCACTCCAGATGGTTTATGTTTATCATTTTCATCGCATAGATCCTGCAATAATCTATCTATGATTTTCAACACTTGCAGTGGGCACATAGAAATTTCATCAATAATTATCAATGATGATGAATTTATGTAACGTCCATAGCTACTATTTGCGGTAATATTCGCTACAGAATTTTCCAAAATGGGTATAGGCAATTTAAACACATTGTGTAAAG